>OY992512.1:10702749-11902749 GCA_963921215.1 Scoparia ambigualis
CTTTACTTGATATAACTTTATAATTAAAAATCAATGGCGGGGTCCCACGGCCTGTTTGAAGACAGGAAGCGCCGCAACGTCCGGCGGCGGCCCGCCCGCAAACGGGCCTGTGGGACCGGCAATGCCTGTCGCGGCTTGGCGCGGCGTGGTGCGGCCGATGGATCGGACAGGCGACGGCACGCCACGGCAGGCTTCATCGGATTCATTGATTCCCACGGCCTGTTGGCACGGTCGGGCGCGCTCTGGCCTGCCAAAAATCAGGCGGAACTTGTCTACTCTATCTATCTCTCTCTATTGCACTAACTTAAACTTGTTGTACTCGTAAATGGGGCCTGGCTTGGGTATCCCTTTTAGCGGCTTTTGTTCCACCATTTTGAAATGCTCTTGGTTGAGCTTGCTTCTCAGGAAAGTTTCCTTGTCGCACGTCACTCTCATCGGATAAGCCATCATCAAGCGAGCAGCCTGCAAGTTAGTTCAAGTAAAAGGTATTCGTCTTAAAAGAGAGAAAAATAATAGAATAATAAATCATAGTAATGCAAAATCTCATCTTCAGCTTCAACGTCCACGGAAGATCGTGTTGTAGACTTGCTCACAGCAACAAATGCTGAGTGGAGTCCTAATAAGGTACATTTTTACTGAACTTTTTGTTTAGTTAAGCATAATTATTATGTAATGTAACGTGTTCTAATAAATACATTTCATTTCTAATATCTTTTTCACGACACCGACCAAAAACTCAAATAGGCTTTTATTACCTAAAAGCCTATTTGAGTTTTTGGTCGGTGTTAATTACCTACAAGAAACTTATAAATAAAGTTATGAAAGTCATAGATTATTCAACTACATTCATTATGTTTTTAATAGAGGTCTGGAGGCTATGTACCTTATTCACAGCTGGTCCTATTACTGTATATTCTCTGCGTAGGACATGACCAACAACACCACAGTAAGTAGTGCCTGTAGAAGTATAAACATATATAAGGTGACTGCTAGAAACCGCAAGAAACTTCAAGGGCTGGTCAGGTCAAGTGTTTTAAACATGATAAAAATGACAAAAAATAAATTCGTGCTTTTTTCATTTTTAAATAAATAATTCATTTTGTGAATTTTTGTTAGATAATCTTTGAGTAAGTATCTAATTTATTTTAAAGCAATAACATAAGAAAAATAAAATGAAAAACAATTAAAAATAACGATTATTTACAACGCGCGGGCAGCGGCCGGTCGTTGACCCAACCGTCTGTTGACCCGTCCGCGTCAGCCGGCCGATAAGTACCTACGTTAGTCTGCAATGAGACCATTTATTTTCCTATTACGAAATGTGCGTATTTTTCTTTAGTTAATGCTTTAAAAAAATTAGATACTTACTCAAAAACTATTCAACTAAATATTTAGACGGGATTTAACGCAAAACTTAGTAAAGGCATTCTACGCATAACTTTTTATACCCGACGTTATTTTTTGTGCATTTACTAAGTAGTTTTGCGTTAAATCCCGTCTAAATATATGTGCATAATGGAACGCGAAAGTTTAAAAGTGTATATTCAACTAAAATTCGCAAAATAAATTATTTAATTAAAAATGAAAAAAAGCACGAATTTCATTTTTGTCATGTTTAAAACACTTGACCTGACCAGCCCTTGAAGTTTCTAGAGGTTTCTAGCAGTCGCTTTATATAAAGTCCCTTTTAAAAACAATACAGAACAAGAAAAATACATACATAGAATTACGACTATTATCCAAAAAGGTTTAGTCAGAGACCAGGCAACGACAACCGCAGAAGCAGTCCACTGACATAGTCCCCGTTTCACCAAAATGCAACTGCACATGTGTTTGGAGTGATAGGTGGTGAACCGCCGCTCATGCTGTTGGATGTATGTGCATTCTTGAGTCCGTTAGTCGCCTTTTACGACACCCAAGGGAACAGAGGGGTTGGTAATTTTAGTGAACAACATACTTTTCTTTTAGTGAGTCACTACACACACGGCTCTAGAAAACAAGAAAAATAGAGGAAGAACTTATACAGGGTTACTGGAAATACGTAGAGCTCATTAGCTATCAAATTGCCCTTGGGTAGATGGGACAAAAACGTACCGATTTTGAAAAAAATATTCGTAAAGAAATATTTAAAACATTAAAAAAGTGGGTCACGCTACATCAAGGTGGATTTAAAAAAGCTTACGTATTTAATGGTGGGTTGTTTTTGGTGTTTTTAGTTTGCTAACACTAATACGTAATAATAATACAAAACAAAACAGGAATATAAAAAAGAGATTTTTTTTTTTCGATGTCGGTACATTTGTAACGGTGCGGAAGAACGTCGAAGTGACACGATGAGGAGAAGTAGAATGAAGATAACAGCACGATGAGTTCAGACGTATATTATTTTAAATAAGTGGTTAGTTATTATAATGAAGCACAATTTAAGCGTTAGTACACACACGACTAGGTAAAAGTTTAGGTTATAACTTATTATTATTATCAGGACGTATGCCTGGAACTGCCTAGTTATAATAATGCACTGTTCGCAATAACAATAATTCGGAAGGAAAACAATAATTAGAAGGAGCTCATTCTAGCTCCGCGGATGAATCTGAACTGCCCTTACATCAAAGATTAGAGCTATAACGAAATCATCCCTCATATCATCCCTTAAAGGGATGGCTACGTGTTTCCAGTAACCCTGTATATAAGCATCAAGTTCTAACCAGATGTAACACCAATAGAGACGCTGGTAATGTTAAGATCGTTCAAGTTCTCCTTAAGCTGGGAGGCGCACTGCAGCGCCTTCTGAGCCTCGTCCTCATGCTTCAGCCCTCGTAGCCCGAACACCACGAGGAACATCATATCCTTGTCGAACATGGAGACCTTGTTCACCAGCCCGCCCAACGCCGACGTTAGTCTGGAGGTTATTAGTATTCATTTGCAGGTAAGTAAGCAAGAGATTGGCCTTTATTTAATTTTTTTTAAGTGATGTTAATTAAGATTAAAGACGGAAGCACACTTTACCCGGAATCCTCAATTACTGAGGAACTGGTTAACTTTTCTCTAACTGCCGGAACACAAAAATGCTACAAACATTGATGTTTTGTCGACATATTTAGATAAGTTGTGGTAGCTAGTCAGGCGGAGTTAATAAGTCTACCACCAACCAAACCGATTACAAAGATGCACCCTCCTCTGAACTTTTTGGGTATTAGATCGATGGTTTAAAACTTTAAACCACTGACCAGAGACGCGATTACGAATGATTCATACATGATACTAATGCTAAAATATTAACAAAAAAAATTGGCCATGTGCCATGTACCGGTCTATTTTCATTAAATAAGAACTGTAACTATCCCACAAACTGCTACAACATTTTGTCATAACATTAAATCTTCAAGTTTACCTGCAGACGCATTCATAAGCGGTGTCAACTAGCTTAATGAGCACGTTCTCGGTGACGCTCTTCGTGATGATGTTGAGGAATACCACCACGACGCGCCGCACCTCCGTCAGGTAGTCCATGTGCTCGTCGTTGTCCACAGCGCGGAGCACCGGTGTCACCATGAAGCGCCGTAGGGAAGGCCAAAATGTACTCTTCAGGGCGGATATAACAGCTGGGCGGACTTCGAAGAAAATACACATAATCATCGTCAGCCTGTAAATGCCCTACTGCTAGGTTCAGGAACCCTACTGTCAATTCTTATTCTTAGAGCACTATTACTTTAATCTTACTATTCAAATTCAATATACTGCTCATGGTAATTAAGGCTAATGCTGTTTGGTGGATTTTTAAGGGGATCCTGCACGAAATTGTGAAAATTTACGTATTTTTAGGTCACTTGTACCATGCGCTGATTTAGTTCAATACATTAAAAGAATTTGTGTAAGTTAGCCTGATCATTGCACAAGGTCAAGGCCTTGTTTAATTTTAAACAAATTTTTTAAACAATAAAAAACCATACATAAATGTTATGACTCCTTTTTTTTCGACAACTTTTTAATTTTACGCATGTAATAATTCTTACATGAAAATATTTGTATTGATTTCCGCAGGTCACCCCTGTCTTTAAGCGCGTGATGGTTTTGCACATTTCGCAGAATAAAAACATTGCTCTAATTAAATTACTAGGTCTGAAACTTCAAATTAGAATTATTCTAATTTGAAGAAAACAATAATAACAATGTAACAATTATTGTTCTAATTTTAAATATCATTATGATTGATTTTGCTTTGAAGTTCATTAAGAGACTTAATGTCAGTTTTTGCGATCGCTCGGCACCCCCTAAAGTCAGCTACCTCATGATATCATCTGGGTTCCGGGACCAACTATACTCAACACATCTTCCGAAGCATTTTTTTAGTTTAGTTACCCAATCCGGTGACCCGCGCCATTGCGAAAGGATCTGTGAAAGTTTCCAGTGAAAAATTAAAAGAGATGTTAACCTGATAAGAAAAATACCATTATATAGATCCAATAATCACAACAATCCCATATCGTACATATCTAATTATATGTTTTTATTTTACACCTTGTATTAAATCTCTGCGTATTTATCACAGACCAAATTTTTTATAAATAAAAGGGTGTTACATTGTGATTGCAAAAGAAAAATAATGAAGGTGTAATATTGTATTAAATGTTTTTTCTGTAATGGTTCATCAAATTGTTACCTTTAAGTTTTTGGTATTTTTGATGCGAAATTGACTACGGCGTAGTTCGTAGCGCGTAGCAGTGTTTTTCCGTTATGTAGCCATGTTCTTTCTTTAATGGTTCATCAAACTGTTAACTTTAACTTTTTAGTATTTTTGATGCAAAATTGACTACGGCGTAGTTCGTAGCGCGTAGCAGTGTTTTTCCGTTATGTAGCCCGTAGTACGCTCACAATGTGTTGTTTTGAGCACTTATTGTAGGGGGTCTCCGTCCCAACGCCATTACAGGGGATAAGGGCTTCAGTACATACATATTCATTCTTTTCAGACTTAGACTTCATTACATATTCTAAACGAGCGTCTAAAAACACACCTGTCTAATGAGATTGCTCCAGAACAAGCAGGGTTTGTGAGGGGTAAGGGCACTCTGGAGCAAATTCTCATTGTACGCCAGATTATTGAGAAAACACGAGAGTTTAACAAGTCGGCATATATTTGCTTTGTTGGCTCCTCAAAAGCGTTTGACTCAAATGGCCGATGCTGTGGAAGACAGTTTTGGAAATGGGCGCACCTAAACATCATGTCCATCTTTTGCGACGTCTGTACGAATATGGCACAGCTTCAGTACGCACATAGATGACGTTCTGTCTGGCAACTTCCATTCAAGTGCTGGAGTCCGCCAAGGTTGTATAATATCACCCTTCTTGTTTAATGTATACCGCTTGTTTAATGTAAAGTGTCGCATGGCGGTAAAAGAATTCTACCACCCCCTCTCTTCCCTTGCGTGTCGTAAAAGGCGACACGGACTATATAAAGACTGCACATACATCCAAAAGCATAGAGCGGCGATGTGCTCACCACCTGTCACGCTGCGAGCACATGTGCAGTCGCTTTTTGGTGAGAAGTGGACTATGGTAGAGGACTGCATTTGCCGTCCTCATTGCCTAGTCTCTGACTAACCCCTAGGGGATAATAGTCGTGATTATATGTACGAGAACATGTATAAGCAAACTTACGTGAAAATTCTCTATAATATAAATCTGAAACTCTTCCGCGCTGCTCCTCAAATCTTATCGTAGGGGTGTAAGTTGGAGCTTCAGAATCTGCAAGTTATCACCATTGCTTTTTTGTTCACCTTTTACGTATTCCAAAGATAAGTTAGATAGATATCTACTGTTAAATTAGTTAAGCGATTGTATAGAATGGAGATAACCAGACTTTCTCATATCTTTTTATATCTTTTTTTTTTTTTTGGAATACCAGCATCCAATTAAGAAAGAAATAAGTAAAAAAAACTAAATAGATCATGAGAATAAGAATAAAGAGTTCATGACCGTTTTTATGAAACTTAGACAAAATAGTTTTGTTCATTAATACGGTAATAAATAACGGATTGTGAGTTGTGATGTGACCGTGATGAATTCAACGTGGTCGATTCAATGCAAGACATTGTATCTGCAAGAGTTACAGTTCAATTCTTATAATATAAATTCACCTCATTCAAAGTTAGTCCTATTCGCAGCTGTTTAACTTAAACCCAACAGCAAAATTGTTAAAATTCAAATTTGACAAAAGAAATTGGATTTGACGTTGTGTGTAGGTACACAAAATGTAGTATGGTATCTACCTACTCGTTATGGTCCTAGTAATGTGATTCGTATAATGCGAGGAATATTTAGAAGGACTAACCTCTGTGAGTTGTGCCAAGAGTATGAAGTGGGTTTTCTACTCTTTTCCATGTAGCCCCAATACCCAGGACCTATAATTTTATTATAATCATCAAAGAGAACGAGCGAACTAATCTGTGTAACTGTGTAATATTGTAAAGTGGGCTTTGGTTATTTATAACTTTCAAGTCAAAAGTGAATAAAACATACTTACACTCAGTGTGTCGCTGTGAGTTACATTCGCTTTTGACTTTCGATTCGGCAAGCAGAATCAAATCAAAAAGAAAAATTTCAACTCGGCTGCTTGCGATTGTACGCTCGAACGTAGTTCCCGGTCGAACACTTTTCGGCGATATTCGCTTGCACATGAACACGACACGATCCACGCGCACGCTACTGTAGTGCGATTCTCTAATGCCGTGGCCAGACAATCGCGCTAAAATTCTAGTTCGGTTGTCGCGATAAGCTTGTCCACATCAAAAAAACATCGCGATAAAATCCTATAGTACCGCACGAACTTTATCACGATAAAATCCTTTGATGTGCGGCAATTTACCGACAGCTGCGCGTTAGCACGATGTTGTATCGCGCTAACGCGAAGTGTTTGGCCGGACGTGTCGCGACAACGCGAATCTTCGCGCTAGCGCGATAGGTGTGGCCATGGCATAAGCGTAAGTAAACATCGTTAAAGCCTTGGTAGCATCGGCTGCAAGCTGCAACAGCGGTGAGGAAACCATTGGTATTCTTCTAAATAATTTTCAACGCTGTTCGACACAAGCTCCGCACAGCTGTAAGCGGCGTGATAGGTAATCACTTCTTTGACATTTTTTGTAGGTATAAAGTTGGTATTCTGTAAGTAAAACAGCCTCAACTTTGAACACAGCCGTGACTGCAGCGAAAGATGTGACGGCTGTAAACATCTATGATCACAGCCATGCGCGCAGCGTCTATATAAGGTGACTGCTAGAAACCGCAAGAAACTTCAAGGGCTGGTCAGGTAAAGTGTTTTAAACATGACAAAAATATCAAAAAGGAATTCGTGTTTTTTTCAATATCATATCATCATATTCAATAGCAATAATATAAGAAAAATAAAAATTAAAAATAACGATTATTTACAACGCGCGGGCACAGTATAAATATGAGCTAAATCAGTAAGGAAGCTACGTACAAACGCTCGAAACGACGCACGCCCACAGACGCACGTCGTTACAGGGCCCCTAAGCGGACATCGCAGTGCTCTTAGTAGCGCGTATCGCGCCGAGAAGAGATGTATTGCGTGCGCTGTGCGCACGATTTTTAAAAATGCCGCGAGTGTATTGCGTAGTACGGCTGCTTGAACTCGGCTTTTTCAAAACCGGAGCTATCGTTTTTTAAACTTCCTGCTAATGTTAAAAGAAAGGTTAAAAGGTAAGATGATATTATTACTAAATAAAAAGCTTTTTCTTTTAAACAAATCGTTTGGTTGTTTAGGTGATATTTGCCGTACTTACTTAAGCATATTTTTTGAGCGCGCGTTATTTTAATGGTGAACAATAATAAGAATCGATACTACGAAACTTCATCGTTAATAAACTTTGCTTTGAAAATCGATATCTGAAAATCCGTTATTAGAATAAGAAAAAGTAGCCGCCTTTAAACATTTTAGTTATTTAAACGATTGCTTTGAAAATCGATATCTGGGGATCTGTGTGTTTTCTGACAACGACTACGTTATTAGTATGAGACAAAATAGTCTCCATTTTGAACTTCTTAGTTATTTAACCGATTGCTTTAAAAATCGGTATCAGAGGATCAGTTTGGTTTCCGACAATGAATCCGATAATATGAGGAAAGTAGCCACCATCTTTAACTTATTAGTTATTTAACCGATTGCTTTGAAAATCGATATCTAGGGATCGGTTTGGTTTCTGACAACGACTCCGTTATTAGTATGAGATAAATTAGCCTCCATCTTGAACTTTTTAGTTATTCGACCGATTGCTTTAAAAATCGATATCAGGGGATCTGTGTGGTTTCCGACAATGCATCCGATAATAGAATGAAAAAAATAGCCGCCATCTTTAACTTATTAGTTTTTAATTTTTTAAATATTAAATGAGACAACCTAAGGGTTGTGTTGTCAAGCATAAGTGCTTTGCTAGTTATCTCAAAAAAAAATCGCTAACTAGCTGAGATACAGCGCTAACTAAACAAAAACTTTTCAATTTTACAAAAATAAGAGGACAACCCTAACGCTCAATTGGCGCGTAGGTATATAAAACAAGAAAAAGGTCGAGCTTCCGTACTGCTTTCTTATATTTATACTGTGGCGCGGGCGAGGGGTTGACCCGTATGCGTTAGTACCTACGTTGAAGGGTCAACGGCCGGCCGGCCGTTGCCCGCGTGTTGTAAATAATCGTTATTGTTAATTTATTTTATTTTTTTAGTTTATTTTTCTTATGTTATTGCTTTTAAATAAATTCACAAAACGAATTATTTAATTAAAACTCAAAAAAACACAAAATCCTTTTTTGTCATTTTTGCCATGTTTAAAACACTTTACCTGACCAGCCCTTGAAGTTTCTTGGGGTTTCTAGCAGTCATCCTATATTGTGTCGCTTGGAGAATCGCAAAGCTGTATGCAAGCGCAGACGGAATGGAGCGCAAGTAGGGTTACCATCCGTCCGAATTAGTGTCCGGACATGTCCGGATTTTTAGACTCTAGTCCGGAGTTTGCCCGGCTCTTTAATTTGTCCGGATTTTGGAATATGAGTAACAGAACTACATATTACGTAATATAAAAAAATTTAGTCTTTAATCTTTATCAACTTCTGATTTATTTAAAAAAAATATATAAAAAGTCAGTAATGTTTCTATTTTGTGACTAAGCAGTCCGGACTTTTATCGGATTGTCAGGCTTTTTGTCAGAACTTTTCAAATTCCTAAATAATAACCCTAAAGCGAATATCGTCGAAAAGTGGTCGACGGGGAACTTGCTCAACTGTACAATCCATGAAACAATCGCGCTCACTTCGACCCTCACCGATCAAGAGTGACCTTTGTAACGTTAGTAAAGTCGAATTTAGATAATGCGGATGCGGATTTGATGACGCACATACGTGTTCCGCAGCGAGTTATCAAATCCCATTTTGCTTCAAAGGTGAATAAAATTCCATGGTGGACTGGACAGCACACTTGTTCTGACGGCGCCATCTCTGTGATCCCGGGTTCATTTATAGGTCGGTACAAATTAGCATTACTATTTTTGCTATCTTTCTTCCCGTGCGTCGTTTGGTTAACCATCAAAACAACTTTCATAAATAGAACCTTCACTCGGGCTAGAAATAGGTGTGCGTGTGTGGGAAAAATGAGTGCGAGTTGTGATGTGAGTGATGAATTCTACGTGGTCGATGCGTAAAGTTCCTTCACTCTCCAAACCAATTACAGCTCACTACTTTTACAGGTTATTATCATTTATACAGGGTCTAACAAAATCAATAAGCGAACGTGTAAGGGCGGTATCTATACATCATTCTGAATACAAAGACAAAAAAAGGGCTCCAGTATTACAGAGATTTTTCAAAGTTATGTTTTCTAACAAACTACAGCAATTAAAAGAATGCTCATGCATCATAAAACATGCTGTAAGTATCTTTACTAACACGCACGCAAGCGTCAATAAAAAGATAGCTCAGTGTGCTCCGAGTTTAGTGTGCATGTTCAGCTATCTTTGTGTGCGCGTACGGGTTTGGAAAGGGTGTATTTTTTGGTGTATTATGATAATGTTTTGTTGATTATCTCAGTAACGAGCCTGTAGTTTTGGACCAAATTTGGTGAGCATGCTCAGTTTGTTGTATAGATGTTCCCCTTAAACGTTCGCTTATTGATATTGTTAGACCCTATATACAGCGCCATCTATTGAATGAAAAAGACAGCTCATCATTGCCTTAGTATGCCGGCCGTCACCGCAGGGCTGGGTGCAATACTCCGCCTCGTTGACATACATCCATGCGCTGGCAGACGTCAACACATCGCCCGCGGTGCTCATGTACTCCGCCATCTTCACGTCCCACACCGGCTGTCCCACGATCACGTAGTGGGACTGCGATATGGTGTCCCCACCGCCGATTATGGAGAAGTGGGATAGGCCGGCGGATATCGCCACTTTAACTATAGAATGAGAGCTGTGATATAAGTACAATTAAGGCTATAACAATGATCTTAGGTCGATGACGACCAAATTTTTAATAGAGAACGACAACAGAGAAAGAGAAAAGGTGACAAGATTGCTTGTTGACAAACTATAAAAAAATAAATAAACATCCTTATTGGATCTCATAAGCTTGTTGATAGGTTTAAAAATTGTACACTTCATCAGCATTAACAGACAATAAAACAGAATTAAAATGCAGAAGTATATACTAATAATACTATACGATATAATGGGTAAGTATATAATAAAATGTAGTAGGTAGGTACCGAGTACGTTCGCGGTAATTAATAACTACCTAACCCTTTTTTTTCATACCTAGTGAATCCGCCTTATGGATACCCCACCCCCAGAAGGGAGGCAAGGTCATGTGGTGCACCATCCGTCCCCCTTTTCACACTGAAAATCAATCAGGGATGAGAGGGAGGGAAGTTTACCCAAAAAACCCTGGAGAACAGCAATTTCGAGTAAAGTGGAGGCCGCAGGACCTGTCTGTCCACTAGGGAATTGAACCACGGAATCCACCCTGAAGCTCGTATGCCCATCTTTGGACGGCTACACGCCCGAGCGAGCATGTCTTACCTATCATACCAAAATGACCGCTCATAACTCGCAAGATCGCGCTTTACCATCCACGCACAAACATACAGTTATCATATACTATCCTATATATAATTTATCCTGAATCTATATAGCATTGTGAATGCAAAATTTCAATAATAAAGATATTTATATGCAATCATGTCTTTATCAATAGTTAAATACTTGCAATACTTAAGTATTTCTTTCGACTGCGAGGGTAGCTAAACCTTCACAGTGACGCAATACCGCTGGCTTGCAGCGTAAATCATCAACTACTAGAAAGAATTCAACGAGTCTTTTGGGGTCTCGGTAGCTTAGCGGTTAGAGCAGTGGACCGGTTACCCAAAGGTCATGGGTTCGAATCCCATTCGAGCTTCCTGAGACTGGTTGATTTTTTTTTCTAGTAGGTAAACATTTTACCATACACAGATTCCTCGCGACACGAAAACTACTACGTGTATTATTCACCTTTGGGTTGGATTCTAATGACTATAACCCATGGGGAGCTCGATGGTGCAGCGGTTAATACGTTCGGTTTTGGTTGACTATCGTCGTCGCTAAGCAACTTTCGCAATGCCGGGTCACTATATATGGCCAAAATGGGGTGACCAAATTATAAACATCTCGAGGTCATTCGTGCTTCGGAAGGCACGTTAAGCCGTTAGTCCCGGTTGTTGTCGTAAGATGGCAGTCGTTAAAGCCCACCAACCCGTATTGGGCCCGCGTGGTGGGTTATGGCCCAATATCCCCACGTGTATTGTCAACGTGGGAGGCCTAGGCCCAGCAGTGAGACATTTACAGGCTGATGATGATGATGATGATGATGAACTAACCTTTCAAAACCACCCCTATGTCCGTGACAAAAGTGCCATAATTCTTCTGAATAAGCAGACCACAGTCGATCGCAGTATGAACCACGTCTTGCATCGTCAGCCAAGACGTTTTCTTCCACATGGAGAGGAACGCGTCGCCGGAGAACTTGAGGATGTCCCCGTTGTGCATGAGAATCTCTTGGATCATGGCGCCGATGTAGGAGTTCAGCACCTGGGTCAGTCTGGACGGGCCGCCGCGACCCGGCTTCGTGTAACTCTCGCAGAGTTCCGTGAAACCTGATCAGTAAGGTAAGGAAGACATACACATCACGACTATTATCCCTGAAGGGTTAGTCAGCGACCATAGGCAATGAGGACCGCAAAAGAGTCCCCCTGCCACAGTCCATGTTTCATCAAATGATAAGTGAACTTGTGCTCAGCGGGACAGGTGGTAAGCCCATCGCCGCTCTATGCTGTTGGATGTTTATGCAGTCTTTGGTCCGTTAGTCGCCTTTCGCGACATCCAAGGAAAGAGCGATGGGGCGGGTTCTAATAATGAGCCGTTATACATAGGCCACACCGAAAAGATCGGGAATGGAATACTTTTGAATAAATTAGACTTAAAATCTTTTTGATATTTGAAATTTAGTATCCTTTGGAACTTAATTCCATTTTTGAAAAAAAAAATATTAAAAAAGGAGTGGTAGCCAAGTCAGTGAGAAAATGAAGCTTACGCGGGAACATTTCTGTGCGATAATTTTTCACAACTATTGCCGAGGTTTATCTCAAGAACATTGTCTTGCCGAACTTGTTTCTATATATGAACTTGAAGCACCTAGTAAAACGACTAGGTATATATCGCTGGTATTCCGAGTTTCGTCGAGGACGTTCATCTCTTACCACAGTTCCCTCTACTGGTCGGACAAAAACAGAGGTAACACAAAAAAACATCAATGCTGTACGCCAATTAATACAAGAAGATAGACATGACATGTGACATACGAGCAGATACGGGCTTCTCCCAGCATTCGTATGACAGCCATTCAAAAAATATTGCATGATGAACAGGGTGTCAGGAAGTTAGTTTCCCGCTGGGTGTCCCATCGTTTGACCGAAGAACAAAAGTTGGCTCGTGTTAATTGGTGTCGGTCTGCTCTGCAAACGGTTCGATAGAGGGAGCTCAAATGATGTTTACAATATCGTCTCGGGTGATGAATCGTGGATTTATTCAGAGCCCGAAAGAAAACACCAATCGGCTGTTTGGGCCTACGAAGGTGAAGTCAAGCCAACAAAAGTTGTGCGCTCTCGTAGGCGTGTCGAAAAAAATTGTCGCTTCATTTGTATCGAAAACCGGACATGTGGCTACGATTCCTTTACAGGAACGGAGAACGGTTACAGCTAATTGGTACACAACGGTTGTTTGCCGGAAGTCATACAAAAACTTCGTAAAAGTAATCCGAATCGTCGCAAAATCCTTCACCGCGATAATGCGAACTCCCACACCGCTCGGCAAACGATCGCGTTTTTAATCAGGAAAACGTGGAGTTGATGGACCATCCTCCATACAGCCCTGACCTGGAGCCCCAATGATTACTTTACATACCCAAGAACTAAAGATTTGTTACGTGGTCAACGATTTCAAGGTCCAGAAGAGGCAGTCGAAGCTTACAAATAGGTCGTTTCGACTATGTCCACTTCAATTACTGTTACAATAATAGAATGCAAAGGTGCATCGATTGTCACGGAGAATACTTAATAATAATAACAATAACAATAAATTTATTCATAACACAAGTCGCCTTTACAGAGTTAGGTATAGATCTCACCCTTTTAAGCTTAAAAACCTGTAGTAAGGTGAGACCGCTCTTCCTAAAAACAAGAAGTCATCACTAAGACTTGTTGAAATAAATGTGTGTAATCGTCCTTGGTGTAATGTAATATTTTTTTTTTAAATTTACTAGTAACACAAACATATATGTTTTACTCTATATATATAGGTACTATATGTTTAACATTAATAACTAATGAAAACAAAATAAAAAATGGAATGAAACTATACAATACATATAGGTATACTTACGTGTTTAGCCAAATAAAATAAAATAATAATAAACTAATAAAATAATAAACGCGAACGCAAATACACGCGTTACGTGTCATGTCTAAATAATAATTCGGTGCTGTCATAGTCAAGTTGTTTTAGCCAGGAAGTAACTAATTTTTTACACTCAAAGTGATGCCTACTGTAATAATTAAGTTTTCTGTTTAGTTTATTATTTAAGTATCTAGATTGGGAATTGAACTGAATACGAGCAAAGGAGAATGCCGGAACCTGTACCAATTGCTTATAAAAAATTTATTTCCCATAAATACTTTAACACTTTTAGACTGCCATTACCAAAATATGAATCATTATTAAATCCGCGTTTACGAAATGTAATAAAAAAGTTCGATAGCCCAAGTTTTTGACTTCCGAAAGCATTTTCGGTAGTCAAGAATTAGATAGATGCTTTTTCATTGCCAGCAGAAAAAAAAGTCGTTTCCAAGCAACCAAAAATCGATAAGAGAAATGCACCACGATTGCTTACTGCCGTACTCAGAGACGTCAATTAAGTTTTAATGACAATTAAATGTCTTTCTTCTCTATTTATCACTATACATAAGAAAGTGACAGCAAGAGACTTAATTGACGTCTCTGAGTACGGCAGTTAAACGATTAAAATGATTTTGCATTCGTTAGAAGGCATTATGATAGTGAATAAAAAAATCTATGTTCTGTGTGATATTTTGAATAGAAAGAGGTACATCGATTTGGCTGCTGAACTTGATTTCAGACTTTGAATGATCAATTTATTAATTAATCGATTATTTCATAGGCGATATCGATTTTAGACATATTGAATCAAGATAGCAACACTCCTAAACAACTGTCATAACGTTTGCATTTTATTTAATTATTATTATCCTTCATATTATTCTGTTAATGTCTAGACACCTGTAGTTTTCCACATAATTTCTAAAGGTAGGGATCATTAACATACCCTCTAGATGACCACTGTAGTGCAGAAGTCTCTCATGTATATCATAAAAGTATTAAACTATAAATAAATAAATAAACTTCCCTACACTCACACCAATTATCTAGCCCAAGAGAAGCTTCGTTATGAAACTCGTTAAATGGTTACTAGACAACGGATAAACATACCTAAAGTACTTAAATACATACTTATTATACATAGAGAACACCCTATATTCATAACTATGCTGAGATTTTTTATCAAAAGGTACTATATTTTTTAAAACCCGCCTCATAATATATGGTAGTTTCTTCCTTTTATGAGTTCTTTATTTGGTATCTCTTGAAAATGTACATATGTACGATTTAAGGTAAGTTATCTATCTTTTTGCAGGTACCTAGCTATATTGCGTTGCTGATAGTTTATTATTTTATTTATTTAAACTGTTATAAACACTTGGAAATCGTAACGTATGCCCCTTAAATAGTGAATGGTATCTTTGCAATATATTAGGCGGGTTTTTTAAAAATATAGTTATGAGGAAAAATCTCAGAACTGCGGATTCGAAAACAAAAACGCTTATTGCCAATGGTAATATTAAACTATAAGCTAGCTTAAAATGGTTGTTTCATCTAAAAGCATTTGGTACAGGCTTCCATACAAAAACCGGCATTCTCCTTTAGTTTTTACGGTTGGATGAATAACGACGGAATACGGATTACGCTTATTTAGAATTTTCGAGTCAGGGAGAAGTTTTATGGGTTTTAAGGATACATTTTAGAATATAAAGTTGCCTTACAGTTAGAACTTCACAATCCCGATATAGCTCAGAAGTTCCAGATGTAATTTTTCTGAAGGTCATGACCTTAAGGAGCGAACGCTGAGCCCTCTCAATTTTTAACATCTTGGTTTTGTGAGTTCCGCCCCATAAGGGCAAACAATATAGTAAAAGCGATTGTACCAAGGCAGTGTAAATGTAAGTAATAAGTTGTTTGTCAGCGACGTGTCTTAAATATTTGAATAACCATATTAACTTTCGAACGCGGAGTGTACACATATCGATATGTTTATGCCAGTTTAGTTGTTGATCGAGATTTACACCCAAGTACTTGGTGTAAGTAACCTTTTCTAATTGATGACAGTTGCAATTATTCACGGGGTAGGGATTTTCACACGAATGGGCAGTTAGATGCATATTACTGTTGGGTTGGGAAGAATTATGAATAGAGAACGTTATATAATTAGTCTTACTAGAATTTAAGGTTAAAAAGTTTCCATGTAGCCATTTGATGACAGTATGAAGACCCTTGGAGGCCATCTCATGAACTTCATCCCAGTGTTTTCCGTGGAATAGAAGAGCTGTGTCATCAGCGTACGAAAATATTCGAAAAACTATGAAAATAAATATTATTGTAAGCATTAACTTTTTAGTTTTTTCTATTCCCAATAATTTTGGTGTGGCCCCCGTAAAAAGGCAGAACATGTTATTGCGGAATATTTCATCGGTTTTCAATGTTACCTCGGTGGTATAGTGGCTATAGCGCAATGCCCGACAACCGGAGGTCCAGGGTTCAATTCCCAGATCGGGCAAAATGTATGTTCGTTGTTTGTGATCACCAACCCGCAATTGACAAGCGTGGTGATTGAGATTCACTACAAGACACTACAAGTGAAGTAAGTATAGCTCAGCCTTCATCTCATATTCTCAAACTAATTTTCACTGTGACGCCCTTATTTTGAGATTTTTTGCGAGCGACGTCCGATGATTGACGATCGGAAACGATAAAAAATAGTGAAAAGATCTGTTACTGGGAGTGACTAGAGGAGTTTAGAACCTAAAACGCTAATGAAAGCAACTACGTATAGCTGCATAATCACGACTATTATCCCCGAAGGGTAAGTCAGAGACTAGGCAATGAGGACCGCAAAAGCAGTCCCCTACCATAGAGCACTTTTCACCAAATAGCGACTGTGCTCAGCGTGACAGGTGGTGACCGCTGTATGCTGTTGGATGTATGTGCAGTCTTTAGTCAGTTAGTCGCCTTTTACGACACTCAAGGGAAGAGAGGGGATGGTATAGTATTATTTCACCTCTACGCGACACGGTACTCGACTATATTCAACAACTAAGTAGGTACTACGATTCGGCAACTATTTCCGTTTCTTTACTCATGTGACTATAGTCTATTCGATATCTAATTTACAATTTTCTTAATAAAGCGTGAAGAGGCACTTTGTTGGCCGGCAGGGTGAAGGTGGGTGACTGCGATGCTAGTCTCTTAGGTACGCTGCACCAGTTGTCATCGCGCCTGGACTGCACTGTGGAGTAATTAGCCAGGCTTCTCATAAGAAAACAAAAACAATAGTAGCTTTAAATTATTATATACTAGGTACTTCTAAAGTATATGTTTACCAGAAACATCGATGAACATGAGCGCAGTCTCATAGCTCCTGATAGTATGGTCGGAGTGCTTGTAAATAATCTCGTCGGGGACCATAGAGGCGATTGTGCTTATACGCGTGGCGTGCTGGATGCTGTTCCAGCTGCGAGACGCGCCGTCCATCCTGCGGATGTGGTCATGTCGGTTCAGGGGGGGCGATCACGCTGAATAATCACAACCAAACCACAACAACAACTGAACCTCAGCCCTAACGGCTGCCTGACCCACCATACCATAAAAACCTGCTTTTATAGTGCTATCACGTTTGACACATGCGATGGCGCTATACGAAGTCGGCAGACAGACCAGCAGCCGCTGCGGTTCACTTGTGGTTTCGTTGAGATTATTTAGCGTGATCACCACCCAGTAAAGATTAATGAACTCACAAAACACTTAGTACTACTAGCTTCTTCATAAAGAATCTTCGTCTGCGAGCCAATTATATACTCTAACTGCCGATTGAAATTTTTATACTTCTTGATCTCAATCGCTTCACGTACTATCCTGCTATGATAATAACGATCAGTGGAGAGGATTTTAGGATCATGTAACTCCATCCAGTGATTAACTCCAGCTTCCAGCAGGTGTTAACTACCGCCGATTTGTCTATTTGTCGATTTTTGACAGCTGCGATGTGTTCCTTGACACGTTCTGCAATAGTCCGCTTAGTCTGTCCAATATATGAACTACCACAGCTACAATCTAGTTTATAAATTAATCGACGCGCGGGTCGAACTAGGTATTGAACGTGCTCGCATACAACTTGTTGACACGCGGTGTTGTGTGATAGGTTAACACCCATAGCGTTATTGTGAAATCTTTCACGAATAACCAATTAGTTGCAATTTCTTTTTTGTTGGCGGATTTTGCAGTGTTTCGTGTCGAAAAATGACCATGAAATCGCCTTCTAAACACAGTGCTTCAAATCCTAACCTAAGTGTTTGCGACGAACATGATGACAACGTGCCTTACGTTAATTTAAGAAAACGTAAACAACCTGATGATTGTTTTGCCGACGCGATCGACCGCCTTAACCTTAACCTGAATAGCTCCATATCCTCACTCCGAGAAGAAATGAACTCCAGATTTGAAGGTATGACTAATAACATGAATACTATTGTAACAACCGAATTGATAAATGTTCGTACTATGGTTGAGGAACTTAAGACTGAGGTCAACAATTTTAACACTACGTGTGAAGCCCTGCAGTCCTCCATCAAGGCCTTGGATACAAAACAACAAGAATTATCTTCTAAGTTCTCTGCAGTCAGCGAACAGATTAGTTCCCATTCTGAACGGCTGCGTAACCTAGAAGAAAAACCTACAACGACGTCTGGGGTTACAGATAAGTTAAATGGAATGTCTGGTGCCATACAATTTCTTCAGCATCAATTCGCTATGAAAGAACAAAGGGATCGTGCGAAAAACTTAGAAATCTCAGGCGTGCCAGCAACTAAGGGAGAGAACTTATTTTCAATACTGAAGATGTTGTCCGTTAAGGTTGGCATGGTCCTCACACCCCAAGACATCGATGATATCCATCGTGTAAGAAAATTTCCTAGCGAAAATAAAGAGGTTATGCTGCCGCCTAACATCATCGTTCACTTCAGCCGACGTAGGTGCAGGGACGAGTTTCTGGCTGCCTGCAAGGTCAGACGTGAAATAACTACACTGGATCTCGGAATTGATGGACCGTCTAAGCAGATATTCATCAGCGAACATCTGACTCCACAAAATAAGTTACTATTCAAGAAGCTACGAGCAGCTGCTTCAGACTATGGTTACAGATTTGTCTGGATAAAGGATGGCAAGTTGTTTGCAAGAAAATCGGAAACAAGTCAGGTTGTTTTGATCTCCAATGATGATGATTTAAGAAAAATTAAGTGACTTTTTATTTCTATTACTTGTGATTCACTATGTTTGTTTTGTTTATTATTATTTTGTAAACTTGCATATCTATCATTTTTAATTATTATGGGTCTTGTTGTGATTTACTCAATTCTGGATAATCAACTAAAAGTTTGTGTTTACAAATTACTTTTTTTAAAAGAATATGGGAATCACTTAAATATCATAAATATAAATGATTATAGCTTGGAGGGTTTGTTGTACTTTGTCAAGCAACATAAAGTTAAGTTGTTTTTATCTTTAGTAAACGTATTTCTTTTAATTTTACAACGCAATAGTAAGAAATACTTACATATATTGTTATTACACAAAATGATACATTGGTCTCTAAAAGCAAATAAAAGTATAATCTATTTTAGGTCAGAGGGTTTGTTGTACTCGGTAAAGCAATTTAAATTTTATTTTATTTTCTCTATTACAAGTGTATTTCTCTTAACTTTTTTATACAATAGTTACAACAAAATATTCAGTCAGTGGTCTCTGAATGTGAGCAATTCTTTGCATTGCTTTTCAATTCAAATATGTTATAACCTTTGTCTAAACATATTATATCTAAATGGCTAACACATAACATTTGTCAATATCATATCAAAACGTTAGAGGATTGCGGACGAAATCGAATGATTTTTTACCTGAAACATTATTATGTACCTACGACATTGTATGTATTACCGAAACATGGCTTAACGAATGTTTCTATAGCAATGAGTTTCTTAACGACAATTTTATAATTTTTCGTAAAGACAGGGACGCATTCGCTACGGGTAAGTCGCGCGGAGGCGGCGTAGTGGTTGCGGTTCGACGTGAGTTGTGCCCGGTTGCGGCGGCTGACGCGCCGCGCGCGCCTGACGTCGCAGACGAGCTATGGATCACCATACCTCTGCTGCGACCGGCCGCCGCCGCTGTGGAGGCGCGGGCGCATTTCGACTCAGTCTCTGACCATTTTTTGCCGCGTGCGCCGCCGCTGCCCCGCGCCCGTCCACCTGCGACCGCCCGCGCCGCCTCCGTGCAGCCAGCTTCACTACATATTATATGTACCTATATTCCACACGGATTGAATCATGCTACTCGCCTCTCAACTTTCTATGATAACGTAAATGATTATATGGTTTCACACTCGCAGGATATTTTTATTGTTCTGGGTGATTTTAATGTAACGAATGGAGCTTGGTACTTTGATAGTAATTTACAAGGCATGACATTACCTCCGAGCGATGACCAATTGGCTAACTTAATATCAGATTTTATGAGCTTAACTCAATTGCAACAATATAATCCTGTTGCTAATTGTAATAACCGATTTTTAGACCTTATTTTCAGTAATACCCATTGTTCGGTGCAACGCGACTTCCACCCTTTAACACATGAAGATTCCCACCATCCGGCAATTGTTATTGATCTGATAATTAAAAATTATATTCCGTTAAAATCGAAACCCGGAGCTTGTAAGCGTTTGTTTCATGTAGCTGACTTTGATGCAATAAGCACGGGTCTTCGAAATATAAACTGGAGTGAGGCATTTTCCAAACTTGACACTTTACAATCCCTTGTCGAATATTTTTATGGTGTAGTAATCGATTTAATTTGCAAACACGTTCCTTTAAAGAAGTTATCATTAAATAATTATTACGAACCTTGGGTTACGCGCCCCCTTATAAAAATACTGAAAGAAAAGCGTAAACTCCATCGGAAATGGAAAAGGTATGGAAACCCGCTAGATTATAACGCTTTTTCTCTTCTTAGGAGTAGGGCCCAAAAGTTAGAGAGGGAGTGTCGCAACACTTATCAAGTCATAACTGAGGAAAAAATTAAATCTAATCCGAAATATTTTTGGACTTATGTCAAATCTAAAATGAATAGTTCGGGTTTACCACAAAGTCTATCTTATAAAAACATAACATCCTGTGACGGTGTAGAGATATGTAATATGTTCAACGACTACTTTAATTCGGTTTTTGTCCCCGTCTCAGAACCAGTCAACTCCAATTTCACAACTACTGTAACGGAGAGCCCCGTTGACATTTGTGGCATTGGGGTTGACTCTGAAACCGTTTACAAATTGTTAAAAAACATTGATGTCAAGAAGGGAGCTGGTTGCGATGGTATTCATCCCCTCCTTATATCTAAGTGCGCGAAAGAACTCACGTTGCCTGTCACATATATTTTTAATACATCTTTGAATACTGGCACATTCCCCGATAAATGGAAAAAATCACTCATCACACCCGTGCCAAAAAATAACAAACGTAATGACGTAACACAGTACAGGCCAATCTCTAAGCTTTGTGTGCTCGGTAAAGTTCTGGAGAAAATTGTAACTAGCCAGGTTTCGTTCGCCATTCGTAACCATATCACGCCGAATCAGCATGGTTTTATCCGTGGCAGGTCCGTTGATACTAATTTGATCGCGTTCACTGATTTTCTCTTGAATGCTATGGACAACAACCAGCAGGTAGATGTCATTTATACCGACTTCTCCAAGGCTTTTGATAAATTATCTCATGAAATGCTGTTACAGAAGCTTTGGCGGGTCGGTATACATGGGGATCTGCTTCGCTGGATTGAGTCTTACATAAAAAATCGATCACAAGCCGTTTCTATCAGAGGTTTTCTATCTGATTTCCAACACGTTCCTTCAGGTGTGCCACAAGGGTCACACCTAGGACCCTTGCTTTTCACAATCTATATAAATGATATTGATATTTACACAAATACATGTAAAACACTACTTTATGCTGATGATGCAAAATTTTATAAAATCATAGCGAATGAAACTGACTGTTCTGATTTTCAAAAAGATATAACAAGTATTTCTGAATACTGTGCTCGCAATCAGCTATATTTAAATCCTGATAAATGCTTTGTTATGACTTATACACGTAAACGTAATAAAATTCTCCATACATACACACTAAATAGTCAGAGCATAAATCGTGTTTATGTAATAAGAGACCTAGGTATCATTATGGATGATGAGCTTACATTCAGAGATCATTATGACCATATAATTAAAAAGGCCTATAGGCAGGTCGGATTTATATTTCGTGCTTGTAAGTTATTTAAAAAAGCAATCACCTATAAAATCTTATATTTTAGCCTTGTACGTTCAGTGCTTGACTTCGGTTCTGTAATCTGGAACCCTAGTTATACGTGCCATACATACCGAATAGAAAAAATACAAAAATATTTCCTTAAAACATTGGAATATAGAACCGGCTCATCTTATGTATCTTATGAAGATGCTCTAAAGAAACATAAAATACTCTCTTTGCAATGCCGACGACAACAATTAGCACTAATGTTTTTATATAAGCTTATCAATAATTATATTGATTCCCCTGACTTACTTAATAAGCTGAAACTTCGTGTTCCAACCAAAAGTATTCGACGCACTAATAATCTTTTCGTTGTTCCAAAAGCAAAAAGGAAATACACTTCTAATGGTTTCTTTCGACGTTGTTTGACGGATTACAATAGAACATTCCATAATTTTGATCTTTTTTCCAATAGTTTAAATAATTTAAAGAAATATATTGTAGACCTTTACCTTACCTAAGTGTATAACCTTTTAATGCATAACTTAATTGTTAATAATACTTAATTATTGTTGAATACATGCTTAGACCCTTTTTTTATCTCCATGTTCAATAACTACTTTTATGATGGCACTCAGGATATCAAAAGGATTACTTACAGAGTAATCCTTTTGAGATCCTGAGTAGTTTTAACTTTCCTAAATGTATAACCTAATTGTTAACTATATTGTTGAATACCTACCTGTTTAGACCCTATGTAGTAATTACATTGAAATATTGAATACAGAAGGTATTCAATATTTTAATGTAATTACTACATGCTTTTTGATAGCACTCAATCTGATGAATGTTTATTATATTTTCTAAATGACAATGTTAAAAATTTATGTAATTTGTTATTCACTCATTTTGATCCTATTCACATTAACTGTTTTCGCACTAGAACATTGTAAACTATTTATTTTTCCAAAATGTCATAACTTAAGTAAAAAATTGTTAATACCACCTATTTCGACCCCATTTACATTAACTTTATAGTCTTTGTTGGCACTCAAGGTCTAGATTAGATAATTGTATAATACATGACTGTTTGTTGTCCAAAATAAAGTAAATAAATAAAATAAAAATAAACTCCCGGTGTTTGGAAAGGTATGACGTCTTTAGGCGACCGCAATTTGTTAGATATTTGGCATAGCGAGTATATACAGTTTTAATGGAGAAGTTTCTTAGTAGGTACTGTTCCAATTTTGTCCGTTACGCCTTTTATGTAAGGTAAAAACGCTGCCTGGCGACTCACTTCTAGACGATTTTTCTTTCCATTCTGCTTTTTCCTCTTCTGTGACACCTTGTATCCGTTGCGTTTTAGTACAAAAAAATACAAAAAAAATACAAAATTAATCGTGTTTAGTCCCGTTAAAACAGTTTTAATGCAATGCAACGCGATAGTTTAAAGTCTTATCATTTAAGATGTAAGAAAATATTTACACTAATTATTATCTCTCTTACTTGACACTGGCTAAATGTGCTAACCGCACAAAGCCATACAAAAATTGCCATGAAAGCAGTTACACAACTTTAAAAATAGATGGCGCTGTTTTAAAACTAATTTTAATTATTTTTGATCCCTATTAGTTAGTTTAATTAAGGTTTTATGAAAACGTCGAGTCAGGTCAAAAAACATAAGCAGATACAACAGTTTCTTCATTTTCTGTGATCCTGTTAGGATCGTACTTAACTATTAGTATCATACTAATGCAAAAAAAAAAGTGTGTCAGGGGATTTCTTACTTTTTTAGTATTAAATACCTAATAATATGTAAAGCCAAGAGAGTAGACACTAAAAAAAATAATTTCACTTTCATTTCAGTGTGTAGTGTTCGCGTAAAAGAAAACAATAATAATTACGCACAGTCCTTGCATCTCAATAGAGTGATTCCTATATCGCTCCCTCGGCGACATTATCTCGGCCGGCACTGTAGTCTTGTTGGTTGCCTGATTGTGGACTCTTTTCATGGCCAAGAGATACTCGTCATCCTCGTCGCTACATTCGTCGACATCGTCGTTTACTAACAAAAGGTTTTGCAGGTAAGGTAGCGCTAATTTAGGTAAAGGATTCAGGCTTGGCAGCCATTAGAAAAGCATCTTGCGACAATCTGATTTTATATCATTGCACGTTTTTAGAAAACGGTAAGTACAAGAACGAACAGGAATCACGCGACGTTTCGCAAATCGCCACCACCATGTGAGGCAGTAGTCTTTAATTTAACAGCATGGATATTGGTTGTTAGCGTTTTTAAATGCAATTGTAAATGAAACCGTCTCATCTCGTAATGCCAACTTCGCAAAATGCTAACCGCTCGCAAAATGACAACTTCTCAGAAAACCAACTTCTCGAAATGCCAATTTCTCAAAATGCCAACTTCTCAGAATGCCAATTTCTCACAATGCCAACTTCGCATAATGCAAACTTCTCAAAATGACAACTTTTGAAGGGGCAGACCGGCAAGCATAAGAAATTACCTAAATCTAAAAAATATCACACACTTAATGTACCCACAGACAATATAAATATATAATAAACTAGCGGGCCGCCCCGGCTTCGCACAGATGTACTTTTGTTTATTTTTGTTTTTAATATAGCCTAAATTACTCAGCACTAATGAAACATTAAAGATTTTTTAATTCGGTCCAGTAGTCCCGGCTGCGCACAGGTGAACTTTTGCTTTTTTTGTTTTTAATATAGCTTAAGGTTACTCAGCGCTAATGTAGCATTCTAATGGTGAAAGAATTTTTTAAATCAGTCCAGCAGTTTTGAGTTTATTCGTTACAAACATACATACATATATAATCTAATCTAAAGGAACGCTTCAGTTTCCTTTATTGTTCATCCTCGCGCTCCTTACGGTCATCAGAAAATCTATCCCTTAAAACCCCTCTTCACAACACTACCTTTTACGATTGTTCCTTCACCGTTGAAGCTGTTCGTCTCTGGAACTCGCTTCCAGTTGCGATCAGGCGTGCTAAAATAATTCACGCATTTAAGGTGCACGTGAAGAATGTCTACCTTTCCCTTTAACCCTATCCTGCTGCATAGCTGTCATTGTCCGCTACATCCTACCTGAGACTATTATATTTAAGTATTTATACGTGTGTATATATATATATTTGTTACACCCTGTTATTTATTTATTTTATAATGTTATGTATTATGTTTTGGTTCTTTTAAATTTGCTTTTGTTTTTAATTGTTTTACTGTGGTATGCACCTCCGATCTTTGAGTGTATAACTTCTCTCCATCCGAATGGTTGTCTGGCAGAGATCGCTTTAAAGCGAAATTGTAACTTTGTATTTGTGCTCATTGTTATGTGTTATGTAAATGTTTGTGGTGTTAAGTTACAATAAAAGTATTGTCTATCTATCTATCTACATACAAAGGTTTCCTCTTTATAATATTAGTATAGACATAGACGAATAAGATTATATATCGTCCTTGGTATAGATAATATAGCCTATGTTACTCAGCGCTAATTTATGTAGCTTTCTAATGGTCGCAAAGAAGCGAAACATTGGAATCAACGTATTACTTCTTCGATAATATAACAATGGGTAACAAAAGAAGACTCTGAGATATTGTTTTTGATACGAAATACGACAAAATTTTAAAGCAACTGCTAGACGGTGAACTCAATATACCAAGATTCATAAAAAAAAATTATTTAAGACTTTCTTTGTTTAAAAAATAAGTAATATCAATGTTGATGTTATATTACAATTTTATTTTGGTACTGTGATTTCTTTGTATAATTAGTAAAAAGTAACAAATTATGTTAATTATATTTTATATTACAATTTCATTTACTGTGATTTCTTTGTATAATTAGTAAAAAGTAACAAGTAATGTTAATTATATTTACACATAGGTAGTTATATATTTTTTTAAGTTCCTAAATACCGAAGTACAATTTGATTGACTGTGATTTGTATTTTTTTTTGCCCGTTACCTACCTAGTAATATGTATATTATTATTAGTTTAAACTGTCTAGGGGTACATAAAGTGATATTTTTTAGATTTTAGTCATTTTTTATGCTTGCCGGTCTGCCCCTTCAAAAGTTGTCATTTTGAGAAGTTGGCATTGTGAGAAATTGGCATTCTGAAAAGTTGACATTGTGAAAAATTGCCATTTCGAGGAGTTGGCATTCTGAGAAATTGTCATTTTGCGAGCGGTTGGCATTCTGCGAAGTTGGCATTACGAGATGAGACGAATGAAACTACACAGCGGTCCCTAGCAGACTTATTGGATAACATACAATAAGCCTTGTTCGCACTAGGCCAGTTATTAAGAATAGTAGCCTATTATAAACTACCTCTACCGCTACTGGCACAGACATATAATATGTCTGTGGCTACTGGCAACAAACTTGGGCTAGGATTAATCGAAAATCCAAAACTCTGGCGTAAAGATTTAAGATGTGGTTTGTTTTAATAAATCTTGAACTTAGTGATTTAATATACTTACTTTTGTCTTTGTGCCATTTGGCCGATTTCTTCGGATCTCCTGTATGTCTCGAGAAACTCATAATTAAAATACAACTAGGTACGTTTTACGAAATTAACAGCGTCTCATTCAACCTGACATAATCATTGATGATTTCATACGTCAAAAACTTCCACGCTATTTTATCTCATCATGAAGATGTTAAAAGGTTCTTGTCGAAATAATTGCTCTATAGTCATCTAGAATAAAGGTTGCTTCACTCATATCAGTGAAGCCACAGTTCCGATTCCGACACAGTACCGGCACAGTGAAAAATATTCTTTCATACATTCATTTTTATCTTTTTATATAAAATTGTTAACTTGGAGATTTTTAAAAGTACCTAATATAAGTCAAGACTAAGTTTTTCACAGGTTTACAAATTTAACTATTTGTAAACCTGTAGATAACTGATCTGGCCAAATTAATATGGGCATAAATGTTTTCATCACACTATATTGTTACCATGTGGCTGTTTGTTATCCCTAATTCTAAAAATAAAATAAAATAAAATTCTCTATGAATTTTGTCAAAACAAATCATCCGTGATTTGCCGGCGGCACTGACACAGAGCATTTTCACTGACAAGTGGATGCGTTCATAGAGAATGTATGAAAAACACTGTGCCGGAACTGTGGCTTCACCTTGAATGCTTTAAGGGCTTCACTGATATGTTTGAAGCAACCTTTATCTAGATGGTCAAAGTAAAATTAAGACGATAAAAAATTGCAGACAGGGACACAAAACAATTCTGGTTTTTGGTGGTTTTAGTAAAGAATTTAAAACTTGTAAGTAAGTACTTTAGAAATGTGTAAAAGTGTAACGCGCGGGACTTGAACCTACACGTAGCAAACCAGTCTAGGTATAGAGACAAATAAGCCAGAAGTAATTTTTACGGCTTAGGCCCATACGCTCCAAATCTATTGTTCTCCAAAATTCAACTTCTATACATTCATTCCCAAGGGCTCCATAATTTTCATATCAAAATAATAAATAAAACCACATTTACCAATTTCATTCCCTTCAGCTCCAAAACATAAAAAAAGAATACAAAACAAACATTCTCTCTTAGGAATCAATGTACGGAGATCAGAGGTTTTGAAGCTTTTGGAGCCCTTGGGAACGATTTTACAAAATAATATTAATATATAATTTTACTCTTGGAGCGGGCGGGAATAAGCCATTTTTTCTATTACCTAAGTAGGTACCTAGGTACCTACTCTTTTAATTAAGTTCCTACTGCTGAGCACAGATTTCCTTCTAATTACATGTTCCGATTTAAATCTACTTATATCCAGCTAATTTGGTTAGAATTAATCATATGAGTTATTATGCTGTATTTTTTTTAAATAATACAAAATAAACTTATTTAATATATTTTTATTTAAAGTTCACCATATCTTTAGAAATATAACTTTTGAACGCACACATCACAGGAAATAAACACCAGTTTCACAGCAGAAGTAGTTTCTGTAACAATGAGGACACCACGTAAATACCTAGTTATATTATCTCGACCTTTCCGCTCTATAAACAGTTTTAGGAGTGACTAGCGATTAGAGTTATTTTCACTATTCATCAAATAAAGATATAGGTAGCTTTATAAAGTTATCGTTATGTGTCGAGATAATTCGATCCCATATCGATACTGAAAAAAAAATCACTAGTCACAGAGTTTGTCTGTTTGTGCAGAAGGAAAGAAGAAGGAAAAAATGCACACATTTTGGGCATTAAGTACTTAAAATAATAGCTATTTTTTAGATACTTGTTTGCTTGCTTTCACAAAGGTGATCAATAAGAGATAACAGCAGCTGAACCCAAGAAAATTCGACAAAAACAAAGTACCTAGTAAGTCTTGCATTTATCAGTAACAGATACAGTACTAAGATAAGGTAGGTACCTTATCTTAGTAACATTAATTAGCTTTATAATTAACTAAATCTTATAAGTTTTTACTAGGTGCTTGGTCTTTATTTATTCTAATGGAATGGTACGGTCTAAGATGGAATGTCCACTTTACCCGGAATCCTTGACCACTGAGAAACTAGTTTTTATTATTCTGACGAAACGACCTACCTAACCGCCCAGGGGCGCCGCCGCTTAGAATCGGACCCGGGGGACCTCTTGTGTTGTGGGACTCTTACCACTTAACAACGAAGGCGGTTAAAAAAAATATTTCGAATACAAACTTATAATCTGACGCTCTAACTGTCAATGATACTTATCTTTTAACAAAATGCGGTCACGACTCACGAACCGATCGGCCAACGCAGCAATGTCAACGACCTCGTAAAAGTCCATGGGGTACCTAGAATTGAGGATAATATGGATAGTGGGCGTAACCATCATGAACTGCGCAGTAGCCGCGCGCCGCCCCGCCGCGTCATTAGCCGGGTCCACACCGGCCGAGCACGGCTCGCGAGCCAATTGGCTCGGAATTCCTGCTCGCGAACCGTGGCTATAAAAGATTGCGAGCGGTCCCCGCGAGTCAAAGTGAGCCAGTGCAACCTTTAAAATTTGCCTCGGTTGCCACGGCTCGCGAGCAGGAAGTCCGAGCCAGATGGCTCACAAGCCGTGCTCGGCCGGTGTGGACGCGGCTATTGATCTTTGTTTCTTTTTTAAAGCCCCCTATGCTCTAAGGAAAGATTCAGCTGTTCTTTTTGTAACGACATGTGTTACGAGTTGTAAGACTTTTGTCTGAGGTTCCTACGTATCCCGCGTCGTAGCCGGCCATTAATTAAGTTAATTAGGCTTTAAGAGCCAGCACAGACGAAAGACGCGTGTACGCAGCTTTCCTTTGCAACGCCAAGTAGTTTAATGCAGTTAACGAAGACGCTACGCATAAGTGCTAATGCTGCATTTACATGGAGCCAATACTTGAGACAATCCACTAAGCCAGTCCAATATTGGCATCGTGTAAATAGAGACAGTCCACTACATTGGATTGTGTTCAAGTCAATTTAGCTTAGCATTAGCATTGGCTTATTGGACTGGCATATTGGATTGTCTCAAGTATTGGCTCCGTGTAAATCCAGCATAAGATCCTAGAGCAAATGATATTTTATAAAAGGTCATTGCATAGAGCAAGATTTACTGACCATTCAATCACGTTAGCAAAAAGGACAATAAAATGTGTAAAGTAAAACTACAACTGTTACTCATCTCGTCAGTAACTAGATGGAGCTGCTTCAAAGCCTCATACACTTTTTAGTTTTCGTACATATCTTGATCGCAATAAATAATACTCGCACTAGACTTTTCGATAGCACTATGTTCTACTTTAACATTATGTGCTGCATTGCAGCATGACGCCAGCTGACATGACGATGACGTCGTCGGTCGCAGCGGGAGGCCTTCGCCACTCGTAACTAGGCAAATGGAATAAAAAAAAATTGACAGTTATTTGTGTAAATTCTCTGTTTACAAACATTCTCTATTGAATTTGGCCATAGTACCTATTTATTAATGTGGTATAGTAGCTAGCAGCTTAAACTTTGCAAACTACCTACTCGAAGCAGTGACAAGATTGAAGATTTTGTATAATGTGGACCATAATTATGATAGTTCAATAACAAATAAATATGTAGATTTTCAATTTAGAATAAAGAAGTTAATTAAGTCGGTAATTTCATTTTATGTGTTATTATCAATGTTATCATTGCCAATTATTTATTTTTGTTTAATTCAAAGCAGTCTGTGATGAGTGTTCTACAAAGTTTATGTTTTGTTTAGTAAGAAAAGAAATGCATGAGGCTATTAGAGTAATATTACCACATGGCAATTTAGTCCAGAACATGATTGATTATGATTACCTAAGTATCAACTTCTTAAGTAGGTACTTCAAATGTACCAGAAGCACAGAGCAAGCAATTATTTTTTTATTGAGGGAACTCTTCTATCAATGCACTAATTGGAAAATCTGAGAAAATTGAAGTAAACATCTAGCTTTTAGTGTAACTTGGAGATAATCCACTGTTAAAGCTAACTACAGACAAAATTATAAATCTTCCAAAAGAAAGATGGTATAAAATTGATCTAACAATAAATAGGTAGGACTTACTAATAAATGTATGAAGTAAATATGTATAGAGAATAATTAATTATGTTAAATCTGTTGTTAAAAAGACAGGTTTGTTTAATCCTACATAAACTATTGGCAACACTGTCACAAAAACTTACCATCAACCTGTGGCTCTATACAAACCTTTTGTTAGCACTAACCAACACTTAACACACCCACTAGGACTCAATTACTGTTCTGTTAATAACTTTAGACATATTTATTAAACTTTATATGAGCTCTCAAAACTTTGTAACTTGGCACTTTGCCTCCACATAATACTGTATTTACTAACAAGTCTTTGTGAACACAAAACACAAACACTTTTAGAAAAAAACCCTGACACATATCACAAGCGCTTCTATGAGAGAAGCTAGTCACAAGTTTGACTTATACTTAGAAGTCAGTTACTTTGGAGAGCACATTTCTTTGTTTCACAAACTAGTCACTGCAAATACACTTGTTTACTGGGCACCAACTCACTAGGTTCAAAAAAACTACAACTTGAGTTGAAATTAATCTATTTGCAAGTACACACACACTACACATCACCTAGCATACACTGAATAATAATACACTAAAACTCAATGTTTCATTTAAATACACTTATTATATTGATCAGTTAGCATTGTTGAAAACTAGTAGAATACTAAGTAATAACTGTTATTGCAATAACAAATTTATTGCTGGTCACTACAACTGTGAACTGTCACAGCACTCCACAAGAATTTTAAGATTGTAAACTTTCACCAAAACATGGTTTACAACCACCTCACATCACTACACATCACAAACAATAATGTTATTTAAGTAATTAGAACTTCCAAACATATTTTGTAACTTTAAAAAAAAAACTTAAGTCTAAATTATGTAAACACAAAATATAAGTATATAAAATTAGTTCTGCGAAATATGGATTACATTTAGGCTGAACCACCACGGACCACCACAATCACAAGATGGTCCTCCTTGAGGCTTTCCTCAGTAAGATTGTGACAAGTCCTCTTCAACAGTTCCGTTGAGAACTGACATGGAGGAAAAGAGTACAATACACCAGTGGCCTCAGTTTCTTTGTTCAACAGGGATATTACACCTGCAGCTTCTTTCTGTTTCAAATATGATACCAAATTCCTCATTGGGCGGGTCTGTATGCTTGCGTCTTCATTAGTGATTGAGGCTGTGGATCCAGCAACTCCTAAAAAGATTGCATGGGAGCTCGATGTGGCAATACGCTTTTGGACATCATCCAGTTTGGGTTGGTCCAAACGAAGCCTCTGTGTGATTCTCAACTGGTTCTTGCCATCTTCATCTTTCATGAGGCTGTCAATAATCTCAGAATCTCCATCTGTGAGATGAAACTTTGTAGGGAACAGCGAGTTCTTCAGAATGAGTGCGCCATTCCAAATTGTAGTTGCTTTACGTACAACCTCTGGCAAAGTCCTAGCAGAGGCAAGCATGCCACCGCGTCGAGGGCTGCCATCTGAATCACTGTCTGGCGAACGACGACGCGGAGAACGGGACCGCGATCGGTCTACTCCAGGCTCGCGGGATCCAGAGCGGCGCACACGACCCTCGTACTCCCCATCAGCTGGTGCCCTCCTCCATTCTTCATCTCTATACTCCCCAGAACCATGGTAAGCGCCGCGGTATGATCCACGGCCGCGACCGCGCCCACCCCTACCTCTATAGCCAGTCCCAGGGTTTCCATAGCCATAACTCTCATCCCAAGTACCCTCGTATCCCTCATAGCCTTCAACAGGTCTACCATCTTCTCCTACAGGTGCAGCATAAGGTTTGGGCCTATATGGACCACCATTGCCTACGTCAGCAAAGTCAATACGCAAACGTCTCTCAGCACCACCAAGTGGAAACCCTCTCATTTCTTTGACAGCAGCCTGAGCAGCATCTATCGAGTCATACAGTATGTATGCATGGGCCTCTCCTTTAGCATATTCAATTTTTTTGATTGCTCCAAATCTATCAAATTCTCTTTCCAGGAGAGCCGCAGAAGTCCAAGGCCCGAGACCACCAACCCAAATCCTTGTTGTTGGAGAAGCTTTTCCGTATCCTATCTTACATTGGAACTTTCCAATGTACTGACCTGACAGTTCAACCTTAGCCCTATGAGCCATGTCTAAAGTTTGATATCTCACAAAAGCAAATGCATTGCCAGTGCCTGGTGGAGGGCGTTTAATATCGATATCCTCAACAATTCCATAGCGACCGAATATGCGACGGAGTTCTTCATCCGATATGTTTATTTCCAAATTACCAGCAAACAGAGTTCTAGTGGCCAATGGATCATCCTCGGGTTGCACATGATGCAAGTAATTAGGGAATTTATCTTTCTTGTTCTCCATTTTCTCAAAAGGAGGGTGGTGCGGACGCGGCATGTATGGCCGTGGCATGTAATGAGGATGCGGGGGGTGATGCATCGGTGGTCTGTGATGCATCGGAGGGCCGTGGGGACCTGCCATGGGATACTCATGCATTGGCGGACGAAAATCTCTATGATGAGGAGGCACTGAAGGTGGAATCCCGTAAGCCCTATCGTCAGGAGGCGGTCTGCGCCGCTCGGGCACCGGCGACCAAGCATAAGAATAAGGACGTTCATAATCAGGCGGTGTGATACTCCTTGGCCTATTTCTGTAATCAGCCGTCCGCACGGGCTCATACACAGGATCAACAATGGCCACCTTGTCATATAAAATGATCCTAGGCTTAGCATGCTTAGCATCTCTAGCGTCCTCAACACTGCGGAAGCAAACATAGGCTACTCTCTCATCGAGCTCATGAGAAATCTTAATGCTGAAATCGCCGAATTTCTTGTATTCTCTATACAGGGTGTCTTTGACGATATCATCTGACGCTTTGGGGTGCAAGGCACTAACACAGAGCACTTTGTAGTAAGGGCGCGAGGAAGACTCTTCGCGGGTCTCCCGGGAGCGCACGTAGTCCTCGCGGTGCGGCGACACGTAGCGTCCGCGGGGGCTCGGCGAGCGCACCCGCCGCCGCACCCTCTCCGGGGTGACGCGCTCGTCAGAGCTGTCGTCGTACCGTCCAATGCTACTACGCGTACGCTTCGATCGCGGCATGCTATCCCTCGAGGAACTTCGCTTCATGTTACGAATTTTCACCGTTATTCGATCTCTATCTCTATCGCTACGCGGTAATCCAATCATGAAAGCTCAGTTTGATGAACCACTATCTGAAATGCACAACATTACACGTCACTTCAAAATGTCGCCTTGTTCCCGATAATGTATTTCACTCCAAACTCACAGTACAATGTTAATAGTCTTACCACAACGAATTAGCGAGTAGAGTTCGCTTATCACTAAACACCTCCACGGTAGCACAACACAACAGAAAATACGTACGAAACTTCACAAATAGTTCCTGCGTCACACAACGCAATGAAACACTCTCAACGAATTCAACATGGATGCCGAACCGAATAACGCTTTGCTGTGCGCCGCGCCGCCGTGTCCGCTCCGCCTTGCCTGCCGCGCCATAAATGACGTGTTGTGACGTCACGACGTGACGTGCGTGACGGCCGGCGGACAGTGTTGCCACCTTGAATTTTTCTAAGGCTGGCCCATTGAGAATGGGCTGGCCTCACACAGCCGGAATTACTTGCTGAATTAAGAATCTTAATTCAGAAAGGCCGGAATACCATACAATATCAGTATGCTCCACACACATGCTGATTTTTTCAGAATCTGAACTACTCAGATCGATCTGGAAAAATTATGCTAACGAGCGTTCGGAATTCCGGATCTGAATATTTAAGTCTGAATGGGCGATTTTCCGAGATCACAAAAAAAAGAAATTGGTTCGTAAATGACTTCATAGATGGCGCTTAGCATAGATTAGTATGGCGCTTAGTTATAGGCGAGTCCATGAAGAACACGTGTATGGCTACGTAATATTTATTCCATTCCAAAATAGAAATAGGTCCTGGAGATCCTGAATAAAAATTTGTAAGTACTATTTTTTTTTTTTTGATAGACAAGCAAAAGTGTAGAATTTATTACAGCCCTTAGGTAGGAACGGGACGGCTTTCATAAAACGCCATCTATCGAGTATTTTGAACTAATTTTTATTTTTTAATTTGGGCTGTCAGAAGATCGCCCATTGAGAACGCGCGTATTCCCATACATTTTTTAAAGAGCGGCACACACATGCTGGAATTCAGATTCTGAATTATTTCAGTTGACAGCCAGTGTTGCCATTTTTCCACATGGTAAGTTTTGAAATAAATAGTGCAATAAGAACGAGCGATGAATTATTGAAAAAAAAAAGAAAAAAAGTAAAAATAAAAAAAAAATGAGGGTGTATAGTTTTTCAAGAAAAAATCTTGACTTCAATTTTATATTATCGTTATTAATGTTAGTGTTATTATGTTACAAAATTTTATAAATTAATAACACGTTATAGTTATTTATTAATAAATATTTACACAAACACGAAACAATAATAATAAAGTATTAAAAAATAAAACTAAATAACATAAAAACTAAAAACCTAAAAATATCTTATAAATAAAATATATGTTACAATAAAAGTATTATCTATATATCTATCTACACTTCTGGACACATCTATTGGCCCACCTTGCATTTTCAGTTTCGTTTAGTCCTAGCTAAAAAATTATTTCATTTATCATTATCATTCATAATTGTATTCAATAGTCTTGTTTTAAATTTCGAACACAGAATTAAAAGAAACAAAAGACAATTTGGAGCCTGTTCGTTGATATCAAACAATCGAATACTAAGAAAACTTGATTTTATTGGTTTACTTGGATTTAATTCTTGAAAGTGTGATTTTTCTCTTTGGTTTTGCAACAAACATTACTTATTCTTAACATTAAGGTGAGGTTCTATCAATAATCTATGGATTCTTCGCCTGAAGTCGCCGCCCAAGCTGTGGCACTTATCCAGGCCGGCCACAGCCAAAGAAATGTGAGAGCTCAACTTAATTTAAGTCGATCTGCGGTCCGAAATGTTTATCGAAGGTACCTAGAGACTGGCGGCTTTGTTCGTCGCCAAGGAAGGCCACGATCTCGGGTCACAACTGAAAGGCAGGATCGATTCATCGTGACGACCAGCTTGAGAAATCGTCACCTTCAGTGACGGATTAACCCTTAATCAAATTAAGCAATTGCCTAGGGCATCACGTCTGGGAGGGCACCAGACGAAGCACAAAAAAATCCGTCCATCTATGCTCGATTCTGTCAAATTTGACGTTGACAGTTAGTGTCAAAAAACTGTAAAAAAAATCCAAGACTGAGGGGTTAAACCAGTCGAAGCTGAAGGTTTCTGCAAGCTCCGAAATAGTTTTTTCTAGGTAGGTAAATTAGTTTGAGAGGTCAATGACACGCGCGTCAAATGATACCTACCGAAAGACGACTAGTGGCCTGATTTACGTATTTCGTAATAGTCAAAATGTCGCTTACGTTTAGAAGTCGTCCTATTAAAAAACAGTCCTAAAACCGTATTCACCTGTCATTTCGATAGAACGATTACTCGATAGGATCGCAACTCAGCGATTTGTCAACTATTTAAACCTAATGTTGCCATTACAATTCTACCAAATAAATTATAATACTTTTTGGCAGCAAAACAGGCAGAAAAGTTTTTTATTTTTTTCCAATGACTTAAAAATTGTCTAATGGGCGATTTTCCGAGATCAGAAAAAAAAGAAATTGGTTCGTAAATGACTTCATAGATGGCGCTTAGCATAGATTAGTATGGCGCTTAGTAAAAGGCGGGTTCATGAAGAGCACGTGTATGGCTGCGTAATATTTATTCTATTCCAAAATAGAAATAGGTTCTGGATGTCCTGAATATAAATAGGTAAGTAAATACTATTTTTTTATTCTTTTAGTAGACAAGTAAAAGTGTAGAATTTATTACAGCCCTTAGGTAGGTACGGCTTTCATAAAACGACATCTATCGAGTGTTTTTGAACTAATTTTTACTTTTTAATTTAGGCTGTCAGAAAATCGCCCATTAGACGTGTAATCGCTGAAATCCGATCAAACTAAACGTCAAAATAACAGGTGAATACCGCGGAGGCAACGATCGAACTTCGATTAATGCACGTGAATACGCTTACACAAAACCGACTTAAACAAAATCGTGCGATTGATACGTAAATACGAAAAGAGACTTCAGCGATCAAATCGCTTGCATGTCGTTGAAGTTTTGTTACGTGAATTAGGCTATAGGTACCAATATCTAGCGGTCGGGCGTGTTTATTTAATTTAAAAGCTAATAGGTATTGTTACAAGCTTTTACTACACTACACGTCAAGTAAGTTTATAAGTTTGTACGGGCGAAATATTGCGATCGATTTTTGAGCGATTTCCAGCGGTCCGATTGAGCTGAAATTAGGTAATCATTGGGTATGAAGGACAATAAATACTCAAAGGTATTAGGCTGTATTCCCTCCCGCCCGGTGACAATGAAGTTGATATTGATCTGATGATCAGCTACCCTATCGGCTAAAAACTATGAATATGGACATGGGCTTCATTTGACATCTAAAGTCTAAATTATGCCATTTAAGGAGAAAATATGGGCCTCAAATGTCAAATGAAGCCCATGTCCATTTCTATATTTTTAGCCGATAGACCCGCAGGTCTAGAGAAGGAGCTGCATTTACCCGATTCGTCAATTGTTTTTACTTTTACCCGACTGCGTGAGGGTAATGTGTTTGTCAGTCTATGTATGTATGTTTGTTCCTTTGTACCATTGTAGAGACCAAACGCGTTTACCGATTTTGATAATTCGCACGTCACCGATTTATCTTAACCTTGCGAGTGTCACTATAAAGATATGACAAAAAAGATACGAAAAAGAGGAGAGATATACAAAGATACAGCAGACAAATTCTCATTTTTGAATAAAATACCCGATGCCAGTAAAATTGTGTGTCCTAATCAAACTGCAGAATACAGTCAGTACAGTAAAAATCTAGTAAATACATAATTATCCAGAAGAACTTAATACCGAATTAATAACAGAAATCCAACAGTTTCATTCATATGTCATAGGTAAAATAAGTTCCAGACCCAGTGATTCGGCTCGCACAAGTTTACATCAAACTCACGCACAATTGTATAAAATAATACATGTTCTGTTCTTTTTCAAAATTAAAAATAATAAAAAATATAAAAAGGCCAAAGATGATACAAGAAAGGCTCGATCATTTATCGATATTATACATAGAGTAGAGTCCGATATGTTGAAAACGTTAGACGTTAATACTATCTTGCGTGAATTCAATGCCTAAAAAAGCCGCAAGGCGCATTTCAATAAATAAATAAATTATGCTCTGGTTTTTATCGTTGTCGCACCTACTCCATTTCTAAGGTACGTTACATCCCCTCGGGACGACTTCGTCATTTTCTATTTTACAAAAAAACTAATGTTTTTAGACGGTAAAGGTATAAATACAGGTGCTAGTTGACATACGGAAGGGGGGCCCACAGGCGTGGATTGCTTAGGGCATCAAGTAGTCTTAATCCGTCACTGGTCACCTTACCTCCATTGAGATACAAAACCAACTTCGCGACTTCCACCGAGTATCTGTGAGCGCTCGAACTGTTCGGAGAAGGTTAAAAGAACGCGATATGGTACCACACAAGCCAGCTAATGGCCCCAAACTAACGCGAGCCCACCGAACAGCGCGTCTTAATTTCGCGCGCACTCATTTAATTTGGACTCAGCAGCATTGGAGCCGTGTACTCTTTTCTGATGAGTCTAAAATTGCGTTACATGGCAATGATGGAAGGAAGAAGGTCTACCGACGTAAGGGAGAGCTTTTCGCACAATGCTGCTTTGAAGAGAGGGTTGCTTATGGCGGTGGCTCATGGACTGTCTGGGGCGGTATATCCGCGAGCGGCTAAACTCAACTTGAGGTTATTACGGGACCACGGCTGCCAACATTAAATGCTGAAAGGTACATTCGTGAGTGCTTAGAACCTCACGTGATGCCATACGTGGACCATGTGAGCCCAAATTTTCTTTTTTATGCATGATACTGCAAGAGTCCATACGGCCGGCATCGTCAGGGAATATCTTCGGGATGTGAACATCACATTTATGGACTGGCCAGCCAGAAGCCCAGAATGAACCCGATTGAGCATGTGCGACGAGCTAAAAAGACGTGTTAGGGCTCGTCAGCCAGTTGCCCAGACGATGCAGGAGTTGAAAACTGCCATAGAAGAGGAATGGGAGATGATCCCTCAAAATTTCATAGAGCGGTTGATAAACTCTATGCCTAATCGTATGAGAGCTGTCGTAGATGCCGATGGAGGCAACACGCGTTATTGAATTAAACCTTTATTTGATAAAACATGTTTTTTATTCAAAAATCAACTGCTTTCATCAAGGCGCATACCCGACTTGTTAGGCGTAGCTCCATGTCGTGTGGTATTCTGAATTCAAATTTAAAACAATACGACTGAAAAAGATGGTAAAATGTATCAGGTTTAAAACTGCATTAATAGTTTTTGTTCAATCTAGCAATCATATTTAAGTAGGGGCCATAGAAACCTAAACTTTAAGGTAGGCCAATAGATGTGTCCAGAAGTGTATTATCATTTATTATTTTAATTTTCTTCTTCCTAATAACTTTTTTCTCCAATACCTGACAGATTTGCTGTCATACAATAAAATGATTCACTTTTCAAGTACTTTTATTTGATGCATATAATTATGTGTTACAAGGGCCCCCCCTTGTAACACTTATATAGAGGGGACGTTTTGCCCATTCTTCTTTGATATCAAGATAAGCTTCTATTGTAACTCGTTAATGTGGTTAAACTAGATAACGGATAAATATACATAAACATAGAAAAACATCCAGACCAGAAATCAATTAAGAAAAACAGATTTCTCTAAATTGACTCGACCGGAAATTGAACCCGGGATAATTAGAGAGGTACTCGTAACTTCGATGTGCAAAATTTTCACACATGTACAAAAAAAGCGCTTATGTGTGCGTTACTAAAATGTTACCAGCTCACAGTTGTCACTCCCTAAATGTGGGTAAATGTTACACAATGTCAAGAATAAATACCACGTCTCGATCTCTCGACATAACACCTCTCATTTTGTGTCGGATGTAGAACGGTTAGGATAAAAGAAACGAAAATATAAAATCAACAACAATGTATTGTGGATCAAAAAGCAATCATAATTTGAGAAATTTTATACAATATAAAATAAAATAACACGTGAAGCCAAATTATAATGACTCTTATTTATGAAACAATCCGTGGCCTAAATTATTTCATTCTAAAATAAATCAATGTAAGTTTAACTTTTAATCGCAGTTTTTAGATAAGTATCAATCTGACAAAGTCAAGATAAGGAGAATTTTGCAAAATCGCGGTCACTGATAAAACCAATAGAGAAGTTAAAAACAAACACTTAAGGGAAAAATATATGAAATAATAAAAAAAAATGCAAGTTTTGACACCAAAATCTTGTTGATTATATTTTTTGTTAGTGTTCAAGTCCTCAATAGTGTTCGTGTTATCAAGTTTTGACAAGTGGCCGCGATTTCGCTAAGATTAAATTTTTCTTTATTTTTATGTCTGCTTCATCATTTTTAAGAGTGTTTCATCCTTTCCAAATCTAAAATAAATAGAAAATAAACATTAATTTACACTAGGCTGGCTTGATTCTCGTGAGGCCCCTAAAACCTTAATACTAAATTTAGTATTTTCTACCACGCTCAGTCTAACGCTCGAATAGATAGGAAAGGTAAAAAGTACAGGTGGATATAATTTAATTACTTAGATAATTTATTTTATGCTATTCGTTCCATATTTTTGAGGTAAACTTTGCGGAGTACCTGACAATACTGATTACAGGTTATGTTGAAATTTTTTTATGAAATTTCCGTATTAAACCAAAAGCACACATATTTAAGACTAGAATTAGAGATTTGCAAACATTTATTGGCATTTTGAATAGTAAAAAATCAAATATTGCATGGTAAATTGCTAATAATCATCACGAAACCAGATCAACAAAACTTACGTAAGAAACGATATTCCAGGCACTTCTATTACTGCAATGTTTGACTGAACAACTCATTGTTCAATTAAGCCCGCCGGAATAATATGAACACCTAAAATATGCACTTAATCAACCAAAAATAACAAATAATTATTTGGTAGGTAAAATAATGACAGCGATTTGTTTGTAAACATGATGTGCCGAAACGGAACCAAAATAGTAATGGATTAAGGCAGAAAGAGATAGCAAACTTATGCTCTCTCTATAGTTATAAAGATCAATGGCCTTGTTGTTCTTTTATTTTTTTAATTTTGATTTTATTTTGTAACGTGAAGGAACAGGCTAAGGTCAGAGACCATACTGCCAAGTCATTAGTTCTTTTATTTGTTTTTTTTTCCCTAGATGATAATGAGTGGTGATTAAGATGATGAATGATAGGTAAGGCCCGCTAACTTTGTATAAAATAACACACTGGAAAAGTAACACATTTACGTGGCAACACACCGGAATAAGGTAAGATCACGGACGTATATTATGAAGGTAAGATATGGTTTATATGCCCGGTTTATAGGTAGGTAAGAAAGTCCTTAGAAATTAAAAACCAAAATATTACAGTGAAGTAATGGGCGATTTTCCGAGATCATAAAAAAAAAAGAAATTGGTTCGTAAATGACTTCATAGATGGCGCTTAGCATAGATTAGTATGGCGCTTAGTAAAAGGCGGGTTCATGAAGAGCACGTGTATGGCTGCGTAATATTTATTCTATTCCAAAATAGAAATAGGTTTTGGATGTCCTGAATATAAATAGGTAAGTAAATACTATTTTTTTATTCTTTTGGTAGACAAGTAAAAGTGTAGAATTTATTACAGCATATAAGTAGCCCAGCTATCATAAAACGACATCTATCGAGTGTTTTTGAACTAATTTTTACTTTTTAATTTGGGCTGTTAGAAAATCGCCCATTAAAAATGTTTAATTAATTAAAAAACAAGGTGAAAACAAAATAAAAAAAGGTTAATGTATTAAAAATTATGAATGAGAGTAGTTTACGTTACAAACATAGCTTATGTTACTGCCTCTAAGGGAAAAGTAGGTAACACATAAAACAGATTGGTTAAAGTATATGTTTTACGACAATGGAGCCCTTTTTATTATTGATCTGCCTACTAGCAGGGGCCCAAGTCTGCTAATTTACGAATGGCATAATTGAATCCCAATTGTATCGCATTGTAATTGTTTGACACATTTGGTATTCTTAAATGAGTAAGAGAATACCAAATGTGTCAAACAATTACAATGCGATCCAATTGCGATTCAATTATGCCATTCGTAAATTAGCAGACTTGAGCCCCAGATTAGTACTACTTTTACACAATAAAGCTACCATGTTATTCAGGCCAAAAGGAACATACAGTAACACACGGTAACACACGGTAACACACGGTATAACATAGTACCACACTGGAAAAATTCACAAGACAATTCTAACCTATATTTGTTTAAATAACTTAAAAATAAGTGCACTTTCTACGATCTTTACACGATATCAAAACAACACTAATGTTTTCTAGGTTAAGGACCAAATATATCATTGTTATAATTACTTATATTGTCAAAAATCTCTAGTTTGCAGTACAAAAATTAATGTCTGAATTTTCTCTCCGTGGGTTAGACAATTCAATTTCTTATTTGATGGCTTGCTACGATATAGCCAGTGTCTAGGTTTTGGGTAGACAATGTGGTTTAGTTTTTGTTTGTGACTCTGCTTTAAACTTAAAGGCGTTATGCTCATTTAGACGCGTATTGCACTTGCAAAGATGGTGAAATGTCATTTCTGTCTAAAGAAACGTCAAATAAATATGTTGCTAGACTAATAAAACTGATTGGGATGGTCGTATTATAAAAAAACAATACTAAACCGTAGTCACACACTCGAAAGTATCACACCTTTTTTTTCCACCATTTTCTCTACAAACTTTTTATTATTAAAAGCTTTTATTTAACTTGCAATGTTTGTATGTACAGTCAGCAACAAAAGTAGATACACACTTTCGACAGCTATCAACTCTTATGTCTTTAGGAATCATCATCATCATCATCATCAGCCTATAAACGTCCCACTGCTGTGCACAGGCCTCCCACGTGAACAATAGCACGTAGGGATATTGGGCCATAACGCACCACGCTCGCCCGGGTTGGTGGGTTTAACGACTGTCATCTTACGACAACAACCGGGACCAAAGGCTTAACGTGCCTTCCGAAGTACGGAGGAGCTCGAGATGTTTTTAATTTGGTCACCCATCCAGCGACCCGGCATTGCGAAAGTTGCTTAGCGAGCAAGATCGCAAGCCGAACGCGCTAGCCGCTGCGTCATCGAACTCCTCAAGTCTTTAGGAATAGGAACTACGAACTGTCATATATGTGTATCTACTACAGAAATATATCAAGATATATATCTGTGGTATCTACTTATGTGCGTTCGGGTCAAAATTGCAAAGAAGATTTGGACACCTTCTCGGGAACTGATCGAGCTGAAATTTAGTATACCTACGTAACTTCGATGACAATACAATAATATGGCACCATGGAGCTGATATGATGATGCAGTCATAGGGACTCTGCAATGAAACAATATAAATCCGCCGTGTTTGGACTTGTTTGATTTGTCTTGACTAAAACCATAACCTTGTGTGGTGCGGCACCACCCAGGGTCTGATTATGAAGGTGATCATAGGAACTTCTGAACTACATATATAGTTTTATAAATCTTTAATTAAGTCGGTACTTATACAAATAAACAAATAGAAATAGGCTTAAACCACTCACTCTTGGATTTTTTTGACACTTTTTGACAGTAACTGTCAACGTCAAATTAGACAGAATGGAGCATAGACTATGCGATATTGTGCGATAACAATACATAAGATGAACCACAGAACCGAAATAACCAAACTTGTTCATACTAAAGTAGTCTGTAAGTCTATGAAAACACGGTACAAAGTCAAGTGTGTTTTTGTAGGTGCGGTCTCATGCGACCGCTTGGGGTTTGAGGGGTTAAATAATAAAATTTGACGACGGAAAAAATGTCACTGAAAAGTACGAAATAAAAAAATATCATAGTGATGTCAGAATATAGTCGTGATCGCATGCTACATTCCCTAAGGATTGCTTAAAGTGGCATGCGACCACGATTATAGTCTTTGAACATCACTATGCTACTCCCTTGTTTCGTACGTTTAATAAGCATTATTTCCGTAGTCGGGTTTATGTTTTTAAACTTTTTTAACATTTAAATTATTTTAGGATTTTTAAAGACAGCTCTTTGCCAATGTATCATAAGTAGTTACTGTCTGTCTGTGCCAGATACCCGTGTAATATAAGTACCTATAATACCCCAGATTGTGCCAAAAAGTCACCAAAATACGCGATATAGATCGCTTCTCATACAAAACCGTCGCTAATCTGACGTCGAACCAGAGGTTAACTGACTAATTTCAACACCTATCGCAATACCTTTCAAGTAGGAATACATAATTTCGCTAGTTTGATTATTTTAAAAATTATTTAGTGATAAGCAAACTAGCAAAGCAATGTACTTGTACTTGAAAGGTATTGCGATGGGTGTTGAAGTTAGACAATTACCCCCCGGTTTCATAATACCGTGCGTGGAAGCTAAAGAGAACAAGTTAATTTAAAAAGAAAAAACGCGGTTGAATATTGACAGCTCTTTTAATTTTTTTAGTAATCTTTTATTGAAATGAAACTCTTTTTAGAATAGAATAGAAATAAATTTATTCAGCATCAAAAACACTACATAAACATTTTACGGATTAACTCGCGTTTAATTTTACTACGTAACATAGTTTTTCAGTTTCCTAACGACCGTCAATCATTTTTATATTTAACCGATTATGATTATGATTGACGGTAGGCAAATAACTTATAACTTATATTACTAAAAATAAAACTATGTAATCTAGTAACACTAAACGTGAGTTAATCCGTAAAAAGTGTTTCATTTCATTGTGTAGTGCTCGCATAAGCCTTTGAAAACAGTAAGTAATCTTTTAGACAACTAATGCACTTAAAATATATTTTTGACATATTTTTTTTTCTTTCCTGTATTATTGAATTTATAGTTCTATACATGTTTTAGTTTGTTTTGTTGTGGTACTATAGATTTATAATTTACATGGCAGGCCAAACGAACTTAATTAACAATAAAAAACATATGAAAAATAGTGTCCTAACAAACAATTTTAAATTTCGTACTCAAAAATTTAATATTTTAACTGCCTTACATAGTATCTAGTTAGGTGAGAGAGTCACGCACGTCAGAGCGAGCCAGAGGCGCGTCATCATTTTATAAATGCAGACGCGTTGCTGTTTGTTGTTATTCCGAATTAGCCAAATAGGTACAGCCGTTCTGAAGTGATGCACAAAGATACATACGTGTCCAATTGTGGCCAATAAAGCCGTAAGCAACCGCTACTTATGTTTATTTTTGGAATATGCTCATGAAGCCCTGTCATTTGATATCAAACACAGTAACATTTTTTTAGTTTCTACTTCATGTCTTTCAGAGGGCGCCATATTCGATTTAATGTAACGTTATAGCCTTTAACCAGTGATTTAGGTACTTCCAACGTAGGTAGGTATCCTCATTTGGCCAAATTATGTTTAGTAGTTTAGAAGTTGTGAGGAAACCTTAGAATAATAACACTATAGAAAGATAGTCTTCATACAAGCGCTCTGTCAAAAATGAATGCACTAAACCGATGCGACACATAGACGCTGCGCGTATGGCTGTGATCTGCTGTCTCTTTCCAATTCTATGAATATGAAAGAGACAGAGTCAATCCTCAGCGCGGCAGCCGCTGCTTTAACTTAGAGAATCACACTGCAGTACGTTTATATTTTGACCTAATTAACTACAAGATACTATGAAATACTGAAATCTTACCTGTGAAAAGTGATTTTATTACACTTCTTTTGTTTTTCAGATGTGTTGTGACATAATTCAACTGTACAAACCGCCATATTTTTTTTGTTTGCACGAGACACGTTCGACGGGCTTTGACATTGAACACTACGGAGCGGTCCGGCGTTTGGAGACATTTATGGCTCCGATTAAGATGCTTCAAAATAGGCGCGCGGACTTGGTTTCTATAGAGTTATTATTCTAAGGAGGAAACAGATACACGAACATACATACATACATATCTATTATCGGTCAAGACCTTAGTCTCCCTTTTTGCTTCGCCGCTATCGGGAAAAACTAGTTTATTTTTATAAGTACCTAGGTACCTACCTACTCTGTTAATTATAATAAAATTTTATTTTATAAATTTAATTTAAATACCTACATAAATAATATATTGTGGACAGTATTTTTATTTTCTTCGTAAACTTTAGTTTTTTACTTATTAAAATATAGGTATAGTGCGACATAAAAGAGTAGAAATTAAATAATCCAGAACTAAATTCACTCATTTTTTGGCAACACTGATTGTTTGCGCGCTTTTATTTGTTTCCTTGTGTGGGAGGGTAGTAGCACCATAAATGGTTATCGGTGTACCGTCCGCACAAGCGATTCTCGGCGCGCCCCAGCATTCCTCTGACTGTCATCGGACAGTTGCGAATCCACCGCTGAGCTGAACGCCCGCTCCCGCTAGTTCGCTTTTCATCGCCGCCGCGAACACCGCCGCCGCCACCGCCGCTAACCGCTCTCCGCCCGCGCGAGTCCGTGCCACACACCGCCGCCGTAGCTAGCTGCCAGAATCCTGGGTGCTGAAGACGCCGATTACCAGGTTAGTGTTGCTGCTTATTTCGCTCAGGGGAACACTTGAAGGCCGTAACCGCCGCCCTTGGCTTCCTTCGTTTAAACTGCCCCCTTTCTATTTATTTATATATGTGATAACCGCCCCCGCTCATACAGTCCACTGCGCCTAGCAAAATTTACCCGCCCTCCAGTAAAACGGAGACACCACTGATTATCTGTCATTAATGTCAAGTGGTTGTTCAACTCTGTCCGTGGTTACGATATAAATTGTTGTTTTAGTGATATTTCTACATTCCTGGATTTAAAACACTGATAACATGATTATGACCATCCGTGGCAGTTCTCGTAACATAATATATAAGGTTTTTTTTGCGAAGTTTGGCAGAATTTCAATACGGAACTTTGTTACGTAATCTGGAGGATATTTACCAATATTTACCAACGTGCAGCAGATTATACTGGTAAGTAAGTTATAAAAGATGTTGAAATTATCTAAAATATGCCTATGTGCAATCGGCTAAATTCAGTGAAAAAATCAGTATTTTTAAATATTTTTAAAAGTTTTGGGGTTATGATATTTATTACAAACAATAATGTTGGTTATTATAGTTCGACTCGAGAATCTTGAACTTTTGAATTTATTGGGACATTTTATCAAGTGTTAAGGGGTAGAATGTGGTAAGTATAGTAAATTATGTGGGTTGGCTTTTGAATTGAGTCGCCTGAATTTGAAGAAACTAATACTGTGGGGGGGTCTTAGGGGTTCTTAAATAAAGGTTTTTTAACATTTTAGCTGCCGCTGTTGCGTTGAAATATTTAAAAAACCACTTGAAAGTTTTGCTAAAATCGGCTATAATCACGAAAAATTACACGTTTTTTGGTAATACAATACCATATTAACAGAACCGAAGTGTGGGGGAGGGCAGCCCCCCTACGAGGGGGCTCGGGGGGCGAAGTCCCCCGCCATGAAAAAAATCTAAAGAGTTAATTAGGTTAGGTTAGTAAGTATGTTGACCAAAACGCGCGAGCCGAGCGTGCGAAGCGAGCGTGCCGCGGAAGTGGCCGGCGAAGCGCCAGAAATGAGGTTTTTGCACAGACATATATGTCTGTGGGTGTTTTGTAAATTTCCATATTTTTAAAAAAGAAACATAACTTAAAAATTACTTGTCTGCGGCAGGAGGGGTAAGGGGGGGTACTCATCTCTCCTCGCCTCCCTTTCCCCCACCAATTAAGGAGACTCGATTCAAAAGTTTTACCATGATACATAACCTCAAAATACAAGAAAATTAACATAACTTAAAAACTACTTGTTTGCGGAAGGAGGGGTAAATGGCGGGGTACTCCTCCCCCCACTCATTACCTTCACCCCCCCCCCCCACCCCGATTCAGGCGACTCGATACAAAAGCTTTACCAATTATGTTTATAACTCAGTCCATAGGACTGAACAACTTTGGCTTTGTTATTTTTTATGCATATATGTTTTTATTGTTCTAGGTGTGTCTGAAAGTACTGTGCGGAGAATAGCTAAACAAGGCTCTGAAAATGGAGGAAAATTTTCGACTCCCGCTAAACACAGAAAGGGTCGACTTGCAAAGGAACTCGATGACTTTGATATGTTTTGGGGGTTAAGTTGCTCGCGTCCGTAGGTTTACCCTTGAGACCCTACACGTGACCCCTGGGTGGTGCTAAATGAGTGACACCAACTGAGTGGTAGAGCCACGCTGCGTTGCAGCACGCATTGGGTCGGCTCGCCCGGCGTAATACCACCCCCTCACGAATTTTCGGCGTGAAACAATGGCACTCTGTGCTGTTGTGTTTCGTCCGGCGAGTGAGGGTTCCGGAGACCCCTCCCCCCCCCCCTCACAATTGATATGGCAGCGAACTGTAATCTAGATTTACCCCAGGGGGGTACCGACACATCCAGTGTCGGAGAATCCCCCCCTGAGCGTTCTCGCTCAGGCTGCCCTACGTATTCTGGGGAGGGCAAAAGTTCGCCCGTGCCAAGGCATGCTGCAGGCAGGAGAAAGGCGGGACAATTGGCACCCCCTCCTACGCTTCGCGTGGACTTCTGCAATATCAGGGGAATCCACTCTAATTTGAGCGCCGTCCATTACCACCTCGAGACGGCGAAACCGGCCTTGCTCTTCCTCACCGAGACGCAGATATCCCCCCCTCCTGACATCTCGTACTTGCGCTACCCGGGATACAACCTGGAACATGCATTTGTGCCACGAGCCGGTGTTTGTGCCTATGTCAGGGAGGATATGTGCGTTCGTCGCCTTGGCAATCTTGAAGATAGGGACCTCTCCATCTTATGGCTGCACGTCGACTGCGGACGTCATCCTCGCGTCTACGCGTGCCTGTATAGGTCCCACAGCGGTAACATCGGAACTGACCAACTCATCGAGACCATCCAAACAGCGACAGACTCCCTTCTCCAACGGATCCCCTCGGCCGAGATTGTGGTATTGGGAGACTTCAATGCCCACCACGTCGAATGGCTTGGTTCACGCACAACTGACCACGCGGGTAGAGCCGTTCATGACTTCGCTTTGGCCTACAGTCTGTCCCAATTGGTAACCGAGCCAACACGGGTTCCAGATGTGGAGGGCCATGCACCTTCTTTATTGGACCTTCTGCTGACCTCGCACCCAGACGGCTATCAAGTTTCTGTTGATGCACCACTAGGCTCATCAGACCACTGTCTGATTCGCAGCACTGTGCCTCTCACAGAAACTTCAAAACCGCAACCAGCGGCTAGCCGTCGAGTCTGGCATTATAGGTCGGCGGACTGGGATGGGATGCGAAGCTTCTTTGCGTCCTACCCGTGGTGGCGAGTTTGCTTCTCGCTGGATGATCCTGATGTCGCCGCTGACTCTGTCGTTGATGTGATACTGCAGGGAATGGAACTTTTCATTCCAAACTCTGTGGTTCCCATTGGCGGCAAGTCCCAACCATGGTTTGGTCGTTGCTGCAAAATGGCGTCTCGCCAAAAGCGACAGCATTACCAAGCCTGGGCTAATGCGGTGTCATCAAACCAATCATCACACCAGTGCGCTCAGAAAGAAGTACAACTTTGCCGCCAGATCCTTTAAGAAGGACATCGCCAAGGCGAAGTCATCATTCATAGGTAGAATTGGCGAGAGGCTAGTGCGTCTTCCTTCGGGGACGCGTGCGTTCTGGTCTCTCGCCAAAGCTATCTTAGGGAATTTTTGTCAGCCGTCCCTACCACCATTGCACAAGACCGATGACTGCCTGGCCTATACTGCAAAGGAGAAAGCCGATCTCTTGGGCTCTCTTTTCGCATCAAATTCGACCTTGGACGATGGGGAAAACTCTCCACCAACCATACTGCATTGCGCCTGTACAATGCCAAACGTTCAGGTTCCTGCAAAGGTCAGTTCGTAAGGCTCTTTTTTCCCTTGATATCCATAAGGCGAGTGGGCCAGATGCAGTTCCACCCATTGTGCTTCGGACGTGTGCTCCTGAATTGGCACCAGTTCTAACGCGCCTTTTCCAGCTCTCTTACACCACTGGCGTCGTCCCGAGCTCTTGGAAGACAGCCCTTGTGCACCCAATTCAAAAAAAAGGCGATCGCTTAGATCCGTCTAACTACAGGCCAATAGCTATTACCTCTTTACTCTCCAAAGTAATGGAGTCCATTATAAACCGCCAGCTCTTAAGGTACCTAGAAGAGAACCAGCTACTAAGTGATCGCCAGTATGGTTTTCGTCGCGGTCGATCGGCTGGTGATCTTTTAGTGTACCTTACTCACCGATGGGCGGAGGCAGTCGAGAGTAAAGGGGAGGCACTGGCAGTTAGCTTGGACGTAGCGAAAGCTTTTGACAGGGTATGGCACAGGGCTCTTTTCTCTAAACTTCCATCATACGGGCTTCCTGAGAAATTGTGTTCATGGGTTGCCAGCTTTCTTACTGGGCGTAGCATCAGAGTCGCAGTCGACGGTTCGTGCTCCGATATGAAGCCCGTGAATGCTGGAGTCCCGCAGGGGTGTGTGTTGTCCCCTACTTTGTTTCTTCTGCATATCAATGACATGCTGCATAACAACAGTATTCATTGCTATGCGGATGACAGTACTGGGGATACGCTCTACACCGGGCGAGCTAATATTTCTCTGGAAAGCGTCATCGAGAGCCGGAATAAACTTGTGACTGACACCGAGAACATGTTAAGTCATGTCTCGGATTGGGGCCGACATAACCTAGTCCGCTTTAACCCCTCCAAAACACAAGTTTGCGCATTTACCGCGAAAAAACGTCCCTTCGTCGTACCTCTGAACTTTGAGGGAGCTCCCCTTGATACCAATCCGATTATTGGAATCCTTGGCGTCGATATTTCGAGTGACGTTCAGTTTCGTGGTCATTTGGAAGGTAAAGCTAAATTAGCTTCGAAAAAGCTGGGTGTGCTTAATAGAGCGGGTCAGTATTTCACGCCGGCCCACCGTTTACAACTGTATAAAGCACAGGTCAGGCCGCATATGGAATACTGCTCCCATCTCTGGGCTGGAGCACCCCAATACCAACTCCTTCCATTTGACCGCATTCAACGCAGAGCTGCTCGAATTGTCGGCGACGTGGTTATTTCAGGTCGGCTCGATCCACTGGCTCTTCGGAGAGACGTTGCGTCTCTCTGTATATTGTACCGTATATATCATGGGGAGTGTTCTGAGGAATTGTTCGGCTTGATCCCTGCCGCTAATTTCCTTCACCGCACTACACGCAATCGACTGTCATTCCATCCACATCGCCTTGATGGATGGCGGTCTACTACTGTGCGTTTTTCAAGAAATTTCTTGCCTCGAACTACAGTGTTGTGGAACCAGCTCTCGGCGGCGGTATTTCCGGACCGTTACGACTTAGGGATCTTCAAGAAACGAGCCTATTCCTTCCTTAAAGGCCGGCAACGCGCCTGCGATTCCTCTGGTTTTGCGGGTGTCCATGGGCGGCGGTGATTACTTTCCATCAGGTGACCCGCTTGCTCGTTTGCCTCCTTCTGCTATAAAAAAAAAAAAAAAAAAAATGTGTGCAATCCCTCAGAAAATGATTTTTTTAATCTGTAAAATAAGAAGTACCAACAATATGCAAATTAATAGCTCAATTAAGGCAACTTATTTGCTATGATGGAAGCCGCGAGCATTTGCGAAACTTGAAGAGTATCTGGACTTAAATTTATTAGTTTTATATCTAAATAAAAATAAGTTATATGTACAATGGCTGTTTTCATTAAGTACTGGTACTACATACAAACTACTCAAATTAATTATTTTAACGACCTCCTTATCTGAGAGGCGAGCACCCCGGACTTGGCGTCGCCATCTCTGAGGTCCCGGGTTCGATTCCCGGTTGGGTTAATGTAGAAAACCAACTTTTTATATTGTCTTGGATCTGGGTGTTGTGGTACCGTCGTTGTTTCTGATTTCTATAACATAAGTGCCTTAGCTACTTCCTTTATATCAGAGCAATGTGTATGTGATGTTTTCCAATTATATAAAAATATTAAATAAAAACAAGTATCAAGACCAATTTGATCGACCTATCAGGGTTGCTATGTTAACGACAACAGCGCCCTTATTTAATTTCTACTCTTTTATGTCGCACTGTACGCCATAGCTACAGGATCACAGAGCACGGATATGCCGCGCGCCCGCTATTCGATTCCGTGCTATGTGTAGATCAAGATCGTTCAGTCGTCCCGGGTCGCAACTGTGTCAGACTGTGTGCCGTACGCGTGAGGCAAAACTCACACACACTCACTCCGTCGCGTTGCCGAGCGGTAAAAACCTAAACACCGAGCGAGGAAAAATGTTACAACGGGCGATTTTCCGAGATCAAAAAAAATAATTGGTTCGTAAATGACTTCATAGATGGCGCTTAGCATAGATAAGTATGGTGCATGGTAAAAGGCGGGTTCATGAAGAGCACGTGTATGGCTACGTAATATTTATTCTATTCCAAAATAGAAATAGGTTCTGGATGTCCTGAATATAAATAGGTAAGGACTTACTATTTTTTTATTCTTTTGGTAGACAAGTAAAAGTGTAGAATTTATTACATCCCTTAGGTAGGTACGGCTGGTGGCCGGCTTTTATAAAACGACATCTATCGGGTGTTTTTGAACTAATTTTTACTTTTTAATTTGGGCTGTCAGAAAATCGCCCATTGGCGCGTAGGTATATAAAACAAGAAAAAGGCCGAGCTTGCGTACTGCTTTAGCTTATATTTATACTGTGACTGCGATGTCCGCTTAGGGGCCCTGTAAAGACGTGCGTCTGTGGGCGTGCGTCATTTCGAGCGTTTGTACGTAGCTTCCTTACTGCTTTAGCTCATATTTATCAGTGTCGCAGTGCTCTCAGTAGCGCGTATCGCGTCGAGAACGAGTGTTCACTGTTGTGTTTTGCGTGCGCTGTGCGCGCGATTTTTAAAAATGCCACGAGTGTGTGTATTGCGTAGTATACGGCTACTTTAACTCGGCTTCTTCAAAACCGGAGCTTTCGTTTTTTAAACTTCCTGCTGATGTTGAAAGGTAAGATTGATTTATTATTACTAAATAAAAAGCTTTTTCTTTGAAATAAATCGTTTGGTTGTTTGGGATTTTTTGAGCGCGCGTTATTTTAATGGTGAAAAATTATAAGAATTGATACTACGAAACTTAATCGTTAATAAACTTTGCTTTAAAAATCGATATCTGAGGATCTGTGTGGTTTCTGACAATGAACCCGTAATTAGAATGAGAAAAAGTAGCCGCCAAATTGAACTTTTTAGTTATTTAACCGATTGTTTTGAAAATCGATATCTGTGGGTCTGTGTGGTTTCTGACAACGACTCCGTTATTAGTATGAGACAAAATAGCCTCCATCTTGAACTTTTTAGTTATTTGACCGATTGCTTTAAAAATCGATATCAGGGGATCTGTGGGGTTTCCGACAATGAATCCGATAATAGAATGAGGAAATTAGCCGCCATATTTAATTTATTAGTTTTAATTTAAAAAAAATAAAAGTGACAACCTTTATGCTTTGCTAGTTATATCAAAAAAAAGCGCTAACTAGCTGAGATACAGCGCTAACTAAACAAAAACTTTTTCAGTTTTACAAAAATAAGAGGACAACCCTAACGCTCAATTGGCGCGTAGGTATATAAAACAAGAAAAGGGCCGAGCTTCCGTACTGCTTTAGCTTATATTTATACTGTGGTAAAGAGGTGGCTTTACTGAGATCTTACGCCGACTTCTTGAGAATTTGAAAAGTGATGTTGTGTTCACGAACACTTAACAGTAAATAATCTGATTATTTCACATTAATATTCGACAAAACACAAATTATAGAAAATAATACAAAACTGCAGACATGACGCTTCACTTTCCCGCCAAGAAGTCCGACGCTTCCTCGGACCAAATATTACATTTGGTCCGAGGACGCTTCACTTTCTCGCCAAGAAGTCATTATATTTGTTCCGTGAAGAAACAGGCTAAGATCAGAGACCATACTGCCTAGTCATTAGTTTTTTTATTTATTATTTTCCTTAGATGATAATGAGTGGTGAATAAGATGATGAGTGATAAATGATGTTCCTCGAATCCCCTTGAGTCCTCAGTAAAGATGTAGGACTTTACTAAGATCTCACGCGGACTTCTTGAGAGAATTTGAAAAGTGATGTTGCACTGTTTTGTTTCATTTGCCAACACTCATGTACGTTCACAAACACTTAACGGTTAATAATCCACTATTATTTCACATTAATGTTCGAAAAAACACAAATTTTAGAAAATAAAACCAAACTTCTCTTGTTAAGATTGAAATTCAGGGCTTAATGAAAATCATCCATGTTTAAACTATTAAAATATAAGAAGTGTATAGAGTGCCACAAGCGGCACTGTATCTCCATCGGTTAGGGAACCGTAAGTTTTGCGGTATAATAGTGACGCCGCCTAAGCTGCCGTAAAGTTTTTGTTAGACAACAGAAATACTAGCTGCCCTACTCCTGTAGGTCACGTGATATAAAGTGCGCTTCGCGCTTCGCGCTTCGCGATTGTCTTGAATTTCGAGGTTATTTTTTTTTATTAGACAACAGAAAAACTCCATACAAAAATATCTTTTGAATAATAAGTCGTCTGAACATTATGACAATTAAAAAATATGTTACGGTTTCCGAACCGATTGAGATATAATGCCGCTTGTGGCACTCTATACGCTTCGTACTAGGATGCCGTCAAATTACGGCATCGTAACCGATCGTACTAAGTTGCCGCTTGTGGCACTCTATTCACTGCCTACACTTTGTACTAGGATGCCGTAATTGCGGCATCGTAACCGATCGTACTAGAATGCCGGCATTCTATCCACAGCCTAAAATATATTTCTTATATTTTCACATTCACTCAACAATTCATTATAAAACAATTATATCCAGTTACTTAACATAAAAAAAATTTCTAAAAGCCGTTACAACCACTATCACTCAAAACATATTCCCGACCATCTATCTAGAGAAAAACACGTTTTTTTGTTTTATTCTAAAGTCAAAGGCTCGGACTAAATATCACAAGTCCGAGGTCAAAGGCTTCAAAACATTCCCTTTTTTAAAACCCATAAATAGGACCAAAGACAACTTTCATTATAATTAAACTATTTCTTATTTCTAAAACAACTGCAGACAAGTCAAGAATTCAAGAAGTCCACATAACTTGATAGTGGTAACATCGGACCACATCGGACCAATAATATTTGGTTCGCGGTGGTAACTCAGAACAATAATTGTTCTGAGAGTGTTATAGTAGAGGATCCAAGTATACAACGACCTTCACCGAGCGGTTAATAGATGAAAAGTATTTTTATCAAATTTAATATGTTAAAAAATATATTGCGAGTGGGTTGGCTGAAAAATTTCAGTCAAGTATATGATTAAAAAAAATATTTAAAATTTATTTTTTTAAATATTGCACTTGTTTCAATAATAGATAAATTAAATCGGTACCAATCGTAAGTATGAAGCCTATAGAATATGCAAACGTTAGGTTGACTATTTTTTTCCTGTCTTATCATTGGGTAGGCAGGTGTAAACCGGCAAGTCAATATTAGTAATTTGCAACCGTCTGGTTAATTAAATAAAACTTATGTTTATATAAAGATAAGCTCATTACAAACACACACACACCAAACCAGTGCAATGTAAAAAAAATATTTTTTTTAATATTAAATTAATCATTAATGGTACTGGACTGAAATTTTTCAGCCAACCCACTCGCGGTATATTAATTAACATATTTTTGATCTAAAATGCTTTTCATTCATTAACCTTCTCGGTGAAGGTCGTTCTATACCACAGACGTATAAAACTCTTATATGTCTGTGTTCTATACTCGGATCTTAGACTAATAATGTCCATGAAGTTGTAGGTGTAATGTCACCTATTATTTAAAAGACAATGACAGTCAATAGATAGCATCCTCGGACCAATTTGGTCCGAGATAGCATCTTTATTAAAGTTTGTGGACAATAGTCACTGTCATGTCAAAGCGACAAAGCGTCAAAAAGAAGTCTCACTCAGGCAGGATGGATTGTTTATCTTCATTATCTTCATCATTTTAATAATAAATTACATTTTAAATAATTTTAAAGTGATACCTTTATTGACCAATAGAAATACTTATTTGCTTAAATTTGTTTTAAGGAGAAATTAAACAAAAGTGTTGACTAAAGATTCTAAATGAAGATATTATGAAAACTACTTACTTATGTCTTAGATTAAAACAAATGTTTTAATCTAAGACTTATGTATACTTATTTGTACCTATCTTGATATGAAGTTGCTGGGTTTGTTGATTTACGATTGGATTAATTCATTTTATTGTAACTAACTAAAGTCCAAACTGCAAGTTAACCACATGAATATCCATTGTTTCCACAGACTATTTAGTTAGTGAACAAGTTTCATAGCATTGATTGTTTCAAAGAATCAGTACTATGGATATTATAATAAATGTGAATAACCAATCGAACGGAAGAGACAAATTAGCACGGTTAGTATAAAGTAATTTTTTTTGTTTTGCAAAATGTGTGAAAACCTACAAGCTAATAGAATATTTTTACATATTCATGTTTTTTTGTTTGTCCAGATTGTTCCAGTACACAAGCCGTTTAGTATGGCACCAACTAGAGGCAAGAAATGCAAATAAATATTCTGTTGATAGAATTAAAACTTTAGAGGGCACACTTAGTTCATTCAGGAAAAGTAAGTAACATAGGTACTTAATAATTCATTATGAAATATTATTTTAAAATAAATATGTTGTTACCTACATCCAGACCACACCAAGCCAATTTAAAACCATGTTTCTTTCAATTATCAGTCTTTTAACTATTAATCAGCCTGTAACCTGATTGGTCAAAAGTATATGTGGAAATCAAAGCATCTTACCATACTTGCACTCTGCATGTTGGTTGATGTTAATGACTACTATTTACATACATACACATAATCACAACCATTATCCACAAAGGGTTAGTCATAGACTAGGCAATGAGGACCGCAAAAGCAGTGCTCTGCCTAAGTCCACTTTTCACCAATGACAACTGCACATGTGCTCAGTGTGACGGTGGTGAGCCCATTGCCGCTCTATACTGTTGGATGTATGTGCAGCCTTTAGTTTGTTGGTCGCCTTTTACGACACCCCAGGGAAGAGAGGGGGTGGTAGTATTCTTTCACCGCTTCACAACACGGTTACTACTATGTTATATAACTCAATTTCTTTTTGAAAGCATGGGAGACTTAGTGATATTTTCCAATTGAGTCATCCTTTCGGGAATTCGGTATTAATTCGGGGATTCTAATTCGGTGTATAAAGGTTTGTGAGGCCCATAGAGGTTTGTATTATATTTTTTATTCTATTTCATTACACGGCTGGCTCTCATACAAACTGTCACTTCCAGACTTATTTTTAAAAAAAAGTACCATCAATGTAGTTATGTAGTTATTAAAATATATGTTTATACTAGTAATATATTAGTGTCATTAAACTCGTTTAAATACAAGAAATAGTAAGACTAGACATGACACAGAAAATAGCCATTGAATTAATAAATCCCTGTGACGTCATCAAGAACTACTTGCAACCAAAATAAACCTTTGTATGTAGTTTATGTTTCCTAATGTCTTTGTTTCAGTTCTAAGGCTGGGCCGCTGTATGGATATATGTTACTCAGCGTTAAGCAGCAGTAGCATCGATGACCCTTTCCTTAGATTGACAGTGACAACCAGTAAATTAGCTCACGCCTTGTTTCTTTATGCAGATCACGTTGTGTGGTTTACAAAAAATGGTTTCTTGAAATCTGATTCTGATAAATGGAATCGCACTGCCAACAAGTTTTGGCTATTATCAATCATTGCCAACCTAGCTAGAGACCTTTATGAAATACTACATTTATTACAACTGAACAAATCAACCTGGTTTAAACCAACTGATTTAATAAGTGGTTCTGTAAAAAGTTTTAACCTATCGGCCACTGCCAAACACATTATTATGCTGGTCAATTGTCACAAAGACATTTTCATTGATACTCTAAAGAATTCTTGTGATCTATTCATCCCCTTAACTGCATTGGGCTTCACAAAGTTAAGTCCCAGTTTGGTTGGCACATTAGGTGCTGTGTCCTCTTTGGCAGCTTTAGTGACCATTGTCCAGCCAATCACAAAATTGGTGCCATAGCACTAATTTTTTTTTATTTTCATTACTCTTAAACGGTTTTTTGGGACAATGCAATAGGACATAATTAATTTATATTTGTTAACTAAGGTGTGCAGCAGTGACCCAAAGTGAATCTTGGTCTCCGATAAAAGGAGCCTCCACCTGGGTCTGTCCTATGCCACTTCCTGCCAATTATTCCTGTGCAGCCCTCGCAATTCCTTATCGATCAATGTTTGTAAATACTGTGACATTATTTTACATATAATTTTTTATGCTATGCACTTAGAATAATAATGCATAGAAAGCGAGAACACGCATGATAAATGAGGCCAGTATAACCAAGCCATACTGGCTTGGTACCGAAACGGCCCGCGTCAGTACTAATAATCTAAACTTATCTATGTATCAACAGTTTCAATTTCCTTACTTTTGGGGCAAATCGGATTCCTCTAGCAACATTACTTGTACACTTGTATGCCTGTCGCCGAGATACTACACGTAACTTACTCTCCTACATCCATTTTTTCTTGCCTCACGCCATGACAGTTTTCTAATACGAGACTATCGTTCTATGCGTTATTATTCTATGGCTATGCATTAAACCGAAAAAGTGTCCCCGCAAATCACCAATTACTCTTTTATCTATTTAGGGATGATTAAAGGTTCGGCCAAACCTGCGCGTCAGTGACGCGGGAAGCGGGACGCGATGCGGGGTGTGCTTCAAGCTGTAATCCTCATATTTGAAATCTCAATGAAAACGAATTTTGACAACGCTAAAAAATAGTCATAAAATAGTCATACATGTAAAAGAAATAGTCGCATTATAGTTTCGGCGATAAAGCTATAGGTTAGTGAGGATTATGGCTTGAACGTCAAGCTGTAATCCTCATGTCTGGTGCAAGCAAACGGTAAAATCTTTCGAATTGGTTTAGGTTCCAAAAAATAGTCATGAAATAGTCATAACGACATGCCAAATTTCAGAAATAGTCCTTATAAGACTCCAGAGATATAAAGGTACCCTGGTGAGGATTATGGCTTGAACATTTGAAAACTTCAAATATCTCCGGAACGCCTACGATTTTCGGTTTAAAGTTTATGCCAAAAAATAGTCATGAAATAGTCGTATTAAGCGAAAATAAGTTTGAGCTGATTTAATTTGAAAATAAAAAGTTTTTATTTTCCCTACATTTCTATGGATGTACAGTCGTGTACAAAATTTGTAAGTACATTTGATATTATTGTGAAATATTCCGCTTAATACATATTATTACTTCCAATTAGGCGTTTTCCATGGCAGCTATTATAATTAAACAAAAAAACAAACATTTATAATTTGTATCCTTATTTATTATAATCGAAAGCTTGCTTTAATACATAACTTGTTTAAATCTCAGTACATATAATTATGTTTATATCACAGCAATTAGTTTTGATCACAATTATCATAGTTAGTTTAATATCTGTTGGTGTTGGATTAGTTCATTCAGTTTATGTTTCTAGAAAATTTCAATAGATGGCGCTGGTAGGTTGAGTGCATTTTCTAAAATCACAAATTCAATAAACGAATCAGACACCAACAATATCAACCACTTTTAATGACTTACATCGAATAAAAGTATAATACTAATTAAAATAAGTACCTATTAAAGTGTAAACAATCATAAAATCTTGTCATTGTCTCAAAACTTACAACTACTAAAACTAGTTTTAATCATAATAGTCACAGTTGTTTCATTGGTATAATCACAGTAATGTTCTATTATCATATATGTATAAAAAATAGCAATTATTAGTTATAAACAAGTAACAATTATAAGTAATAAATAGAAAATTGTCAGTGTCAGAAAACCTTGTGGACTAGTACTGTCATATTCTATACAGATTATCCTAAATAAAAAATATTTGCATTAATCACAGTCTTATACATTTCTATGTTATATCTAACAATTATTGGCGCCTTCCGAGTAGGTCTGTACAATGTACATCACATGTAATGAACTTATGTTAAGACTTATCCTAAAGTAAAAAAAATAAATTCAGTATTATTGCTAATCCAACTACTTCTTTGTGTAAATAAGGCAATGATTTACTTAAAAAAATAAATATAAACAATAAACAAAAAGTTGATAAATTAAATACACAGACGTTCATTTAATTGCGCGCCACAGCTTAGTGACGGGATCAGTAACAATAAAGGAACCAACAACACACATTTTTACTTATTTACCGGCCTGCATCTCACCTGTTTTTAAAATAAAACATTTTATAAAATTAAATCGATTTAAATAGTTAAAAAGCCCTTAAAGTACCACAAATAGATATTTTCTGCTTACTAGAAATTTAACTAGCATATATTTTATTTGAAATTTCTTATAATAACCGCAACGTAAACGTTTCCGTACGAGAAAGCTTTTGCACGCAATGTTTAAAGTATCACTTATGTTAAAAAGTAACAGAAACCTTCCACTCCAAGAGTAGCGTCTGTTGTATTGTGTCAACCCGGCATCGAGACCAAATAGCGATATATCCTTGTCTATATGCTCCGTTAACCGAAACCGGACGGGCGGCTTGTTATTGTAATCTATGTCGAAAGTACGTTCCATACTCACAATAACTTCCAAAACAACACCCCGTCTTCGTAAAAGTTTCATAAATTCATTCATACGATCTCTTTAGCACTTAAAATCCTTCACCAGAGTACACATTAGACATGGGCGCCGAGTAAAAAAAAACCGGCGGCGGCGCGCCTTAAAAACATGCTCGGCGGCGGCGTGAAGCCGGCGGCGTGGGATTTTCGAAGTCGTTTTTGGTTATGTAGTGAAGGTGATAAATAAAACCAACACTTCATAAAGATTTCAACAACAAAACATTATATCGTCGCCGTAGAGGGAAAAGTCACTAAGTAGGTAAAATTGATTATGGAGTTCCTCCTTGCGTCGTAACTCTCAATGCTGAGGGTCGTGACCTCCCTTCTGCATCACTTTCTCTCTTATGGTTTTCCTCCATCTGTTTCTGTCTCTGGCGGTGTGGAGGGCGTTGTGAACTGAAGAGTTAAGAGTGGTGCGGTCCGTTTCCCGTCTACTTTGCCGGTCACGATGAGCTTCTCGAGGTTGACACCGTTTTTTCTTGCAATGTGACCAAAGTATTCGAGAATTCTGCGTAGACATCCGAGGATGACAGCCGCGAGGAGATTTTGAGTTCTCGCAATATAGAGACGTTAGTCCGAAATGCTGTCCAAGTAATACGGAGCATCTTTCTCCAGCACCACATCTGAAAAGCGGCAATGCGTTGGCGGTCTGCAGCTTTTAGTGTCCAAGTCTCAGCGCCGTATAAAAGATCGAGAAGACAAGAGTCCGTACCAGTCTGGTTTTGGTTTTTACGGAAATATTGCGATCTCTCCAGATTTTTGCAAGATGAGACATGGCGCTCTTAGCCATGCCAATTCTCCTGCGCACTTTCTTCTCGCGCGAACCATCGTTACTGATGTTGGAACCCAGGTACCTCTATAAAGTTGTCCACTATTTCTAGGTCCAATGCGCCCGTGAGTTCCAACTTCCCAGATCTATAATAGGCGAAATCCGAACTGGCAGTCACTGAGAAGATAATTGGTCTCAAGGTATGCCAGCAGTCGAGAGTTCAGTCAGTACATGTTCCATATTCTTGCAGAGTATGGACTTGCCTGAAATCGTCTTACAGTAAGATGGATCGGCACGGCTACCTTTTTTGGGCTGGCTAATGTGCACGACTGAGGAACTAGACCAGTCTCAAGTGAGAGGCGATACAGGCGTGTTAGAACAGTAGACAAGTTAGGTGCACAGTTACGTAGGACAAAGGCCGGGATTCTATCAGGACCACTAGCCTTAATCACGTTAGAGTACGGAGAGCTTTGAGTACCTCTTTGCTGCGGATGTGAGGTTCTCCCATGGAGAGGTCGGCTATAAGCAACTTAGGTGGAACCTTGCTAGCGACTTCCAGACGTGAGTTCTTTGCAAAAAGAGTGGCAAAACAAGTTTACCTTCTCAGCTGCAGTGTGGGCAAGTAAGCGTCAGGCTTTATCAACGGTGGAAATAAATGTATTTCCAAATGTTGCGCACCCATTTGTATTACCTATAGCCGACCCCTCTATGGGGGAGCTTCATGTCCGCGACGGGGAGATACTCAAAGCTCTCCGTGGAAATAAAGGTATTTCGAAGCATGTTTCGAACACCGATGGGGCTGATGTGTTTGAATCGTGCCCTACGTAATGTTCTTTAACTCTGGCTTTCTCAAGGTCTAGGTACCCGACTAAGAAAGCTGACGGGGTTTCGGTTACAGTTCCAAACAAAGGGCGTTCTTCTGATTCTTCTCTCTCTTGATCGGAAATAGGGTCGTCATCGTCCTCATCGAGCACCTCAGCTGACGCCCCCGCGCGGCTCCCGCACGGCCGACATGAGTAAAGAATAAACTGAGATTATGTTACAAGAGCCTACACATTGGAACAGTCTAGTCGGCGCGAAATTTTGAACAGTCGGCGGCGGCGGCGGCGCGCTATACCTAAACGGCGGCGGCGCGCCACGGCGGCGCCCATGTCTAGTACACATCACAAATTATTTCATGATTTCAATATCACTGGACCAAATAGCCATTTTCTCAAAAATTTGCGAATACAACAACCGACGACACACGTGATCTGTGACCTTGACTACATTCAACTGAACTTGATAAGAACATAAAGGTCCCAGTACGCATCGGCGTATGTTGGCCCACTGCCGGCCATCGCCATTGTGTAGACGGGGTAAATTGCGCGCCACTATCGACAAATTGCCCGATAATGTACACCATTACCCCGTCTACACATTGGCGATGGCCGGCAGTAAGTCAACATACGCCAATGTGTACTGGGGCCTTAACAAGCAAAACAAACTCTGGCCCATCGTACTGCGATCGATGCGTTTGAGTGGAGACAAGGATAGCGCTATTTGACCAACACCGAGAAACAAAAGCGCGCTACTCAAAATGGCGCACTGGACCCAGCATTTTTGTATTTATAGGTACATACTGGTTTTTGTTGGAATTATATATGTTAACATAGTTATACCACTCAGTCTTGGAATTTAAATGTAAAAAATAATGACAGGTGCGCAATAATTTTTTTTTAAATTGCGGATGCCGACACAAATGTCGCCTTTAGCAAAAAAATATTACACTAAAATCAAAACATATTTTATAGGATAAAATGTTTACTAGAAAAAAATCAACCAGTCTCAGGAAGCTCCAATGGGATTCGAACCCACGACCTTTGGATTGCCGGTCCACTGCTTTAACCTCTGAGCTACCGAGACCCCAGAAGATTCGCTGAATTTTTCCTAGTAGTTTGATTTACGCTGCAAGCCAGCGATATTACGTCACTGTGAAGTCTACCCTCACAGTCGTAAGAAATACTATTGCAAGTATTTAACAATCGATAAAGACGTAATTGCTTATAAATATATTTATTATTGAAATTTTGCATTCACAATGCTATATAAATATAGGACAAAATCTTTACTACAAAAAAATCAACCAATCTCAAAAAGCTCGAATAGGATTCGAACCCACGACCTTTGGATTGCCGGTTCACTGCTCTAACCGCTGAGCTACCGAGACCCCAGAAGACTCGATTTTTCCTAGTAGTTTGATTTACGATGCAAGGCAGCGATATTACGTCACTGTGAAGTCTACCCTCACAGTCGAAAGAAATACTATTGCAAGTATTTAACAATCGATTTTTTTCTAGTTAACATTTTAACCTATATTTATATAGCATTGTGAATGCAAAATTTCAATAATAAAAACATATTTTGTCGTTCTGTAAACAACAATATACTAACTGATATATTTCCTATCCATCAGGTATCAAAATAAAGTGATAATTTAACAGTTTATTCGTCTTATAGTATTTCTCTAAAAATCATTCAGAAATCGGAAACATACTAACGGACTTTACACGCTTTATCTAGTAGTAATAACGACGTATTTCTTACAACTTTTTATCTAAATACGATCATTATAGTCTCAATAATCATTTTCTAATAAGAAACAGTACTTACATTAGATAAATCCAATAAAAACAGCACACAAAACACAGCGACTAATTCACTCCGACACTGAAATTGGCGCAACTGTCAACGTCGAAAATGACAGAATCGAGCACAGACTATGCGATATTTTGCGATCACGATGCATAAAATGTACCACAGAACTGAAATAATCGACCTTGTTCATACTAAAGTAGTCTGTAAGTCTATGAAAACACGGTACAAAGTCCAGTGGGAGAGCGCGGTCTCATGCGACCGTCTGGGGTTCTAGTAAAACTGGTTTTAGTAGTTGTAAGTTTTGAGACAATGACAAGATTTTATGATTGTTTACACTTTAATAGGTACTTATTTTAATTAGTATTATACTTTTATTCGATGTAAGTCATTAAAAGTGGTTGATATTGTTGGTGTCTGATTCGTTTATTGAATTTGTGATTTTAGAAAATGCACTCAACCTACCAGCGCCATCTATTGAAATTTTCTAGAAACATAAACTGAATGAACTAATCCAACACCAACAGATATTAAACTAACTATGATAATTGTGATCAAAACTAATTGCTGTGATATAAACATAATTATATGTACTGAGATTTAAACAAGTTATGTATTAAAGCAAGCTTTCGATTGTAATAAATAAGGATACAAATTATAAATGTTTGTTTTTTTGTTTAATTATAATAGCTGCCATGGAAAACGCCTAATTGGAAGTAATAATATGTATTAAGCGGAATATTTCACAATAATATCAAATGTACTTACAAATTTTGTACACGACTGTACATCCATAGAAATGTAGGGAAAATAAAAACTTTTTATTTTCAAATTAAATCAGCTCAAACTTATTTTCGCTTAATACGACTATTTCATGACTATTTTTTGGCATAAACTTCAAACCGAAAATCGTAGGCGTTCCGAAGATATTTGAAGTTTTCAAATGTTCAAGCCATAATCCTCACCAGGGTACCTTTATATCTCTGGAGTCTTATAACGACTATTTCTGAAATTTGGCATGTCGTTATGACTATTTCATGACTATTTTTTGGAACCTAAACCAATTCGAAAGATTTTACCGTTTGCTTGCACCAGACATGAGGATTACAGCTTGACGTTCAAGCCATAATCCTCACTAACCTATAGCTTTATCGCCGAAACTATAATGCGACTATTTTTTTTACATGTATGACTATTTATGACTATTTCATGACTATTTTTTAGCGTTGTCAAAATTCGTTTTCATTGAGATTTCAAATATGAGGATTACAGCTTGAAGCACACGATGCGGGAGCGTCTGCAACGCGAAACTTAACGTGCACACCTGCGCGACTCCGGCGCGAACCGCGAACTTCAATTGCTAATGAGCAGTCACTATAGCTGCGCGTCTTTATCTGGTATAACTACTAAATTGTTGTGGTGATGACATCCTCGTACTTAACATCGGAATCTGACTCTGAGTAAGACCTTTTATTACTTAGGTAAGTACTATTATTTACTTACCATCCATTTGAAATGCCGGACCGATCGAATCTCATATTTTATCTTTTTTTCGTAAATTCTTGTAGTCTTTGTTTTTCAAATCATATACCTACATATAATGGGATATCCTCTCACTGTTTCGATAAACACCCCTGTATTATCTTCTGTTGTAGTCATAGAGTGGAACCACAGAATAACTAATAGTACCTACTACCCGTACAGAAGGTTCACTCTCTAACTAAAGTCAAGTTTAGGTATCAAAAAATACCTACTCTTACGACTTTCACGCGAAATTGAAACTTATCGTGTGACCCGAGCAAAACCCGGCAAAAGAAAATCATGTATGTTCATTAAATTGCTTTTGATTAACCGTTAAAGATTTTTATGGCTAAATAACTACAGACTTACACCAACACAACAACGACAACTATTACTAGGTGGAAAATAAGAGAAGGACAGATTTAGATTTATTATTTATTTAGACACCTGGAAACACAACAGTATCTTTTATACGGATATAACGTCTAGTAGTTTAGTAGTCATTGTTAGGTGCAGGTCACAGAAATTATCGTTCGTTTTACGCGCGGCTTGGAGCGTGCGAGCCCAGCAAGAGGCAGCCTATTGCCAATTGACATACGCCCTAAGGCTGATTTCACAGTCACGCGTTTGATCAGCGCCGGCCACACGCGCGCGCTACACTACATAGTAGTTGCGCGTTTGAACAGCGTGCGTGACTATGAAACGCAACTACTATCTAGTGTAATTGCAACCGCGCGCGTGTGGCCGGCGCAGATCAAACGCGTGACTGAAATCAGCCTAAGTGGCCTGCACGAGAGGCGCGCCGGCCGAACGTACAATGGCGGACTCCGTTGCTTTACCAGTCTAAAGGTCAAAATCTCTTGCACACCGCGTGGTCTATTTGGTACGGGCACATACCCGGGCGGTCGGTGCGCTTCATACGAAAATCGCTGCAAAGTGGTAAAGCGACTGTGACCCCGACCGTACCTAAACTGCGGAGTGACACCCCCCTGTGGAACGAAATAATTAATATTATGGAAGGTGTAGCTTTCTCGCACGCACACACGTTTGTTTAATCATTAAACGCGTGCGTCCCGCTCTGCCGAACGCGGCTGTCCCGCATTGTGGTCGCGTAGGTGTGCAAAGCGCCATAGATAAAGTATGGGTAGCGTCCGCCGCGCGGCAGACGCTCCCGCTTCGCAGTCGCTTTGGTCGCGCAGGTGTGGCCGAACCTTTAATCAGCCTACATCTGCCCACGACTGCTGTGTATAAGCTTCCTCTTTGTCACGCCATTTTTCTCCAAACAAAACTTATCTTAACAAAAGATTAATATTTCGTTAATTGTATACTACAAGCGAGTTTATGTTGTTCAATGTGAGTATTTATTTTGAACTATTCGATAGAGTTAAAGTCACAGTTCACACTTCTGTTTGTATGGGATTGGAGCAGAGCCACCTAGTGGCAAGTTGTGTTCACAAGTTTCTCTTTTACTTCGATGCTACTAGAGTTGAGATGAGTTGCTTGATGAATGACTAGGGTTTAGAGCAGGGATGCACAGACTACGGCCCGCGGGCCGCATGCGGCCCGCCGGTCGAATACTGGTGGCCCGCCGACAGCAAAAATAATACTCTCGTATAATAAATTCTTTTTCAATTTGAATACATTATTATCAATTTTTCATTGTCTTTAATTACCTATACTTCTGGTGGCCCACCATCAGTTCATAATTTGCCCGAGTGGCCCCTAGTCTTAATAAGTCTGTGCATCCATGGTTTAGAGAGTAGATAAATGGGTTCAGTCAGCCAACTCCATGTTCACATTAGTTTTTTACATTAGGATAGGATAATAGTGCAGAGTGCGGAACCGGAATATTGTTACCTCGTTATTATTACAGAAGTTGGACTTCTTTGTTTGATGCAACTACTTACTTACATTTTAAGTTATACAGTTTAGTTGGTATTGGTTGGTATCTATACTATGTAAATTTTAACTGTTACTAGACTTTAATTATTATGATATTGTTATAAATATGTAGGTAGGTACCAGAAAAGTTGATCAGGTAAAAAAGGAATATAATTATTTTTATAAAACCTATTGTTTTTATTTCAATTAGCTACATAAATAGAATTGTTAAATAGCAACTGCATCATAATAGTTATAACGCAGTTGTCATGCAGTTGCTATTTTTACTTGACCCATTAACCCCTAAGGTAAGACATGGATAATACTAATTAATTAAGCCTAAGCCGGGGCTCTAGCCAAAACCCTAATTGCCACTAGCCATACGTATTATCCCTATTTATTCTGTGCTGTAAAGTCACGTCATGATGATGAACCTTTATTTTATCTGTTCATGCATGCACGAGTAAAGTAACAAGACAAGGTAACAACATAACACAGTACAGCAACTTCGCCAGTTTGATTATTTTAAAATTAGTTTAAAGCAAGGCGATGTATCGCTCGCTACTGGACTGAACGAGTTGCCCTCGCGGTTTCGCGTTCTCACCAAAAGGAATGATTTGTATATATTATTATCTAATAACGAAGTTTGAGACAAAGCTGTATGGGCTAGATCCTTTTAACAACCTAACGTCTTAGCCCCAAAAAAAAAAGACTTCTTGGCGGGAAAGTGCAGCGTCATGTCGCAGTTTTGTTTTATTTTCTAAAATTTGTGTTTTTTCGAACATTAATGTGAAATAATATTGGATTATTAGTGTGCTTCAAGCTGTAATCCTCATATCTGAAATCTCAATGAAAACGAATTTTGACAACGCTAAAAAATAGTCATAAAATGTCATAAATAGATGATAGAATATAAATAGTCATACATGTAAAAAAAATAGTCGCATTATAGTTTCGGCGTTATAGCTTAGTGAGGATTATGGCTTGAACGTCAAGCTGTAATCCTCATTTCTGGTGCAAACAAACGGTAAAATCTTTCGAATTGGTATAGGTTCCAAAAAATAGTCATGAAATAGTCACAACAACATGCCAAATCTCAGAAATAGTCCTTAAAAGATTCCAGAGATATAAAGGTACCCTGGTGAGGATTATGGCTTGAACATTTGAAAACTTCAAATTTCTCCGTAACGCCTACGATTTTCGGTTGTTTGTACCAAAAAATAGTCATGAAATAGTTGTATAAAGCGAAAATAAAGGACCATTTTGGACCCACTTTTCAGCTTTATTCAACAGTGATGAATTAAATGTCATATGAAAGCTCTTAGCGTGTACTTTATTTTATTATATGGCAACTAAATTCAAATCCAGCGCGAAAACGGTGTTTTGGTGCGTTTTTGAAAAAATGATTTGTTTTGATATTAAATTATGATTAGCTATCAGTCAGTAGCTAGGACTATAACTCACTATACTTAACTCACTATAGAAAAAATCAACTTGCCGAATCTTGTGTTTAATTATGTTACACTGAAAAACCTAAACAGGCAAAGGGTAGCGTTCATAAGGATGGAAGCTAATCTGCCACGTTTAGAAATATGATATCCTAATGATTTCCTTAGAATTATACATTTACAATAATTTTTGAATGTACCAAAACGCCATTTTTGCGCAGGATTCGAACTTGGCTGCTATAGAATGAAATAAAGTACACGTCAAGAGCTTTCATATGACTTACGTTTCATCACTGTTGCACAATTTTTGAAGGTGGTGAGTCCAGTGTTCATACACAAGTGCCAATGGTCCTTTGAGCAGATTTAATTTGAAAATAAAAAGTTTTTATTCTCCTTTTAGTTCTATGGATACAGTCGTGTACAAAAGGACATCATGTTTTTTGGGCCTTTTCTGATATTTAAGAATCAATAAATGTATGAAAATGACTAATCATCGACCTTGTTTAACTTGGCTCAGAGCATTCCTACAACTTTTGTGCTTTATTAACTATTACTCCAAATGGCTAGTTCTAACAACACGTACTAATTTTTTTTGTTGGCCGGCACTTTCAAAAAAGGCCCAAAAATGTATGGAGCTTGAATGATCTCCTTTAGGAGACTTGTGTGGAGTGATAAATAACTAAACCAGAAATCGATTTCATGTTTAGAACGAACTGATTTATTTATAAAAATGACTTACTAAAGTACAAAAGTTAGATATCGCAACTAGTATAGTAGAAAATTTTCAAAATGTCGGAATCCACTTTAGAGCTTATTTACCAATAAATGGTATTGTTATCTATTGTTAAGTTCGAGCTTTTAGTAGTGCACAACCAAACGCATAAACAACAAAATATTTTATGTTAATAGCAATTTTAACACCTAAACAAAAAGGCTCAAATTTGAACGGCAACGCATTCTAGATATTTTTTTTTTTATAAAAGGGAGGCAAACGAGCAGGCGGGTCACCCCATGGAGAGTAATCACCGCCGCCCATGGACACCCGCAAAACCAAATCGCAGACGCGTTGCCGACCTTTAAGGGAGGAATAGGTTTAAGGAAGGAATAGGAATTGGGAGGGGGGGGGGGAAGGGAACAGCACCAAGTGCCATTATTTCACGCCGAATATTCGTGCCGATATTACGCCGGGCGAGCCGGCCCAATGCGTGCTGCAACGCAGCGTGGCTCTACCACTCAGTCAGTGTCACTCATTTAGCACCACCCAGGGATCACGTGTAGGGTCTCAAGGGTAAACCTACGGACGCGAGCAACTTTGACCCCCAAAATACTTTTTGAAATTGAAGCGGCACCAAGGTACAGGGTGGTGAAACTAAGATGTTTACATTATTTTATACCTATGCATGTTGTGAAGAAAAACAGCATTTAGTTTAAAAAAGTTTATTTATCTCTTTGAAACTTTAATGTAACACTCATTTGTTGTTCATTAAATAACTATGTTAACATATACAGGGCGTCCCACTGATATGCCACATGGAGGGAAAGTACCTTGAATATTGTAGATGGAACATTTTACTGAAAGAAGACATTATTTGAATTTAAAAAACAATTTAAACTGCATTCATAGATATTTAAATAATTACATGGTTGAACCGAGAACCCGTTACATGAGAAAAATAATAAAAAATTAAACTTCGGTTCGTTTAGTAAGGCAATTAAAATGGTTTATTCGATATTTTCACGGATTCCATTGGATTTTTGTCGATGTCACATTACAAAGTTTTTTCATGACAAGTCGATGGCCGCCAGCCAGCCAGTCCGTCTATATAAAAATAAAGTGTTGCCACACTAACAAAACGTTTTCGATTCGTTCCATAACATCCTCCCGAGGGCGGAAACAAAGCTGTTTGCTTACTGTAAGTTAATTGATACTATGCAAAACATTTGACTTACTGTAAGTTACTCTATGCTATGGTAAAACATTTGACCTACTGTGCCATTTTCCTATACTATGGCATCCCAAATTTGACATAGAACAAATCAAATTTTCACAACATACTATGATTAATTATTCATGATACATGAACAAAACAATTACAAATTATTTATTCTCATGAAATCCTATACTCTGATAATCCTAGTCTACGTAAATTCTTCACTAAATTTTCAAACATTAAAATACAACCTAGAATGTATTCTATAACATCTGGGAACTAAAATCCATATAATATTCTCTAACCTCCTAAGATAGGTACCTAGGCATCAAGTACTTATATAAATTGCCTTAGTTATAATGATAAGTCCAAACTAACCAAAACATTGTTGAATAAAAGTATTCAATCTAAAAATCTGGATGGTATTTTTATAGCACGTCCGGATCTAGTGGCCGGTGGAAAAATTGATACCTGTGGATCTGTGTGGTCATCATCAGCAGGAGGAGGGATGTTCGGGCTTACTAGATCTTTCTTATCGCATACTTGCTGGATCCAATCGTCCGAGGCGCTTAGTTCTAAAGGATATAATCTTTGATAAGCTCTTACCTTTTCTCCTGAAGAAGTCATAACTTTTGCAGCTCTCGTACACCCGTCTTTGCCTGTAAAAATCTCTTAAATTATCCCTATTGGCCACTTTAACCTACTAGATTCAGTTTCAATTAAAACCACTTCTCCAATTGTAGGTTCTCTCTTCCTTTCTTTACCTTTATTTATCAGGAGTGATAGATATTCGTTTTTGAATCTCTTCCGAACCTCTTCTCTCAGTTACTGTAGATATCTATATCTAATGTTTAAGCCACCATGGTCTATTTGATCCCAGGTCCGGTACATCATTGGTTGGTAAGTCATGCAAAAACATCATAGGAGTTTAACGGTTCTCCCATCTCCACATATGTTAGAGGTCTGCTGTTGATAACGGCTTCGCAGTCACATAAAATAGTAGACAGCTCTATCCAGTTTACAACTGACTTCCCTAGAATGCGACGCAGCATCTCTTTTACTACTCTAACCAGTCTTTCCCACCACCCTCCCCACCAGGGGGCAGCAGGAACCGAGAATTTCCATCTTATGCTGTGTGAGTAGGTAATGTTTTCAACTTCCTGCCAATCTATTTCTTGCAACAGGTTTGCAGTACCCACGAAATTAGTTCCATTGTCTGTGTAGATTACTCTAACTCGGCCTTGCCTTGCTATGAATCTTCTCAGTGCCATGATGAAGCTGGCTGTAGACAATGAGTCAGTGAGTTCCAAATGTATTGCTCTATACACAGCACAAGTAAACAATACTATCCAGCATTTGCTATTATCTTTCAGGAACAAAGGACCTGCCAGGTCAATTCCAGTTACTTCAAATGCAGCTGTGTTTGTTATGCGATCAGAAGGTAACGGTGGTTGTGGTGCTAAATAATGTTTTGCCTTGTACCTTTTACAGGTAATGCAATCTGCCACAATCTTCTTTGTTAATCTTCTGATGCCTATGATCCAAAATGAATTTCTGAGCGTAGACATCAATATTTGAGTTCCAGCATGACCCGTGGTTCTGTGTTTCTCCTGTACCATGCGTGAGACAATTTCTTCTTTCCCTGGTAGTAAAATTGGATAGATAAAATCTCTGTCTTCATTGCTGAACTCCAGTTTAGTTTTCACCTTCAAAATTCCATTATCTTTTATTAGCAGAAGTTTCTGTTCGGATATGGTTTGTTCTTCATAGTGTTCTTTCTGTATCAATCTTATAAGAACTTCTTCTGCATTCTTGTATTCATCATAAGCTATGTGATCAGAGTCTATGTTAAACTTTCCTCTTACTCTTGGGCTCATTCTGAGTATTCTTGCTACCAAGCGTACTATTTTATTATATTGATTAAAATATAATAACTTTCTACTAAACATTTCTGTATTTACCTCTACGTTGACCTCTGTATTCCTGAGTTGTTCACTACTTATAATTTCTTCGTCTGCTTTCAGGTTAGTCAAGTTTGACTTCGGCCAGTTTTCATTCTCTAGGTATAGCCATTGTGGGCCTAACCACCAGCTTTTCTGTTGTAGCGTCTTCGCGGAGCAGCCACGTGAAGGTAAGTCTGCAGGGTTAAAACTACCAGGTAAGTGGTTCCATGCATCTCTATCAGTATTTTTACATATTTCATTTACCCTGTTCCCTATAAATGTTTTCCATGTGTTTTGTCTTTTCAGCCATGCTAGTACTACTGATGAATCTGTCCAGCAGTAAACTTCATAATTCTCGCATGCTTGGAGCAAGCCTGATCTCATCACTTCGGTATACAGTCTAGATGCTATAAGTGCTCCCATCAGCTCTAATCTTGGTAGAGTCATGCTTCTCTTGATTGGAGTTACTCTGCTCTTGGCTATTACAAGCTGGACTGATACTTGATTTTCGTGCTTTGTGCGTAAGAATATACAACCAGCGTAAGCATCTTTACTGGCGTCGCTGAATACATGTATGCTCGTTTCACATTCCTGTAGCGGCGCCACCGCGAGTCTCCGTGGCACTTGGCATTCGTTAACATAGTGAAGAGTACTTAACCATTCATTGTATTCCTTTTCCAAGTTCTCAGGTATATTCTCATCCCAGCCAGTTTTCAGGGACCAGACCTTCTGAGTTATTAGTTTAGGTACTAGTGTAACTGGGCATACAAATCCTAATGGATCAAATACCTGATAATAAAAAGTAACTGATAATATTTCTCGCTTTGTTACTCCTTCTGTTACTTTACTTTTCAGGTTTAAATGGCACTGCAATTTATCAGTGTCTCTATGCCACAACAAACCTAGTACTAGTTCTGCTTTTTCCTTAAGGCTTGTGTTTGACATCCAACCTCTTAATTCAAATTTTCCAATCTCCATTAATTTTGTAGCTTCTTCAATGAATTTTAGCTTCGCTTCTTAAAATGACTCTTTTAGTCTCTTTGCTGTGTCTGGATACTTGTCTGTATGCTTCTTTAGATGGTGCTTTATAGTAGCTGCAAGCAAAAATGGACTACAGGCAACTCCAAAGGGTACTCTAGCATGCCTGTAGGTTGTTACCTCATTCGTTATACAGGGATCGTTCCACGATAAGATTAGGACCTTTTTCTATGCATGCATTCAGTGAATTGCTGTTTTTGTCTCTGGCTGAAGCATCAAATACAGGACGTATTTTCGTAGTAGCACTCTCCAGCTTGATCACAGCATGATGCGGTAAGTAGTGTCCACTATTCTTTCTATCATCCACTACCTTCTCAATAATGCCTTCATCTATCCAATCTTGAAAAACTTCATGATACGCTTCTATGTTCTTCGTATGTTCCAGTTTCTTTGTTGTGGAGAGTAGGCGTTTGTATGCTTGGTCGTAGTTCGATTCCAGCTCTGGATGTCCCAACTTCCATATAAGGCTCACCTCGTAACGGCCTTCTACATTAACTGAAACAGTTTCATTGAAAGATTTTAGCATTTCTGATTCTCTAACTTCAGGTTCTGTATCATAAGGATCTTTTATACCTAAAGTTTCAATATTCCAGAGGAATTCTAAAGATTCATTTTCTTGTATTGTTGCCGCAAAATGGGAGGTCACTAATGTGTTGTAGATTCCCTGTATGGGTCCTTGCAACGTCCACCCCAGTTTGGTCTTTATTGCAACCAAATTGTTCTCCACTCGAACCATATCTGGTTCGATTATTGATCCTAAGTAATCCGATCCGATGAGCAAGCTTATTTCGGATATACTTTCTTTTACATCTGTTAGCCCTATGCCTTGATCTTGTAACTTTCTTATGATTTTTGCATCATGTATTTTAGGTAAGTTGCTACATAGTGTTGGTTGCTCTAATGCTGTCATCTTAGCTTTACAGGTATCATCCAAGTTGCTTACCTCGAAGTCAATATGTCGGTGTACCTGCATTCCCTTCTTGATGCCTCCGAAAACTATATGCCCGAGTCTCTCACTACCTGTCACCTCCAGCATCATTTCCTTTGCCAGACCAGCTATGATGTAGCTTCGTTGAGCCCTGGAGTCCAGCAGTGCTCGAACTTTTTTTTCTCTACCATTGCTTGATATTTTCACTATCAGTGTCTGCAAGAGAATGGTGGTGTTAATACTGGAAAAATTATTAACTACATCATTTGTTTCAGGTTGAACTTTCTTCGGGATGGAAAAAGTGGCATGGGGATGCAGCGACGGACACAGTATCGCCATATGGCGTCGGCTACAGTTCTTACACTTAATAAACATTTTACAATGTTTTGCAAGATGACCTTTTCTTAAGCAGATATAACAACCTCCTTTTTTCTTTATCAGTTCTTTTTTTGCTTCAAGACTCAATTTACTGGCATTTGTGCATTTACTGGAGCAATGACTACTATCACAAAAACAACAAGTAGTATTGTGATTCTTACCTTCTTTTTCCGCTGGTTTCTTACCCTTCATGTCATTGGCCACAAGACATGTAGCTGTTGGAACTGTTTTCTCCCTGCCTGCTGATGTGTCCGCCTGTAAAAAATCTATCCTAGCTAGGTTTAATCTTTCCTGTGCTTCTACTTCAGTTTTCAGAAAACCTAATAACTGAGTTAGTCTGGACTTATCAGTAAGTGGGAGTCGACTCCAGTTTAGGAAGGTACTATCAGGTAGGGCAGACTCTACTAGCGGGTATAAAATACACTCATATTTTTCTTTCACTATTCCTAAAGTCTCGAGGGTCTGTAAATTTGCTACTATCTTGTCGTAGAAGACATCAACCGTTACTTTGCTTCTTGAAACCACCAGTTTTAAAATCTCTCTCACGTATGTTTCAATCAGAATCTCGTCTTTGGCAAATCGCTCCTTCAACATCTTTACTACGTTACTGTAATTTCTTTCGTCTTTGCTTTCGAATTTGGTGCCATTGCTTGACATAAATATTGATACTTATCTTCTTCATCAATGGTTATGTCTTCGTGTATTCTTTTAAATTGGCTCCAAAACGGTACCCAGTTCTTAGGATCGTCGTTAAATTTCTTGAGTTCTAAAGGTGGTAACTTCATGTTGCATGGTTTTGTTGAAGGCTGTTTGGTGACAGGTGCAGGTGTATGTTCTTTTGGTCTTTTCCTTTGAACCTGCATTTTGAGTAGCAACCATCTCTTTTTGTATTTTTCCGCCTCGTCGTACTCTTCATTAGCTTTTTCCTCGGAATAGTCCGTTGCTTCCAGCATTATGCTTTGGATTGCTTTGTCTAGGTCTTCTAATGACTTCGACTTTTGGTCCAGGTAATCCATGTCGGCATCTTCTGGTAAACCATGTTTCTCCAGCGTTTCTTCTAAAATGCCTGTGTGTCTGTTAAAAATGCGTCGTATTTGTTCTCTTTCTCGTTTCAGTTTTACGACGGCCTCCATTCTTTTTACCTAAACACGGAAGCACGTTGTATCTTGTTTCGTAGGACTCACCAGCCCGTCGCAATTTTCCACACAGCGCAGCGCCAAAGATCTTTGCCAGTTTTCTTTTCTTCAACTTCACGGTCGCCACTTGTTATAAATTAAACTTCGGTTCGTTTAGTAAGGCAATTAAAATGGTTTATTCGATATTTTCACGGATTCCATTGGATTTTTGTCGATGTCACATTACAAAGTTTTTTCACGACAAGTCGATGGCCGCCAGCCAGCCAGTCCGTCTATATAAAAAAAAAGTGTTGCCACACTAACAAAACGTTTTCGATTCGTTCCATAACATCTGCAAAATCGCTTATATTACCATAAATCCTCCGGTACGCCGTGCCAGGAGCAAGATGTCCCTGATATAGATCTAGACATCAGTAGACAACTGTTCGATGGAGAAGCTAGAGAAAATAGGCAATCTACGCCAACAAGGGCCGATTTCAATATTACCCTCAGCACTAGTGTTAAAGAGCCTGCTATACCAAAAACAGCCCCAGAATATTTAGAGGCATTACAAAACATTCAGCGATTTGGCAATCCTGAATGGAACGGTATTCGATATGCAGAAGCTCAAAAAGTTTTTTCCTGCTCGCCCGGATTTGTCGAGTTAGAATGTAACGACGAAGTCAAAGCTCTAGAAGGCTCTCGTCACCTTCAGTCATCTGAAAGGTCATATGCAGCATTAACCCTTGCTCTACTCAAGCAGCAAGAATCTCTGCAGGCCGGAACAAGAGATTTATTACAGTGGATACGAAACTCCGCCGGCGACGACTTAACATTTGAGTCCGTTAAGGAAAAAATAAATGCTACCCTCCTTGAAGGCGAATTTCACAAAGTTTCTACAAATGCACTGCAACTGGTATGTGGTCGAAGAGCTGACATTGTGGAACAAAGACGTGACTCCATCCTAGCTTCAACAAAAGATCCGTTAGTCAAAAGTGTTCTGCGCAAGATCCCTCCAACATCTTCCTTTCTCTTCGAACCTGTCGCTTTCTGCTCTGCACTCGAAAAGGCCGGAGGCGTGAAGAAAGTCTTCTGGCCATATCCAAAGGCTCATTCCAACAGTTCTGGTGCGCAACCAGGGACAAGTGGAATACCAAGGTATCCCGCGCAGGGAACCACATCATTTGCACCTGCGCAAGATGGCAATAAAAGTAAACAGCATGCACCTGCGCAAGGTGGCACCTGCTGTACTATGCCGGCCCAAGGCAATTGTAGACGCGGAGGATATCACGGCGAGCGTAATTACTATCGTGAAGCTGGACGACCCCATCCTAACCTTAACCAAGGTAATTTTCGTGGCCCTTCTAGAGGCCAGGCAAAAAGAGGACACCATACCACAACCCGCGGCGGTGGCAAGCGATCGGGCTCTCCACCGTACAGAGACAAATCAAATAATAAACAACGCAAATATTGACTACAAATGCTTCCAAGCGGGCCAGCTTTCCCAGTACCACTTTCAATGGAAAGAAATGGGCGCTCCATTAACGATTTTAAAAATAATACAAGGCTACCGCATACCGTTTATTCAGAAACCACCATTGCTGACACCAAATTTAAAAAATTGCAAATTTCAAACTCCAATATCAAAAGAGATGAACGAGATCATTCAAACACTCAAATCGGAGAAAGTAATCGAAAAAGTAGAGAGTTGTCCGAGCTTCCTCTCTACCCTCTTCTTACGGGCAAAAGGCGACGGCAGTTCTCGAGCAATCTTCAATCTCAAGGCTCTCAACGAGTACACGGAACCGAGCCCTTTCAAACTAATAAATATGTACAAAGTTCCGAATTTTCTGCAACCAAACGACTGATTATGCAAGGTAGACCTCTCCCAAGCTTTCTACCATCTGCTCATTGCGAAGTCACACAGATGCTTCCTGAGGCTCGTTTACGAAGGGGAACTCTTCGAAATGAGGTGCCTTCCATTTGGCCTCAACACAGCACCAAAGACGTTCGCCACCCTCACGAATTGGATTGTTCAGATGCTACGAGACCAAGGCATCAGGATCATCGTTTTTCTCGACGATTTTCTGGTGGCAAGTCAGGACTTGACGGTTCTGCATTGCCACATAAACAAAGTGATAAAAAATCTGCACAAGTTGGGTTGGCAAATAAACTGGGAGAAGTCCGTAATCACTCCACGGAAGTCGCTAGAATATCTAGGAGTGATGTGGTACCCTTGGCTAAATCAAATGGCACTTCCAGAAATAAAACGTCAGAAGATATTCACGATGGTGTCAGAAATATTAATAAAAAGAAAAATATCCCGGAAAGAGTTGGAAAGCTTGCTAGGCTTACTAAACTTTGCAAGTTTTGTTGTGCACAGAGGCAGACTGAACTATCGAGTGCTTCAAAAACTACTCGGCGTACTGGCCGAAAACCAACCTATGAAACGCTTCACTCTAACTGCTTCAGCGACGAAAGACCTAGAGTGGTGGAGCACGCACTGCCGAAAAGGAACTCCACTCCATGCCCCCTGCCCAGATCACTATCTAACTACAGATGCGTCGGACATTGCTTGGGGTGCAACAATAGACAACCTGTACACCTCAGGCACTTGGAACAAGACAGAACAACACCTTCATTGCAACGCGAAGGAAATACTGGTAATTTTAAAATGCTTACAAGATCACTGTCAAACCCTGAAACACAGTTCGATCTTAATTCAAACCGACAACAAAACCGTGATTGCATACTTACGCAACGAAGGTGGAACGAAATCCACTATCCTCATGGATCTCACATACAAGATATTCATGATTATGGATACATACCAAATCCATTTTACCATCCATCATATACCCGGCATGTACAACACCGATGCCGATGGTCTGTCAAGGCAGCGAATACCTCCAGAATGGCATTTACTTCCCGAAGCGACACAGAAAGTGTTTCGCAAATGGGGTACTCCCGAAATAGATTTATTTGCTTCGCAGAACGCCCATGTAGTCCCAACATACGGAACCTTCGACAGAAACGACGAGAAGGCCGCAGTTTTCAACGCTCTAGCGAGACCATGGAACTATCATCTGGCATGGGTCTTCCCACCGCCATATCTGATACCCAGAGTACTTACACACATGAACCACGCATCAGGAATATTCCTGATTGTGGTACCTCGGTGGGAACGAGTTTTCTGGAGGGCCGATCTACGGAACCGTGCTATAGCAGCCCCTTACACGGTGAAACACCTCGAACGAGTTCTTCTAGACGTCACATCTCGCCGTCCACCGCCGAATGTCAAGGAGATAACATTAGAGATATGGAAATGTGGGGGTGGTCTGAGACCCTGAGTACCTGGACAAAAACTCAGAAAAATTTACTTAAATCCTCCTGGCGGCCTTCGACCTTAAATACTTACAGACCAGAGTGGGCTCGCTGGACTCGCTGGGCACAAACAAATGGCGTAAAAATAACTGACCCATCCGGAGGTGACGTAGCAAAATATCTGGCTGACCTGCATAACATCGATGGCCTAGCTTACAGTACCATACTAGTCCACAAATCGGTAATTTCTACTTTTTGCAACTCAGAGTCATCCAATAGCCTAAGCTCGCACATCCTTGTAAAGCAGGTGTTAAAAGCTATTGCTCTTAAAAAACCTAAAAGTACAAAACCCCCGATCTGGGACATTAATCAAGTAGCAAACAACTTAGCCCAAAGAAATTTATGCTGTAACCTCTACGAAACCTCCAGACACACAGCAGCTCTATTATTACTATGTTCAGGAAGAAGAGTCCATGATCTTACGCTCTTACACTGTGACCCGGATCATTTTGTCACTATATCAGAAGATGTTATCATACTCTGGCCAGTGTTTGGCTCGAAAACTGACACATCAAATTATAGACAATCAGGATGGAGATTAGGTCGCAACAAAACAAATACATCATTAGACCCAATTTTTTGGATAAACAGACTTATTGCGCTCTCTAAAGAACGCAGATCAGTTGCAAAATGTAATAATCTCTTTATACGTATTACGGGACCTCCTGAGCCTGCCACACGCACAGTCATCGGAGGATGGATAAAATCGGTTCTAAAAGATGCTAACATCACAGCCACACCAGGCAGCGTTCGAGCTGCAGTAGCTTCCAAGAATTGGACAGAAAACTTCCCCATAGATGATATTCTAGCCAGAGGCAACTGGCGCTCGGGAGACACTTTTAAGAAGTTCTACCGGAGAGAAGTCGCAAGACCAACGACCTCAACCATCAGGAACTGTGGAATTCCAGATCTATTCACACCAGTTGATTAAGGGTGATTTTAACTAAGCTGATTGTATAATGATTATCTCGGAATGCTCACGATTCCCCTAGCTCGGGCGCTAATACAGCGAACTAATAATTAAAAAGATCCCCCCCCCCTACATAGGGCCTCATAATTAAACCAAAAATGATTTAGCTGTAGTAAATTACACATATATATGCTACACTGTACACCGAAATAATAAACCTTTTGTATTTAATAAATAGTTTTATTTTTGGTAAAATATAAATAATCTTGCACTAGCCCTACAATAACAGGCTCAAGGACTAAACGTCTTCACATTGGCATCCATCCACCTCCACCAGCGGCGATAACAAACACTTCTCATATATTTTATTGGGATTTGAATCACGGTACATAACTTAATAGGGGCGTTTTACCTACCATTAAAACGCTTATTAAGTTCTTACCTGATTCAAATCCCAATAATATAAGTCCTGCCTGCTGGACCATAACAATACATATGAGACACAATGTGGAAGGTCGAACAAAAATGGTGTTCGACACTGCGTGGTGGTGGAGGGGCGATGTGCAAGCAAGACGGCACGAGGTTACTGACGAATGGGAAGGAAAGAGAAGGAAAACAGTGTTGCCCTCTCATATATTTTATTGGGATTTGAATCAGGTAAGAACTTAATAAGCGTTTTAATGGTAGGTAAAACGCCCCTATTTTTTGCTAAATAACTTAGTGTAACAAATAAAAGGAAGACCATGAATTTTAACATTTTATGTGACATTGCGGTAAGGACATACAACTGACATTGAAATAAATACATACATAAATTGATTAATTTTGTTTTTAAAATGTAAAAATTCATGGTCTTCCTTTTATTTGTGACACTATGTTATTTAGCAAAAAATAATCCATATGATGAAGCCTTTCGATCGGTATGATAGTGCTACAGGTTGATTATTTTACTTAGGTAACGGGTTCCCGATTGGGGGTTAAAGTTACTCGCGTCCGTAGGTTTACCCTTGAGACCCTACACGTGACCCCTGGGTGGTGCTAAATGAGTGACACTGACTGAGTGGTAGAGCCACGCTGCGTTGCAGCACGCATTGGGCCGGCTCGCCCGGCGTAATACCACCCTCTCACGAATATTCGGCGTAAAATAACGGCACTTGGTGCTGTTGTGTTTCGTCCGACCAGTGAGGGTTCCGGAGGAACTCCCAATTCCTATTCCTTCCTTAAACCTATTCCTCCCTTAAAGGCCGGCAACGCATCTGCGATTCCTCTGGTATTGCGGGTGTCCATGGGCGGCGGTGATTACTTTCCATCAGGTGACCCGCCTGCTCGTTTGCCTCCCTCTTTTCTAAAAAAAAAAGGAAGTTACAAATTTTGTACACGACTGTACATCCATAGAAATGTAAGAACCGAAAATCGTAGTAGTAGTAGTAGGTGTTACGGAGAAATTTGAAGTTTTCAAATGTTCAAGCCATAATCCTCACCAGGGTACCTTTATATCTCTGGAATCTTTTAAGGACTATTTCTGAGATTTGGCATGTCATTGTGACTATTTCAAGACTATTTTTTGGAACCTAAACCAATTCGAAAGATTTTACTGTTTGTTTGCACCAGAAATGAGGATTACAGCTTGACGTTCAAGCCATAATCCTCACTAACCTATAGCTATAACGCCGAAACTATAATGCGACTATTTTTTTTACATGTATGACTATTTATGACTATTTCATGACTATTTTTTAGCGTTGTCAAAATTCGTTTTCATTGAGATTTCAAATATGAGGATTACAGCTTGAATGAAGCACACGATTATTAACTTAGGTGTTTGTGAACGTGCATGAGTGTTGTCAATTGAAACAAAACACTGCAACATCACTTTTCAAATTCTCTCAAGAAGTCCGCGTGAGAAGTCCCACATCTTTACTAAGGACTCAAGGGGATTGGAGGTACATCATTTATCATCTTAATCACCACTTATTATCATCAAGGGAAAAAAAGAAATAAAAAAACTAATGACTAGGCAGTATAGTCTCTGATCTTAGCCTGTTCCTTCACGGAACAAAATATAAAAAAGTCAAACATTTTTGAAGGTTATTTTCAGCTGTTTGGAGAAAAAAACATTCTTACTTTTATCATTGAGATTAATGAACTTTTATTGGTTTCTTTACTACTTCGCATAGATTAAAATGGCTAGAAATGTAGCAGAAGCTGCACGTAAATTCTTACTACTAGGTCAGTGTGTGCCTACTGTTAAACAAAATGCAACTAAAATTAGAGTTAAGAGGTTGGAATTAGATGAGAATCTTTTGATGGTAAGTTATTTATATAAACACTATAAATCAATGGATTTCTGAGAGAGAAAACAATGTCATAGAACTGTTTGAAAATGAAGTGTGTTTGTTGAACACTGTTATCCATTTACACAGGCAGGGTTTATAGTTTCACTTAGTTTTAAGTTACACTCACAAATTATTAATGTTACTTACTAGAAATTATCTAAAGCAATAATTTAGTTGACGTAAGTAAAATGCTTTTAGGTTTTTCTCATACATATAAACTACAGTAGATCACATTCGAATTGTTGCTAACACATTGTATGGACAAAAAGTCTGAAATAAATGATTTAACTAGCAGCTACTTTGAAAATCTTTCAATGTTACTTGTCTTTTAATTCTAAAGTAAACCTTTTCCATATTATATTTTATATTTTAACTGATTAAATTATTATAATAATACATTATATTTGATTCCTTTCAGTATTTTAAAAAAGATGAGTTTTACTACTGTCATGACCCAGAGAATGCATGCAAAACTGGTGACATTGTGCTCATTCAGGCTCTCCCACAAAAACTCACTAAACTCATCACTCATCAAATAAAGGAAGTAGTGTACCCATTTGGTGACATAACAGATCCAGTAACAGGAAAGAAAGTAGCAAAAGAAAGGTACAGAGAAGATATTGAAAAGGAGACTGAACTTTTTGGAAAGTTGGACTCCACCTTTGATTATAACAAAGCTCCATCAAGAGGTTGGCAGGAAGGGAAGAAAGATTTTACATCGAAACCCACTTACACTAAGTACCATGTGTTTGATAAAAATGATCCTTATGCAATCTAGATACCTAATTCTGATAATGTATAGTTTTTTAGTTTAGTTAGTAAATATTTTAAAACAATAAATGTATATTAAGTGTTGCAGCAGTGTAAGAATACCACCACCCCACCTTCCCTTTGGTAAAAGGTGACTAATGGACAAAATATAAAAAAAGTTGTTATCCATGCGGTGACGGAGAAAGAATACCAATCGCCGCCCCTCTCCGTCCGGTGGGTGTCGTAAGAAGCGACTAATGGACTCTTTCGAGCGATGATCTGCTCCACTGGTGGTAGGGCTTGACCCGTCTGGTTGGTGACCACCGTACGCATGGTGTAAAACCCGTCGAGTGACTGCTTGTCGGTCGCGTTTCGGGATCAGCCAGCGTATAACCAGAGCTCGAGAGGATGATGCTGCGATGGATTTGTTCTGTGGAGGCTTCCGTCTAACCAGTGCCAGGAGGACTTCGTTAACCTGCCGACCAGGGAGACCCGTAGAAACGGTTGTCCTGCTGGCCGCCCGTGGCACAGTACAGGGGCCCAAGCGAGCCCAACCAGCTCGTGAGGCTGCCTCACCATGCCACGCATAATCTCGGGGTGGTCCGTCGTGCCGGTTGGTGACCGGAAGGTGGGGTCCCGGCGGCCATTCCCGGGGGGGTTCGGGGGCCCTTCCGTTCGGCAGGTTAATAATACTCGTCTGTGGGCAAATTCCTGGGGAAACAGGCCACCACACTTTGACCATTAGCATCGCGGCATCTTTTTCTCGATTCACGCCTCTCTCTTTCCACTCCTAAAATGACAGCGCCTAACAACAAAACTGGTAATACAGCGGTGCACACCCCCACCACAACCTTACCGTTTGAGGTGGAGTTCGCTAACATCCGCGGACTCCATGCAAACCTCAATGCCGTCCACCACCATCTTGAGACGGCACGGCCAGCAATGTTGTTCCTGACGGAGACGCAAATAATCCGCCCTGCTGACACCACCTACCTGAACTATCCCGGCTTTGTGCTTGAAGAATCCTTCAAAGCCAAAGCCGGAGTCTGTTTATTTGTTCGGGCGGATGTTTGCTGTCGCCGTCTGCGCTGTCTGGAGGACCCTTCCTTCTCCCTCCTAGTGGTACACGTCGACTTAGGCTCTCATTGCCGTGTCTACGTTTGCGTCTACCGATCCCATAACGGCGACATGGAGACAACTCGACTAATTGAACATCTTAGTCTGGTAGCAGATGATGCGCAGGAGCGGTTTCCATCAGCGGAATTGGTGTTTTTGGGGGACTTCAACGCCCACCATGAGTTGTGGTTAGGTTCCTCCAAAACAGACCATGCTGGTAGAACTGCCCACGCATTCGCTCTCACGCATGATCTGACGCAACTGGTGAACCAGCCCACCAGGATCCCAGACATAGTTGGCCATGCGCCCTCCTTACTCGACCTTCTGCTGACGAGTCGCCCAGCTGGATACCGGCTGGAGATTCGAGCTCCTTTAGGTACCTCGGATCACTGCTTGATATCCAGCACAGTACCCTTGGCATCGCGCCCGCCAACAGCGGTTTCGAAACGCCAGATTTGGCACTACGCGTCGGCAGACTGGGACGGTATGCGGGAGTATTTTGCATCCGTCCCTTGGAGGCAGCGCTGCTTTAGTGGAAAGGACTCGACCGCTAGCGCCACTGCCGTTGCTGATGAGATAGTATTAGGAATGGAATACTATATTCCACACTCCTATGTCATCAGCAAAGGCAGACGCAACCGCTGGTTCAATCGCGAGTGTGCCAGCGCTGTTGAGAGCAAACAGACGGCATACCGCGCTTGGATCAGAGGTAAAGCTCATGGGGATCCCGAAACTCGCTCGCTAAAAGCAGCCTATAATAATGCCACCAAGTCGTGTAAGAGGGCCTACATTAGAGCGGATGCCCAGCGCGTTGCACGAGTAGGCCAAGAACTCCTGACGCATCCTACGGGCAGCCGTAGCTACTGGCGTCTGGCCAAAGCCGTGCAATCCAACTTCTGCCAACCCTCGCTGCCACCACTGAGATGTCCTGACGGAACTTTAGCTCACAAGCCTCAGGAAAAGGTCGATCTCCTGGCCAAACTCTTTGCGGCTAACTCCCGGATCGATGACTGTAATGCACAGCCACCCTCAAGTCCTCACTGTGGCCACACAATGTCTGATATTAAAATCAGGCAGTGTGATGTCCGTGCGGAGCTGCAGTCAATCGATGTCCGGAAAGCTAACGGTCCTGATGGCATCCCAGCAATAGTCCTGAAAATGTGTGCAGCGGAGTTGTCCCCTGTGTTAACGCGTCTGTACCGTCTCTTGCTCTCTTCGGGTTGTGTGCCGGAATCTTGGAGAGAAGCTAATGTGCAACCGATCCCTAAAAAAGGAGATCGGTCAGATCCGACTAATTACCGCCCTATAGCCGTAACTTCAGTGTTGTGTAAGATCCTAGAACGAATATTGAACAAACAGCTTATTCGATACCTAGAAGATCACTCCCTAATTCACGATCGTCAATATGGGTTTCGGCCAAAACGGTCAACAGGTGATCTTCTAGCGTACGTCACACATCTCTGGGGTGAGGCTATTGACAAGCGAGGCGAGTCACTGGCAGTTAGCCTTGACATAGCCAAGGCTTTTGATCGGGTCTGGCACAAAGCTCTTCTCTCCAAGCTCCCGGCATACGGTTTGCCCGCTCAGTTCTGTACCTGGATTGCTAGCTTTCTGCATGAGCGTAGAATCCGTGTCCTTTCGGATGGATGCGCTTCGCGGTTCATGTCAGTGAACGCTGGTGTTCCTCAAGGCTCCGTTCTATCCCCCACGCTGTTCCTTCTGCATATCAATGACATGCTTCCACTTGGAAACATCCATTGCTATGCAGATGATAGCACAGTGCATGGGGGATATAACGGTCACCCAACGGCGGGGCGGGTAGACACCGAAATGAAGCGAGCAAATATTGTCATTGAGCTCGATCGGGTGTTGGACCTTATTTCTAAATGGGGCTCCGATAATCTGGTGGAGTTCAATGCCTGAAAACACAGGTGTGGGCGTTCACAGCGAAAAAGTTGCCATTCCTTCCCGGTACATCTACTTCTCTTCAGGGTACATCTCTAAGCCTGCAGAGCAGTATTAACATGGACGGTATAAATATCCACTGCGGTCTGAACCAAAAGGACTACATCGAAAGCGTGATTAAAAATGCCTCACGTAAACTCGGTGTCCTGAACAAGGTGCGGCGATTCTTCACGCCTGATCAGTTGTGTCTATTATACAAGACACAGGTGCGGTCTTGAGTGGAGTATTACTCTCACCTTTGGGACGGCTCCGCAAAGTACCTTCTCGATGCCTTGGACAGATTGCAGCGCCGCGCTGTGCGCATTATCGGCAATGCGGAGGTCACTAAAACTCTCGAGCCTTTGCAATTGCGTAGAGATATTGCGTCACTCAGCGTCTTTTACCGTTTATACCATGGCGAGTGCTCTGAAGAACTCTTTGACCTCATCCCTCCTTCTCCCTTCCTCCATAGGAGTACGCGTGCTGCTCTCCGGAGTCACCAATTTACAGTCTCTAACATTCCATCACGCACAAAGAAATTTGGTCACTCGTTTCTTTGTCGCACTTCCAAAAGATGGAATAGTCTACCAGCACACGTATTCCCTCCTACCTATGACATAGGGTCCTTCAAACGAGGCGTGAAGTAGCACTTTGTGGGCCGGCAGAGTGAGGGTGACTGATGCTACGTCTCTTACGCTGCACCAGTTGTCCTCGCGCCTGGACTTCATTTCCACTTAACATCAGGTGGAGTGGGGTCATTTGCCGGGCTTATCATAAAAAAAAATAAAGACTGCACACACATACATCCAACACCATATAGCAACGATGATGGGCTCACCACCTATCACCATGTGCAGTTAAAAGTGGTGAAAAGTAGACTATGGTAGAGGACTGCTTTTGCTGTCCTCATTGCCTAGTCGTGCGTTTGAACGGGCAATTTTTTGAACCTTTATTGCTTGGCAACACGTATGGATCAATCTGGCTGGAACAAGTAGTAGAGCAATATGCAGCAATTTCAAAAAAATGCAGTAGTTTTTTGGGCAATATTGATTCTAATTGCTCCATATATTCCAATAGCTCAATGTTGTCGACACGAATTGCCGAATATCCAATGAGTATGGAAATTTAAAATAATTCTGATTTGTCTCGCATGCACTTAGTTATTGCTATTTGACTAGGTCTTGCTTCCTTGGGAAAGCGAGCGGGTGGACGAATGTGCAGTGGCGTCAGCGCGTATGTGTATAAAAGTATTGCCTAGCTTCTTGAGGTCATATTGTTCAATATTGTTGTTGCAAAACATTTTGCCAAAATGATGCTTGTTGCTGTTGCTGTAAATTGCTTGATATTTTGTCACGCCACAATCGGCCAGTTTTGCTCATAGTCATAACTGATCAATTTTCATTGCCCGTGAAAGCGCACCCCTCAGAATAATAGCCAAGCTTATATGTATAACTATATATTTTACTTGAATATGCTTAGAATTGTATTGGTTGGCCGACTAGCTGACTATTTCTGCAGCCAACCTCTATAATTTAGCAATGCTGTGTTCTGGTACCCTTAGTAGTCCATGATAGGCTGCAGTATTCTTGTTTATTGACTATACACCTAGTCATAGAAAGTATTGCCACCAAGTATTAACATGACAGTGAATAAAACTCGCATTAGGCAAGCTGGGTCACTATCAGAATACCCATGTTGTAAAATGACAATATCACCCAAACGTCTTGATATTAAAACGCCATTGTTACTAACTACACTATCACAATTATTATTTTATCACTACTAATCGTTGTACATGTGTAAAAGGTGTCAGTTAGTGAGGTGAGTACGAGTATAACCAAATTGTATTGCTGCTGAAAATCGAGCTAAAAATTATGTCAAACGGTTATTCTTTCCTTTGTGGCCTTTTGCTTTTTATACACTGCAACTGTTATTGCAGCGAAACAAACTCGATACAAGTAGTGTGTGATGCAGTATAACGCCCTGGCTACGTAGACGGGCTAGGCTTAGCGCGGGCGGGCGCGAGTGGCATGCCATGCCACGTACATTCAGTGACGGCTACAGCGGCTGGCTAAGTGAACGTATTGAGGATGGCTCTAACTAAATTGACGCGTAGTTGCCTTGACAGCAGTTCGTATTTTATGCGCGACATTTTAAATTCAAGAGACAGTACATTAATTAAATAAAGATCGTCATAAATGTGGAGATTTTTTGAATCTTTATGCAGATTATTGGAAGTATCCGGACAAATTTTATGAGTACACTAGAATGAGTACTATTGAAACTTTTGATTATATACTTCAACATATTGAAGTCTTCTTCTTATCCGCTACACTCTTGACAGAGCGGTCGTGGTCGTCATGTAGTAGCGATTTGGGCAGATGTTATTCGCCTCACGACAGCGCGCCACTTTTCTCTGTTGGAGGTCATCCTGCTGCAGTCGTTTAATGGACCTCCCACGGCTGACTTAATTTGGTCCGTCCATCGCATGGGAGACCTTCCACGCGGCCTTGTGCCCTCCATTTTTCCCTGAACAACAAGACGTTCGATGGACTGATGGTCCCGTCGAGAGACGTGTCCGAAGAATGTGAGTATGCGAGACTGTACTACTGAAAATAGACGCTGCTCAATGCCGAGTTCTTGAAGTATCGAGACGTTAGTGCGAAACTCGGTCCACGATACTCCAAGCATTCTTCTCCAGCACCACAACTCTAAAGCATCTATTTTCATCTTTTCCACTTCTCGCAATGTCCACGTCTCTGCAGCGTACAGGAATATGGGGAAAATAAGCGTTCGTACGAGTCTGGTCTTAGTAGTTTTGGTTATATTTCTGTCCCTCCATATTTTCCTCATTTTGTCCATTGCTGTTCTTGTGATGGCCATACGTCGTTTAATCTCATCCATGCATCCACCATTATTTGTGATTAAAGTTCCGAGATATATGTTGGACTCACATGGACTGGACCACGCTACAGTTCGCTATTTGTGTCACTTCCGGCGAGTTGTTGTTGGCGCGGTCAACGATCATCATTCTGGTCTTGTTGCGGTTAATCTTCAATCCAAACTTAAGGCTCACTCGCTCCATCTTCAGCAGCAGGTCTTGCATGGATTGTACGCTAGTAGCAAACAGAGTAGTGTCGTCTGCGTAACGTAAGTTTGCTATTTTATATCCACCAATTGTAACACCATCTGTCCAGTCCTCCAAAGTGATGCGCATTATTAGTTCAGTGTAGGTATTGAACAATAGTGGTGAGATAATGCACCCTTGGCGGACTCCAGCACTTGGATGGAAATTGCTCGATAATACGTTATCTGTGCGTATCGATGCTGTGCCCTCCTCATACAGACGTCTTAAAAGGTGTACAAGGTGTTTTGGTGTACCCATTTCTAGCAACGTCTTCCACAGAATTGGCCACTTCACGGAGTCGAATGCTTTGGAGAAATCAACAAAGCAAATGAATGTCGGCTTGTTGAATTCTCGCGCCTTTTCAACAATCTGGCGTACGATGAGTATCTGTTCCCGTGTACCTTTCCCCTTCACAAATCCGGCCTGTTCAGGAGCAATTTCTCCGGATAGGTAAGTCTTCAGCCGCTCATTCAGAATGTGTAACATAATTTTGCTTGCGTGTGAGATAAGAGCAATCAGGCGGTAGTTGTTACACTTCTTTGTTGAACCTTTTTTATGAAGGGGGGTGAAGATTGTGTGTGTCCATTCAGACGGCCAGACACCTGTCTGCCATACTTTATTGCAGATGGCGTGAAAGATGTGATCGCCACGATCTCCTAAAGCTTTGATAGTTTCGATGGGAATTGCATCTCTACCGGTTGCTTTATTGTTTTTCAGATGTCTTATGGCAGCTCTGACCTCCGATAAAAGAATGTCAGGTTCCAGATCCCCATCCGTTGGGTCTGTACTTGGAAATTGGCGTGAATCCGGATCTTGGAATAATGCTTGGCAGTAGTTTTTCCACGTTTCTGAAATTTTGTCCAACTCTGTTACAATTTCGTTGTCAACATCTTCAATAGCCCAGGTTTTCGAAGGAAGTGTCTTTGTTATAACACGAATTTTGTGGTAGAGGTCTCGTGACTCGTTCCGTCCAGCGTGCGCTTCTAAATCTTCACATATCTTGCAAAGATATGCATTATGGTCCTTTCGACAGCCCGCCTGAATTTCGGCAGACAATTTATTCAGGTCCCTGATGTCCGATCCTTCTGCTTTTTTCCGACGCCTTTCCTCAACAAGTAATAAGGTGTTATCTGTCATCCAGTGTTGACGTTTTTGCACATTTGATCGTGAAGAAGATTCTGCTACTGTATTTTGGATGAGATGCTTAGCTTTGTTCCACAGGACTTCTGAAGTTGCTGTATCGTGGTTTACAGCTCTCCATTCTACCCAGTTACGTTCAAGAGCTGACTCAAACTGCACCTTATGGGTCACCTCAATTCGCTTTTGCCTGGTGATAGGCCTAGCAGCTCTCAGCTTTATTCTGAGCTTAGATATTAATAGCTGGTGATCGGAACCACAATCAGCGCCAGGTAATGTGTGAGAATTGTAGATGGAAGTACGCCAGCGCGATCGAATCAGAATGTAGTCGATCTGGTTGCGGTATCGACCCCCCGGTGATGTCCATGTGTACAATCTACGTGGGTGATGTTGGAAAAGACTGTTTGCTATCACCAATCTATTTTCATTCGCAAACTGCATCAATCGTTCACCTCTTTCGTTGCGTGTTCCAAGGCCGAAGTTTCCAACAGAGTCACTGTATGGGTGAAAGTTGGCTACAATTTTTGCATTAAAATCGCCTAGGATTAAAAGTATCTCTCTGCTAGGTATTTTTGAAATGGTAGTTTGCAATTCGGCATAGAAGCTCTCGACAATTTCAGAATCAGCAGTGCTTGTTGGGGCATAGACCTGGACGAGATTTAAGTTCACTGGTGATGCTTTCAACTTTATGGAGATTATTCGGTCGCTAACTGGCTCGTAACCTAACACATTATTCTTGAGATGTTTTGGGACAAGAAATGCTACTCCGTTACGGCTGTTGTTATCATTTCCAGAAAAATAAATGGCATGAGCGTCGGTTAGAAAATGACCACCGTTCTTCCAGTGTGTTTCACTTAGTCCGCAGACACTCAAACTACACCGGGCCACTTCTCGTTCTAAGATGTCGAGTTTCCCTGTGGCTAGCAAGCCACGAACATTCCACGTACCTATCGTCTGGGTTTTTCGAAGCTTGACATCGTTTCCAGTAGCATTGTTTCCATGAGGAGCCTGGTCTGGAAGGCTCTGGAAGTAGTCCATAATAAAATCCCGCCGCTAATAGATTAGTATAAAAAAAATTGTTTCGCTCGATCCGTCCCGCGCTAGCCCTGTTCAACCGCCCGACAAACCGCTGTGCACCGTGGCCAGGCGCAAACTAGCCTATAGCATTGTTTCCACCCGCCCGCCTCGTCCGCCACCGCTGCCGCCGACCGCCGCCGCCAGCCGCAGCCGCTCATGTGTCTACGCCCAGCGGAATCACCTGTCTGGGAGACTTATGAGTGATGCAGGGAATTAGATCTGGATATGTTCTACTGAATTATGCTGAAGACAGAATTCGTTCCGTATAAACAACGGAAATATAAGCTTTTTTATCCGACCGCCAGCCAGCGGGATATTTACCAAAGTTACGTCTGATGAAGTACAAATTGGTATTAATCATAATCATAATCATTTATTTGCAAGAAACATTAACTTTAGATCTGTAATTGTTCTGTTTACCAAAACAAAATCATTCTTCTAACGTCCTAACTTCAGCCACAATCAAGCTGCAAAGAAACCTCCAGTCAGCGGACTTTTTCTCTGGCATTATTTTTGTAACTTTTACACAAAATTAATAAAATTTTAACTATTTACGACTAACATACATACCTACATACCAATTATAGTCGTAAATAGTTTAAATTTTATTAATTTAGTGTAAAAGTTACAAAAATAATGGCCTAAGAGAAAAAGTCCGCTGACTGGAGGTTTCTTTGCAGCTTGATTGTGGCTGAACTGAAGTAGACATGGGCGCCGCCGTGGCGCGCCGCCGCCGTTTAGGTATAGCGCGCCGCCGCCGCCGCCGACTGTTCAAAATTTCGCGCCGACTAGACTGTTCCAATGTGTAGGCTCTTGTAACATAATCTCAGTTTATTCTTTACTCATGTGGGCCGTGCGGGCGCCGCGCGGGGGCGTCAGCTGAGGTGCTCGATGAGGTCGAAGACGACCCTATTTCCGATCAAGAGGGAGAAGAATCAGAAGAACGCCCTTTGTTTGGCGACTTCACGAACGTGCCTAGCGTTAAGACATCCACACCAACGCGTTGGCATAGTATCTTAGAAATGTTGGGGAGTATGCACACTGCCTTAACTGTAACCGAAACCCCGTCAGCTTTCTTAGTCGGGTACCTAGACCTTGAGCCCCAACCCCAGTTAAAGAACATTACGTAGGGCACGATTCAATCACATCGGCCCCATCGGTGTTAAACATGCTTCGAAATACCTTTATTTCCACGGAGAGCTTTGAATACTTGGGTTGGCTATAGGTAATACAAATGGGTGCGAAACATTTGGAAATACATTTATTTCCACCGTTGATAAAGCCTGACGGCTCACTTGCCCACACTGCAGCTGAGAAGGTAAACTTGTTTGCCACTCTTTTTGCAAAGAACTCACGTCTGGAAGTCGCTAGCAAGGTTCCACCTAAGTTGCTTATAGCCGACCTCTCCATGGGAGAACCTCACATCCGCAGCAAAGAGGTACTCAAAACTCTCCGTACTCTAACGTGATTAAGGCTAGTGGTCCTGATAGAATCCCGGCCATTGTCCTACGTAACTGTGCACCTAACTTGTCTACTGTTCTAACACGCCTGTATCGCCTCTCACTTGAGACTGGTCTAGTTCCTCAATCGTGCACATTAGCCAGCCCAAAAAAGGAAACCGTGCCGATCCATCTTACTGTAAGACGATTTCAGTCAAGTCCATACTCTGCAAGAATATGGAACATGTACTGACTGAACTCTCGACTGCTGGCATACCTTGAGACCAATTATCTCCTCTGGGAAGTTGGAACTCACGAGCGCATTGGACTAGAAATAGTGGACAACTTTATATAGGTACCTGGGTTCCAACAGTAATGATGGTTTGCGCGAGAAGCAAGTGCGCAGGAAAATTGGCATGGCTAAGAGCGCATGTCTCATCTTGCAAAAATCTGGAGAGATCGCAATATTTCCGTAAAAACCAAAACCAGACTGGTACGGACTCTTGTCTTCTCGTTCTTTTATACGGCGCTGAGACTTGGACACTAAAAGCTGCAGACCGCCAACGCATTGCCGCTTTTGAGATGTGGTGCTGGAGAAAGATGCTCCGTGTTACTTGGACAACATTTCGGACTAACGTCTCTATATTGCGAGAACTCAAAATCTCCTCGCGGCTGTCATCCTCGGATGTCTACGCAGAATTCTTGTATACTTTGGTCACATTGCAAGGAAAAACGGTGACAACTTCGAGAAGCTCATCGTGACCGGCAAAGTAGACGGGAAACGGACCGCACCACTCTTAACTCTTCAGTTCACAACGCCCTCACCCACCACCCACCGCCAGAGACAGAAACAGATGGAGGAAAACCATAAGAGAGAAAGTGATGCAGAAGGGAGGTCACGACCCTCAGCATTGAGAAACACGACGCAAGGAGGAACTCCATAAACAATTTTACCTACTTAGTGACTTTTCCCTCTACGGCGACGATATAATGTTTTGTTGTTGAAATCTTTATGAAGTGTTGCTTTTATATATCACTCTTATTTCTACTTTTAACTACATAACCAAAAACGACTTCAAAAATCCCACGCCGCCGCCGAGCATATTTTTAAGGCGCGCCGCCGCCGGTTTTTTTTTACTCGGCGCCCATGTCTAAACTGAAGTAAGGAATAGACGTTAGAAGAATGGTTTTTGTTTTGGTGAACAGAACAATTACAGATCTAAAAGTTAATACCAATTTATAATTTATCAGACGTAACTTTGGTAAATATCCCGCTGGCTGGAGGTCGGATAGAAAAGCTTATATTTTCGTTGTTTATACAGAACAAATTCTGTCTTCAGCATAATTCAGTAGAACAAATATTCAGATCTAATTCCCTGCATCACTCATAAGTCTCCCAGACAGGTGAACCCGCTGGGTGTAGGTAGGCACATCAGCCGCTATAGCAAGCCGCGAGCGCGTCGTGGCATGCCTTATACATTCTCATACATTTGGTGAATTAGCCAACCGCCGCCGCCGCCACCCGCAACCGCGCCTAGTCCGTCTCCGTGGCCAAGCACTTAGGCAGGCCGCACAAACACGGTTTCCTGATTAGGTTTCCGTATCAGGAATTCAGATTCGGAGAGCTGAATGCACGCATTACCTACAGAATATACACCAGGACGCAAACGTTCGTATATTTTTCATCAGGAAAAAAAAACCTGACGTTCGTTCCGGGCTCCAAACCGCGTTTTACGGAAAAAAAACCGAATGACGTCGTTCCGAACGCAGCGCTCGCGTAGTTTTTGGTTTACCGGCCGCACACGAACGGACGGAACGGAATTTTTAATTCAGAAAACCGCACCAGCGCTGTATTGAGAGAACGTGTGCTACTGATATTTTAGTAGATTAAATTGTGTGTTTACATGCAATTAATCACTTAAAATTAAGAAAAAATTTAGTTTACTACTAAACTACTTAATACGTGTAAATCAGGCATTATCGCCAGCAACAGTGCCACAGAAATCGGCTCGTCTTCGTCCATGTAAAACGTGCTTTCACGAAGGCGTCACCCTACGTACTGGCAATATTAAGCCGAATAGAAAAAACAGAATGTATGCGCTAGGCTTACGGAATTCCGAATCTGAATTCCTGATACGGAAACCTAATCAGGAAACCGTGTTTGTGCGGCCTGCCCAAGTGCTTGGCCACGGAGACGGACTAAGCGCGGTTGCGGGTGGCGGCAGCGGCGGTTGGCTAATTCAACAAATGTATGAGAATGTATAAGGCATGCCGCATGGCATGACTTTTTGCTGCGTGTGGGGATGTAGCGGTGCGGTTGGGCCCTGCCACCTTTTTTTAGTACGAATAGAGTATTTTTTCATTTTGTTAGAACAAAAATAGAGTACATAGCATTAAAAAAAAAGAGTATTTATTTATTTGTCCTTAAAAACGTATTTTTTGTTGCTCTTGGCGACATTTAACAAATATTTGTAATTCTTGAAGATATTTACAACCTCTTTGCAATCAAAATTTAGATTAAATATATATTCTCAACTCGTTTTTTATTAAATTTAGGGTAGCTCTATTTCTTTCGTCTCTCCACTTTACATTCATAAGGGAGAAGAAGACTCCTCTCAGTGAAAACGTTCAGTTTTTCGTAAATAGAGAATTATAGCGTACTCTATTGGTGTCGTAGATTATAGAGTACGCCTACATGAAAAAGAGTACAATACTCTATTTTAGAGTACGGGTGGCAACCCTATAGCACAGTATAAATATGAGCTAAAGCAGTACGGAAGCTGGGCCTGTTTCTTGTTATAAATACCTACGCGCCAATTGAGCGTTAGGCTTGTCCTCTTATTTTTGTTTAGTTTAAGTAAAGTTTTTGTTTAGTTAGCGCTGTATCTCAGCTAGTTAGCGCTTTTTTTTGATATAACTAGCAAAGCATAAAGGTTGTCACTTTTATTTTTTTTAAATTAAAACTAATAAATTAAATATGGCGGCTAATTTCCTCATTCTATTATCGGATTCATTGTCGGAAACCCCACAGATCCCCTGATATCGATTTTTAAAGCAATCGGTCAAATAACTAAAAAGTTCAAGATGGAGGCTATTTTGTCTCATACTAATAACGGGTTCATTGTCAGAAACCACACAGATCCTCAGATATCGATTTTTAAAGCAAAGTTTATTAACGATGAAGTTTCGTAGTATCAATTCTTATTATTTTTAAACATTAAAATAACGCGCGCCCAAAAAATATACGTAAGTACTCCAAATATCACCTAAACAACCAAACGATTTATTTAAAAGAAAAAGCTATTTATTTATTAATAATAAATCATTCTTCTTTTAACATCAGCAGAAAATTTAAAAAACGAAAGCTCCGGTTTTGAAGCAGCCGTATACTACGCAATACACTCGCGGCATTTTTAAAAATCGCGCGCACAGCGCCCGCAAAATGCAACAGTGAACCACTCGGTTCGACGCCACACGCGCTACCTACTAGAGTTGTCTATCGATAGTCCACTATCGCTAAACTATCGACAGACTATCGATAGTTGACGTCATAACAATAGTATCGATAGCCTATCGATAGTATCGATATTACAAATTAACCTTTTGAGCGCCAAAGTCGTCTATATATGACCAGCACTTGCGGGCCCTGTGCGCTAACGACATCTATAGTTGACAAAAAACCCGGCTTACAAAAATATTAAATAAATGTGTTGAAAAACTATTACCGGTATTTTTTTTTCTACATTCGGCAATAAAGAATATCCCTGCAACATATGAGTATAAAAACAAGTCTCTTAGAGCCATAAGAACTGAGAAATATTAAACTATAAAACATGGATTTTTATCTAAGCAAATACTATGTCCAACACGCCAAAGTCGTCTACTCTTGACCGCTAGTGCTGTACTGCGGAAGGTAGTTTTATCGTAAATTACCTATTCAAAATTCAACTAAAAAGTGTTATTTTATTTTATTATTATTGCTATTTTAATAAAATGAAATGTAAGAAATCTAACACTACCATAGCGTACCGTAGCTCAGCTACATGAATAAAGAATCGTCAAATCAACTTTACCTATTAAATCCAATATGGCAACTCTGGCGCATCCCTAGCGCGTCATCAATAATCAGTTCTCTGGGCGCCGTGGTCACGGATAGACGATAGCCTGATTAGAAATAATTAGATTGATAAGTAAGTGTATGCAAATTCTTAATAAATTCAACTTTATTTCTGTTATTATACTTATACTATACTAGACTTTAAATATATTATTATTTATGTTAACAATTGTTTTATTACATTTTGTTTAATTGTATGTAATGTAAGTAATTATAATTAATATTCGAAACAAAATAACTCCTTGCAACTCTTGTAAGCCTAGGTTATTTCGCTAATTAGAGTGTAATACGTAATATCGGCGCACGAAATCGCGACACAACATAGGAATTTCGTTTGTAAATGTTTTATGCGAATAAATGGAAGATGCTTTTACAATTTTTATCTATTTTTACACTATACATCACTCGTAGGTACATTGAAATCTTGAGTTTTCGATCGTGAAAGTTAAGTAATGTTCGCCGAGGTCGCCAAGAGGATGGGTGGCCGTAGGTTCATAAAATCACGAGGTTTTCGATCGCGAAAGTTAAGCAATGTTCGCCGAGGTCGTAAAAAGGATGGGTGACCGTAGGTTCATAAAATCACGAGGTTTTCTATCGCGTAAGTTAAGTAATGTTCGCCGAGGTCGTCAAGGGGATGGGTGACCGTAAGTTCATAAAATCTCGAGGTTTTCGATCGCGAAAGTTAAGCAATGTTCGCCGAGGTCGCCAAAGGGATGGGTGACCGTAGGTTCATAAAATCTCGAGGTTTTCGATCGCGAAAGTTAAGCAATGTTCTCCGAGGTCGCTGACTGGTCACCCATCAATTTCTCGACCTGCGCAACTTTGCTTAACTTTTGTGACTGTAAACAGAACGTCATCCACTGCGTCATCGAGTCTCTTTAAGGCATTAGCTATTTTGCGGCAGCATAACTATTGCGGGTAGATAAATTTTATTTTTACTTAGGGTAGCGGTAGGTACCGTCATCTACTATGGATCATATGCATACAACACGTGTGCACGGTGATATAATTTAATTGTAGTTTAATTACAAAGCTAACTAGAAAGTTAGCTTTGTAATTTAATAATAAATAAAAAATGAATCACAATAATATTATATTGTTTACTAAAATATGTTTGTTTTTATTTATAAAAATATTTTTGTACTGTTTTGCACCGGTTAAAATTGACACTTTCTATGTATGTTTTTTTATATCCCTTGGTTAATACCAAGTAGGTACCTTCTCACAGTTTTGTTTACGAGTATATAGATAGATATCATCATGTTTAGATAGATGGCATCGAGATTTGGTTTGTCGCGATTTCGTGCATTGAGATTTGGTTTGTCGCAATTTGTCGCGCTAATGTGCATCGAGATAGTGTGTTTCTAAATTACGTATTAAACTCCGCTAATTACCTACATTTTAAAAGTTTTTGTTTTCGAGTTTAAAATAACTAACCAATATCAACTTAAAAATCATACATAACAAAGGCTTTTTTTAATCAATCCTTCAAAAAAAAATAGGTAAGTAACCGTGAGTAAACATTAAGGTCTAAAATAGCGGGTAAGTAGGTATATCGACTTGCTAACTTTCGGCATTACGCTCGTTCTGAAAAGTATTGTGAATAGACTAAAAACGATATATTGATAAGGATTTAAGATCTAAAATAGCGTATCAGCAGGCCCGTGTCACTACGTAATTCGGTCGATTTATATACCTACACTCTCGGTCCGCGCGCGGAGACAAGTTAGTCGAGTGTCACGCACGCAGTACGCAGAAAGCGACCGACGCGGCAGTTTGTTTCACGTTAACTTTATTTTCGCAAGTGGATAGTTCACAGGATGGTGAAACAAAAGCTTACTGTTCTGCATTCGGATGCACTAACACGAAATTTAAAGATAAGGATTTAACCTTTCACAGAATCTGTTGCCGTCTGCACTTACTTAATATAAGCAAAGCACATAGTAAGACATAGTAACATAAGTAAATACAACAGAGTATTAATACGGATAGTTGGGCGGTGAAAAGGTTAATCGATGTCTTTCTGGGTATCGATTTCGAAATTGATACATTACGTGCGACTCGGGTACATCTCTATGGAAGAGGCATTATAGGATGGCCAGCTGCGCCGTTGTCGTCCAGTCGTGACAATGAAGACATCACTATAGAGGATAGTGCTGTGGTTTACCACCATTTTATTTTCAATGCTATGCTTTTATTTATGTACTAAGTACATATATACAAAAAGTGGAAGATGGCACAATAATAAATTAAACACCCCAGATTATAAGTAGTTATTTATTGCATATAAAAGCAACAAAAACAGGTCGCCGTGTGTTACCAATTTATCGACTCTTGGCAGCACTATATTTTTCGTAGGTATTTTTGTCTATTTTATGCTCTGGCGTGCAGGACACAGGAATGCGTTTATGGCGTGGCGCCCAAAAGGTTAACTAATACTATTGATAAGAAGCAGTACTATCGATAGTATCGAACTTTTGCATCTCAATACTATCGATTTTTTAAATGTAATACTATCGATAGAATTGATGTATTAAATCGCTAATACTATCAATACTATCGATAGTTTTAAAAACATTCGTATTACACTATCAATAGTTTAATAACAGCCGATAGTATTGTTTCCTAATTATAGTATAAGAAGCAATTAGTATTAAGTATGTATTATTACTCGCCTATCAGCTTCCTTTCGAAAATGTATCCACATCGCTGATTTTCTTTTCTTTTTTTTAACTTTACCAAACTTTTTTAAAGTAGGTAGGTCGGTAGCTTTTTAAATGTGGGCAATAAAATAACCCGCTCGCAATTCACTGTAGTTATTGGTTATTTAAAAGTAGGAGGAATAATTTTATATTTGACAAGACTAAAAGTGTTGCCCTGTGTGGTTCTAAATTCCAATGGGGACCCCCGAATTTGAGGGGGTGGGGAGGGGGTAGGGGTAGGGGAGGTATGCCCCTCCCCCCTCCCCAAAGCGCCAAACTCTGAAACGCATACTTTTTTTAAAAATGTTTTTTAAATTTTTCAAATTGCTACTAACCTATCACGTGACCTACAGGGGTAGGGCAGCTAGTATTTCTGTTATCTAAAAATCCCCCTTTAGGTTGGGAAAGGGGAGAGAGTATGTATAAAAACGTCGCACATACAAAAACGTCGTTTCTGGCGCTTCGCCGGCCGCTGCCGCGGCACGCTTGCTTCGCTCGCTCGGCTCGCGCGTCTTTGGTCAACATACTAACCTAACCTAATTATTAACTCTGCACTTATTTCATGATAATATAACTTCGCCCCCCGAGCCCCCCTTTCCCCCTGCTTCGGTTCTGTTACTATTGTACTATATATACGCGCGCGTTTTTAAGTTGGAAAGTTGGCAAAAGAGCTGTCACTTCACTACACAAACTAATGTTAACCTACAAATTAATTATTTTCAATAATTTATTGTGAGAGTCCTATTTAATTCCGAGCGATAAAAATTCGTGTACTTGATCCTAATTAGTTCTTTACGCAAAAAAAAAATCACTTCAAAATTCGATGGCTCCCTTTGGAATACTGAGCCCCCTGTGTCAAATTGTTGTGTGTATGTGCAGTCTTTAGTCCGTTAGTCGCCTTTTGCGAAACCCAAGGGAAGAGATGGGTTGTTAGTATTATTTTAATAATAAGTCACAACTACACAAGACAGTACCTGTCAGAAAACGATTTTCCCTAAGGCTAGATAGACTATAATTTGGGAAACGACTATCGGCGGTTATTAAACTATCGATAGTGTAATACTATCGATAGTTTTGAAAACTATCGATAGTATTAGTGATTTAATACATCAATACTATCGATAGTATTACTTAAAAAAAATTGATAATATCGATAGTATTGTGATGCAATAGTATCGATACTATTGCTTCTTATCAATAGTATTGCTTATTTTGTAATATCGATATTGTAACTAGTTTTCGAGGTCAACTATCGATTGCGAAACTATCGATAGTTTTGACTCTACTACCTACTGAGCACTGCGATGTCCGCTTAGGGGCCCTGTAAAGACGTGCGTCTGTGGGCGTGCGTCGATTCGAGCGTTTGTACGTAGCTTCCTTACTGCTTTAGCTCATATTTATACTGTGCCTATAGGATGACCATTATTTTATTACAAACGCGCAATAGCATCGGTAGGTAGGTACACAGGCCAGCAGATCAACCAATCCAAAACTGTCAAATTTCTCCAATTGGTATTGATCCTTAAAACTATGCATTAAGGTTTAAAATTTATTGTAGACATTTGACATTTTATGGTAGGCTGTTCTGCTGACGTCTGTGATCAATCCATCCATTCATCGAGTTCAAACAATTAAAAGCAGTTATAGTATTTCGGAAAAACTTTAGATGACATGTAGGAAGCGTGTACTGCGCGCTGGTGCTTAATTAAAATGCAACTTGCACAATAAAACGATTTATTCGGGGCAGTTAGCGGTGGGGCGGTGCATCAGTCGGCTAGGAACTCCCGCTCCAGGGCGGCGCCCATGAGCCTCCAGGAGCTATCGTCGTCGTCGGGCGGCTCTTCGTCCGAGGGCGGCGATGATGGCCGCGGCCGTTTGCGGGGGCGGTTCTCGTCATCTGGACAAATAGATCACATTGTTACATTACCTAAATTAATACGCTTTCGCTGTGAACGTTTGTACAATAATATAATGTATTGGCTAATATTAAAATAGTGAGTTTAGTGCATAAACACCAAGCTTTACAAGGCCCTATAAGATTCTAAAGACCGAAGCATCTGGAGGGCAATAGTCTGAGAGAGGATTGATTCTGCAGGGAAATCACCTCATAAAATCAGATAAATATGTAAATAATTTTGTTCTTACCTAACTCTGAATCACTGGTAGCATCTGCTTCTCGCAACTCTTGTAATCTGTGCAACAAAAACATAACATTACTATTATTTTGTTGCATTGCACAAAAGATCCCAATGGGTCGAAGTGCTACTGCGAGAAGAAGACCTCTGCAGGACCCACTAAGATAAGATTTTGCAAGTGCATAAAGTAGAATAGATTGATTGACAGATTATGATTCTATTAAGAAAATAAAACTCCTTTACGAACGACTAACCTGTCTTGCGAGCATGTGTCATCGTCATTTTCAACAGATATCAACCGATCTTCAGGAGGATTCTCTTCATCATCGAGATCATCTTCCTGAGGCTTCGATTCATCTGACGAACTCTCATCAGACTCGTTAAAAATGTCCTCTACCTGCAAAACATAATTCACAGCATACTTATATTTGTTATTTATTTAATCTTTATTGCCCATAGTACAGCCAATGGTAGACCTAATCCCATAGGTCATTCTCTACCAGTCTACCGGTGAGGATGTACAAGAGCGTCACCAGCCGATGGCTGGGGGCAAGCCGATATAAATGAAGGAGACGATTGTAATAAGAACAGTACAAACCCCTAATAAGAAAAAATCAAAATTTATTTATTCAGTAAGCTTAAAATAAGAATTTGAATCGTCAAAAATTTAAGTTTAAATATCTATAAATGGATGGACGGGCACCCACCCACCCACCCCACCAATATGAACTTCACGACCTCTTTACTGCACATAGAGGCGTGCCTAAGGTTTCAGAGTAGGGCAACAATATATTTTCTGTGATTTTTAACAGTTAATTACGTATTTTTTAAATCTCTGGAGGGGGGAGGGGGGGGGCTATTGCTCCCCCCCAGGCGACGACGCTCTTGGATGTACAGAATATTTTATGACATCTAGGGTGGAATATCCATGCTACGCTTACCTCCCTATCCATGTCGGCGATGTCGTCGCTGGAAAAGGAGAGCAGCGGGTTGAGAGAGTCCATGAAGCGGCCCGAGGGCGTGCGCTTGCGGGCGGCGGCGGGCGCGACGGCGGGCGGCGGCGGGCTGCTGCAGTGCGCAGGCGGCCGGCGCGAGCTGCTCTGTGGAACCAATGCGTTGTGTTTGTGTCATGTATTTAAGGTTTAAAAGCTTTATTCTCATTGAGAACTAACAAAAAATCACATAAGTCTGGTCCGCCGCGCCGTGTTTTCGTGTTTTCAAACAGGATAACATTGTTTGCTAACATACCCCGCGTTCGCCTGCGGGGAGGGGAAGTGACGCATTTTGTGTTCGCGCTTACAAGAGGAAGACGCCATTATCGTTTGAAGATTGTGTCAAAATTCTCTTTGGTTTGTGATGGAGTGGAATAAAGTAATTACTTTGTTTTTATACAACTGATTAGAGAAAAATCGGTATATATTTTTTTAAAACGAACCTTTCATCAAGTTTAGTTCTTGATATAGACACGTAGGTATATTAAATGAACGAGGTTGCAGATAGGGTCGGACCCGAAATCTATTTCTGTTTCTTGTTTTGAGAACTAAATCTACTATTGCTATAACAGCTTCCACGTCTTCTTCATCTGAACTCATTTTTGAAATGAACCAAAAACAATAACAACAATAGGCGCAGCGGACTGGCGGTTTTGGTAACATGTTTTGCTAACTTGTTTTGATAACATGTTTTATTAGAAAATTGGTGCTGCGGACCCGCCTTTATATTGAGAACATAACATTTAAAAAAAAACAGAAAAATATAACAAATATCGGAGGTAAAAAAATAAAAAACAGCGCACAGTCACACAGCATCAGGTGTAGTGTAGATGAATTTCCTGACTAAAATATTGGACAGTTCAAATTCGCGTAGCAGCTAAAATGTGCGTTTTGCGATCTTGCCAGCTAATCGACTTTCGCAATGCTGGGATGGGTGATCAAATTAAAAATCTATCAAGCTCCTCCATGCTTTGGATGGTACGTACAGATTTAAAAATTGGTCTTTTGAATAAAGGCAAAAGTTAGCTGCAGTGTAAGATTTGAAGCCTGCGCAGACGGACGAACGAACAGACAGCATGCTTACTCTTGAAAACGATCTCGATCGACCGACATTGGTACTCTTGAGTTACAACATCAGCGCTAACATAGATTCATATTACGCGAACATTGAGTGAACTAAATGGCATTGAGTTCTGCATTTAGTTCAATCAATAACCGCGCACTACGAATACAAATAAGCGCTGGTGTAACTCGTACGAACGATACGTACGAATTATCACAATACTAATATTGATCGATCGGGATCGGTTTCAAGAGTAAGCATACAGTTCTTGGCGTACTTTCTAGTCCGTCAAATAGTACGGCGCTGAGAAGCTCGATGGCGCAGCGGCTAGCGCGTTCGGCTTGCGATCTTGCTCGCTAAGCCACTTTCGCAATGCCGGGTCGCCGGATGGGTGACCAAATTAAAAACATCTTGAGCTCCTCCGTGCTTCGGAAGGCACGTTAAGCCGTTGGTCCCGGTTGTTGTCGTAAGATGACAGTCGTTAAAACCCACCAACCCGCATTGGGCCAGCGTGGTGGGTTATGGCCCAATATCCCCACGTGCTATTGTCCACGCGGGAGGCCTGTGCCCAGTAGTGGGACGTTAATAGGCTGATGATGAAATAGTACGGCGCAGCCCTTAACATTTGTCTATTGTCCAGTGTTGTATGTAGGGTTGCCAGTTGCCAGGTCGCTAACTTAAAGCCGGACAAACCAGCCAGATTGGCCGGACATTTGGGTATAAAGGCCGGACACACCCTATATTTTCGGGAGCAGGAGCGACCGACAGACGACTCGCCTGCGCTCGCTCGTTTTCGAAATGTAAAAAGCCTAACAAAAGCCGGGCACCGTTTATTTTGGCCGTACACGCAATCAAAAAGCCTAAATATGTCTGGCTTTATCCGGACGCCTGTAGGCCTAGCATGTGCAACAAGAGATATGTCGCGGACGAGAGACGACAAATCATTTTAAGTTGTCATGTTAAGGTTTGTGGACAAAAATACCACACTTTATGCAAAAACTACTACCAAGTCTATTTTTGACATATTATGTAGAGTTCTAAGCGCATCCATGTGTCTTTAGTGTCGATAGTCGATTGACGACCTCCTTGGTCGAGTGGTTTGTACACCGGTTTCCATGGTGTCGCCATTTTTGAGGTCCCGGGTTCGATCCCCGGCCGGGTCAATTTAGAAAGTATTGTTTTCTAAATTGTCTTGGGTCTGGGTGTTTTCTATGTATAATAAGTATGTATTTAAGTATTTTAAGTATGTTTATCCGTTGTCTAGTAACCATTTAACGAGTTTCTTCGAAGCTTCTCTTGGGCTAGATAATTGGTGTGATTGTAGGAAAGATTTATTTATTTAATTACGAGTGGTATCCCCGACTATTATTTCCACTTAAAACTCCGTATGTATATACTTTTAGATAGTCATTAGAGATAAATAAATAAAACACGAGAAAACGGGTCGAGAAGAGTTCTCGTGTTGCGCATGCTAGGCCGGGTGGCAACGCTAATCGTATGGATGGTATACTGATGGTGTACTGTACCTGCCCCACCCGCTGCAGCGGGTAGAGGCGCTCGTCGACGCGCTCCCAGCGCTCGGCGCACGTCCACAGCCAGTGCGGCGTCACCACGTGCGGCCGGGACTTGCTCGTGCCCATTTTACGGCTGGCGTTCACTTTCGCTGTACCTATACATTAAATATAAAAAGTCAATTAGATTGGAGTTCGAGTAAATTATGTCGTGGGGACTTCTTGGCGGGCGGGAAAGTGAAGCGTCATGTCTGCAGTTTTGTATTATTTTCTATAATTTGTGTTTTGTCGAATATTAATGTGAAATAATGGTGGATTATTTACTGTTAAGTGTTCGTGAACGAGGATGAGTGTTGGCAAATAAAACAAAACAGTGCAACATCCCTTTTCAAGTTCTCTCAAGAAGTCCATGTGAGCTCTCAATAAAGTCGCACAGCCTTATCGAGTCTCGGTTTGGGGGAATATCATTTACCAATAACATTCATAATTACTCATTATCACGTACTAAATGCAAAGAAAATAATTCCTATAATATCTTACTCGACACTGGCTAAATGTGCTGATCGCACGAAGCCATTTTAAAGAAAAAAAATATATGTTGTTAGCATATTTATGGATATAAAATTTTGTACTGTGCCGTGCTGGTAGAGCTCATAAATAGTATACTACCGTCCCACATCTTCCCTTGAGTGTCGTGAAAGGCGACTAATGGACCAAAGAATTCACATACATCCAACAGCATAGTGGCAATGCGCTCATCACCTTTCACGCTGAGCACATGTGCAGTTATCATTTGGTGAAACGTGGACTGTAGCAGTGGACTGCTTTTGCCGTCCTCATTGCCTGGTCTCTGACTAACCATTCCGGGATAATAGTCGTGAATTAAGTATGCATGTAAATTATATTTTATTTTTACATCTAGCAGAAACTAAGTTAACAAAATGGCTACAAACGGAGCTTTTAGTGGTAGAATGAGTAATTAAGATAGTTTAATTGGCTATTATAACACAAGTACTGGTTTGAGTGTATCTTCTTACCCGCTCTAACTGCTATTTTTAGTAGTAGAATGGGTAATTAAGATAGTGAGGGGTTAATTGACTATTATAGCACAAGTACTGCCCCCTTACTCTTGAAACCGATAGCTATTGGATCGGATTGGTATTGTGAATTTTCGTACTCCTAAGTTACGACACCAGCGCTAATTTGGATTCATATTGGGTGAACTAAATGGCATATATGGATTCATATGGAGTGGATATTGAGTGAAAAAAATACAAAACTCAATGCCAATTAGTTCACCCAATATGAATCCAAATTAGCGCTGGTGTTGCGACTTAAAAATATGAAAATTCACAATACCAATCCGATCCAATAGCTATCGGTTTCAAGAGTAAGGGGGCTGGTTTGAATGTATCTTCTTACCCGCTCTAACTGCTACCAAATGTGTAGTGTTTTCAGTAAAGTCCGGCGTGACGTCAGCACCGAGACTGCGAGCAACTTGGTATGCTCGCGAGGTTTCTAGCCGCTGATGGGTTGGTACTAATCCACTGAATACAAGACTTGCCCCTGCCAATACTTTGCTTTTCACTTCAGGTATTATTGCCTTCAGATCTGGGATTTGACTGCTGCCCGTTTTATCATAGTGGTCGTAAAAATGTCTGGAATAATAAATACAGTATAAGAATCAGTGTATTAGGTATGTAAAGTTTCTTATTCTGTAATTTACATTGGGCAAAAACTACCGTTTAGATTAACATAAAACTTTCATAAAATAGTAAGCATTACTTACTTGTGTATCCTTTTAAGTATATCTTCCAAATATATTAAATAATCATCCGGATCCTCCACTTCTATCTGCCCATCTGAAGTTTCTATCCATTTTGGTTCATCATTACCCAAATTTTCTAAAGCATCTTCTTCTTCTACTTTCTTACTGACTTCCTGTTCCAATGATTCCGTTTTAGGGCTGTCACTTTTAATTTTGTCTTCACTTAGCTTTTCTTTGTTACTGTCATCTTTATCTGATTTAACTTTTGCATCTTTATCCGCCTCACCATCCAAAGCAGGCATTTCATTAAGAGCTGCTGCTAATTGTGCGCCGTTTTTACCGCCGATTAGTTTAGGTTTTTCTTCTGAAAATAATTTGCAAAGAGATATTGTTACATCTGGCTCGGAGGAGCACTGCTTTTAGCTGGAAGGACTAAGCAATTATTGCACTTCAGCAATCAAATTACTATAACATGTTTGATTGTAATCCTCGTATCTGTCTTTCTTGGAAGGCTTATTTCAAGAAAGTCTTCAGAAGGACATGTATTTAATGTTTGGATTGTTTGTGAAGTTACATAAATTATTTATAATGTAACTTGTATCTTAATCCAGCTGCTGGTTATCTTCATTCAAATTCAAGTAGGTATTTCCATAGTTTTGATTGATTTAAACCAGCCATCGTCGGCGGTAAAAGTTTTCCTTCATACTTGGATTTTCCTCCAATTTTGCTGATTGTTTACCACTAAAACAAACTTGCAATAAACAATCTTAAAAATACTCAGTTCAAGAGCTGTATTATATCTTTATTGTGATATACATTGAGGCCGATCTCATTGTTAACACAATTTTAATTCAGATTGTTTTGTTTTTTATATTTTAGTAGGCTTTTTTTTTTTTTTTTTTTTGTTTTACGCTCACACCAATTATCTAGACCAAGATGAGTATTCTTGTGAAACTCGTTTATATGGTAAGATAACGGATAAATATACATAAACATAGAAAAAACACCCAGACCCGAAATCAATTTAGAAAAACAGTTTTTCTCTAAATTGACCCGACCGGGGATCGAACCCGGGACCTCAGAGATGGCGACACCATGAAAACCGGTGTACAAACCACTCGACCAAGGAGGTCGTCACACTTTAAATGTGTTATGTAATAATAAATATTATTATGTATCAAACTAACCTGGTAATGGTGGAGGGGCGTTTATATCCCCTGTGGACTGGAAGAAGGAGTAGGGCCTCACATGTATGAGGTTTGTCGCGTGTCTCCACACATCCTCTCTGTCGTCAATTATGCACACCATATTGTCGCCACACGGAAACAGTGCTCTGGAAATCACATTAAAATGGGAAATCATACATTGAAACTGCTTTATTTTGGACATTATTTGCACATGCAACATTATTAATAGTAGAACATTTACATTTGACAAAAGGTTCCAATGAAAGTGTATCAAGCCAAAGAGTTAATTTTAAACTAAAAAAATTAGGAATCAACTGGGCGCCAAATACAGGTGGTTTAAACCTATACTCCAGCCAAATTCGATTACGAATATTTGTAAACAGATTACTTTCATTTCTTTGTGCATATATTCACTCGGAATTTCACTTTTTCTTGAGAGTTATTCACAAGAAAACAGTTAACTATCTTTCTTCCAAAAAACAGTAAAAAATTCGAGTGAAACTAGATATATTTGCACAAATAAATAATGTTTACAAACATTCGTCATCGAATTTTGCTGGAGTATAGAGTTATTAGATAAAAAAAATATTTTATGAAAGTATTACAAGACAGGGTTGCACAAAAGATCCCAATGGGTCGACGTGCTATTGCGAGAGGGAGGCCTCTGCAAGCACCACTAAGATAACATAAGATACTTACTTCAAATTGGCAGCCTTCGTTCTGGCATCGAAACATTCGTCCCTAGACAATATTCTATGGGAGAAGTATTTCTTCTCCGGGTCCAGTAGGTCGGCTACAGCGTGTGCGTACTGCCTCGCTCCAAATGTGCATACGTGCAGCTCGTAGTTCTTTGAAGCGGATTCCAGGAACTCCTGCGTGCGCGGTCGCAGCCGTGTGTGACACCAGCGGCCGGGGCTGCCGGGGCCGCGCAGGAAGAAGTGCAGGACGCCCTGTAATTGTAACAAATCGTAATATTTGATTATTTGACGATCAAATAAACTTAAAGATTACGATATACATACATACATATAATCACAACTATTATCTCCGAAAGGTTAGAGACTAGACAACGAGTACCGTAAAAGAAGTCCTCTGCCATAATCCACTTTTCACCAAATAACGACTGCACATGTGCTCAGCGTGACAGGTGGTGAGCCCATCGCCGCTCTATGCTGTTGGATGTATGTGCAGTCTTTAAATCCGTTAAGCGAATCACACACTACGCAGATACGGTAATATTTTATCTGCATATAAAAACTTATTTATCTGAAAGCATCACACACTAAAGAGATACGGTTATATACGAGACGATACATTCACTCGGAATCCTTCACACTGATGCCGATACGGCATATGTTATCTGCAGATATATTTGTATACGCAGATAATAATCTTACTATCTGTCGGTATATGTCGGTACTCCCAGATACTGTACCATAAAATACAAATTATCTGCGCTGTGTGTGTTGGTTCATATGATTTATATAAAGAGCGATATTGAAAGATATCTGCCCAGATACAGATATCTTACCGTATCTGCGTAGTGTGTGATTAGCTTTAGTCGCCTTTTACGACACCCAAGGGGGTGGTAGTATTCTCTTGAGCCGCGACACGGCGAAATAACGAAATGTTGAAAAAAATGTCTTCCCCACCTGTGGTTTTTATTTTTCAATGTTTTGTTATCTTCAATACCTAGTAACAATATCAAGCCACTGATGAAGTTAGGGGTAGGAGTTTTCTCAACATTTTATTTTCTTTGAGATTACTAGAGTGTAATTATTGCAAAAATCATGAAATATTACAAAGTTAGGAGTGTTATTAATTCACAAACTTTAAAAAAAGGTTCAGGCGCACTACCAATTAGGCTATTGTGTGATACATATTTATCAACAATATGATATTAGAGAAACCTATTACTATTCATACTAATAAAATGATTTACACTAATGATAATGACGGAAATTATCTTAACAGCATGTTGTTATTTATCAAACTGGCGACCTCCGAAACTGGTTCCAGGTTCGATTCCCAGTCTGATCAATTTAGAAATAACAGTTTTCTAATTGCTTTCTGGAGTGGGTTTTCTATGTAAATAAGTATGTGTATCCATTATGTGGTCAATAAAAACAAGCATCAAAAATAGGCTTACCTTGGACAAGATAATTGTTGTGAGAATGGAAAAGTTATTTTTTAGTTATTATAGCAATAGCTTCTATAGACTAGCTTAGAAATTAATAAGGTTACTTCTTCCTACTGTTTCTTATCTTCTTAATGAGCCACCATGACACAGCTTTCACTTCCTACAAATATCATCGCGAAAGTTTGTAAGTATGGATGAATGTTTGTTAATCTTTCACGTAAAAACTACCAAATGGATTTGGATGAAATTCGGCATACAGATAGTTTATAACCTGGATTAACACATAGGATACTTTTTATCCCGATATTCCCACGGGAACGGGAACCACGCGGGTGCAACTGCGAACGGCTATTGAATATTATGACAATTACATTAATGGATGGTGCTTGTGATTGTGTTGTGAAGGTGGCTCAGGTCTATACCACTTTACTTCCCTAGTTTTGCATCTGTAATTTATTAGTTTACCTTCAGATTCGGTGCAACATTGTCATTGGTGGTATGCACCAATGTCTGGTCCAAGTCCACAAGCAGGACCAACTTCTTGTCTTTCAGTAAGCGCTCAGCATCCTCACGCCCTAGTTTCCGGGCCAATTCTTCGGAAACCTGGGAAGATACAAGAAAATCAAGATTAATTTTATTGTTAAAAACTAGATGAGTATGATATTGCATAAGTTATGGTTAACTAGAATCTTTTCAGAAAAAATACTAATACTCTAGAGTCTCTGTTTTACATAAAAACTTAGGAAACTAAGGTAGTTGTAATATTTTATAGATGAAAACAAACTCATAAAAACATAAGAACTTTGAGTTATTGTTGTTTTTGAGCACACAGCCAAGAAAGTCGTATTTTTAAAAGCATCTAAACGGATGGCCGATGTCAGATCTACAACAAATAGATAGTGCAGCCCAATCAGACCTGCCAATGAAGAAAAACTAATAAAAGGTACTGTAGCATTATTTTGATTAGAGTATGGTGCAGATGAAGCCTCTGATGGTAAATCATGTTAATAGGTCAAAGATCATAAGGCCGCCGGCGGTCGCGAAACAATTGATTTTCAATATTGTCTGGTTTTACGGCGCTAAAGGGGTTAAGGCTGAAAGAAGACTGATGAACTGATATCATCTCTCTAACTGTGGGAACACAACAATAATAACATTGATGTTATGGCAACAGATATTTTGACATCTAGTGAAGTGGACTTGAAACAAGCAACACTACCAACCACACCAAATACAGTTCTACGTACAATTCGATTCAATTAGGATGGCGGTTGTGAATTCAGCTGCGAGTGAAGGTACATTGTGGAAGTACCTGGACCTTCACTCGCAGTAGTGAGCGAGCGGCGAAAGGGCCACCGCGGGTTGCGGTCTGCTAGCGGGCGGGGGTGCATCGCCCTTCCCGCGCTGTAACGCCCCGCTGACACCTTAAATTCGCTACTACGACGCGACTTGTGACTAACTTCACGGACGCCATTCTATTTGAATCAGACTGTACCCCACTAGGAATAAAACCTGAGGCCTATCATATTGGTGGGTTAACTGCAGTGTAGAAGCAGAGGGGTACTACCGGGGTCACCGTCGCTTTACCAGTTTGCAGAAATTTTCGTATGAAGCGTGTTGCCGTCCGGGTACATGCCCATACCAAATAGATGACGCGGTGTGCAAGGGATGTTGACCTTTAGACTGGAAAAGCGACGGAATCCGCGATAGTACCTAGGCAGAGACCACAGCTTTCCATTTGGTACAATCTTGAGACATCCTAAGCATTATTTAGTACACACAATCTTGCCAAATCCATAGACACTTTGTGTATGGTAATGAGTACCTTTAGCTCAGGTACAGAGTGCACCATGGGCACGACAGCAACATCGCGCTTCGGCCCCTCGTCCGTGCGCAGGTCGGCGCCGCACTCCGCGCACATCTCCTTCATCACAGTTGGATGCTGGCATGCTTCTATTTCTGCAAGAACGCTCCTGAAAATGTCATGAAGGACGACTTTAGAAACATACAACAACAATCTCTAGAAGGAACCGAAGGAACCTATTTACGGTACATCTTAAGCATTTGTGTGTACTTCATTTGAGGTTATACTTTCATAAACAACATTGTAAAAGTTACACAAATTTGCAATAACTCAACAAACACTGTGCTATTAGTTTCGTGTTTTGCCAACCATACCATAATTGATTTTATTGATTGATTTAGGTACCTACGCGGCGGGAAAATCGCATGATTGCAAGTCAGTCAAGTTTTATGTTTACTTTTGGCGCGTAATTTTGCGTAGCCAAGTGACACTCAAAACAAATGCTCTTTATTTTATGAAATAAACCTATGTATGAATTTTACAATTGATATATTTCTAATTAAATATTATACAAATAAACGAAATAGTAAAATATGTTATTGAATGACGTCACTTACCCAGGCTCTGCAATGTCTCCTTCCTTCACCTTGAACGCCAAAATGGTACCAGCACGAGTTGCTTTATATTTTTTCAAATCACTGTTGCTGCCTGATGAATCATTGTACAAAAATAATATCTGACCTTGTGACACAAATGCACCTTGTTTTACTTTCCACTTTATCACTTTTACAGGCTTTTCAGATGGAACAAAAATAGGCATAGTTTTGTCAGCCATCTTGAACGGAAATTGCGGTTCTTATTTGGAATGGCGATCATTCATTGGTTTGTTATTGTTATTTTTGGCGGTTAACCATTTTCCACCAATAGGATTAGAAGTGTCAAAAAATCGATGCAATAAAAAGATACGATTGCGACCGCGTCACAAGTTAAAAACGGAAATAGAAAAGAAGCTGCGTTCCTATCCTAACTAATTTTACTATAAAAGTTTTATTTTTATTGAAACATGCTTTTAGTATTGTTATGTTTTAAAAAGTAGAAAGAAAAAGTTAAATTATTTTGGGCCTTACCACATACGTCTGTGGGCCTTACTAATTTGTGCATTTAATTTTATTGTTTTCGAAGGTTTGCGTAAACAATAAAATAAAACAATTTTTTTCGGATCTAAAGCAGGATTGGTACCTACTCACCTAGCCTAGCCGTGTAGCGTGTAGGTAACCATAGAAAACATTTAAGTACGACATGTACATGTAACGTATCTGATACTGTAACAAGTGAGTACTTATGCGAGCCTGCTGCGAACTGCTCGCGTGTGGAGCGCAGAGAGCAAATAGGAGAGTAAAGAGACCGCAACGCAGCGACCCAGTGAGTGGCGGTATCACACACACCGACCGAACACAAAGGCGGCTCGCAGTATGCACGTGGACACGGCGACACGCTCGCGTGTGTAGTGTGAGTACGTAAGCGCGAGCTTCTTTATCATGGAGTAGACAGATGTAAAAGTTTTAAATTTAATCGAGCTTTACCAAAATGCACCGATTTTATGGGACCCTAAAAATAGTAATAATAATTATAATAAACATAATCTTAATCTTAAAACGGATGCCAAAATCGACGTGGGCTTAAGTAATAATAATTTTCAAAATATGAACGCTGCACTAGCTACCATATTTTGTGTTTGTGTCGGGGTGATATCGTTTCGAGCTCGGACCAATGATATTTGGTCCGAGGTTTCGAGTATGTTTTGCAGAAAAGAGTAGAAATTAAATAGTATGTTTGGCAGAAAAGAGTAGAAATTATGTCAGTTTTGACAAACACTCCATACAGTATTGCCACTATTTAATTTCTACTCTTTTTTGCCAAACTATACTTCCGAGCACTGCGAATCCGGGTGCTCGTAGCTGGGCCTCAATTACACTAAGCACCAACGATATTACCAAAACTAAACCTTTACCGTTCAGCCGACTTCGTATAGCGCTATCGTCATATCTATACCTATGTGTCAAACACGATGGCACTATAAAAGTACGTCTAACGACTGCGTTTCAGTTGTGGTTTGGTTGAGATTATTTAGCGTGATAGCCCCCCTGGATACGCTTTGACTGTGGACGAGCCGTCGTACCCACTTGTAGGTTGATACAGTATCAGATACCTTACATGATACTCGGCTAGGTGAGTACCCTTGCGTTTATTACAGTCATGCATGACGTTTCGAACCCTTTACAGGGTTCGTGGTCACAGGGGACTAAACTCAAAACCTTAAAATATAATAAACGTGAGTTAGATCCGAAAGAAGTGTTTCATTTCAATTTAAGCATTATTTAGTTTTGTCTTTTTTGCTCACTGTCACCTGTAGATAAGAAAAGACGATTCATTTTCAAAAGGGTTGCTAAAACTAAAAGTACTGCTACTAAATAAGCATACTTATTTCAAGCGTATACGTAATAAGCATGCTAATTACTAGCAACGCTTTGACACACATACTACTAAGTAGCAATGGGCGATTTTCCGAGATCAATAAAAAAAAAGAAATTGGTTCGTAAATGACTTCATAGATGGCGCTTAGCATAGATTAGTAAGGCGCTTAGTAAAAGGCGAGTTCATGAAGAGCACGAATATGGCTGCGTAATATTTATTCTATTCCAAAATTGAAATAGGTCCTGGATGTCTTGAATAAATATAGGTAAGTACTATTATTTATTTTTTTGGTAGACAAGTAAAAGTGTAGAATTTATAACAGCCCTTAGGTAGGTACGGCTCGGCTTTCATAAAGCGACATCTATCGAGTGTTTTTGAACTAATTTTTACTTTTTAATTTGGGCTGTCAGAAAATTGCCCATTGTTGCTCAATAGTGGCATCTCAGAACAATAAGTTATTGTTCCTGAGAGTGGCATGCTTAGACGTATACGTCTGTGGTTTTATCTAACATTATGAAAAATCGTTTCTGTTTGTTTGATGTTTTTCCATAGATTAGGTATTAGTTATTTTTGGAAGTGTTTTTCAAAATGTTTCTGAACATACACTTTTAAAGATAAGATTTCGATTAACTTTGTTTAATCTATGGTATTGTATTCTTTTTTAATCTGTAACGTAAAAACGTGACATTCTGACAGTTGTGGTTGTGTGTTTGTTTGACATTTTTGACAGCAACAAAACAATTTTCGTAGGAGTACCTAACGAAGAGTTTTGTTAGATTTATAATTTTGTTTTTATTTCTTTTTGTGTAGAGTTTAATGTGAAATATTATAAAAAATGACTGAAGAAAACATAACAGTGAGCGATAACTCTGACTCGGACGAAGGTGGAACTCCAGAACTTCGAGGGTATTTGAGTAAATGGACAAATTACATACACGGTTGGCAAGATAGATTTATTGTGCTGAAGGATTCGACTTTGTCCTATTACAAAAGTGAATTGGAAAGCAATCTGGGATGCCGTGGTGCCTTATGCCTCAAAAAAGCTAAAGTCAAGGTGATAGTAAACATTATAGCATATAATTCAACAACAAAAAAATTTGTCCTTGTAGTGACTTCCTTCCTTATTTATTAATGCAATAGATAACAATTCAAGTTTTAATTGCCTTATGGTAACGTCTTATTTCATCATAGTTTCATTAAAAACAATATTACCATAATGATTTTTTAAGTAGCGTTGCAACTTTATTGTGTTGTTTTCAGCCACATGAATTTGACGACTGTCGGTTTGATGTGTCGGTTAACGACTGTGTTTGGTACCTCAGAGCCACCAACCCTGAGGAGAAACAGCAATGGATTGATGTGTTGGAATCATTCAAAGTAAGTGACAAAACTCGTATTTCAAGTACATATAAATGATAAGCGGTACTGACTATGCTCAATTTGCGTCCAATTTAGAATTTCAATTGTTTGAAGGTCAGTCACTAGTATCCGTTTAATTATGCTGTATCTTAAATTATCTGTTACAATGATAAAAAACACATAATTTTTCAATTGTTACTGTAAAAGGTATGTACTTTCTGATTCATATAGAATTCAAATTTCTTTTTCATATAGGCTACTTGAGCTTTTAAAAGTTTAAGCACCATTGGTATGTAAGTCTAAGTTGGGACAGCTTGTACTGAGAAGAATGGGCAAGAAAGTAGCAAGGACATTTCTTTTCTCCCTTTCTTTTACTCTTGCTAGTATTGGAAAAAGCTCCCCCAATAATATCAGGATACTTTTCATCACAAATTAACATAACTTACATTTTTGTTTTGTAAAATGTTGTATATGTTCAAATGTAAAGTGTTGTGTTTATTATCTATGAGGTATTTATGGTCTGAAGATTGTGTTTTTAGTGCTGGCTTGTCAGGTGATTCACTAGATAAGATTATGGATTATGCTAGTTATTTATTGATGATTCATGTTATGTTGACATTGTTGGATATTGTGGAGTTAGTTTACATTGATACTAATGTATTATATTACAAATGTTATCTGAGTCAGTGCATAACTTGTTTAATTAACATAACTGTCACATATTTTGACTCGTTATATTTAATTATTTACGTTGAAAAAAATATATTTCTTTTTAAATTTTTTGTTATATTTTGACTCTTTATTTTTTTTATTAAAAATACTAGTTACTTGCCGTTTAATGATTCTATTACATTTATATCAGTTCAGTTCTCAATATCACATATTTTCATTCTAGATTTCAATCTATATTACTTGTTATACAACTAAATCCACTGCCACTTAATATGTTATCTACCAGATTATTTATAAAATTCTCAGCATCCAAGTGTAATTTTTTGCATTTACCAAAACAACAAATTGAAATACTGTTTTAGTTAGTGTAAAGATTTTTTAAATAATTTTGGGCGTCGCTCTGAAGTTGTGGTTGCCATAAAAATATAGTTACCTACTGCTTTACTGGTTATAGTAATGGCAACCATTTGAAGTGTAATTAATATTTATCATAAAAGTATCTAACTACCTAAGTAGGTATCTAACTAAGAATAAAGATAAATAAAAATATTTTTTATTCAAAAGACACTTCATACAAAAATCATCAATATCAAAGCTATGACTTTATACAGTTTAGACCTTGTGCTGAGAAGAAGCTATAACTCGGCTATATCTATTTCTTTCCTTTAGTTTTATGTAAGAAAGGATATTTGTTTTTTGTAAAGGTGGAATCAGGATATGGCACCAGTTCAGACAGTAGTTCAAATGGAGGTGGCCTACGGAGACATGGTTCAGTCACTTCACTACAGTCCACAGGCTCACATGGTAATTACCTTTTGTTTTCTTTACTATGCCTACGGTGACTATGCCAGTTTATGTACCTATGTAAATAATGTACTGGGCTGCTACCTATTGTCTTTACTTACCTCATGGATTTTTTTAGTCTAAGATAAAATTGCTTATGCTGTTTAGGTCAACTCTGAAATTGCAAAAACATCTGAATAGTATTTTGTATGGAACAGCTGTTTTTTTCAGCATCCGGTCCTGTGTTGCATGCTTCCAGCGACCACCCCCTCAGTCGTGGTGGAGCTAAGGATCAGCTGATGATGATGATTTCAACTATTTCACCAGGTAGCACCACCCGCCACCTCACCAACAAGTTATCAGAGTTGGAGACGTACAACAAGCTGCTGTCGACCGCCTAGACAGGTCATGGTGGAGATCCTTAGGGGAGGCCCTTGTCAAACAGTAGACATCCTTCAGCTGATGATGATACATATATGTACATACATACCCCTTAATTTTTATTTATTTTAATGAAATTAAGGGTTGAGTTCCACCCATGAAACTAAACAACTTTCCTCAAGAAACCGTGTCTGCAAAAATTACAAAAATCGGATTTGGGGAAAGTTGTTCAGTTTCATGGGTGAACCTCACCCTTAATTTCATTAAAACGAATAAAAGTTAAAGGCCTATAGTCACGACTATTATCCCCGCAGGGTTAATCACAGACCAGGCTATGACATCCGCGAAAGCAGTCCACTGCCACAGTTCACGTTTCACCAAATTATAACTGACAGGTGGTGAGCCCATCGCAGCTCTATGCTGTTGGATGTAGGTCCGTTAGTCGCCTTTTACGACACCCAAGGGAAGGGATGGCGCGGTATTATTTTATTAATGAGCCGCTACCAGCACTGCAGATGATGTTGCTGACTGTTTCACCAGGTTGCAAAACCCGCCACCTCACCGACATGATATCAGAGTTGGAGATGTACGTCGAGCTGCTGTCGACTGCCTAGACCGGTCTTGAGGGATGCCTTTGTCAAAGAGTAGACGTAGACAGCTGATATTTTAACTATTTTACCAGGTCGCACAATACGCTACCTCACCGGTAAGATATCAGAGTTGGAGACGTACAACGAGCTGCGCTGCCGATCGTGGTGGAGATCCTAATTATCTTTTGCCAAACAGGAGACATCCTACGGTCGTGGTGGAGATTCTAAGGATCTTTTGTCAATCAGTATACGTCCTTCAGCTGATGATGATTCTTTTACACCAGGTCGCACCACCCGCCATCTCACCGACAAGATATCCGAGTTGGAAACGTACAACGAGCTGCTGTCGAAGCAGGCAGTACAGCTGCAGCAGTACTTTGACAAGTGCGTGGCGGCGCACCCGCAGATCGACGAGGCGGCGGAGGCGATAGATGCGGTCAAACTGGCTGAGGGTAGGTCTGCTTAAAGTTGTGTGTAAATACGAGGGTCGTCTAAAAAGTTTCTGGCCTCACTATGAAATAAAAACTTTTTTTAAAATCCTCTTTGGCATTATGATTAGACTTTTTTCAGGAGTTATATGTCAAAATTGCCGCCATTTATGACGGCTAGTTTATCCTTAACGGCTGATTTTGCAAACCAGTACATGAGTAATGTGTTCTTTGAAAAATGGATAAAATTGAGTGTCGAGCTGTGATTAAGTTCTTATATTTAAAAAACAATACGCCAACCCAAATCAAAACTGAGATGGATGCTGTTTACGGCAAGTCTGCTCCATCATTTTCTACAGTAAAATTTTGTGTAGCAGAATTTAAACGCGGTCGTACCAGCTTATACGATGATGAACGCGTAGGACGGCCAAAAACTGCGACCAACCAAGATATTGTCCAAAAAGTACACCGATTGGTGCTCGACGACCGTCGAATCAAGGTTAGGGAGATTGCAGAAGCTGTAAGCAAATCTAAAGAAAGAGTTTGTCATATACTATTTGAAGATTTGAACATGCGAAAGCTAACTGCACGTTGGGTGCCGCGTCTGTTAAATTCGGACTAAAAACAAGTTCGAATGAACATTTCCGAAGTCCTTTTGAAGCGATTTAAGCAAAACACGTCGAATTTTTGCGTCGGTTGATAACCGTCGACGAAACGTGGTTCCATCACTTCACGCCGGAGACAAAATCACAATCCAAACAGTGGACTGCGAAGAATGAGCCTGCTCCAAAGAAGGCGAAGACGGTTTCTTGTGCCGGAAAGGTGATGGCCACCGTGTTCTGGGATAGTCGCGGAGTTAATTCGTTGACTATCTAGAAAAAGGAAAAACTATAACAGTGGTTTATTATTCTTTTCAGACAACCCTCGTACATACATAGATTCACCTAAAGGGTTAGTCACAGACTAGGCAAGGAGGACCACAGAAGCAGTCCACTGCCATAGTCCACGTTTTTTTTTAAATATAAGTAGGAGGCAAACGAGCAGGCGGGTCACCTGATGGAGAGCGATCACCGCCGCTCATGGACACCCGCAAAACCAGAGGAGTCGAAGAAGCGTTGCCGACCTTTAAGAAAGGAATAGGGTTAAGGAAGGAATAGGAATTATGAGGGGGGGGGGGGCTCTCGAACCCTCACTGGCCGGACGAAACACAACAGCACCAAGTGCCATTATTCCACGCCGGATATTCGTGAGAGGGTGTTATCACCCCGCGCGTGCCGGCCCAATGCGTGCTGCAACGCAGCGTGGCTCTACCACTCAGTCAGTGTCACTCATTTAGCACCACCCAGGGGTCACGTGTAGGCTCTCAAGGGTAAACCTACGGACGCGAGTAACTACGACGCGACGTATGCCATTTTGGGAACGCGTGAAAAAAGATTGGTGCAAATATGTAATAGAAATAATTTTAAAAATAATAAGATCAAAATCTGGCTGCTAATACTTATGTGATATTTTGAAATTTTCGGTATGTGTCCCGACAGTTCTTAAAGATTAGACATGACGTATAAAGTTGTGTGGTCACTGATCAAGTTACCTCCTTCTGGAATAAGATTAATAAGTTACTCCTCCGGGGAACAGGCGAGATGTGTGCATGTTTCATACATACTGATCATCTGATGATTGATTGAAATAAATTGTATGATTAATACGCAGGCAACGATCTGTTGTTCCACGCGGGCGAAGTGCGTGCGACCAGTGCGTCGTTCCGCGCGACGTGCAGCGCTACGCTCGCCGCTCTGCAGCATTGCGCGGAGCTTCTGCGCAGGCGCGAGAAGCAGGCGCGCCAGGCGGAGGAGCTATACATGTGAGTGATGTGGTTACATACATACAGTCATGAGTCTCGTGACTATTATGCCATAAGAGTTAGTAAGAGTTTTAAACTAATTTTTATTTGTGCAAATATCTAGTGTGTACTGTTTTTTGAAAGAAATACACCATTTCAGCGGTTTTCTCGTGAATCTTTATCAAAAAAAAGTAAAAAACCGGGTGAGGCTAAATTTTACTAGATTTTTGCACGAGACCTTGTGAAAGTAATTTGTTTACAAACGATTACTGTCATAATTTTTTTTTTCATCGTATTTTGCTATAGTATTACGACCGCTGGTGTGTTTCGTCCGGTAAGTGAAACCAGAGGCCCACCTCTGCCTCCCCTCCATAGTTTCAACTTCTTCAAAGATCCTACTTCTTCCTCAAGGACGGCACATTATCTGCGACTCCTCTAATTTGGGGGGTGTCCATGGGCGGTAGTGATTACTTCCCATCAGGTGGCCCCGCCTGTTCGTTTGCTGCCTTTTTAACCGACTTCAAAAAAAGGAGTTTTTTTTTCTCTTAAATAATGGCTTCGTGCGATCAGCACATTTAGCCAGTATCAAGTAAGATAATAGTAATTATTTTCTTTGTAATAATGATGATAATGATGATAAATAATATGAACGTAAATGATATTCCCCCAAACCCCTCGAGATTCCATAAAGCTGTGGGACTTTATTGAGATCTCACACGGACTTCTTGAGAGAATTTGAAAAGTGATGTTGCACTGTTTTGTTTTATTTGCCAACACTCGTGCACGTTCACGAACACTTAACAGTAAATAATCCACCATTATTTCACATTAGTATTCGACAAAACATAAAATATAGAAAATAAAACAAAACTGCAGACACGACGCTTCACTTTCCCGCCAAGTAGTCCAGGAGAGGGTTCTCAATTCGGTTGCTTGTTTTTTTTTGTGTTTGTTACCTCATAACTTCGTCATTTATCACATAAAAAGTAAATAAAAAAAATGACCAACTGCACATGTGCTCAGCGTAATAGGTGGTGAGCCCATCGCCGCTTTATGCTGTTGGGTGTAAGCGTGAGGCCGGTTAAGACATTATTAGATTCGCAGACGTGGGGTGAGGAGACGGCAGTTTCCCCGACTCATTCCCTTGCAATAAAATGAAGGTTAATAACAACTCATTATAAATCATCATCACTAACCCGCCACCACTCATCGCGTTATAATCATATATTATTATGTTTTGTTTAAATTAGCCATGAAAATGCTAAAAAAATTTGTTTATCCTAAAACAAAAACAAAGACAATATTTTTTTGTTGTGATTGTCAGTTTATTGATATATTTCAGTGCTAATAAATGGTCTCCCTACTGAATTCGTGTACAGAAAGATAAAACATATGAATAGAGTAAGGAAGCACCTCAGAAACTAATATTTTTCTCTTGAATCAGACAAACATACACGGACATAAAATCAATTTAAAACAATAGCACTTCAACACACATCTTCTTTTAAAAGGTTGCCTGTGATTGAATTGCCAGTTCCAATAATAAAATGAAGCCTATTACTTGTAATTGATTGAATTCCTATAATGAGACGATACAGACACATAGATCAATTGTAAAAATCTGCAAACAAATATAATTGTTTCTATTACTTTTACATACTTACATAAAAGGAAACTTTTCTTTATGTGATAACAATGAATTATTCAAGTATCATTCTATGCGGAATAGGAAAAGCAGTTATTCATGTAGGGACAGAGTACTCGCTGTCATGGCCAGGATGCTGTTGGGGCTAGTTAAGAAAAAAAACCAAAAAACCTCCGTGGTCAAGTGTCCCGGATTCAATTCCCGGTCAAGTCAATTTAGAATTAGGTTTTTTTAATGTTTTCGGGTCTGGGTGTTTTCTATGTATAATAAGTTTGTTAACCGTTATCTAGTTTAGCCATCATGACCAGCTTCTAAGCTTTTAGGCTAGAAGCTAGATAATTGGTGTGAGAGTGCTAAAGTTATAAAAAAACGCTAAATAGTCATAGTACCCTATTCCTATTGTAACATAATTATTTTAGATATAGAATGTAGTATTGACTAAAATTTTTCCTACAGGGCATTGAAGAATCAGCTTACAGAAGCTAGGTTAGCGTCAAAACCAGGACCTGATCATGAGGTAAGTCCTTAAAGTTAATAACATGTTATTTTGCAATATACTATAGAAAAAAATAGCACTTGATGAGAAACAATTTGTCTCAGATGGTGCTCGGATCCTTTTTTAATTAATTTTTTGTATTTGGGAATAAATGATTATGATTTAATCCGACCAATTTCGGTCATGGCGACCACTTTGACTCTTAGTCGGTACGACGCTAATGCGCCTGAATATAGAATAGACGATCTGTATAGATGGCTGGCTAATATAGACGATCTTCTTTGTAAACTGGCGTGCGCACGAGAGCACGTAAGATTCCCTTGAACGTAATTTTGATGAATAAAGGGATAAATACAGGCAGGCGGGAAGTTGGGTTCATAACTCCAAATAACTATCAGTGCAACCCCGGTAGTAATGAGTATTCACTAGTAAATAAGTAAAGTATATAATATAGCCTACTTAATTGGCTATTTGACAGCTGTAACAATAAAATATGAAATATGTCGGAAATGGTAGTTTGTGATTTAACGATAATTATCCAATAGTTTTTTTTATTAAGATAATTTGTAAATAATTTTTTTTTACAAAATAAATTTGCGATTTTTGATCTGTGGATTACAACACCCGAAACACGGGCGGCAAATGGCGGCCATGATTGAGCTTCATGTGACGTCACATTTCACAAAAGTATCAAGAACTATCTGTAAGTTTCAAGATAAGTTTATATATTTATTGAAATGTGACGTCACAGAGCAAAATGTCACGTTTTCACACGAAATTTGAAATCAATAAAGAAAAATTTGTTTTTTCTGTTAAATAAAGGTTTTTTCGAGAAAGAAAATATTGTACGGGGTATAAAATAAGCGCTTCTAACTTTTTGAATACTTTTTCGAAAACTGTCAAGTAGCCAATTATACTATTTCACTGCAGGGCAAAGGCCTCCACCATTGGAAGTCTTCGTTACAATTGATAGGTATTGGCTTAATCAGACTTGCCAAATGCGAGTTGTGGGCATTCCAAACATGCGTTATATGCATAGAAAAATACGAACTAACGTAAAATTGAACCCGTCCTGGGTTATATATCCGGATATTGAACCAAATGGCCATTTCTTGACTAGTACCTACGCTTGGTGTCATTAAAAATCAAACCGTTTTCCATCATGTAAGATAGCCAGTTTCTCAGTGGTTCAGGATTCCGGGTGAAGCGCGGAAACCTTACCATGCAGGGCCCTAATTCTGTAACGATTCCTTGTTTCAAAACCACGTTAATTCCTTAAAAAGTTACGATATCTTCCCAAAAACGTATGCGTTTTGACGTTTGTGCGCGGTAAGGTTTAGATGTGGAATCTATAGATTGCGATACAGAATCAGGGCCCTGGTGAGGTGAGGCCAAGAGCTTACCCCTAGCGTATAATAAATAAATGGTCTATACAGTCAAGTTGTCAATAATTTTGCTGGCCATAAGTGACACTCACCATCATGGTCACCCTGTAATCGTCCCACTGCTGAGCACAGGCCTTCCCACATGTGGACATTCTCCCCAACAGCACATGGGGAGAACCCACCACGCTCTGGCCAAATGCGGATGGGTGGGTTTTAATGGCGGGACCTTCGATCAACAATACCAACTAGATGTCAGGTCGGCGCTAAAAATGTGTCTCGGTAAATAACAGCTCACTTGAGAAGTGAGCCTTTATTTTGTTTAGTTTGCTTGAAACACGGCCAATGTAAACACGTTCACAACGCCGCAATGTGTATTTAAAAGTTGCATAAATAATGCCCGAGAAAGCAATTTAACGGCCAGAGTGTCTTACTTTCGGTAAGTACATGTAGAATAAATTATATTATAAGCTTTAAACTAACAAATAACATTAAATTTTGAACACAATTACCGATTTCAACCCACGCTACAAATTTTTGGCCAACGTTGACCAATAGACGCGCGCGCCAATATTTGTGTAACAGAGCAGTGGACGCATGGAGTGAGTGAGAGAGAAATACTTAGAAGATTTGTGACTTTATTACTTACTGGGTGCCATGGTTGTAATTAAGTTGAACTTAAAACTGTTTGATATCTTTTGTCTCAGTTCGTTAGTAAAGAAATGTAGCTGTATAAGTATATATTCGCGTGGACAGAATTGAGCTTTGATTTTGTAAGTGACGCGTTATCTAGTTGGTATTGTTGATCGAAGGGCGGGACCAACGGTTTTACGTGCCCTCCAAAGTACGGCGGACCTTTTAGATCTTTTTTTATTTAGTCACCTAAAGTGCCGTCCCAAGTCTCTTCATTGCGAAGTTACATAACAGTGACAATAAACCGCTGCGCCATCTAACTCCACAAGTAACATTGCTTATTCCCTATATTTGCTGGCTGAATATCTTTTTTTGCTGACCAATTAAATAGTGGTATTGACCAAAATATAACTGTATTACCTCGGTAATATAACCTAACCTAAATATGACCTTGTTACTGTGTGGGGTAATGAAGTCATCTTTTGCCAACTGTTTGGAGATGATATCCAAAAGGAACAGTAGTACCTTGTTAAGATAAAGTGTTAGATGGGTATTTTATGAAGTTTTATGGTGCGATAGGCCATTAAATTGATGTTCATTAAAACTAGACCTTATTCGTCTGGACGACGTCTCTGTGTCAAGGCGTTGAGTGACTATAATGCAATGTAATTTGCAGTAAAATGTATGTAGGATACATAATTATGAAAACTTTCATTTTTTATACATTACTAATAAATGCTGCTTTCCAAACATTTTGTGAATGTTGCTGCTTTCATTTTTTTAAATGAGTTCTGAAAATAATTAATTAGTGTAATAAAAGAGTGTATTAAAGATATTGCAATTAAAAAGGGTGTTAATTAAAAATATCATTGATCAAATGTATATTGTTCCGGTGGAGTTCGATGTTAGAACCTGGGTGATCAAAACGATTATAAAATTTCTAATTCAACCTTAGAGCGAAATTCTTTAGACATAGGTGTACATACATAAATTCATATACCTACTCAAGTCAATTATCCCCGGAATTCTATTATGTCATATTTTTACATTAGTCTGAACGCAGCCGTCTGTAGAAAAGAGCTGAAAATTAATTCTCCTTTGAAAGAAATACTTGGTTTACACATTTCGATATCACATACAAACTTTCGAATTCAAAAGTTATGCGATTTTAAACTTTTTACGAGTATAGTGGACTTTTTATAAATAATTGTTTTTTTTAAATTTTCTCTGATTTACCTAACTATGTCGATCTCTGAAGTTTCCTTTAACATGCAAAGTTCTATTAAAATTGGCTTATTGCCTTGTTAAATTTCCACGTCTTAATATTTATATTGGTACTTTTTTATTAGTACTTACAGAAAATGTGTTAACAAAAAGTGTGCACGATAATAACATGCACGATTCTAACGTGACTGCACTATCGCTACACTAATTAAAATTTATAAAGTCAAATTCCTTTGCTCTCATTTTATTTTATGAATTCGAATAAATAATTATTAATCTGTGGTTGCGGTCTGTTTTGTAGCTAAGTTTCTATAATCGCTAAATATTTATTTTCCATAATAATGTTAAAAGTGTGTACATTAGAAAAAAATAGTTATTCCATATAAATGCCCGCATTATGAACACTGATGGGGCTGTAAATAGGCGTAAACCTTCGACCATCGTAAACCCATCTCTATCAGTCACCAGTTATTTTTATACGCACACAAATCTTTTCAGAGAAACAAAACCATTTTATGATAGTGAAAAGTTGACGCTGTGATATCACGCGACCGATGCGCCCACCGGCTTTATTGTTCAGGTAATAAGGCCTATATTACCCAAATAATTGTATCGGCAGTTTACATTAGCGCGGCCGATCTGAATTTCACAAGTGACGCGGCGGTGGCGCAGCGCGGTCGCGTTTCGTTTTAAGCATTTTTTTATAGTTTTTTATTTTCGCGCCGTTTTCAAACGTTTCAACTGTTTTTGTTTTGTTTTTTGTAGAACAGCCCCATACTAATATTGATATTGTTCAGTGTATTTCTGTGATGTACGGTGTGTAATTGTTTAAATTTGATCTACATTGCTTTGGAAACAACATGAAGTTCAAACTTTTCAAGAAAAGCATACGTCAGGTGAGTGTTAATTGTTGATTCAGGTGTTGCGAATTCTGATAAGTGTGCAGTGGAGCGACGGAATGTACACGTTTAGTTCATATTTTTTTAAAATTACACGGCAAATGAAAAACGTCGTTAGAGACATAATATGGGATTGATCTTACCCAGCAGAAAGCAACATTTTAGTAGAAATAAGAAAGAAAGTTTCCGAAAGTTGGGTCTTAAACAAAACCGTTTTCAGCTAAATCTTTTTAATAACATAGTTACATAAAAATGCGTGTAACTTTCGGCTGTCGTTTCTCATAAAACAAATGCTGCCAATAACATACACTTCGGTAGGTACGAATTGCTAAAAATTAGAATACGAGCAAATTTTTTTAATGTTTTTATTACGAAATCACAACTCATTATTATTGTGATGGATAATGCTTTGAGAAGTTTAGACCTCTTATTCCAGAACGTATATTTAATGTTAAACGTGGTTTAAAACTGTTGCTCTCTCATTTTTGTATACGTAAAAAGACAGTTTAATCACGGTGTTATAGTCACGTCACTAGTTTTAGTGATATTAACAAAAAAAGAAAAACCATGTTAGTTCATTGCTTTAGTTTAGAAGTGACGTCATTATTATTATTCATAATTCATGTGATCTGTGATAATAACATAATTGAGTCAACTTACCTACTTTCAAATGGGACACACTGTCATGTATGAGTAATCGCGATAAATGATTATCGAATGATTATAAAGTTATTTATATTTCACGATAGGTAATGCAGTTTATCTCAGTGATCTATATTTAGCACTTATACCTATACCAATAATCTTACACGGTATATAGAAAAATATTTTTACCAATTAATGTAATATTTTGATGATTCAATTTAGATTCAGGGATGTTACGAATGTTCGCGTTCGTGTTCGCATAAACTAGGTACATTTTAAACAATTGCTTCAAGGTATTCGCTACAAACGATGCGTATTTTTTACCATTTTGATTATTAATAACACGTTTATAAAGCCAAACTTATGTTTTTAAAGACTTTTCTGGCGATTCACATTCGCTCATTCCCATCGCGATCGGCATTTTGCGTCCGTGAATGCGGAAAATATATTTTATTGTTTATTATTATGACCAATTATTAAAAAACAGTAAAAAGCTCCTATCGCAGGTTTGTTAAATAGGTCGTCATATCATAATATATCATATCAAGAAATTGGACTCCCGTTGGCGCAAAGAAACTGCTGCCCAGAACGTAATTTGCCAATTTGTCATTCTGAGCTAAAAAAAAGTCTTTGATACCGGTATTGGTACAAACAAGGGGGTTAGTGCATCGAGTACGCGAAGGTATGTCACCGTACAGCCGGTTTCTGCGTTATCACGGACACTTGGCCTACTAACTACATATAACGACGGTCTCGAAGAATAACGTCATATCTGCCCAACAATCTATCTCGCAGATATGACGTTATTCGTTAAACGCGCCGCTATCGTAAAAAAATTCACTACTAAGTCTCAATTTATTTTGTACTGGTTTATGAGCTCTATCGGAGATACCAGTTCAATAGATATTCAATTTAACACGTTGCCACAGATTTCGAATCGTCAGGTTTTAAGTGAAATTGTTTTTTACATTGTAGAAGAAAGTTTTATATACGACGCGTCGTGGCAGGTAGGTAGTTTATCACGCGCCAGTCTCGAGTAAAAACTAGAAGCAGAAATAAGTTTCTGTTTATTTACCCCTTGTCTGCCGCGTTCGATTTTAAAGCGATCTAACAGTAATTGAATTTCTATTTGTGTCTGGTTTTACTGCAGCTCTCAACGTATTAAACTATTAAATAGCTATGGTAGTCCATAGACTAGCATTCGATGCATAGCTCATAAGAATCGAACAATTGGCTATTTGACAGTTGTAACAATAAAATATGAAATATGTCGGAAATGGTAGTTTATGATTTAACGATAATTATCCAATAGTTTTTTTTAATAAGATAATTTGTAAATATTTTGTTTTACAAAATAATTTTTAGATTTTTTATGTGTGGATTACAAGACCCGAAACACGGGCGGCCATGATTGAGCTTCATGTGACGTCACATTTCACAAAATTATCAAAAACTGTCTGTCAGGTTTCAAGATAAATTTCTATTATAAATTTTAAATAAATTAAGAAAAATATTAATGTTTTATATTTAAGCGTTTTATTAACGCTTAAATAAACTTAAGTAAAATTTTAAACACTGAAAAAAGACGACAACCTCAGGCGGGAAATGTTGACTAAAAACATAAGCATCAAGCACTGACAAATTTCGACGGTTGAAAGCCAGACATCGGTAGCCAAGTAGTTAAGGCAGCCGCCCGGAATGCGGAAGGTGCGTGGTACGATTCCTGCCTGAGGATGTCGTCTTTTTTCAGTGTTTAAAATTTTGCTAAAGAAAAATATGTTTTTTTTTCAATTAAATAAAGCTTTTTCGAGAAAGAAATTATTGTACGAGGTATAAAATAAGCGTTTGCAATTTTTAAAATACTCTTTCGAAAACTGTCAAGTGGCCAATTCAACACTAACATGGCCCGACCGGTAATTGAAACTAAGACCTGAGGGCCTGCTCTCTTTCTCCGAAACGAAATTTCGGCCGATTTTCGTTTGCTATTTACATCGGTTTCCATTCATTCCGAAAGAAGATTGACCATTTTGGACCAAATGCTGCCCAAGCATGGGAATACTTTTATTTCTTTCCTTACATGAACAGACATCAAAAAAAAAATAAAAAAAATATCCACGGGGTTATATTGCACCTAAAAACTTATCTTATGGCTTCATATGATTGATTGATTGAATGACTATCCTTAATTAAGTGTTGTTCTATTAATAAAATCCATTGTTTATAATACATGCCGTCTTTTATTTAAAAAATAAGACGTTTGTTATTATTTTTCGTTATTGAAATACCTATACAACAGATTTTTTTTTCTCATTACTCCTCGGATAGATTCTGATGCGCTTTGGGATACATACTTGTATTAGTCTAAGGAACATTATGCACTATGATTCAATGTTGGGCAGCACTCTTGGTCCAACGTCCATACAAAAATTGTCAATCTCCTTTCGTTCTAGATTAAAATTTAGATTACTTATTAATTTTTTTTCTTTTTTTTGGCATTTCATAAATAATGTAAAGCGCTTTAAATAGCAAAGGAAAATCGGCCGAAATTTCGTTTCGGAGAAAGAAAGTAGGGCCTCCTGGTTTGGATGTCGAGACAGCACGAGCCTTGCCACTCACTCGCTTTGTCACTCGGACACATCTTTGTATGTAGATAGTGTAAATGTACGACTAAGGGGTGGATTCCACCAAACTGGAATAAGACTTACTCGGAGATTAGTCTATACAAATTCGGCGTTTAATCTACGTATAAGACCTTGTTCCAGTTTGGTCGAATCCACCCTAAAACCGTGTTGCGTAGCGGTGAAAGAATACTACCACCCCGTTTCTTCCCTTGAGTGTCGTAAAAGGCGACTAACGGACTAAAGACTGCACATACATCCAACAGCATAGAGCTGCGATGGGCTCACCACCTGTCACGCTGAGTACCTACATCCCCCTTACTCTTGAAACCGATCGCTATTGGATCGGATTTGTATTGTGAATTTTCATACTCCTAAGTTACGACACCAGCGCTAATATGGATTCATATTGCGTGAATATTAGGTGAAAAAAATACAAAACTCAATGCCATTTAGTTCACCAAGTATGAATCCAAATTAGCGCTGGTGTCGTAACTTAAAAATACGAAAATTCACAATACCAATCCGATCCAATAGCGATCGGTTTCAAGAGTAAGGGGGCTGGTGCGGTCGCTGTTTAATGAAAAGTGGACTATTGTGGACTGCTTTTGCTGTCTTGATTGCCTACAGTCACTGACTAACCCTTTGAGGATAATAGTCGTGGTTTTTTTTATTTTATTTTTTTTATTGTGGCACGCCATAGTGGCTTCACTCTGCCTGATGAAAAGCAGCCAGTGAAGCCCAAGAAGTGAAAGCGTTCGTCACAGCGCTACCACGCTATGCCGAACGCTCTCATTATGGCGGCCTGCATAAATGCTTTTTCACGCCCCGCTTAAATAACCCGAGAGAGAAAGAGAAAGGAAACACGTGTGCGGGAAGCGCATTCCACATACGGGCAGTTCGGCAAAAGAACGATTGTCCAAACTTTTTGGTACGTGTCTTGATGGTCAGCACGGTATGAGGGTGGCTTCTAAGACCTGCACGCGTCGATCTGGAAAGGAAAGGAGAGGGAGGGATGAGGTCAAAGAGCTCCTCAGAGCATTCATCGTGGTAAAGGCGGTAAAAAGCACTAAGGGAAGCAATGTCCCTACGTAGCTGTAACGGCTCCAGACTGGTCGTAACGTCATCGTTACCGATAATACGGACAGCACGTCTTTGCAACCTGTCAAGAGCTTCGAGCAAGTACTTGGCGGATCCGTCCCAAAGATGAGAGCAATACTCCACGCAGGAGCGCACCTGAGTCTTATACAAAAGACAACGTTGCTCCGGCGTGAAGAACCGCTTCACCTTGTTCAGGATTCCGAGTTTACGTGAGGCTGTGGTTATAATGCTCTCAATATAGCTCTTCGGGTTGAGGTCGCTGTGTATGTTCATACCTAAGAGACTGAGACCAGTCTGGATGGGTAATAGGTTGCTCTGGAAGGAGGGTTGGGGGAGAAATGCGGACTTTTTAGCCGTGACAGCGCAGACCTGTGTTTTTTTGGCATTGAACTGGACCAGGTTATCAGAGCCCCATTTATAAATGCGGTCTAACTCCTCGTCCAGCTCAATGACAATCTTCCGTCTCGATTCCACTACATCGGCCTGCTTTGCCGCAGGGTGACCCAAATAACGCCGATGTACTGTACTGTCGTCTGCATAGCAATTAATGTTACCCAAGGATAACATATCATTGATATGCAGAAGGAACAGCGTGGGCGATATTATAGAACCCTGCGGCACTCCGGCGTTCACCTGCAGAGACTGTGAGGCACTGCTTTCGCAGAGTACGCGAATGCTGCGCTCATGCAGGAACCCGGCGACCCAATCGCATAGGCGAGGTGGCAAGCCGTATGACGAAAGCTTGGAGAGAAGCGAACGATGCCAAACTCGATCGAAAGCCTTGGAGATGTCCAGGCTAACAGCCAGTGCTTCTCCATGCTTATCCATTGCTTCACCCCACAGGTGTGTTATGAACGCCAGGAGATCACCCGTTGATCGTTTCGGTCTGAACCCGTATTGTCGATCATGAATCAGGGAGTGATCTTCTAGGTAGCGAATGAGTTGTCTGTTTATGATTCGCTCAAAAACCTTGCAAAGGACAGAGGTGACAGCAATAGGTCGATAGTTGGCTGGGTCAGACCTATCCCCTTTTTTGGAGACCGGCTGGACGTTCGCCCTTCTCCAAGCCTCCGGCACAATTCCAGTAGAGTACGAGAGATGGTATAAGCGTGTCAGTACTGGAGACAACTCGGGAGCACATTTTTTAAGGACGACTGCCGGTATACCGTCAGGACCGCTAGCCTTCCGCACATCAAGTGACTGCAGCACGGCACGGACGTCACGTTGTCTGATTTGGACGTCAGGCTTTGTGGAACCACAGTGAGGGATGGTAGGTGGTTCCGCGCCGCAGTCATCGATACGCGAATTCGCCGCAAAGAGCTTCGCTAAGAGGTTAGCCTTGTCTAGCGGCCGATGGGCCAACGAGCCATCAGGGTACCGCAGTGGGGGCAGAGAAGGCGCGCAAAAGTTGGCTTGCACCGCTTTGGCCAGTCGCCAATAACTTCGGCTACCCGTTGGGTGCGACAACAGCTCTTGGCCAACGCGAGCAACGCGCTGGGCATTCGCTCTCGAGAGAGCTCTCTTGCAGACTTTGGTAGCCTTGTTGAAGACTACCTTGAGGGAAGAGATGTTACGATCGTTGAGCGTGCGAGCCTTGGTCCAAGCGCGATACGCCGCCTGTTTAAGTTCAACAGCTTTGGCGCATTCGCGATTGAACCAAGGGCGCGCCTTACTTCCGCTGACGGCATCAGTGTAGGGAATGTAATATTCCATCCCCAACATGATCTCGTCAGCGACAGCAGAGGCACTCTCCGATGGGTCCCTACCCACAAAGTAGCGCTGGCCCCACGGGATGGACGCAAAATAGTCGCGCATACCATCCCAATCTGCCGACGAGTAGTGCCATAAACGCCGTTTAGACTCCACTGAGGGAGAGCTTTTACGGCGCAGTACGGTGGCACCAACCAGGCAATGGTCAGAAGTGCCCAACGGAGCACTTATCGACACTCTGTACCCGGCTGGTCCACTCGTCACCAGTAAGTCTAGCAGGGAAGGCGCTTGACCTGATATATCTGGAATCCTGGTGGGCTGGAGAACCAGTTGAGTCAGATCATGCGTGAGAGCGAATGCGTGGGCAGTTCGGCCTGCGTGATCTGTTTTGGAAGAGCCCAACCAGGTCTCATGGTGGGCATTAAAATCTCCCAAAAGTACCACATCGGCAGACGGAAACCGCTCCTGTACGTCGTCAACTGCTTGGTTCAGGTAGTCGAATAACCGAATTGTCTCGTGGTCTCCGGAGTGGGAACGGTACAGGCAAGCGTAGACATGGCTCTCGGAACCAAGATTCACGTTCACGGTTATTATATAAGTATGTACAGTCACGAGCAAAAATATGTAAACAATTGTAACTCTTAATACAATGGAATAAGAGTCAAAGTGTATACATATTGGTGCTCGTGACTGTACGACTAAAACTATTTTATGGACGCCGGCCCGCGACTTTGTCCGCGTGAACACCCTGTACCTATCTCGTGATAAATTTCCAAAATTGTCCTGACAATTACCAACATAACAAATACGAATCAGCTGAATCGATCGAGCCTTTCTGTAGTGATGCGCGTACAAACATTTCGGCAATTGATTTTTATTATTAAAGATTAATGTGCTGTCAACCCATTAATAATCGTTCTGTTAACCCCCTCCGAAAAGCTGATACGCTTGCGTGTAGTGTTAAAGCTATGGATATATGAAGGATAATTATTTTTAAATCATTGTGACATACACCTCATTGATTGAAATCCTACTGTCTTACTAACATTATAAACGCGAAAGTTTGTAAGTATGGATGGATATTTGATACTCTTTCACGTAAAAACTACTGAATGGATTTGGATGAAATTCGGCATACAGATAGTTTATAACCTGGATTAACACATAGGATACTTTTTATCCCGATATTCCCACGGGAACGGGAACCACGCGGGTGAAACCGCGAGCGGCCGCTTGTCCTATAACAATATTTCTTTTGTTATTCACTGTAACCGTGTCGTGTAGCGGTGAATGAATACTACCACCCCCCTCTCTTCCCTTGGGTGTCGTAAAGGCGACTAACGGAGTAAAGACTCTACATACATCCAACAGCATAGAGCGGCGATGGGCTCACCACCTGTCACGCTGAGCACATGTGCAGTCGCTATTTGATGAAAAGTGGTCTATGGCAGAGGACTGCTTTTGCGGTCCTCATTGTTTAGTCTCTGACAACCCTTCGAGGGTAAAAGTCGTGCGTGATTATAATATGTATGTTTACCACCGCTGATAATTATTAATTAAATAATATCAGTGATCAAATCAAAGATCAATCCGATTGTTATCAACTAATTGTAATCAACATTAACCTTAAACCACATTTGCCATACTGGGAATTGGATTCAGTGATACTTTTGTGTGATAATTTTTATAACTGGTGTAAACTCTTTGTTCTCTTAAAGCATTCTATAAATTAAACAAATATATAAAACATGTCCTTGTCGTGTGGAAATTATATAATTTACATGCAATACACGCTGTTAAGATAAGTAGCGGTATCTTGTTTGTTTGCTAACGCGATGTCTCGCCTGGGTACACCAGTTAATGACTATCATGGCTTTAAGTAGTCTTAAAATTCATTTTAAACGTACGGTCGGGGTCACCGTCGCTTTGCCATTTTGCAGCGATTTTCGTATGAAGCGCACCGACCGCCCGGGTACGTGCCCGTACCAAATAGACGACGCTGTGTGCAGGGGATTTTGACCTTTAGACTGGTAAAGCGACGGAGTCCGCCATTGTACACCAGTTAATAACTTAACCGTGTCGCGTGGCGGTGAAATAATACTACCACCCCCCCCTCTCTTCCCTTGGTGTCGTAAATGGCGACTAACGGACTAAAGACGTGCTGTCTTTATACTATCAAACTTCCATTAGCATAGAACAACGATGGGCTCACCACTTGTCACGCTGAGCACATGTGCAGTCGTTATTTGGTGAAAAGTGGACTATGCCTAGTCTCTGCCATTGCCTAGTCTCTGATTAACCCTTCGGGGATAATAGTCGTGATTTTATGTATGTATGTATCAGTTAATGACTATAATGGCTTTAAGTAGTCTTAAGATTCATTTTAAACTCTTTTTTTAACGTCTGTCGTCTAGTAGTTAAACCATCGGGGTCAGCTACCTTATCGGCAAAAAAATATGAATATGGACATGGGCTTCATTTGACATTTTAAGCCCATATTTTGTTCTTATATGGGCATATTATGGGGTTCAAATGTCAAATGAAGCCCATGTCCATATTCATATTTTTAGCCGATAGGGTAGCAGGTCCCGGGTGCAATTCCTAGCAGGAAGTACATATTATATCTTCTTGCCTTGTCTGTCAGGAAGACTTCTAGGGGTTACTAACAATTGAATTTCTATTGTGTCTGGTATTACGGCAGATGAGCTCATATTGTTGTGTCCGGTTTAAGTGGTAGCTGTAGGTCGGGCGTGTTTTAAGTCCGCCTGGCTAACAATCATCATCTTAACTAAGTCTGTCGCCATAACAACGATGTTTGTAACGTGGTTGTTTTCCGACTACGATTGCCAGACTCAAAAATAGGAAAGACGAACACAAATTAATATTTAGCCGGATTTTGCCCTAAAAGACATTGGATTTTAAAGAAAAATAAACGGGATTTTTAATTGTTTACTCCGCCCGCGCCTGTGAGATCGCAAATTACGAGATATGCGTGGCCGCGCGCTTTCGTTCCGTCATCTTTTGGCGAGCACGACGGGACCGACCAAAAGCCTAACAAGTAACAGTAACACTGTACTGACAGGACTGTAAAAAGCCCGGACATGTCCGGCTAAAGCCACACACACCAACAACCCAACCAGGCAACCGTAGTTCAGACTATATCTGACTGTAAGATATGACATTTATTTCAGCCTTGTCACTAAAACGATCAGCCCCCTTACTCTCGAAACCGATCGCTATTGGATCGGATTGGTATTGTGAATTTTCGTATTTTTAAGTTACGACACCAGCGCTAATTTAGACTCATATTGGGCGAACTAAATGGCATTGAGTTTTGTATTTTTTTTTCACTTAATATCCACGTAAGGGTGCGTCCACATCTGGCGAATGCGCTGCTTGCGAGCCGCGCGCGTGCATTTTAAGCTCGCGCGGCGCGCGCGCGGCACGCAAGCGGCGCAAGTGCCGCGCGCCCACGAAGATAATAGGGAATACTGGAGGCCAAACTCAGTACTTTAAGTTGAAGCCTAGTAGGTATAACCTCTATTGACCTTTCGCTGGACTACTGGGTGGCCATCTCATAAATCTTAATTTAACTGAGGCTCCAGTATGAAAGCAAACGGAACGGTAAGCACGCGAACTAGACGCGCGCAGATCGCGCGCAGCATGCGCGCCGCACGCGCGCAGCACGCGCGCACTATACAAGCATTTCATGAGTTGCGCGCCAAACCGCGCGCGCGGCTTGCAAGCGGCGCATTCGCCGCGCATTCGCCAGATGTGGACGCACCCTAATATGAACCCATATTTAGCTCTGGTATCGTAACTTAGGAGTACGAAAATTCACAATACCAATACGATCCAATAGCGATCGGTTTCAAGAGTAAGGGGGCAGTTTTACTCTTGAAACCGATCCCGATCTATCGACATTGGTTGAAGTTTCGTACTCTTGAGTTACGACACCAGCGCTAATTTGGATTCATATTAGGTGAACTAAATGGCGTAGAGTTTTACATTTAGTTCACTCAATATCTGTGTAGGTAGACTAGAGATATTTATTAAACAGTGTAGTATAATTTTCTTTGTTAAAAAAATTGCTTGTCCGTGCCATTAAATTTTAACAATTTTGTGCGAATGACAGTTGGCCATGTAAATGAAGGATGTGAAGCTTTACAGCTGTTAAGAATGCCGACTCACAACTAAGTAAGTTACATTTCAAATTGTCTGTAAGTATATTGTGAGTTACATACAATTTTGAGTTTACAAAACATAAGTAAAACTATCCCACTGTTGGACAAAGTTGCTAAAATCAAGACCTCGCCATAATTTTTTTTTTATAATAGGAAGCAAACGAGCAGGCGGGTCGCCTGATGGAGAGTAATCTCCGCCGCCCATGGACACCCGCAACACCATAAGGAATCGCAGATGCGTTGCCGGCCTTTAAGAAAGGAATAGGTATTAGGAAGGAATAGGAAATTGTAAGGGGTGGGCCTCCGGAACCCTCACTGGCCGGACGAAACACAACAACACCAAGTGTATTATTTCACGACGGTATTACGCCGGGCGAGCCGGCCCAATGCGTGCTGCAACGCAGCGTGGCTCTACCACTCAGTCAGTGTCACTCATTTAGCACCACCCAGGGGTCACGTGTAGGCTCTCAAGGGTAAACCTACGGACGCGAGTAACTTTAACCCCCAATTTTATGGTTATTGGTTTAATCTCCACGCGTCTCTAATGCGGGTTCGTTTTGCATAGAATAAATTCAGAACACACTTTGTCTGACCTAGGAATTCGGGAATTCGGGAATTCGGGAATTCGGGAATTCGGGAATTCGGGAATCGGTCGACCACTTTGCTCTTAACCGTGTCGCGTAGCGGTGAAAGAATACTACCACCCCCTCTCTTCCCTAGGGTGTCGTAAAAGGCGACTAACGGACTATAGACTGCACATACTTCCAACAGCACAGAGTCACACACAGTCACGCTAAGCACATGTGCAGTCGCTATCTGGTGAAAAGTTGACTATGGTATAGAGGACTGCTTGTGCTGTCCTCATTGCCTAGTATCTGACTAACCCTTCGGGGATAATAGTCATGATTATATGTATGTACTTTGACATTTTGCTAAACATTTATATATACATACTCAGTATTTTATTGAAGATTTTGTTGCGAACCAAATAACAAAATGCTCAGCTAACAGTTTCTAGCTCTATAATTTCTTTTGTGTGAAAGTTTGACAATTTGGTAAATCCTAGCAACCGAACAGAGGTAACTTGAGGTTCTGGTTGATCAATATTTCATGTCCGATGGCTTTGTTGGTCAATAATACAATATTGAGTGTGATTAATTACTTGTACGAATCGTTTAAGGCTTCTCCTGTGATTGTTATTTTAATGGAATATGAGGTGACTGCTATTTCAAGGGCTGGGCAGGTCAAGTGTTATAAACATGACAAACATGACAATAAAGGAATTCGTGTTTTTTTCACTTCTAATTAAATAATTAATTTTGTGAATTTCAATTGGATAGTCTTTGAGTATCTAATTTATTATAAAGCAATAACATAAGATAAATAAAATGAAAAACAATTTAAAATAACGATTATTTACGACGCGCGGGCAACGGCCGGCCGGCCGACCGTCTGTTGACCCGTTGGCGTCAGCTGAGCGATAAGTACCTACGTTAGTCTGCAATGAGACCATTTTTGTCATGTTTAAAACACTTGACCTGACCAGCCCTTGAAGTTTCTTGCGGTTTCTAGCAGTCGCCTTATTTAGGAAATTAAGTCAAATTGTGCTACGTTATAATGCTTTGTCTTTCGCTTTAACTTTGCAATATCAAATACATACATATATTCACGACTATTATCCCCGAAGGGTTAGTCAGAGACTAGACAATGAGGACCGCAAATGCAGTCCTCTGCCATAGTTCACTTTTCACCTATGCACATGCGCTCAGGTGGTGAGCCCATCGCCGCTCTAGGCTGTTGGATGTATGTGCAGTTTTTAGTCCGTTAGTCGCCTTTATCGACACCCAAGGGAAAAGAGGGGGTGGTATTCTTTCACCGCTGCGCGACACGGTTAGATTAGTAAAAATGGTTTTATTTGGAATTTACTTTCAGGTTGTAGAAATATACTTAATACGTGACAGGCGCATTTGACGCAGGCTCTATACTATAATCTACTCTACCTCCACTCTATAATACTCTTTTGTCACCACCAGAACCAGTTAAAGAGTTTGAAAATGTAATGTCTGTAAAAGGCTATCGTAAGAAAATAATTTCCTATTTTCTTTTCTTTTAAGTTTTGTGAACTAATTAAACTAGACGAGTATTTAGTTTTCTCGAGCCTGCTAACTGGCGGTGTATCAGAAAGCATTTCCTTTTTTTTAAATGTACCTTAGGCGGCAGCATGCGGTCCGCCTGTTGCAACTGAGTCTTAGTAGTGACAATGAGAGGTATTTCATTAAATGCTAGCGCATTATCTCAACGATGTTCGTTAAGACTACCTACTAGAAAAAATCTTGCCCCGTTGCATGCTGAGTGGAGCTGCATACGTTTCATACTATGCGCTTTAGCTTTCACAACCGATTTAAGTACTTTTGTTTATTAGTATTACGTAAGCAATACTTACTTTCTGTTATGTGGCGTGGCTGAGACTAGTATACAATCTATTATTTTTTATAATTATCAGGTTATGTAGAGTTGAAAGTATGCCCTCATTTGAGTCATGTTCCACTTAATGTTGCAGAAAAAATCAAGTTTTTATGATTTTAATTTTTTATGATTAAAAGATATTGAAGATATTTTTTTAAAGCCTAAAATGTCCCGTGCAATCCCAGTTTATTTAAATCTATTTACGTAATTCATTTTTCTTCTGTGTTTTAAAACACCTTAGTTTTACCAATACTAACTACACTATGGAAAAGTAGTAATAGTACTAGTCAAACATTACATTTATTGTATTTCTTGCTTCCTAGTGCGTGTAATTTGCTTAAATAAGGTTAATATCAAGTTGTGCGCAAAAACATCAGCAGGTAAAAGTAGACTAAGGCCTACTATCCACGGAGGCAGGCGGACTGTTATTATAAAGCGGTCCAACCGCACCAAGCCATTAAATTAAAAAATTGTATTTGTTTACGCTCAAACCAATTAATGTTGCAATTGCGTATTGCAAATAAACACAAACTCACAAACGTGCAGGTGCGTGTGACCTTACCTAGTATTGTATGAAGCAAAGCACGCAGTCTTATAATGACACATACGCGTCTATATAGCTACGCTTCGTGGACGGTAGGCTTTAGTAGCAAGATGAATTCAATAATACGATTTTGATTGCCGGTGGCGGTAAAGCATTAGGGCCCCGTGCCACCACGCAAATTTTTTATAGTTAGGCCACAGGCCAACTGGTTATTCACTTGCTTGCCGTTCGTTGTCCCGAGCCATCCCCATAGCATGGAAGAGGTGGTACTAGGTTCCTTTAAGTGGGTCCCAAAGGCCAACTGCGTATAGGCCACAGTGATGCCAACCGCAAGTTCTGTGCAATAAGTCTTGATGCATTGTGATGTAATGTACTGGTATTGTGTAACGCTCTTGTTCTACCTGGCGTTAAGCCTAGTTGTTAGGTACTTAAGTAAGCTATAAATGCTACCTGAATTTATAAAACGTGAGACATTTTATGTCTTGGTGTACCTACGTTTTACGAAAAGGATAGAGCGACCATATTGTGTAATCAACATAAAAAGTTAGATGTGCAAGAAAAAATTGTAAAATCACTTTGCCAGTAATTTGTTTTATCTGTAGTTAATTACCGTGACACAGTTTAAAGACCAGTGACCATACCTTCAGTATAGCACAGTTAAACAAGGGGCCTATTTAGTCTTACACCATTGTATGTATGTATGTATGTATAGATATATTATTTAATTTATTTTTATTGTTTTGTTTTATATTTGCACTCTGTTTTATTTTGTTTTCTGTGAAGTCAATTATCGTTTTCTCACTCTGCCATGAAATAATAACGGATAACGTGCCAACTGCAAGCTCGGTATGGTATGCGAATGTTTTTTCAACAATGCATTTGAAAATATTTGAGCGGAAATAGCTATGTTGATAGCAGTCGGCGTGAGGTCAATGAACTGCTAAAGAGCCTAACGATGGGAGTATGTACTGTAATGAATTTTATAATTCAGATCTATTAAAAGTGTATACGAACCTCGCAATTCCTAAATAGCTGGATGGATGTTCGCAGGCGTAGTAAGATTCAAGGTTTAGTTTACATTACAGCCGAATTTTGCGGTGCTGTGAAGCATATCAATTCGTTTTATAGCTTCAATGACATCACTTGATATATTTATAACATTTACAGGTAATTTTGGTCAAATAAATAAACACCACGCGATTGAAGATAGATTGCGATGTAGAGGTAGCCAAAAACGATGTGTTGAAGTTATTGTCTTTTTTTTATATGTAAGTAAGTAGGTATGTCCTTTAACAGCAGAATGTATCTGAATTTTGAATTCATACCAGGTACCTACGAAGTATCGAGCCATATAATCACGATGCCTTGCATAGATTGCGTGACAGGTTTTTATTAAAATGATTTATGTTTTCGAGGACAGGTACACATAGCTAGATCGAATACCGTTTTTATTTTATAAACAAATGATGAAATGATGATAGAGCCGTGTCGCCTAGCGGCTCATTAACCCGTTGAGTGTTTTGTTAACACCATGTGTTAACATAACAATAGAATTTCAATTGTGTCTGATTTATAGCATTCAATAGGTTAAGCACCCCTCTCTTCCCTTGGGTGTCGTAAAAGGTGACTAACGGACTAAAAACTGCACATACATTACATCCTACAGCTTAGAGCGGCGATGGGCTTACCACCTGCCACGCTGGGCAGATGCGCATTCGCTAATTGGTGAAAAGTGGACTATGGCAGACATTGAGGTACAATAAACTAGAAAAGACACCGCGAAGCAAGCTTGTGCGCAACTAAGGTGCAGCCGCAAGGTCCACAATCGCTTGAATCACGCGCGCAAATACTAAGGCGTTTGCAGCCCATAGATATTATATTACCCTGACCTTAGTGCGCACAAACTTGCTTCGCGGTGTCTTCTCTAGTTTATTGTACCTCAATGATGGCAGAGGACCTTTTGCGGTCCTCATTGCCTTTGACTAACCCTTCGGGGATAATAATAGTCGTGATTATTATGTGTGTATACGTATGTAAGGTAGCCAGTTCGAATTCGGTTATTATTTGACAAACAATAATGATCCATTCTCTAAACGTTATACGTTGGTTTCGTGTAGACCGGCTATTACCGCATACACGGTAATGTTGTGTGCTGTAACGCGGTTAGCGCAATTTGATATGATTCATACGCACTCACTAAATATACACGTAGAATGCATTATGTCAGTGGTCGGCTGTATGGTGTACGGGTATTGCTTTGCTATGCACTATATTTTAATATTTTTATTGTTTATTGATGGATCGCGTGATCACAAACTGTAATTTAGTCAACTACATTTTAAAATATCTTAAATTTTAAAAATAAAGCTGACAAAGTCGGTCTCGGTATAATGTATGTACGTAATTATGTATAGGTACTTAGAAGTAATCACGACTCTTATGTCCGAAGGGTTAGTCAGAGACTAGGCAATGTTAAAATAATAAAATAAAACTTTTCTACACTCACACTTAGGCTTGCCAACTCCAAAAAATGCTTTTCCGGGATTACCCAGCTCGACATCCGGGACTTGGGTATATTACGCGGGACACAATATATAAAATGGTTAGTAAAATAATACTTACATTTATTTTTTTTATCATTTAATAAAAAAAGTCAATACAAATGCCTAACTCGAGGGTAGTTGGTACGAGATAGATACTCTTGGACAGCTTAAAAACGGAAAAGCCCCTGGTGAAGACGGTGTTACATCTGAGCTCCTGAAAACAGGCGGTAAACCTGTGCTAAAGGACAATATATAAAATGGTTAGTAAAATAATACTTACATTTATTTTTTTTATCATTTAATAAAAAAAGTCAATACAAATGCCTAACCCGAGGGTAGTTGGTACGAGATAGATACTCTTGGACAGCTTAAAAACGGAAAAGCCCCTGGTGAAGACGGTGTTACATCTGAGCTCCTGAAAACAGGCGGTAAACCTGTGCTAAAGGAGCTCCAATACATTTTTAACACGCCGCTCTCTTTGATGGGAGAACTCCGGAGGCGTGGAGTAGGAGTGTCGTCGTGTTATTCTTCAAAAAAGGAGACAAGACCCTACTGAAGAACTACCGACCCATTTCACTCCTGAGTCGTCTACAAGCTGTTTTCAAGAGTCATCAAAACCGCCTTGCGCGAAGACTTGACGAATTTTAGCCCCCGGAGCAGCGGGTTTCGAGGAGGATACGGCACCGTAGAATACATTTTGACAGTAAGGCAGATTATACAGAAGGCTGAAGAGTATAATCAGCACCTGTGCCTTGCATTTGTGGACTATGAGAAGGCATTTGACTCTATCGAGACCTGCCCCCTTACTCTCGAAACCGATCGCTATTGGATCGGATTGGTATTGTGAATTTTCGTATTTTTAAGTTACGACACCAGCGCTAATTTAAATTCATATTGGGTGAACTAAATGGCATTGAGTTTTGCATTGTTTTCATTCAATATCCACGCAATATGAATCCATATTAGCTCTGGTGTCGTAACTTAGGAGTACGAAAATTCACAATACCAACCCGATCCAATAGCGATCGGTTTCAAGAGTAAGGGGGCTGGGCTGTTCTTAAATCCCTGCAACGATGCCAATTCGATTGACGATATATCCAAGTGTTGCGGTGTCTCTACAATGCCGCCACCATGGCCGTCAAAGTACAGAACTAGCAGACAAAGCATATCCACTTACAAGGTGTGAGACAGGGGGATGTGATATCCCCAAAATTATTCACAAATGCCTTAGAGGATATGTTTAAAACGCTGGACTGGAAAGGACGTGGCATCAACATCAACGGCGAATACATCTCATCGTCATCATGGCCGAAACGTTGCAGGAGTTACAACACATGTTGAACGATGTGTCTACACCCAGCGGGATCACCTATCTGGGAGACCTATGAGTGATGCAGGGAATTAGATCTATATTTGTTCTATTGAATTATGCTAAAGACAGAATTTGTTCCGTAAAAACAACGGAAATATAGGCTTTTCTAACCGACCTCCAGCCAGCGGGATATTTACCAAAGTTACGTCTGATGAAGTATAAATTGGTACTAACATTTAGATCTATCATTGTTTTGTTCACCAAAACAAAAAACATTCTTCTACCGTTCTTATTTCAGCCACAATCAATCTGCAAAGAAACCTCCAGTCAGCGGACTTTTTCTCTTAAGGCATTATTTTTGTAACTTTTACACTAAATTAATAAATTTTTAACTATTTACGACTATAATTATAACTATATTATAAAATTTAAACTATTTACGACTTTAATTTTACTTAAATTATCTGTTCGTACATCTTGTGTTAAAATAAAAAGTATGGAATTTGAAAGCTATTATGTGGGTAGAATACAAAAAGTTACATGCAAATTCAAGCTGTTCATAGTTTATAAGCAATACAAAACTCGGTTAGTGATATTGTGTTACTCACATTGGCGTAAGAAATATTTGTATTTCCGATATTAATAAGAATATAGAATTGAATGGTTAATTTAGTGTAAAAGTTACAAAAATAATGCCTTAAGAGAAAAAGTCCGCTGACTGGAGGTTTCTTTGCAGACTGATTTTGGCTGAAGTAAGGACGGTAGAAGAATGTTTTATGTTTTGGTGAACAGAACAATGATGAATCTAAATGTTCGAGTATAGGCTGATGATTATGAGATACTTACCTATATCATATTATCACTGATTTCCGGGACAAAAAGCGTCCCGCAAAGGTTCACGGCGGGACGGCCCAAATTTGACACAAAAGCGGGACGTCCCGGAAAATCCGGGACGGTTGGCAAGCCTACTCACACCAATTATCTAGCCCAAGAGAAGCTTCGAAGAAACTCGTTAAATGGTTACTAGACAACGGATAAACATACTTAAAATAATAAAATACATACTATTATACATAGAAAACATCCAGACCCGAGACAATTTAGAAAACCAATAATTTCTAAATTGACCCGACCGGGATCGAACCCGGGACCTCAGAGATGGCGACACCATGAAAACCGGTGTACAAACCACTCGACCAAGGAGGTCGTCAATATATAAATCAAAATATCAATATATATTATTATGAGTGAGGATGAAGGCTACGAGGGGCACTTGCTAGGGAGGCTGAGCCGTTTGTGGCACTAGCATCGACTACCATCAACAAAGCCTTCAAGGACCACATCCAAAATAGCCATCGAACCGAATGGAAAGAGCTACCCGGCTGGCATAAGACACTCGAAATCCTTCATAGGCAAAGGCGTACTAGGACGGAGTAACATCATATTATGCGCAGGTAGCAGAAGGCAGGCCCGATTAATCACCGGTGCCCTGACTGGGCACTATGCCACAAAAGAAATGCTCCACAAATATGCAACTAGCTACAGACAACCTGTGCAGGGCATGTGGAGGGGAAACGGAGTCCATGTAGCACCTACTGGGTGACTGCGCCTCTTTTGCCAGGAAAATAATGAATCTTCAGGGATCAGCCTACCCGAAACCAGAAGATTTTAGGCTCTTCGCCCTAAAGGGCATTGCCAAGCTTACAGCAATTATCTTCACTGAGGAGGCAGAGTGATGGGACGGGGTTGCACAAAAGATCCAATGGGTCGACGTGCTGCTGCGAGAGGGAGACCTCTGCAGGCCCCACTAGATAAGATAAGGCTACGAGGGAAACTAAATTCACTCTTCTTGAATTGAAATACTAATGTATTTTATTATATTCTTTGAATAATCTCAGTTTTAGTTTTATTTCGCTCTATCGTTGCCTGCCTCTTTGATGTGGTAATCAGACATTACGAGCTCAGCCTTGTTATCACAATGAAAGTAGCCTTTCATCACTAAAAGTGTATAAGTATGATATTATAATTTAGAATCGAATCGGTTACTATAGCTAGATATAAGCTTTGATGCACCACTAATTACTACATACCTACATAATTTGAGATTTGTTAGAAGATAGTTTTCGAAATAGGGGGATTAACTTTTATTTTTTTAAGATAATATCATAACTTTTTTGTTTGAAAAACGTTAACTTTGAACTTATGTATGTAACGCCTTTTCAGACTACATACTTCCATTCCACATTCCGAAATCCTGACTCGCCTTCCGCAAACAGTCAATCAACATTGCTGCCCTCTTCTGTTACTTTACCTGAACCCACCTCTGATATTTCTTCAATAGAGATTGACCGTACTGTGGTGCGCGAATTACTTCGTTCGTATGGAATATTTGGAATAACTGAGTTTGTTAGGTAACTTATTTCATAAATTACGGTTTTATAACCTAACGGTGTGATGTGATTGTAACATTGAAAGCAACTTGCGTGACGGCATCCGTTGAACCCCCCGAACCGTATTGATTTTGGATCGAAAACGATTCGGTTCGACACTCAAAGCTTTGGGCGTCAAAGTCATAGGTGTCGACGGTCGATTACTAACTGTCAATCACTGAATAATTGCAAAGGTTAATTGCCAGGATGTTATGATAATTATGCGCCACTAGAAACAGAAATTCTATTCATTTGATCAGTGTTAAAACGTTGTGGTTTAAGTATTATGACTATTAATGGGAGATCTTTTGATTATTAAAAGAATACAACTAAAAAAAGTGGGTTGAAAACAAAAACACTCTGTATTATTTTACATTTTATAATCTTTTGAACCTACACATACATACCCACCAACCCGCATTGGGCCAGCGTGGTGGGTTATAGCCCAATACCCCCACGTGCTATTATCCACGTGGGAGGCCTGTGCTCAGCAGTGTTTATAGGCTGATGATGAGTCTTATGAAAACTGAAAAAGGTGCCCCCTGAATCATTGGGATCTCAATTTCAAGAAAATCAGTCGTGGTACCTTCATTTAAAATGGTCCATTAACTCGTAGTACAGTCGCCAGCAGATCAACTTACCGCAAAATGTCATATTTCTACAGTACATTATGAACCTTATGTTTTTGTTTTAAGGATCAATATTGACAGGTTTGGATAGGTTTATCTACTGGCGTGTGTAGCGTGTGTAACTTCGGCTCACGTGTGGCCATCACATAATCGGTGCGACATTTTTGTACTTACTGATAATTATGATTATGACTAATGACGACTATATTTTTAACAATAGACTACCATAAGCTAATTTTAGATAACAATGTATGTGACCAGTTGACATTGCGAGTGCGGTCTATACAGAGGAATGTATGTAGTGATTCGTCCGCGCGCGTGAATGGAAACTGATTCGCTACAGATAATGCGTTTGTATAGATTCGTGTTAGGATTTTACGTTTGGAAGTCCGTCGAGTGTCACGCACGACTCGTGTGAATATACCTTACTATAAATACAAGAAGTATAAATGTATTTAGCTAAACTAAAAAAGTGTTAACGTTTGTAGCAAAATGTGTAAGTACACTACAATCGGTACCTACATACCGAGACGGCTTATTAATGTGCCTTCTCAAATAACGACAAAACCTTCTAAAAGCGAAAAACAAAACATTTCTTGGTCACTTATCCGAATACAGATTGGCTAATAGATGCTAATAGGTAGCCTAACTTTTGTGATCGTCGTATAAACGCGTGACCCGTCACTAACGCTACGGTCGACGTTCTCAATAAGTTGTTGTCTTTTGATTGTTTAGTTGACGATAATTCGTAGTATTACTACGTCTATTTACAATCGAACATTGTTTGTGATGGGTTGATAATTAATGACGACTTTCTGAGGGATAATCTTACAATAAAATAATATTACAAATATAATACACAATAAATAATTTGATTTCATTAACTAAACATTTATAATGTTTACTTTGTTGACTTTAAACATATTTTGTCCATAGAAATGTATGGAACAGCTGCTTTTTTCGTCTATCAGAGTTGCTCGCATATACAAATAGTTGTTCTTTGCAATTAATGGGATGGCCCATTTGCGAGATTATACAGCTGTTACCAAACACCCTGTTTGTATCTGTTCAAATGTTCGCTTTTAATCGCCTCTGTGGTCTAGTGGCTAAGCCACCGGTTTCAGGCCCAGAGGTCCTGGGTTCGATTCCCAGAGGGGGGTACATCTTTGTGTGCTCGGTTTGGTTGGTGGTAGCGCTGTAACGTCCGCCTGGCTAGCTACCAGCATCTTATCTAAGTTTGTCGCCATAACAACGATGTTTATAGCATTGTTGTGTTCCGACAGTTTAAGATAAGATAGCCAGTTGAGGAGTGGTTGAGGGTACTGGGTGAAGCGCGCTTCCACCTCGGCCTTATCGTCACTTACCATCAGGTGAGATGAAACCCAAGCGCTTACGTGTTGTAGAAAAAAATGTTAGGGATCAGTTATAAATTGACATTAAGTTTACTGATGCTGGTATAGAAAAGTTATGTACCTAATAATAGATATGTGATTATATTTTCCTAAGCATTTGTTAACGGAAGCCCAACATGACTCATTGTTTAGAAGGCTTATGATATCGCAACAAAATCATTAATTAGTTATCTGTATTACGCTTTATGCATAATTGATAACATTTATTTTATTACATATTCTTATTATAAAAAAAGCAAGTTGTATTCATTGTCTTGACCACAGATATCAAAAGGTTCTGTATTCCGTGGTCTTGACCAATTTCTTTTAACTTTTTTGAAATCTACTAAGTAACATACAATTTGGACCGTAATTTGTGACGTATTACAATTAAACATTATTTAGGTTTTTTTTTAAATAATAGAAGGAAGCAAACGAGCAGGCGGGTCACCTGATGGAGCTGAGGAGAGATGGCCGCATGGACACCCGCAACACCAGAGGAATCGCAGATGCGTTGCAGGCCTATAGAAATGTGAGGGAGGGGGGAAGCCTCCGGAACTCTCACTGGCCTGACGAAACACAACAGCACCAAGTGCCATTATCTCACGCCGGATATTCGTGAGAGGGTGGTATTACCCCGGGCTAGCCGGCCCAATGCGTGCTGCAACGCGGCGTGGCTCTACCATTCAGTCAGTGTCACTCATTTAGCACCACCCAGGGGTCACGTGTAGGCTCTCAAGGGTAAACCTACGGACGCGAGTAACTTTAACCCCCTAGTTTAAACATCATTAGTTTATAAAATTATTTATTAATATGAAAACATTTATTAATGTTCAGCATTGATTGACCGCTATTCCTGTTTCGACTTTCAAGTACTTTACCAGAACTGGATTGAAGACTGGTTGTTATTACTTGATTTAGATCTGTGTTATTAGCATGTGTTCAGCTTCAGGGATTTCCCAATTCTTTACACATTCTTTAAGCGCTAATTAGCAACTTTTTCGTATTCTTAGTAAGTAATTTTTTGGGCATCGTTAAGTATACGTAACTTCTTTTATAACACATTTGCTCGTAAAGTAGCTCTTATTACACCGATTTCAGCATCGTAATGTAATAAGTTTCACACTAGTGCGGTAATGTAATTTAAAAATTAGTTATCATTTGGATCTATGGACAACATAGGCCTTTAGCCCGTTAGTACCTTTTACGACACCGTTAGTCGCCTTTTACGACACCGAAGGGAAGAGAGAAGTTTGAAGTATTATTTTGATGAGCTTATCACCGATCTATGCTGTTGGATGTATATGCAGTCTTTAGTCCGTTAGTCGCCTTTTACGACAACCAAGGGAAGAAAGGCGTTGGTAGTATTATTTTGATGAGCCCATCGCCGCTCTATGCTGTTGGATGTATGTGCAGTCTTTAGTCCGTTAGTCGCCTTTTACGACACCCAAGGGAAGAGAGGGGTTGGTGGTATTATTTTGATGAGCCCATCTACGCCCTATGCTGTTGGACAAAGAAAAATATATGTTGGCTTACCAAAGAATCATGCACTAGTAAAACAACAAAAAACGCAGTCATTTTAGGAAAATGTGTTTTCCTCGCAAATATGTTATAAAACGTCGTATGGCATACGTGCGCTTTGATAATTACAGCCTCTGCTTTCTTGCCTACGGCTACGGCTCGGGCTAGCAATATCGCCTCGGCTGTAATTTTCATCTTACCGCAATTATATCATAATGTACTATTACAAAACATAAAAAAAGTGATGGATTGTCGTTGTAAATGCACTCACTTTTAAAACATAAATCAATCTTGTCTAGATTATTGTGATTAACGGGTGTGTCGTTCTGCTCAAAACTATTCGAAGTAATATTTTCGGCTACACGATGAATTGCTCGGTTTTTTTTTGTTTCGATACAATTTGCTGTTGCTTGCATGGCTTCTTGTGTATTTAAACTGAAACCGATAACCGCTGAAATTTAGTGGTTCGGTGACCGATCTAACCTCGAAAAATAACATTTTTTTACAGCATATGTTGTGTTCCGTTAGTTAAAACAGCTAGTTGTTGTTCTATAGTTAAGGACTTTGAAATCAGGTACAATGAAATGCCTTTCTCGTCACTTCTGACTCTTTTTTTATGAGTTTAATGCATGCAAATGTATAATTATGGGTTTTGCACACGTAAATATTTGGGTTAATACATAATAAAACCCTGTAAAGTGTGCTTTATACTTCGGCTTAATCGTGACTTTAGATTAGAGTACTGTGTGCAAGTATTCGCCACTTGATAACGTTAACGAAACAAGAATACAAGATGGCGCTGCGTACCCTGGTGACTGGTGACAATGGGGCGGTGCTTTAATGCCATACAAATTCTCGTTTTCGTTAACGTGATGAAAATATGGTGAATAAAACTCGCAAAGCACTCGGAAGCCACGCGCTTTACCATTGCCAATTAAAAGCAAAGAGCACGTGAAGAAAGGATCATAATCATATTGTAAGCCCAAGTTTAAGGTCACGTTGCCCAAGTTTTCCGCGTGGCTAATTGTCTTACAATTAGTATCATGCTAGCTGGCCTTCGTGTGCGATTCGTTTTCGGTACACGTTTCATTTGGTTACTGTTGTTTATCTTTACTCCTCAACACGAGTTCACAATACTGGGTCGATTTGTTTACAACGCCCCTGGTTGGTGCAGCGTAATGCGGAGGTTGTTTATATCACGTCATTGATGCTCTATATAGAAACTTATTTTGGGATTGTCACTGTTAACGACTTGCAAGTTTTGATTAATGGACACCTACAGGTAAGTTTGTCCGTTATTCGTAGTGTAGGACGAGGTGGACCGATGACTTAGGCTAGGCTTAGGTATGTTCAGTACTTCAGTAGTAGGTATGACTATAATAGGCCACACCTTAAAGAGAAATAATTTGAATTATACACTTTATGTTGCTAGTTAGTTACTTCCTATTGGAAGAAAGAAGAATTTATTTGGTACACACTATTGCATGTTTCATCAACTTTATACCTGGTGGACAAAAAAGGCTTTCCCACGTTGAGAAGGAGCATTCGATGTCCTCGCGTTTGGACTCCATTTCTGTTTTAAATCAGGTATAGCGGAGTCTCTTGTTCTTCTTCCCTTTATTTTCTTATTCTGCCGCTACGGGCCGTTAAGTAAACAAGTTAAGCAATACAAGTATTCGCTTCTAAATTACTCGCATTGTGCGAACAAGGCTTAGCAGAGTTACAATGATTAGTGTGTAGTGTCCTAGGTGCCTTCCGTGCCCGCCTCGCGCGTTGCGGTGTGGTGTGCGCTAAACTTCCTGCAATTATTGCATTTCTTCACTTTTACTGTGTCGTAATGGATAAGTAAGTACTTATCCGTACTAACCGACCGACACAAGTTGTGTTGAACATGAAGTTCTTTGGTATTTTATACGATGCTTTTTTGTTTAGGTGTGTTGTAGCTCTTAGTAGATAGATTGCCTGCTCCGGCGTTTACAAACGCCGAGTTTACTAAACGCCAAATAGAGACTATAATCTAAGATTTACTATCATCATCAGCGGCTTGTAAACGACTTTTTACTTAGATTTTCTGCTTTTTGCAAGTTGTTGCTTTCGCATTTACATTGTTATATTGAAATCAAAAATGACAACACACGGGACTCGAACTGACGACCTTTCGCCATCCGGGTGATGCTCTTCCAATTGAGCTACCGAGTCGCGTTCACGTTCAAGGTATCATACATACACACGGCAGCAGGCAATATACTCGAAACTTTTTATATTTCTATAAATGATATTGATCCTAACATCCCAATCATAAAGTTCAAAATGTGTTGTTGTGTAGTTTAATCTGCTGCCGTATGTACTTTAGTTAATGATGAAACTACGCTAGCTAATAGCGTTAAAAATGTTAAAATACAGGCACTTAAAAAATTCTCTCGTCTCGCTTAGGGTGGATTCGACCAAACTGGAATAAAACTTACTTCGAGATTAGTCTATACAAATTAGAATTAGACTATTTCTGTTAGACACGATAAACAGATGTTCCCGGACGAAGGTTCCACCTTTAAAAGACATCAAAAATAGCCCGCTCCCACCCCTCCAATGACGTCACGCGGCAATAGGGGAAGCAAATCGACTGCAACCACCGTTTTGGCAGCAATAAACTTAGAGGTGACGTCAGCACTTTCACTTTGTGTTTATTTGTTTTAGAACTGACAACAGCTGATCATTTTGTTTGACAGTAGGCGTTTTGCCTTCACAATTATCCAATTGAACAATAACTCAGTTTAAGGGGGTCCTGCACGAAATTGTGAAAATTTACGTATTTTTAAGTCATTTGTACTATGCGCTGAATTAGTTAAATAGGTACATTAAAAGAACTTATGTAAGTTAGCCTGATCATTGCACAAGGTTCCTTGTTGAAATTGAAACAAATTCTTTAAACAATATCAAACAATACATAAATCTAATGACTCCTAAAACATTTTTTTTCGACAACTTTCTTAATTCTTACATGAAAAAAATTGTATTGATATTCCGCAGGCCACCCCCAAAAGTAAATTTTAATTTTTAACACAAGCGCGTGATGGTTTTGCACATTTCGCAGGATAAAAACATTGGTCTAATTAAATTACTTGGTCTGAAACTTCAAAGCAGAATTGTTCTAATTATAAATATCAATATGATTGATTTTGCTTTGAAGTTCATTAAGAGACTTATGTCAGTTTTTGCGATCGCGCGGCACCCCCCTTAAGTGATCGTCTCTTTATTTCATAAAGTTATTATACCATTCCGTTATGTAATAACTTTATGCTTTATTTATAAGCTTCTGTCAGTTTAACTTCAATTAGAGCAGTTTATATTGATACCTGAAATCATGTTTTCCAATTCCAATAGGTACTACCACCCCCTCTCTTTCCTTGAGTGTCGTAAAAGGCGACTAACGGATTAAAGAATGCACAATTGCACATACTTCCAACAGCATAGAGCGGCGATGGGCTCACCACCTGTCACGCTGAGCACATGTGCAGTCGGTATTTGGTGAAAAGTGGACTGAGAGGACTGTATTTGCTGTCCTCATTGCCTAGTCTCTAACTAACCCTTCGCGGGTAAACTATTAGTTATTCTGTGATAATAGTAGGTATGCAAATAGGAAAGCATAATTTTTTATAAAAAATTGTGTTTTCCTTTTTGGAAATTTCTTTGTGAAAAAAGGCAGCCCGGCAACTACTGTTACCCTTTATTTAACGTACATAGTAGGTACTAATGCTGGATTTACACGGAGCCAATACTTGAGACAATCCAATAAGCCAGTCCAATATTGGCGTCGTGTAAATAGAGACAGACCACTACATTGGATTGTCCTCAAGCCATTTTTGCTTAGCATTGGCATTGGCTTATTGGACTGGCTTAGTGGATTGTCTGAAGTATTGGCTTCGTGTAAATCCAGCATAATAGTATGTTGAGTCATTGGTATTCAACAACCTTTTGAGCTCATGTAGTACCAGCTAGCTAAAAGTTGGGTCCTTGTGTACATGCTTTGAAAATTATGCTTTGTTTTCTATTACCGTATCCTGTTCTGCGCTTTTATTTTAATAAAGAATCGATAAAGATGACATTATGGTTACCAATATTACTAAATCGACACAGACGTATTAAGGGTTAACATTTACAAAAAAAATCTGTCAAAAAAGATGAAAAATAAATGTTTCGAGACGTGAAAGACTACAATCAAGTAGGTTTTTACCCCCGACTGTATGATGTCGTCATGTCGGCCTAAATGGGCAACACCCTAGCAGTGACGGCGATAGACATTTGGTTGGTGACGTCACGCTTCCTAATTTGCTCCCTACTAACCCGACCGGTTACGTCCAGAACTATATTTGATTCTACCAAGAGTTGGTGTGTTTGTTTGGATGTGGTGGCCGGTAACGACTTAGCCTTGGTGCGTACCTGAACGTATGTGATCTATTTTAGCTGCTTTGCTTATTTACGTATCAATAAAGTTAATTGGGTAAGATGTGTTATTTATTAATGTTGTTTGTATCAAACATGCACATATAAAATATCATCGAAGTGCTAGTGACTGGGAAAATTTGTGAATGCAAGTCCTGTTGACGTTCCTATTTCCAGTTTTTGCATTGGTCACCTTATCGCTTGAGTGACCTGCGTACTTTACGCGATTAGCGTGGTCATTGCGTCCTATCTATTTATGTTACACTAACACTTCCGTAGTACAATAAGCAATGAACTAGAAAATCGCTTGCCCTGTCGCATTGCGCTCGTGTTCGTGGTCGTGGACGTCTTTACACTTCTATGCCCACGGGAGTCGCCATTGCCATTGTGTAAGTTCACTGGCATACTAGCAGGCATATCACTTAATTTTAATAATTTATACTTACTGTTGATAATTATATCGATAGAACTGTATAAAAGAAAACAGCTAGGTAGTTCGGTTCGGAAATTTAATTATATTAAAATAGAATATTAAATGATAATTATAGGTCTGCGTTGCCTGTCATCCTGCACAGACCTTTTTAGTAATATATGTATATTATTTATTTTAATTATTGAAAAAGCGAAAAAAGCAGCTGTTCCAAACAAAATTCCAAGTGCTTTTCCTCCTAATGTATGGAACAAAGTAATAATAACTCAATGGGAACAACTAATTTTTTTATCGCTTTTTCAGGGTGCTCCGTTATTAATAATTGTTATTTTCACTTTAGTAGAATGGCTCAGTTGCGGAATTATAAACCAATTACCAAACACCCTGTATACTTCTCACAGCGGTTTCATTTCCGGCCTTCCCACAGGTTTTATCGATCATCTTACGACCTCAAGGGATTGAATATCTATCGATCTTTCACACTGTAGTTGGAGAAAGCAATCTTTATATACCTGCATATATTTTATATACATACATACATATAATCACTACTATTATCCCTGAAGGGTTAGTCAGAGACTAGGCAATGAGGACCGCAAAAGCAGTCCTCTACCATAGTCCACTTTTCACCAAATACCGACTGTACAAGTGCTCAGCGTGGCAGGTGGTGAGCCCATCGCTGCCCATATGCTGTTGGAAGTATGTCCATCTTTAGTCCGTTAGTCGCCTTTTACGACACCCAAAGGAAGGTAGTATTCTTTCACCGCTATACGCGACACAGTTAATGGAGATCAGGTTTTATCGACCATATTACGATTCTAAGGGATTAAATATCTATCCATCTTTCAGTCTGCAATTGTAGAAAGCAATCTTTATATTTCCTTACCTGTATATTTTTACTTTATATAAACAAAAACGGAAGTTTCCAACATAAATAAAAATACATTGAATTGAAGCTACTCGTAACGTTGTGTTGCTTAGGTGACGTCAGGCCAGCTTTCATGTGCTAATTTAATACTCCGAGTCCAGAACAAAGAGCCTCTTTGTGATTTGATTGGACGGTGGCTTAATGCTCTGTACATTGTCATGGGACTCGTTAAAGCTAATGTGTTAAGAGTTACATTTTGCTTTATTAGATAATTCATATTTTACAGTAAGTACTTACTTTTATGAAAAAAAATAATTTCACTATGAATATGATGATGATTGATGATTTATAAAAGAAACAAAAAAATAATGACCACAATGATCCTTAAAAGTGTAAATAGTTCGAAACGTCATAATAAAACAAATAAGTACTTAAGAGGCCTATTACATCTCGACTGTGATTTTTGCGTAAAATGGCCAATTTTGACGATATGGATCTCAGAAACAAAAATACATTAACAATTATGACTCATTGAATAGTGTAGAATAGCTATTGGAATAGTGCGTAGCGGCCTCGCTTTTTGTAAATTTTGCTTAACTTTTTAATTAAATCCAAAATTGCAGAGAAAGATTTTCATAAAGTGCGCGAAGGCACTTTTTTGAGCCCATCGATTGAACTACTGTTCTAAACAAGTGAAATAAAAAAAATATAATGTTATCTCTTATATAGTCGAATAGTGCGTAGCGGCCTCAGAATTTTTAGATATCATTGATTTTATATAGGAAAAAATCTTATTCTAAACCAAAAAACTTCGAAAATCGCTATAAGTTAACTGTGAATATCTCTTATCTACGATAATATTATTGAGCAAAATTTATACCAGAGTAATTGTTACTTCATGAGAAATAAAGATTTTATAATGAATTTATTATCCTATTTCAATAAAAACGATAAAAACGACTGCAAAATTACTACAAAATGCGATGCGCCGGCCGTCGGAATTCAACATATGCTCACAGCATGGAGATTTATAATATTATGCACAAATTTATTATCCTATTTCGATAAAAACGATAAATACAACTCCAAAATTACTACAAAATGCGAAAATGGACATTTTACGCAAAAATCACATTCGAGATGTAATAGGCCTCGTATAAGTACGCGATTAGACTTGCAAAAAAAGGTAGTAAAGTAGATAGATAGATGAACACTTTATTGCACATACACAAGGAACACACACATTACATAATCTTAGAGCTAGTATGGGCAAAGGCGGTCTTATCGCTGAAAGCGATCTCTTCCAGACAACCTTTGGTTTATGGAACCTGGAAAAAAGGGTAGAGGTAGTGCGCAAGTACTAATTAATAAATTAATAAGTTAAACTAATTATTAAATTAAAAGTACTACTTAATCTATTTACCACGCTTGCCAAAATGCGAAACACACTTTGGCCGACTTGGGAATTGAACCTGAGACCTCCGGATATCGGACCGAGAAACTACCTAATTCATGTAATGATGACTTGATTTCAATGATAGGCCTTTGCCCTGCAGTGGGACAGTACATAGCGCATAGGCTGTACTTTACTTTTTACCACAGAATAACTAATAGTACTACCGTACAGAAGGTTCCAACGACTTTCACGCGAAATTGAAACTTATCGTGTGACCCGAGCGTTCATATTCCGTAGAGCAACGCTGACTCGATATCGATTTGACGTCATGACGTCAGTACGTTACAGAGCGTAGGGTTTACGCGCGCGCGCAGGGATTACTCGTGTTGCGACTCGGCGCTCGGTGTTAAGTGCTATGGCTCGCGGCAATCTTTACTGCCATACGCCTAGGCGGCCTGCCTGGGAGGCGCGTCGGCCGACCGTACCTAAACTGCGGAGTGACACCCCTCTGCTTTTACACCTAACGTTCGAATGAAACAACATCTCTTTGAGTAAAACAGTATCCGTCTATACACTGCACTCGTAAATCGTTGTCGTCAGGCCATTGAGTTTGGTTGCCAAGGGGAGTGTCGTGACTCGTAACTCCTGACGTCACTGGCTAAATCACCCCCCTCCACGCCGCATTGGGGTGCGTCAAAGGCCTCGTCCCGTGGACATTTGATTGACCTGGATAGCGCAAATGACATTGCCTCTAACACCGCTGGAGGTGTAAAATATAATGGTATACATTATCGGCTTGCCCTCTATACTTAATCTAACCATTAATAGTTATATACCAATAAAATTAAAGACCTGACTCACTTGCGTTGCGAGTTTGCGACTGAATTATCAACGCCCAACCCTTAGACCTAGAAAGCTGAAATTTTGTGCGAAGGTTGACCTATGGTGGATTCGACCAAACTGGAATAAGACTAACTCCGAGATTAGTCTATACAAATTCGGCGTTTATTCTAGGTATAAGACCTTATTCCAGTTTGTTCGAATCCACCCTTAATGATGTAGTCAAGGAATAAGATATTATAGGCTTGATGGTGTAATAAATAACAGGTATAATAATAATTACCTAAACCTTTGGCCTTACCATCAACTCTTAGCAGTAAGTATTACTTTAATCTTACTATGAATCAAGAAGAATCAAGAATCATTATCATTTATTATTATTCGTAATATTTGATTATTTGCGTTAAAAAACGCTCAAATAAACTCAAAGATAACGAAACGTTGAAAAAATGTCTACCTTAGGCGGGAATCGAACCCGTGTCCTCCGCGATCCGGGCGGCTGCGTTACCACTCCGCCACCGAGGTATTGGTTTTACCTGATGAAATTTTTCAACGCTTTTGACTTTATGTTTATTATAGCAACAGTGTCTTATCAAACCTCTTAGAATTTACATTCTAAAGAGATCTGAATGAAAATATTTTACAATATTTTAAACATTCAGTTAAGATAGGACTGCTTTATAGATTCGTAATATTTGATTCATTTATTCAGGTTAGGCCATGTTTAGGTTACAGCACATTATGAATGTCATTATGCCATCGGTTCGTAAGTCTATCTATGGGGCGGGGCGGGAGCCTTGTACTGAGAAGAAGCAAATTCCGAAATGAATTGTTCATAGTAACAAGTAATACTTCTCGTAAAAGGTGACAGTCAGTAGGTATAACGTATACCCTGTTCTGTGGTATAACGTTTCAGAAGATAGGTTCCTATGTCATTATTATTTTCGTAGAATTTCAGGAATGTACTTAGCCATGGAAAGGGCGAAAGCTAATAGTCATTCTTACAATATTACAACCGATCTACCTACTACTTACTTGTCACCCGCGATTTTGATTACTCTGTGCCATGATTGATTGATCGTTCCGATGGATTCCGCAAAAATATAGCGTTGTATGCTATACACTTTCTACATTTTACTCGAATCAGCTTACTTTTATTGCTGAAATGTCATCCAAAGTGGAAAAACCATTGTATTTACAATGTTATTGTTGTACGCTGACACCAGCTGACACTGTTATAAAGGTAGGTATGACTTATTTCACGTTTGTCGTAATAAAGTGAACGTGTACCTTCATGCGTTGATAATATTATAAATTCTACCAAGACTAGCATTACATTTGTTTGTTGATAGTTACTGTTATCTAATTCTTTTCGTTCATCATCTCGTCGGTATTATGTATTCTACCTATATTCTGCACTATATTTGTGTTTATAACAGCGATAACAGTGTCGCGTTAGCGGTGAAATAATACTACCCCTCTCTTCCCTTGGGTGTCGTAAAAGGCGACTAACGGACTAAAGACAGCACATACATCCAACAGCATAGAGCGGCGATGGGACACCACCTGTCACGCTGAGTACATGTGCAGTCACTATTTGGTGAAAAGTGGACTAGCGTTTGAGCGCAGCCCAGCGGTTAGCGTGATCGAGTTGCGATATTACAAATTAAGCAACTTTCGTAATGCCGGGTCACCGGTTCGGTGTACAAATTAAAATACTTCGAGTTCTTCCGTCGGAAGGCACGTTGCCTTACCATTTGGTCATAATAAGTTAGCTACCCACCAATCCCAGCCTTTAATTTTATTCCCACTGTATTGTGTAGTGGTTAGATCACCGGTCTCAGACTCAGTGGTCCAGGGTTTGATTCCCAGCGGAGGCTACATGTTTGTACTCGGTTTAGTTGGTGGTAAACCTGGTTTTAACTCCGTCTGATTAGCCACCACCATCTTATCTAAATATGTCGTCATATCACCAATGTTACTAGCATTGTTGTGTTCCGACAGCCAGCGATAAGACAGCCAGTTCCTGTAGTTGAGGAATCCGGGGTTAGATTGTTTCTACCAATCGTCCTTATCGGTGGGATGAAGGCCAAGGTACCCATAGATAAAGTTTAAAAAGCGCATTGCGCTAGCGTAAGTATAAGTAGTGGTTTATCGTTCGTAGAAGTTATCTCTCTCTACTCTATAAACTCTCTCTATACTCTAAGACCTGAGTAAGATCAGGTAGCCTTAATGTTAAACATATACATACATACATATAATCACGACTATTATCCCCGAAGGGTCAGAGACTAGGCAATGAGGACAGCAAAAGCAGTCCTCTACCATAGTCCACTTTTTACCAAATACCGACTGCACGTGTGCTCAGCGTAACAGGTGGTGAGCCCATGGCCGCTCTATGCTGCTGGTAGTATGTGCAGTCTTTAGTCCGTTAGTCGCCTCTTACGACACCCAAGGGAAGAGAGCGTGTGGTAGTATTCTTTCATCGTTACGCGACACGGTCAAATGTTAAACAGATCATGAATTAAAAAAAAAGCGGTGGCGCTTATTTTTCAAAAGTATACTACCAACACATGTCTTCCCTTTGGGTAATATCGTAAAAGGCGACTGACGTACTAATAACTGCACATACCTCCAACAGCATAGAGCGGCGACAGGCTCATCGCCTATCACGCTGAGCACATGTGCAGTTGCTATTTGGTGAAAGGTAGACTGACAGTGCACCGCTTTTGCGGTCCGTATTGCCTAGTCTCTGACTAACCCTTCGGGGATAATAGTCGTGTTTGTCTGTATTGCATTGTATTGAACCTCTTCGGTCGTTCAGAATCACCATTACAGTAATAAAAAGAAAAAATGGGACACACAAAATAGGACTGTGGCAAGGTCATGGTCTGAATACCACAGTTTATGGTTTGCATCGGTCGGCGCGGGTGATTGCATTGTTAGCGAAATAGGTCGCCTGTTAATATACGTTTAAAGGTAACTGGAACGGGTATATAAACAGTTTCACCTATTAGTGGTGATATAAATCAAATTATGTGTTTTAACATCTATTTGTATGTTGATTTATTGATGAAAAAAATTATTTTATTATAGGGATATCATATATTTTTATATATTTCTGACGCTGTTAAAGAAACAGTAAAAGAATAGATAAGAAATGTTTCTGCTTCTTCCTACTTATACTCAGTACAAGTACTCTCGCTATAGACTTGGCTATAGGCTATATTATAGCCAATGGTGTAGTGACTTACAAGAACTCAATCTATTTTTATAAATTTTCAGTGTAAACCTTATTTTTAACAGCCTGTGAACCTTGAACCACCAAGGTCGCAGTGGAACAAGGGCCCACTATACCCGATTATTATGCACGCCCATGTGTGCAGCGAAATGTTCACGCAAGCCACCGAATTTCTTAACCTCCCCCGTATATGTATCTAGGTTATCGCCGCCGCTGCCGCGAATAATCAATCGGTGATTCGTTATTATTCAACAGAGCCATGGATAATATCAGTGAATATGCTATTTTTCATTTTTTATAAGACTTGCGCGGTCTCCACGCGGATTACTGACAGGAGGTGGTGCAGGACAGACTCGGATGGAACTTCCATCTAATCTTGCCATCATGGAAGCTCTTATTATCGTAGGCCAAGACTCACTTTTTGTCGCTGCGCCAACTCTGTTAGTTTTTTTAGTTAGTTCATTTGTTATATAGGTAAGTGACAAAGAATATCGTGGATGAAACCATTTAAATGTAGAAGAAAGTAAACAAACTAAAATGCAAATCTTCGAAAGTGCGTGTCCAATAGAACATGGATGTCATGCAATGTTGATCGTTTTGTTATTTAGTTAAGTAGGTACTTACTTACTAAATATTTATAAATTCCCATAAATTCCATACAATGTATAATATCTGTGGCGTGACGTCACTAATCTAGCATTTCAAATCATGATACTGTCTAGCGCTCTGTAAAATGAAATGACCGTTAACTACAGTTTGTTCCAATGTTATACACAAACCACGCCAGTATCGATATTTATGACAGCGCCTCTAACCACACTACAGATGTATCTATCTGTAATCTATCTACTGACCTGATTGGCTTGTGATATCAGTATCACACGGAAGTATTGAATTAAATCCTTCAGCGAAAAGATTTTCGTCAAAAACACACATGAATTTAAACATATGTTTAATTTTTTAAATACAACAGTAAGTTCTTCAAAACATTTATAAATACTTACTCTATTGATGTAGCATTATGTGAAGCCGTCATAACTAGCCGTTCCTATTAAATGACTTATCTTCTGGATTCTATTTGGATTTTTTCTGGATGTCAGTGACATCCGTTTTGAAAAAACTCGTCACTCTCATTCGGACAACTTTCATGTTTACAAGCTTTATAGTTCTGGAGATCTCTTAATTAATCAGTCAGTTACAGTTAGAAAGAATTTTTTTTTTTACGCTCACCTATTATTTAGTCCAAGATGAGTATTCTTTTAAAACTCGTTAATATGGTAAGATAACGGATAAATATACTTAAACATAGAAAAAACACCCACACCCGAAATCAATTTAGAAAAACAGTTATTCTCTAAATTGACCCGACCGGGAATTTAACCCGGGACCTCAGAGATGGCGCGACGACAGACCCAGCGTGCTAACTCTGATATCGATCATGTGTATTACAAGTCAAAATCTAATCATTCATTCAATGTAAACCTTCACAGGCACATGTAGTCAATTTAACGTCATAAAAAAGTTTCTGTCCGTCTATACAAGTGGCAAATGCTCATTCCCTGTCTATTCGTAATGAGACGTACAATGCGAGCGCTGTATTTTTCACTAGGAATTAGCACAGTACCCTGCTGCGTATAGAACAGACCAGCTTTCCTAGAGAAAAGTGACTGGGGATGGGTTCTGTTTCCAAAATTTAAAAAAATAGGTACCTGTTGTACTTATAGTTCTGCTTGTTCGTACCAACAGGAGGGGCCCCACTCCACGTTGCCCGACGACGAGTTCTACGATGCGGTGGAGACTGGCTTCGACAAAATGGAGGAGGAGCGGTGCGCGCGAGTGGCGCCTCCCAGCGTGCACACGCGGGACCAGGTGGAACTACCGCCGCCGGCCATCGACAACAGGCTCACCGTGCACGCGCTGTGGACTGAGGTGAAGATACCCCCCTTTTATAGGCTGATTTGATGTTTGTTTATAACGCGAGTGGCGCCGCCCAGCGTGCACACGCGGGACCATGTGGAACTACCCCCGCCAGCCATCGACAACAGGCTCACCGTGCACGCGCTGTCGACTGAGGTGAGGATACCTTCTCTGTCATAGGCTGATGCTGTTTGTTTTGGGATGTACTTTACCAGGACACAATGGCGGCGCTACCAGTCGCCGATGCTACACAGATAAAAAGGATTTCTCAAAGCAAGAAAAATAGTTTTCTTGACATATTACGTTATTTTAAGGAAAATTGTCTTAATACAAGTAATGTTTATTCATTTTTAGATATTGGCAGTCTTAAAACAAAAGATATATTTTCTTGTTGCATTTTTACAATCAAGAAAAAATATTTTCAATGAAGATAAGTAAAATTAATCTAAGAAGTTCAAATGTTATTGCTTTAATACAATGAAATACTTATTTCAAACTGAAAGTTTTTTTTATCACAATGATACAATTCATTAAATGAAGAAAACATTATCTTGAATCATATCTTGAGCAAATTTAAAAAAATATCTCTTGAACTAATGACATCTAATCTTGTTTTGAGTAAACATCCTGGTTTGCTACAAAATATTATAGTACATTGTTTCAATTAAATAAAATATTGAAAAAAGATAAAAATATTTTAACTCAGTAACTAGTAATCTTTACCAAAAATAGTTTTTTTGATATGTCAACCCACGCTTATCTAACGATATTGTGAGTGTGCGCGCCATGCAAAGCAAGTTTAAAACTGTTTGTACTGTTTGAGATTAGGCCTGTGGCTGCCAGATGAAAAATTAGTGGACAAAGTGACGACAACAATGACGCCCTAGATGGCGCTGTACTGATTCCTGCATCGCGCTATGGTTTCGTTTCATCAATAGTATAAGTACGGATCTGTTTTTTTTTTAACGTATCGAATCTTGCATTGCACTAAGGTTCCTTCTAAGTATATTTGGAACTTTGGAACATGTTTGGTCTATCGAATCGAGTTACTGAGTATTCTATCAGTACTCTCAAATACTCAATAGAGGACAGATGTTTCCTGCAAGAATGTTTTTTGTAGAATTAAAACTAATAAGTACCAACATTAAAATGCATTTTAGACTCTTTATTGCAAGGAATGAAGGAATATTTTTCCCGGAACAAGAAAGCTTTTTCTTATTGAAGGTAGCATAAATTGAAACTTAAATATTAGTTATTGGTCTAAGGATATATTTTCTCAAATTAAAATAAACTTATCTGAACTGAAATCAATATTTTCTTGAAATAAAAATACATCCTAAGCTTGCATCAAGAGAATTATCAACTTACATTAAGAATACTTATAATTCTTGGTTAAAGATGTATTATTTTAAATCAATCAAGAATTGTTTTATTTCAAGATTATTTCAAATATCAGTTTAAGATTATTATTTTTTTAATGTAAGAAAATATATGTTTCAATATATGAGGCAACCATAATCTTGGTTTAATGCAATTTGCTTTCATGCAAGATTATTTTACTTATTTTTTCGTTTTTTCTGTGTAAGAAAATGTATCAACTCTAGCGCAGCCAACCAATTTAATACTGTTATACATTTTGTTGGCGCCAATCAGTGACTGGAGTATTAGAGCCACTACTATTTATTTATAAGAAGCTGAATTTGTCGCTTGTGGGGTTATAATTATGCTACCACAGTCCACAGAGCTACCTGTCCACTGTCAATCACTACGATGGTAGAGGGGAAGGAGGGTCTACCCACTAAAACGGACTAATCTAATACTTTGGCGGCTGCAATAATAACTGGAGTCGTAAATAGGGCATGCCATTATTCGCAAACTTTTAGTATTCGAATATTCGTATTCGTTTAGAGTAGTATTTGAATATGAAAAAAATAGAAACATACAAAATCTCTTTATTCATTTAAATAATATGTAAATGTAAAGTTTTTTCGAGTTCTATCCATGTATTCATGTAAGGGCTTGCAAATAATCGACGTGAAAATCGAATATTTGATTTCATTTGGAGAAGTATTCAAATAATAATATTATTTGTTAAGTCCAAAAAATTTAAAAAGAAACGCGCAGGCCTCACCCTCTAAACGCATCCGAAACTTCGCTGGCCTGTAGTTTGAGGTAGACAGCTTTGCGTGTATGTACAGTGTAGTAACAGCAGCGCGCGCGCATTGTACGACGAATTACAATGAGAGTGGGTTTAGGCGCAGAATGTCCAATTCGCAAAATGTCCAGCGGTCGCAAAAAGTTCAATTCGTCATTATTTATTTAATTTGTCCGGCACAATAAAACGGTATCCACGAGTTATTTTTATTGTGCCGGACAAATTAAATAAATAATGACGAATTGAACTTTTTGCGACCGCTGGACATTTTGCGAATTGGACATTCTGCGCCTAAACCTGAGAGTGAAGCCCCTAGATGTTTCCAACACGACCTTTACCATAGGCTGATGATTAACAAGGACATAAAACCCTGGGAAATAACCCCTTAGTATTTAGAAATAGAATATATCACAGCTTTTTATGTTGTTTACAGATTGACCGGATATCAACAGAGCAGATTCAGGCAGCGTTTGAAGGGGTCGGCGGTGAGATTGGATGGCAACTCTTCGCGGAGGAGGGTGACATGAGGATGTACAGAAGGTGGGTGAAATGTTGTTGTGGTGACAAAATGGTGGTTAAATAAATAGAACTGTAGAATTGCGGGATCGTAGAGGTTGAAGTTGGTTTGGATGCGAGGAGTAAAGCCACACATAACTCGCGGGTTTCCCCAGACCCACGAGAATGCAGAATGCATACCCATTTTTTGCAGTGAAAAAAATGGGGTGCCGTTTTGTACCGAAGTTTAGCGATTCTCAAGGCCAATCATGTACCTTCGGCAAGGCACCTCTCAAGAAAAACAGGGTGCTGTAAACCACTGACGCTAGTTCTTATGCTAAGAATATCCTGGCTTCCTTAGTACATATAGATATACAGGACTATTATTTATTTACTTAAACAAAACTTAATACTACCATTATTATACAGATAAAAACCCAATGCGTACAAGCACTTATAATTTTTTTTTACCTAACTTATTTACATTATGAGCTGTAGTAACGTACGAGTATAACAAGCCCAGGCTGCCCAGGATACAGTTTCCTCCGTTTGAATGCCTTGAAGAACTTTCAGTTTTCTTTCCCAATTCCTTGCAACACTACTACGTTTTGATTAGTTTATGTTTGCGATATATCAGCACTGAGCAACTTCCTCACGATTCGATTAGTAAATATATTAAACTCAACTATAGTAACAACTATGATTCGCGGTATTTTGTTTGGCGAAATTTGTGTTTAGTATATCTGATCGGATCGGATTGTATAACGGTTTGCGAGAAGTATGGAGCGAGTCGACTAGTGATTTGGTGTCGAAGAAAGCTGTCTGTCTTCATATTCAGGCATTCAGGAGGCATTTGCTTCGTACGCGTAGACCTACCTGGGGGGTTACTGTCGAACGCAAACTCAATCTTAATACAATTCCAATGCGATTAATATGTATCGATATTGGGATTAGTAAAGATAATTCCGGAACGCCATCTCGATAATAATTTGTTCCATCAATTTCCACGCAATTTAATTCCAATGTGGCGCTATTGTCGCTTACAAAAGTGCCTTTTGACATTTTTTAGATTTATGATTGAAAATTAATTAATGCAATTCTGTTCCAAGAGTAGCCTACCAGAGCATATGTTGGTATATTATTTTGATACGAATGCCTCATCTTATTACACTCTGGCGGCGCATTTCGAGGCATTCGTTGTTTGTTTGTGTCGTGCCTTTAAACAAATATAAAGGCAGATGTTATGGTTGTGTTGCCCATTCACAAATATAGAGTGTTTAAACTCTCAACAAGCATGGTCTTGGTAAAGGTAAAATAAAACTATAATGAACTTGCTTGTATATAAGCTTATTATTGGAAGTGAAAAAATGGTACAACACCCTTATATACTACATACATGTAATCACGACTATTATCCCCGAAGGGTTAGTCAGAGATTAGGCGAAGAGAGCAGCAAAAGCAGTCCTCTACCATAGTCCACTTTTCACCAAATAGCGAATGCGCATGTGCTCAGCGTGACAGGTGGTGAGCCCATCGGCGCTCTAAGCTGAAGGATGTATGTGCAGTCTTTAGTGCCTTAGTCGCCTTTTACGACACCTAAGCAATGAGAGGGGGTAATAGTATTCTTTCACCGCTACGTGACACGCGGGTCTATCGGCTAAAAAATATGGATATGGACCTTATGGTATTTTGTCCTTATATGGGCATATTATGGGCTTCAAATGTCAAATGAAGTCCATGTCCATATTGATATTTTTTTAGCCGATAGGGTAGACGTTTGTATATTACCCATATACACTAATCGCACGAAAACTTCGATAGGTACCGCCTTTTAGTTTAGTTTAGTTTAGTTTAGTGGCACAGCGTCATCTGTTATAAATCATGTAAACACGGTGACGTATAAATTCGAATTTCGATTACATCGCAAGGCATAGAGAGTACATAGAGCCTGATGTTGACGTTTGTTCCAGGGAGATGGAGGTGGACGGCATGGTGATGGACCCGCTGAAGGCGATGCACAAGGTGCGCGGCGTGTCGGCGCGCGAGATGTGCCACTACTTCTTCAACCCGCGCTACAGATACGAGTGGGAGAGTGAGTACACGATACAATTAACGAAGATACTGTGAAACAGCGAGCGCCGGCAAGCCGAATCGCGACTAAGGGACTGATTTGATTGCATAAAGAAACAGGTTTTCGGCACAGACAAATCTGTGCGGGTCGGTACCGATTGGTACAGGTATATTATTTTCATCGTTCACTTATAAAGAAACAACAGGTTTAAACTGGTCGGTGCCTACCACCTGGACTGGGTCATATGGGTTTACGGGGTTTTTTTTTTATAATAGAAGGATGCAAACGAGCAGGCGGGTCACCTGATGGAGAGTAATCTCCGCCGCCCATGGACATTGCAATACCAGAGGAATCGCAGATGCGTTGTCGGCCTTTAAGGAAGGTGTTCCGGCTGGGCGATGTAGTATGGAAGGTCGGGGTCACCAGTGTTCCATCGGGCGTAGTGTGCGATGTAGTTGATGATGGAGGGTTCCACGACTGCGTCTCTTAAAGTGATGTTGTATATTTACAGTGACTACATTGTGACTAACTTATTATCTAAACCTTACAAGACTATTTATACAATAATAACTACGTAGATGTTGGAGGAAGGACGCCGTGTCATATCTTTATCGGATCTACACGCGTTTAAGAATGCGCTTACAAACTCTTTAACCAATACGTGAAGATAATAAATTATGTAGCGACGCAGGCCGCCACAGAAGGAATATGTTTTATGGGGGGGAGGCCTCCGGAACTCTTACTGGCGGGACGAAACGCAACAGCATCAAGTGCTATTATTTCACGCCGGATATTCGTGCGAGGGTGGTATTACGCCGGGCGAGCCGGCCAAATGCGTGCTGCAACGCAGCGTGGCTCTACCACTCAGTCAGTGTCACTCATTTAGCTCCACCCAGGGGTCACGTGTAGGGTCTCAAGGGTAAACCTACGGACGCAAGTAACTTTATAACCCCCAAAAAAGGAGGACCCCAAATGGAGTACATCGGACGATGTACTCCATTTGTCCATATTATGCAACCATGGACTGGAGGCCACCACCACCACGACAATATTAGACTCAAAGGTCCCAACTTTTAAGTATATTTGAAAAGTTAAAAAACAAAATTACCGAAATTTTGAACATACATACAAACACACATATAATCACGACCATGATTCCCGAAGGGTTACTACGGTTGGTTCCGGCACAATTTTACTGATATATAAGGTGACTGCTAGAAACCGCAAGAAACTTCAAGGGCTGGTCAGGTCAAGTGTTTTAAACATGAGAAAAATTACAAAAAAGGAATTCGTGTTTATTCCGCGTCAGCTGGGCGATAAGTACATACGTTGACGGATCAACAGACGGCCCGCCGTTGCCCGCGCGTTGTAAATAATCGTTATTTTTTATTGATTTCATTTTATTTTTCATATGTTATTGCTTTAAAATAAATTAGATACTCAAAGACTATCCAATTAAAATTCACAAAAAGAATTATTTAATTAAAAATGAAAAAATCACGAAATCACCTTTTTTGTTATTTTTGTCATGTTTAAAATACTTGACCTGACCAGCCCTTGAAGTTTCTTGCGGTTTTTAGCAGTCACCTTATATTAGATGACCGGCGGAGCTAATAACTGTGTGGGTAGGCCTGTGTGTAGTAGGTTCCACATAACTTTCAGGTCGCAAGTTTGCGGTCCTATGCACTTTTACATACAAAAAAATAGAGTTTAGTAAAATACTATTGAGGAATAAAATAGAATAATAATAGTAAAAACATATAAAGTATATACAAACGTAGACACTTTCAGTTCCGCCACCGGACGTTGCGACCGCGTTTAATTGTATGACGGTGTCCCGTGTCAGCAACAGAAAATACGCCTTAGTGATTGAAAGTGTTATCAATTAAATTTATTTTATATATTCGCTAATAGCTTTCTTTATCCTTCCCCAGCTACCTTAGAAACGATGACGATCGTGGAGGAGATCTCCTCCGACGCCGTGGTATTCCACCAGACGTTCAAGCGCATCTGGCCGGCGTCGCAGCGGGACGCGCTGTTCTGGTCGCACGCGCGCGCCGCCGACAACAACACCTACGCTGTTACCAACCATTCTACTACACACGCTGATTACCCGGTAAGTAACACTTTATTACAGCATAACATGTCGATAGTCCAATATAGACAGACTATCGATAGCTTGTCGATAGACAAGGCTTATTGAATAGGAACTTATTGATTGTACGGTTGGACGCGCTGTTCTGGTCGCACGCGCGCGCCGCTGACAACAACACCTACGCTGTTACCAACCATTCTACCACACACGCTGATTTCCCGGTTAGTAACACTTTATTGTAGTATCAGTTACTGTTTATTGCATATCGATAGTTCAAATCGACAGACTATCGATAGTCTGTCGATAGACAAGTTTTATCGAATAGTAACTTATTGATTGTACGGCGGGACGCGCTGTTCTAGTCGCACGCACGCGCCGCCTGTCACCAACCTTTTTACCACACACGCTGATTACCCGGTTAGTAACACTTTGTAGTATCAGTTACTGTTTATTGCATATGGATAGTTTAATATCGACATACTATCGATAGTACATCGATAGACAAGGCTTATCAAACAGTAACTTCTTGATTGTACGGCGGGACCTCCTACAACAACACCTAGAGATAAACCAAACCACGTAAAAATGGCACGCCCCTCCAGTTTTTTTTAAATGTGTGTGTGTATAATACTCGTACGTCACATTGTAAAGTAAAGCAAAGTGAACAGTAAACTAAATTACTAACTGCTGAAAAGATGCAACCATGTCAGACTATTTGTAGTCTGTCGGTAGACAAGGCTTATGAACAGTAAGTAACTTATTGATTGTACGGCGGGACCTCCTACAACAACACCTAGAGATAAACCAAACCACGTAAAAATGGCACGCCCCTCCAGTTTTTTTTAAAATGTGTGTGTGCATAATACTCGTACGTCACATTGTACAGTAAAGCAAAGTGAACAGTAAACTAAATTACTAACTGCTGAAAAGATGCAACCATGTACCAAAAATACGGTTTTTGTCATGAATAACGCATCTTATCACAATACTGAAAATACCTACTTCAAATAGCAATAAACCAGAAACGCATAAATGGCTAAAAATAAAAACATATCTTTTGATTAATCCATGAAAAAGATTGATCTTTACGATATTGTTTTAAAGAACAGATTCCTATCTGTTGTCAGCTGGGACAAAAGGGCGTTTGTTTTTGGTTTCTAAAACTCCTTAATTGTTCCTTAATAAACCACTGTTAATCACTTACTTAAGTTTAGTTTTACTAACCCTCGTGCTTTCCTCCCTCAGGCCAACACGGGCGCGTGCATCCGGCTGTTCGTGACGGTGTGCTTAGCGTGCCGCAGCTCGTGGCCCGCGGGGCAAAGGCCCACCCGCGACAACCTCACCACCAGCATCGCGTACTGCAGCACGGGTATGTAGGCACATGTTACTAAACTACTGATATAAAAACTAGATTCACAATGAATGAATGATAGAATGCATGAATGAATGAATGAGTGAGTGAGTGAATGAATGATGTATACACCGAGAATTTTCATTGGTTTTGGAGCCGAAACCCTGTTCATGTTTATCATCAGTAGAAGCTATTTAGCTTGCAATCATTGTCTCATACACTAGTTGTCATCAAGCCTGGACTCCACTTACGCTTTACATCAGATGGAGTGGAGTCATTTTAGCATATCGATAGGAGAAAAGAGAATCGGCACTTTCCATAGAAAAAATGCTAAACTTGTATGCAATAGAATTTGTTCATAAAGTAAAGCTAATATTATTTGCTACCTAAACCAAGTTTTGTCTTATTTTTATCGAATCGCGGATAAGAGTTATTTAATTATTAATATTTTTGAACATGGAACCACTGAGTCTTCAAAAGGCAGACATGTTACTTTAAAAATGTGGCTGCATCAACCATAATTCTTTTGCTTTTAAAAAAGTGAAATGTCAACAATGTCGTCACGTCATCTTTGATTTGACAGCTAGCGGCTGTACAACTTTACCGTCATCAGATATTGCCAGATTATGAATTACAGATTAAAAAATTAAAAAAGTATACAACTTAAGCATAAAACGCCGGGTCTCTTTGACAGTTTTGGATCGGTTCACCTGCAGGCATGTATACCTGTTCTATGCAAATAAAAAATTTTGACTTTGACGAAACTAATAGTCTTAATCTCCGTACCAGTTAACCCGGGCGGTTGGGCCCCAGCGGGAGTACTACGCGCGGTATACAAACGCGAGTACCCCAAGTTCCTGAAGCGGTTCACGAACTACGTGCAGGAGCAGTGCCAAGGGAAGCCGCTCGCCATGTAGCCAGCATGCTGACTCACTGAACACGCGATATACAATGTACCAAAACAAGAATTTGTGTCTGATCTTAAACCAGCTTAAACTAGTTCAGTAACGCGTTACAAACGACGTACCAAAACTAGAATTTGTGTCTGATCTTGAACCAGCTTAAACTAGAGTTGTTTAGTAACGACTTTTTATAAGAAAGCAACTTGCAAGTGGCGAAATATGGCGCACTGACAGCTGCTAGCGGTGCCATGCTGACTCATTGAACACGCGATATACAATGTACCAAAGTTTGTTTCCGATACTAAACTATAAAACCAGAGTTTTTTTTTATATAAAAGCATCTCAGAAATAGCGAAAGATGGCACACTGACACCAGCCAGCTGACGTCATTGCGCTGCCTAACTATAGTTGTTTAGTATAGGCAGCTGACACTGCATGCTAACTAACTGAACACGCAATATACACTGTGTACCAAAACTAGAATTGGCTATTTGACAGTTGTAACACTAAAATATGAAATATGTCGGATATGTATTAAGTATATGTAGTTAATAATTTAACAATAAAGATCCAATAGTTTTTTTTAATTAAGGTAGGTAATTTGTAAATATTTTATATTGAAAAAATAAATTTGCAATTTTATATCTGTGGATTACAAGACCCGAAACACGGGGCGGCCATGATTGAGCTACGTGTGACGTCACATTTCACAAAATAAACAAAAACTATCTGTCAGGTTTCAAGATAAAATTTGTTTGTTTATTGAAGTGTGACGTCACAGGGCAAAATAACACGTGACCAAACGTTTTCGCCCAAAATTTTAAATTTTTGAAGAAAAATATGTTTCTTTCTATTAAATAAAGCTTTTTTGAGAAAAAAAATATTCTAAGAGGTTTAAATTATTTTAACTAAAATTAAATATCGTTGCTTTTGTGCGCTGTGGTTTCTTGCGCCCACTCTTTGCCACAGTTAAAAAATTATGTCCTGAATGGGTGGTAGGTTAAAAAAGATTTGGACGATTCAAAGTACTTATTGAATGAGTTTATTGAATAAATATATTTTGACTTGACTTGACTTAAAAATTATTTTAATTAACGCTTATGCGTTTGTAATTTTAAAATACTTTTCCGAGAACTGTCAAGTAGCCAATTTGTGTCTGATCTTAACTAGAGTGTGGAAACGACTAGCCCACTCACACCGAACACTGGCTTACTAAACACGCGACATACAATGTACCAAAATAGGAGTCTGATTTTAAACTTCAATAAATCAATGTGAAGTTATAAATAACTTTGTATAAGTAAGCAACTCTTATCTAATGCCGAGTGCTACTCGGCATTGTTCTGTGAACGCATGAAATCCCAGTCACTAGAAAAGGGATGAGCTGAAAAGTCAGTAATTCAATACTGGGTCGATCTTCAAAAAATGGATGTTACAGTCATTATGAAAGTTATGAGAATGTGAATTGGTACTAAATTGTTCTAACTCCATACTATATTGTCTTTCCGTTGGTATAGTTATTGAGCATCATTATAAAAGCTGATGTCAAATGAGTATTTATTTGTGTAGGATATTTTATATTATTGTTGGTCTCATACCGTATTTGTCGTACTTTTCAAAACGTTAAATCAGTTTTTTCGTTTTACGATTAATGTAAATTGAACTTTCTTGAAAATTGATGTTATTGAAGTTGCTGTTGAAAAAATTTGTCGCCAAAAAAAGTTTCTGCAATAAAAAAAAACACGAATATTGTATTTTAAATACGGTTCCTTGTAGAGGAGAATTATATAGTGCTTTTTATCGACCTTATTAATATAACATTATAATGTTTTTCGTATTATCATAAAATTTTAACATATTAGTGGAATAAATAATCAGTTTTCAAGAAACGTTTTACTGATTTGTTGAATTTTCTGGAGTGTACAGAAAATGTAGATATATTTATAGGATACTTAGAATAGTCTATGAATTATATCGGGATGAATCGTTTGCTGTAAAGCATGTTGTCTAGTTTTCATATGTAACGAGTGTCGCACTTTTTGTATTATAAGCACACGTAGTCATGTTATTATGGGAATATTATTATTTTTAACTACTTCCCGGTACTAAACGGTTCGTACTACTTAATGTGAGCCCTAATATTTGACAAATGAGGCTCTGAACTATATAAGAATTCTGAAACAATTGAAAGTGACTTTATTTGTGCATTATTTTGTACATGGGTGTGATTTTTGAATGTCACCTATGATGAAATTGATAATGTTTAGACATGAAATTGTAAGAGGTCGATATCTGTACACTTTAGATATTAAAAAAAAAACTAATATGGGAGATCTTTATAAGAGCAAAAGAAGCAAATCAATAAAAATGAAAAAATACTTACAAAATAATATTTTAGAATAAAACATTTTTGTTATCTGTTGGCATCTGTTTAGCAAATTCTTGCTTTGTCAACATTGCCGCTGGTGACTTAGAATGCGAGTATTCGTTGTTAATATCATAGTGTGAGAATGTATTGCCGCTAGTTTAAAAATCGCACCCTTGTTCCCAGAGCGACCTTATGCCATCGCCATAAAAATCACTTTTGATTGGCAACTTTGAACTTGATTACCATATTACTAAATTGTACTTTTAAAATGTTTTTAAGTATGTTGTTTAATTGTTTTGAAATCGTAGTGGACGTCTTAAATTAAATGTTTATTTTCATAAGGCTGCCTGCCTACGTCAGATTTCGTAGATCCGATAATCAGTAGAAAGAGATGCAACAATTTAAATGCACTTAAACACGTGGCTGACTATAAACACCGTGATATATTAAAGCCCTGTACGTTTCGTTTTCGCCAACAAATACCAGTCACTGATTATCTGACACGGGCGGGCGCTTAGCTCTTTAAACGTACACCGTTCCTCTTTATAAATTATAAAATGTAAGATGCATGTAATTGCGGTTGGGATTGGGAATGTTGGTGCCTTTTCATTAACGATTCTAATCGAAATAAGAACGAAGAAACTGTCAGTGGAACGATGTTATTAATACGTAAAAGATTGCTTGCGAAATATTTTTATACGTTTTCTAATTATTACTATTTACTTCGTGTATCGCTGCGTAGCCCTGCCGACGACGGAATCTCCCTTTAGACTGCACTATTATAATGTAAATAGTAATAAATATGTACACGTTCATTGTGATTTAGCGAAATGCGAAAGAGTTAGGCGACGCGTAAAGGTAATTAAAAAATGTAAAAAATTTAAACTAATACTTTTTGAGTGTAAAGTAATTTCTCTATTACCTTTGGGATCAGTAAGCCTAGCACGAACTTTTATCCGAAATCGTACCGACAACATGTTGTAATAATAATATAAAAAACGTCTGTTAATTCATTGTTAGTTATAAGGTTTAAGCAGATGAACCAAACAAAAAATTGAATTGCTTTAATCGGCATAGATATTGACAGACTCGTGAAAATCATAGACTAATCATCAATTACGACGGTAACTTTGAGCGCCACAACCCGATCATTCATAGATGATTGTAATACATATTGATTTTATTATGACGCCACACGAGGCCACTCTTGGCAGTTGTTTATAGGATTCTCTGTCTACGCTAGGTGTCTTTTCGTGCTAGGCCCACAGTATCTGAAACTTACTGTTTTCGCTTTACACTATGTTGAAGTACCTACTCACAAAATAGCAACATCTTTCACTAAAGTAGTGACAATCACTTGATGCAATTTTAATTGCAATTACGATCAATTATGTAGCATGCTTCACATTTTGTAAACGCTACAAGATATTAAACTAATACATGTCCTATATTGATCTTTCTTGATTTAATAATTTTATTATCTTTCCATAAATATGGTTTACATACCTTTGTAATGAAGGGTGTGTTATGTAGTACTTACACGGTATCATGTTTTCTATTTCACGGTTTTTAAGTTTTGTTATTCTTATCGTAACTTAGACGTAATGTAACATAGTATTTTTTCATTCCAACTATTTTGATTTTATAAATATCAATTGTTGTACTGTACCTCATATTTGTAAAAATAATGTACAGCTCTCAAATAAATATAGTTTTCTCAAAATATTACACGGAATATTATAAATTATATAAATTGCATTTATAGTAAAGCAATGTTGGAATTGTAATAAGTTATATAATGTGGAATAATGTTTTTTAATTATGGTTTATAATAAAATGTTGTATGAAATTTCTTTTGTTTGTATTCAAATAGGATAAGCGACAAAATAGGGAAACACGCAGATTTTTTTAATTATTTCTTTATTTACAACACTTAACAAATTTCATTCAAGTCAATTAATTCAAACATTCAGTAGACAATGTGGTATTATCTTGCACTGTTGCTTAAGTTTCAGTGTTTATAAACGTTTAGTGATCTTACAATTACAAATTCTATGTATACATTAAACAGGCAGGCCTGCGTTTATTCTGTTATAGAATCACCAGAGATGTTTTCAATGTCTTCTTGCCTAAGGTGATTTTTTTAATACTTTTAATAACATACTACTTGTATTAAAACGCACAATACGGATATATAAATCTCAAAAATGACATACATATTTCTCTTTAACATTGAATTGAGACAATAAGGACTGACAATGTGATCAGATTAATTATAACTTAAACTTAAGCAACATTAGTGTAGTGAAACTACAATACTTGAAGGTTTCAAAAGAATTAATCGCTTCAAACCTGTAAAGAGGTTACATCGAAATAATGTTAAGAGAAAGTACTCGTACATATTGTTTTTAAACATCAAGATTAATCTTGTGCGACTACTTGAAAAATTTAAAGCGACAAATTCATGCGAATACATAAATATCTTCTATCTTCCGAAGATTTCAATTTCAAGTAACATTGTTACTTCATTTTCATTTAACAATTCACAACAATGTTATTACATTTCCATAGCTCTATGGGGACCAGCCCCCGCGACCTTATAGATAAGTCAAACACGTCCATCTTAAAATTAACTAAATAAAACATACAATTGGGTTAGGTGAAGGTGCCGGCGCAACACACGCACATCGACATTATAGGTACAATTCTATTACATTATTTCTATTGTAGTAATACATCTTATAAATTTCGAGAAAGATTAATTTTAAAATCAACATCGATTAATCATTATTTAAACCTAAATCAATTGAGCTAACTATCAAATTAATATTTTATAATTTAACAAATAACTATATATTGTTAATTGTCCTAAAGTTACGTTTTGGTAGGTTTACTCATTGTATAATATATATTGAGATTGAACACTGACCTACAATACAATAATGAAGTAGCAAAATCTTTTTTCTACAAATATAACTATTTATGTGATAAGTTTGCGAAAAGGTATGTATAATTATTTTAGACCGTTTTATATTGACATTGAGCACAAGGAAGCGTAACCTTACATCAATTGATTAAAATATTAACTACACAAGTCCCTTATCATACCAGCGTCACAAAGACGAAATATGTTTTTTTAAATATTTATTAACCTACAGTTACAAATACGTTAGACCTTATTCGAATATAATAAATTACATTTATGAAATATTCAGGTGATTTAATATATTTATTCATAATAAATAACATTAACATTTATCAAACTGTTAAGTTTTAAGTATAAAATGTGTAAACCATGATATACCAGCAATAAAAGTATCAGAGATAAGAAATTATATCAAAACGTTTTGAATTTTGATATGAATATAGAGGCCGAAAGATTCGGTGAACTACAAAAAGTTTAGTATAAAAATAGGAATTCTTTGAAAGCTCAAGTGTATAAAAGTGGACCAATTATTTTACCATAACAATAATAATATGAAAAGAATGTAGAGGTTGTTTGACTTCTAATTCGACCGCCATCTTATTTCACATATTTCAAAAAATCAAAATGGCGGTTATGGGGAAGTGTTGTCTTCGTCATCTACTTGTTACAGGTTGAGTTTAGTTTTAAAAGATGTAGACGTAGCCAGCAATACAAGCATTTTAATGCAGGTGCTAATCCACTGCTTTAAACATACAATAACTGACTACATGTTATGAAATTATTGGTTAAATAGCCATTTATTAATAATTACAAAACACTGATTTATTATAATATAATTGTATCATTTAAACATTTGGAAGATACGTAATATGCTCTCCCTAATAGTAATACCTACATAACTTTGGTAATAATATACAACAGTATAATGTGACATAAAAGATAAGCTTTGCATTTCTTTCAAACAAGACATTTCTATACTTACCATTACAAAAAGCCGGCATGAAAATCATTAGTTTTTTTTTATTTCTCGAACCTTGATTAAAACGTTAAAAGATCCCATGCATGTATTTTAATGTTTTGCTACTCCTTTGTCATGGGGATGCAGTGAGAATGATAATTTATAATTATAACATCATCGATGCAATTATAATATATTTGCCAACTCTTTATTATGGCACTTATATCACGGACTTCTTCTATATTAAAATACATCAGAATATTTTAATGCAATGACACACCCGAAGACTGGTTTTACTATGCCAATCATTGGTCTACAGTTTAGTTAGGGTTAGTTGATTGAAATACATGTTTCATACGACACTAAAACATTTTGATCAATATACTCTATTAAATACCACTACGTAAAAAAGTAGATGTCAACAATTACAATTTAAAAATGATATCTACACTAACACGGATATAATAAGTATAAAATAAGCGTATATTCGGACACATCCGTTTGGCATCGTCAGTGCCCATGATCCGTTTCAGACTTAATCGTTGACATCCAATGCGACTCGGAAATCTTGTGTCTCTTTTAGTCGCTAACTCTTTTACCTACCATATCCTGATCGCTCCATATCTTATCGTTATATCTTACGACCCTTGCAATCCTCCATTTAAACTATAAAATGCTAAATAATCTTAATAACAAACTTTACGAGTACCTCGTCTCTCCCTTCAGGAATTCACAAACTTGCAACTTCCAAATTAAGACCCACATTGATAGTGACAGACAACAGTTAAAGAATCTTCTAAATTTTGATCTTGGCAAACTCAGATGCAGGACGATGACAAGTCCTTTTATTTTCTCACGTCGCCGTCGTCGTCCCGGCGGTCAAGCTCTTGCAGAGCTAAAGAATCTGTTGCTTCTGTTAGATCTTCTCAATGAGAGAATTATGTCCAGACTTGATCTACTAGCGACAGCCCACAAAGATACCAGAAAAGATCTGCTTTAAAAATATCAGGCGCTTGTTACCAGAACCCGCGAGGACTTCCATCAAAGGATGGATGCTTTTTTTGATGTGTAAATTGACAACAAACGGTAATATCGATTATAGTACCACTGCAGCGAGAGGAAAGAGGTTGTTCTCTCTTGTAGGACTTGGACAGAAATTGGGAGCCATCGAAGTTATATAACCTAGATCATTATCCGCAAATATATCCCCCAGAGAAGCGGGTTCTCTTAACCATTCTTAATCTTATACTGAAGAAGCCCACTTAGTGGTTTATTGTTGACAAAGCGGTGACTGTTGATTAGGTGGAGTTAATTCGTCACTATGGGCGAGCGTTCAAAATCCGAAGAAATAACCAGTCGAAGGTCTAAACCAACGGAGGTCTCAAATGTCGCTCTATCAATGCGTGTTTACATTTCGTGCCGCAGCACATGATCTAAGTAGCTTTACTGGTAATAGTACAGTTTCAGAAACGAGACATCGAACTTCTTCACAACTCAAACGAACAGTAGGTACTTAACCGCGCTAAAATCACGACTAACACCCGTTTACAATGAGCCAGAAGGACGCCAGTTTCTAAAATCCGAAATGGAATTAGGAGAACAACGGCAATCTCATCTTCTGCGCTGCATGCGCGACCTGGTGCTTGACAAAAGTCTCCGTATGTAGATACGCAGGCTCTTGTGGATGAACTCGACGAACTTTCTTTACTCACTACCTAATAAAATTCTGGAGCAGACACAAGAAGTCAGTGTCGTGTCGCCAGCCAATAATCAACAATCTTCACCGACCCAGCCGAAGTCTGAAATACTATACCTTATAAACGGCCCTGGTTGTAAGATTAGGCTAAATTTTCACTCCAAAACACCAGCATCAGCTAAAATATACTTAGGTACCTAGTTGATTAAAATTCGGGTTTACATAAAGCCCATGAAATACTTTTTAAAATCTAAAGTAAGGTACTGTAAGGTAGGTAAGTTACTAATTTCGAATTCTTTCACGATACAATAGGTGTGAAAGATATCGAAATAGTTTTGGTTACAATCCGTACCCGGCTTGGCCAAGCGTGGTGCTATGGCTATGTTTGACACAATTAGAAACAGGCACTAGATTCTCGCAAGATAAATTTCCTACCAAACAAAATCACAAATAAAACCCGTAACATTTTTATATCATCTCTGTGTCCCGCTAATAATCCACAATTTTTTAATTATTATTTAGGAAACAGACTTCTCTGATATATTATTATTTTTCCACAATCTATATATATAAAAATGAAACCCGTTTTCCGTTGTCACGACATAACATGAAAACGGCTTGACCGATTTGGCTGATTTTTTTTGTTGTGTTTGTTATTGTCAGGAGAAGGTTCATAAGAAAGAAAAAATTAAAATAAATTCTTTTTTTTTTAAATATTTTTTTTGCAATATTCATAATTACGACAGGACAACGTCTGTCGGGTCAGCTAGTAGGTTATAAAAATTCTCCTTTTCTCGTTTTAACTTTAACCTTCAAAATCGTTTAAGGTAGTATAGATCTAAATGTTTAATGGATAACTTTTGACGTGACAACGTCTTAAATTAGGTTAGCTGGGAGACACTTATGAAAAAGTGTAACGCTCGTCGGGAACGTAACGATGAGTCACCGAACGAGAGAGAGGCCCGCCGAATGCCTTGCGTCTCTCTCCCACTAAATAGTTAAGTTTAAGTTTACATGTACAATGTTTTAGTAAACAAAATAAAACAAAATAAAATAAAAAAAAATAAAAAAAAATAAAAAAAAATAAAACAAAAAAAAAAAATAAAAAAAAATAAAAAAAAAAAAAAAAAAAAAAAATAAAAAAAAAAAAAAAAAAAAAATATATTTCTATAGTTAAAATTTGTGCAATTCTTATTTTCATTCAATTCCTTGTTCCTATTGTGCAATTTAATTATATTCATATCAATAAATATTCTACCGAGAAAAAGACGTTGTCACGTAAAATCTTCGCCCGTAAAACCGACTTTACAGGCAACCAATTTTTTTATAGTCTTATAAATTTTAGAAGGCTCTACCGGTGCCACCGGGAATCTACTCGTGTTTGAAAAGTTTGCACCAAAACCAAACGACATTGGGCGCAACATGTGGGGGTGCGCCAATCCACCTCGCCAGTCTATATCACCAGCTCTATAATTCATCACTAGATGGCGCAGCTTGAAACAGTCAGTAGGTACCTACGTAACTTAAATCTCGAGTGTAGCTTTTCTGTCGCTTTTTGGCAGTGGGATTTAGGAGTGTGGAAGTGTTGATGTGTGTGTGGTTCCCTTTGACGGCAGAAAGTGTAGCACGTTTGCCTGCGTGTTTGTGGCTAATCATCCACAGAATAGGATAAGCACCAGCGCTTGTGTGTGACTACTTGTCGATACGAGCTATGGCTGTTCAGTGATAGGAACTACAGTACGCCTGCGTACATGTTTGTGGCTTATCAGCTGGGTGGTATAAGCATCGGCGTGTATGGGCTACTCGTTGACAGCTTTTCGGCAGCAGAAGCTACAGTCAGGGCTTGGAACCGGTACCGAAAATACAGGTATTTTTTCGGTAAGTACCGGTATTTTCCATTTCGGTTCCTGGATACGGATTCTTCCACGAGCACCGGTATAGTACCTCAATAATACCGGTATCTATCTGCGACGTTGCCAGTCTGTTTGTCATGTGAATACCGTATAGATCTGCTACGTTACACTGCAAATGCAGTGCAGTTACCCAATCCAAGCGCCACTCATTTATCTACTCGGTATCTCTCGCTCGCACTAATGATTTTGGTTACTTGGTACCGGTATTAGTACCGGTATAAGTGCCGCTATTATATCTGTACAATACCGGTACTACTACAATCCATTTACCGGTAATCATCGGTTAACCTGTATTATGAATACCGGAAATACTTTCCGGAACTCATTGGTTAACCTGTTTTACGAATACCGGTATCAAATCGATACCGGTATCTTATTTAAGTCAAAGTTACCGGTAATTGAAAAAACCGGTATTCCAAGCCCTAGCTACAATACGCGCTACGCGGTATAGGTTAGTGGCTACTTCTCAGCAGGGTGGTATCACGTGCGTGGCGCTACTCTGCGGCAAGCGGCGGCGGCGGCGGCGGGTGCGCGGCGGCGTGGCGCTGGGCGCGCAGCACCTCGGCGATGGTGGTGACGCCGGCCTCGTCGAGCTCCCGCCAGCGCGCGTGGTTGTTGCGCGCGTGGTTGACTAACTCTGGCATGTCGATGAAGGCTGCGGAGCACAGCGCAATTGGCTATTTGACAGTTGTAACAATAAAATATGAAATATGTCTTTATGATCTAACGATAATTATCCAATAGTTTTTTTTTTATTAAGATAATTTGTAAATATTTTATTTTTACAAAATGAATTTGCGATTTTTTATCTGTGGATGGGGTGGCAAGGGGGCGGCCATGATTGAGCATCATGTGACGTCACCTTTCACAAAATTATCAAAAACTGTATTGTCAGGTTTCAAGATAAGTTTCTATATTTATTGAAATGTGACGTCACAGAGCAAAATGTCACGTGACCAACTGATTTCGCACGAAATTTGAAAATAAAGGTTTTTTCGATTAATAAAAATATTGTAACTAACTAATATAAAATAAGCGTTTGTAACTTTTTAAATACTTTTTCGAAAACTAGCCAATTTAGGCTCGTATTCTACAACCAAACTCACACTCAAATCTCTGCTTGAGTACATTCAGAAAGGGATGGCGATATATGCGATGAATAGCACCATCCCTTTCTAACTGTACACAAGCAGAGATTTGAGTGTGGGTTTGGTTTTTAGGATACGAGCCTTAGTGAATAGTGGGCTCTTCAACGTTTTCATACAAGCTCAGGGCACTGTCCACCTCTTATAGGCAGTACTGCTTTGATCTTACTATGCATATTCGTATAAATAGGAATTTGCATAGTGAGCTAAAATTAATAGGTACTGCTATAAATAAATAAACTTTCCTACACTCACACCAATTATCTAGCCCAAGAGAAGCTTCGTTTTGAAACTCGTTAAATGGTTACTAGACAACGGATAAACATACTTAAAATACTTAAATACATACTTCATCATCATCATCATCATCATCAGCCAGAAGACGTCCACTGCTGGACAAAGGCCTCCCCCAAGGATCTCCACCACGACCGGTCCTGTGCTGCTTGCATCCAGCGGCTACCCGCGACCTTCACCAGATCGTCGGACCACCTTGTTGGAGGCCTGCCCACACTGCGTGTTCCGGTGCGCGGTCGCCACTCGAGAACCGTTCTGCCCCAACGGCCGTCGGTTCAACGGGCGATGTGCCCTGCCCATTGCCACTTGAGCTTGGCGACTCTTTGGGCTATGTCGGTTACTTTAGTTCGTCTACGAATCTCCTCATTTCTGATTCGATCACGTAGAGAAACCCCGAGCATAGCCCTCTCCATTGCTCTTTGCGTGACTTTGAGCCTGCTAATAAGGCCTATAGTGAGCGTACTTATTATAAGTAAGTACATAGAAAACACCCAGACCCGAGACAATTTAGAAAGACAATAGTTTCTAAATTGACCCGACCGGGGATCGAACCCGGGACCTCAGAGATGGCGACACCATGAAAACCGGTGTACAAACCACTCGACCAAGGAAATCGAGAGTAAAAGAGTAGATAGTAAGGCCCCAGCTGTCGTACAACCAGACAGAAATTCAATTGTTAGATCGCTTTAAAAGCGGACGCGGCAGATAAGGGCCGATGCGGCAAACAAGGGAATACAAACGAGATCATACATGCTCCATGGACTACCAGCTAAAACGTTCGATTTGCGATCTTGCCAGTTAAGCAATTTTCACAATGCCCGTGCACTGGATGAGTGGCCAATTAAAGACACACATCTCGAGCTTCTCCGTGCTTCGGGACTTCCGAGGGAGGGGGGGGGGGGGGGGGTATATAGAGTTGCCAGATGATAATTTGATAAAGGAGAACAGATGGGTCCAAGAAGTTCTTAGTTTTTCAATAAATAATTGTCACGTTTTTGAAGTAGTATCAAGCAATAATTAAAGATTTAACTGACTGCACACTAAGACTTAGTCTGTTCCACTCTTGGCTCCACTAAGATTAATCAGTGAAAAAACTCTTTCCACATTTGCGTTATGTGCGCTTATACAAAAATAAAACTCGTAGATCTTGAGCAGTTCTGAGAAACATTCAATGTTTTTAGCACTTAGATGTTCAGGAAAAGGAGGACTTACGAGTACAGTGAGGACAAAACATGGAAAAAGAGAACATGTCCTCCTTTTGGATACCATCTGGCAAACCTATTCGGAAGGCACATGAAGCTGATTTTATTCCTTTATCCTTTATTATATTATCAAAGTACCTAGTTAGTAGACCGCGTTCTTTGCCTACGCTTCTTTCGCTAACCCTCAAACTCGTGTACTCACCCGCCCAAGCCTCCATCATGTCGATGATGATGTAATCGATGAAGCCGATCTGCGAGCGCGGGATGGAGCATGTGGCGCGGTCGAACATCGGCATCACCACGGGCAGGTCCTTCGCCTTCTCCTCGTCAGTCTGCAGGAAGTATTCTTCGGCGATTCTGCAGAAATGGGCATAGACTTATTTACAAAAAATGCACATAATTTGCTGCTGATTGTAATCTTAAAATCGGAGTAAAAAGTATTATTCCTGTTTAAATAAATAGTACCTCTTTAAATAAATAGACTTAGCTTGTCTTAGTTTCCTATATTAGTGTCCCCTAGATGGGGCAATAGGTGTGAAATATAGAATTTTATTAACAATTTAATTAAGGAGGATACCCATTAAAAATTGAAAATGTCTATAAAGAATTGTCCAAATACATTTTTTCCACCGATGCAGAATGTCTTTTTGCTGTAGAAATACTGTTTTTATAGAAAAATTTGGTTCTAACTAGGTATTGTTTTACCTTCTTGCCCATTCGACAGCAAACTTCTGCGGCCTTGAAGCGTTAGAGACGTCCGCGCATTTGATCATCATCCTTTTCACTAATACCACGTTTTCTGGCAAAGAAAGTGCAGTGGTGTCTAACGCTAAAGGCTCCTGAAAATGAAATGTAATAATTTTTATTTACATTATTAAATACGGTGATTACGGTGCTAAAGTTTGCGATTTGCGATCTTGATATATCGATGGTTAACTTTCGCAATCCCGAATCACGAATTGGTGATCAAATTAGAGCTTTACCCGTGATCAGGAAAGCAGGTCCGGACCTGGTTCTCGTCGAAAAACCCACCGATCCGCATTGGGCCAGTGTGGTGGGTTATGGCCCAATCTCCCTAGAGCAGCTGTTGTCAATGTGGAAAAGCCTGTGCCCAGCAATGGGACGTTTATAGGCCAATGATAATGATATTGACCTTTTTTTTATTTCTAAGCACCTGAGTTCTTTCGGTCTTGTTGTTTATAGGCTGTTTTTATTTCTAAGTACCTTGGTAGGTAGGTACTTGTTTTATTTAACCCTTAGCCAGGCCCAGTATGTTAAAAAAATTCATTGGTTTTTGACTTTATGTTCAGGAAATAAAGTTCAAAATATGGAGGTCGCTATTAGACCACTGCCTGGCTAAGGATTAAAGATGTGCATAAAGTTTTCCATTCAAGTATGTATGGCTATAGAGTAAGTAAGAATGTAAAGGCTCACATCGGTTTGCATGCCGTCCTCCTTGCTGCCGGTGGTCTTCGCGTAGAACACGTTGACGAACTTGGCGAGGTGCTCGTAGTGCTTGGTCATCTCGGTGGCCAGTATCATGTCGATCACGTTGTGCCGCATCGTCTTGTACGTGTCGCGGTCGAGATTCTTGAATATGTTCACGCGGTCGTCGTCTGTGGGAAGGGCAATGAGGAAGTGAATAAGATTCAGTTGAACAAGAGTTGTTATCTGCCTTCATTCAAGTGGAAAAGCCTCTTGAAGAGAATAAGTGCTGCGTAACGTAAATAGTCCTATTGGAATGTATACATCAGTTCTAAACAGTCATTAAGAAAAAGGAAAATATTTTGCGATGTTGCGTGTTGTATAAGGGGGATGTCGGCGATGCAGCGTATAACTAAGATAAAAGAACAAGGAGACTCAACAAAAGACCAGTATAGACACTGTTAGTGAGCTTGAAGGTAAGCGCGGCGTGGTGAGACTTGAGCAAGCAACGACGTTGTAGAGGACAGTGAGAACAGGAAAGTGATTAACATCTATGATTCTATGGCATTGACGCATGTCATGTACTAAAGCGAAAGACAAAGAGACCCTGGCGGAGCGGACCATGCAGTTTGGCGTGTTGCGGAATGCAGCATATAACTAAGGCAGAGGACCAAAAAGATCAGACAACCGACTAGTATACTCATTGAGGGTAGAGTTGAACAAGGCGGTGTGCGAGTGGCGCGCGTTGATGCAGTGTAGAATTGAAGCAAAATATCAAAGAGACCAGACAAAAGACTCACTGAGGGTGAGCTTGAAGGTGAGCGCGGCGTGATGCGATTCGAGCACGCTGACTTCATAATACAGTACGGCGAGCGACTGGCGTGCATTGTTGCGGCGTGGAACTAGTACAAAAGACTAAAGCGACCAGACAAAATACCAGCTGACGTACTGAGGGTAAGTTTAAACGAGAGTGGCTGCGTTCCACAGAAAGGGGATGACGTTGCTGCAGCGTAGAACTAGGGCAAAAACGGTGAGCACGTGTGCAGGTGCCGTGTAGTGTGGCAATGTACTGCTTTTGTGGTTTTTATTGCCTATAGTCTCTGACGAATCCTTTGGGGATAATAGTGAGTATATGTGTGTATGTATACTGACTGAGGGTGAGCTTGAAGGTGAGGGCAGCGTGATGCGACTCGAGCACGCTGACGTCGTTGTAGAGCACGGCGAGCGAGTGGCGCGCGTTGCAGAGGAACGCGGACGAGGTGCCGGGGTGGTCGATGTCGTGCGCCGCCGCCGATATCAGCGCCGCCGCCGCCTCCAGCGGCTCCAGCACGCTCTTCAGCCGGTCCTTCTCCAGGAAGTATGCTACGGCCTGTTGGGGAAAGGACACATCTATTATATTAAATATATTATATTAAATATAATATATATTAATAAAAATCTATTGCCGAAATGTTTGTACACGCATCAATTCAGAATAGCTGCACTTATGGGCTAATTCTTTTTTTGTTGTGTTTGTAATTGTCAGATTTGCGTGAAAAAAAAATTATGGTTATTTTTTTTATTCGTCACGTGGTGTTTTCGCGGGCGAAGTCGCGGGCGAGCCGCTAGTATATAATAGAAATAAATTCATTCAGCATCGAAACAGACAACACAAAAAACAGTTAACAAATTCAAAAGTGTTGAACAAATTTTCACGAGTACCACAAAACCTGGTCAAGAAGGCATAAAGGCATACGAACTGAAACATCATGGTTAGCAACACGCTCGTGGTATAGTATATTTAGACTCTTGCTTGGGCTCATATCTTTTTCATCGCGTAAATGACGTGTTTGGAAATAAGTGATTGCGTGAAAAAAGCAACTGTTCCATTTTTGGTAGAGTAGAATTTGCTGATTTTACTGGAACAGCTGACTTTTTGTTGGTCCCACACAAATGGTGGTTCTTGAGCATAATATGATGGCCAACTGAGCCATCATATTATGCTCAAAGAACTACCAGTTATTAGTTTAGTAATGGTACCTAAGCATCATTACTAAAATCCCTGTATATTTAACACCTCATAGTACGGCACAAACCTGAAGCACATCAGCGGCGTGTGTCGAGTTGTGGTAAGTGTTCACCGCGTGCGCTCGTCACCTTCCAGGATGGCGCAAATGTCGAAGCAGCCTCCCATCGGCGCCAGACCTCAAGTCAAGTCCTCCAAACGGAAGATGTCAATTCCATTTGGAGGGACTTAACTTGTTCACCGCATGGTAGCGATGCGACACCGTCGACATAAAAAAGATGGCGGGCAATGGATGGATGCGGACTGCCCATATGGTTAGTGCTCAGTATGGAAGGCTTTCGTCCTGCAGTTGACGGCAATAGGCTGAAAGAGTATAGCACTAACCTGAAGCACACCAGCGGCGTGTGTGGAGTTTTGGTAAGTGTTCACCGCGTGGTAGTTGGTCTCGATGACGGTGAGCCGGTGCATTAGGGTGCGCTCGTCACACTCCAGGGTCCTATAAGCGCTAGGCCTCAAGTTAAGTCAAGTCCTCCAAACAGTCCTCACCTCAGTCTCGCTCGTAGCGTCAGTGAGTGTATACGTATCGCGTCCGCGTCCACACGGTTTCATAATGGACTGTCAAAAGTGCAAAAAAGTCTTAGCAAAGAAGGGATCACACTTTTTGTGTCAAGGACCATGCCAAGGGACATTCCACAAGAGCTGTGTTAAAGGATTAGCGGCTGACTTAAAAGCAGGAAAAAACAGAATTTACTGTAACAATTGTGAAGACGAAGGTTCAGCAGAAGAAGATCAGGAAGAGGAGGATCAGAACAATGATAAAATCTTGAAAGATATACTAAAAAAGGTCAACGTCATTCCTGGACTAAAGAAACATTTAGACATCATCGAGCAAAGTATCAGCTTACTATCGGAAAAATACGATACACTTTTAAATGAGCATGAACAAACTAAAGATAAGCTCAAGAAAGTCGAAAAAACATTATTGCTTGTCAACAACAAATGTATCTATTTGGAAAAGTGCAATATTGCACTCGAACAACAGATGAACGATTTTGAACAGTCATCGCGCAAACATAACCTAGAAATTGTAGGTATTGAATGCCTGCCTAATGAAAATGTTAAGGAGATAGTTGCTAAACTGGGTGATAGAATCGGAGCAAGCAGCAATGACATTGAGTGGGTACAAAGAAGACGAACACCAAAAGAGGGAAAGAAGTCTGGCTCCATCCTCGTCAAATTCAAAACATCTGATGCTGCATCCCGGGATTTGTGGCTGGCACGGCGACGTGGGCTTGCTGGGATCAACAGTAGTATGATCACAGGCGGGGCGAGTGTGGATAAAGTTTACATCAACGAGGACCTGCCGAAACCAACTCGTGCTTTACTATGGCATACGAAAAAACAACTGAACGGTATCTACAAATACATTTGGGTGGCTAATGTTAAGGTGCTTGTAAAGAAAGCTGAAGGTGATAAAGTTGGCTGGGTGCGGTCAGACAAAGACGTCGCTGATCTGCTCAATGTGAAGTAAAGTGACAACTGGTGTAAATGTGTTTAAAATAAATCTTCACAGGCGCGTCGTTAAACGATATTGACTTTTTATCAGAAGACTGTTTAAACGAAGCGAATGTTGACAGCTTCAACGAATGGTTTTAAAAGTTAAGTAACATTAATGGCATTTGTTTACTTCATATTAACATTAGATCGTTAAAGAAAAACTTTGGTCAATTATTACTTGTACTGCATGATTGTTTAGAGAGGATTGATGTGATTGTAATCACCGAACCTAATGTTCCATATTCATTATTATCTTGTTACAAAATCAACGGTTTCAATGTAAATTCCTTTACTAGAATCGGTCGTAGCGGGGGAGGGGTGCTGGTGTACACGCGCGGGGCGCATGCGGTCCGGGTTATTGATATACCTATAACTGCTCGGCTGAGATCTGCGGAGTGCGTTCCTATTGAACTTAATTATAATGGGGAGCCACTATATATTATTTCTATATATAGACCGCCTCGAATCAACAAGCAAGATCGATTAGTTTTATTCCTGTCAGAATTACGTGAAATATTAGAAAATATGCCAAAACAATTTAAGATATTCTTCTGTGGCGACATTAACATAAACTTATTAGATAACCAAAACAGTCACGTAAGCAAATATGAAAACTTAATGTGCGAATACGGTTTTACTAGGTGTATTAGTCAAATAACGCGTAAAGAAATAGTTAATGGTAAAATCACCGAATCTTGTTTGGATCACATTTTTATAAGAGCGTCAGGTGTATCAATTAACTCTGCTGTAGTTAAACATAAATTATCCGATCACTACTTTGTGACTGCATCGGTTCAATGGGAAAGCGCTCCGCCGCCGCCGCCGCCGCCGCCAGACCGGCTGGCGCTTGCGGGCGGGGGCATCTCGCTGCAGGCCCCCCGTCGCCGCCGACAACGGCCGTGTGGCGGATGTGTCGACGCGCCGCGTGTGCGCACCGAACCCACGACCTCGACACGTCGAGTCCTTGATAACAAATTGGTTCGCGAAAAACTATTAGAAATTGATTTTAGCTACCTTAACTCTATGGATTGTCCTAAAAGAATGTATAACGAGTTGAATCAACTTTTTGTGAATGTGTATAATGATAGCTATAAGGATAAAAAAATTGGATCTTGTAATAAGAATGGTCGTAACAAAACTTGGATAACTGATAATTTAAAATGTATGATAAAACAAAGAGATAAACTTTTCTTCCAAAAAGGCAAAAGTACAAATACTCTGTTATCAAAATTTACGAATGAAATTAACCTTTGTTTAAGTAAAAAACAATTTGTCGTAGCGATTTTCTTTGTTTGTAAAAAGCTTTTGATACGCTCCAGACGGACACTCTGCTTAAGGCAATGGAGGAGTGTGGAGTGGGTCAGCCGCTGAACAAATGGTTCCGCGACTATCTCACTTCGCGCTCCTTCCGAGTTAGAGTGGGCAACGAGCTCAGTGATGAGCGTGAGGTACTCTGCGGGGTCCCCCAAGGCTCGGGCTGCGGCCCACTGTGCTATTTGCTCCATGCTAACAGCTGGACAGGTGTGCTACAACATTGTTCTGCGCATATGTACGCAGATGATCTATGTGTGCTGCTCGGCGGCACAGATCTCGCTGAGACATTCCAGCTTATTCAGCAAGACGTACATGCCATAGTGAGGTGGTCGCATGACAACGGAATTGTCATGAATAGTAATAAAACTAAACTCATTGTCATTCACTCGCCTTATCTGCCTCTCGAAGATCCCTCGTTACCGATATATGCGCACACGTTTGATTGCCTTCACAGAGACATTGTTAATTGTAGCTGTAAGCCAATAGAAAGGGTGAAATGTGTCACTTATCTTGGGGTAAAAGTGGACGAACATTTGTCTTGGTCTGATCATGTCAACTTTATTTGTAATAAGCTAAGAATTTTATTAGGTAAATTTTACCACTTAAGTTTTAGAGTTCCTAGCAATACATTAAAATGTTTATATAAGTCTTTAGTTGAATCAATTGTGGGCTACGCTCTCGATTGCTATGGTCTGACATTCAAAACAAACATAGATAAATTAGAAAACATGCAAATCCGGTTTTTAAAACTACTTGTAGATAAAAAGACTAAACATACGAGAATCGGATGAAATATTCTCGGTATGTGGATAAAAACAAACAAGTACGAAAAGTTTGATATTTTTATTTTTCAATATACTCCCCCCCTATGTTCATACACTTATAAGATCGATCAATTATTTTTTTTAATCCCTCATAAAAATATTTTTTATCTTTGGTGTAAAAATGCTCCTCCACGGCCGTCTTCAACGCTTCATCTCAGAAAATTTATTTCCACGCAGATCCTTTTTAAGATTGGGGAACAAAAAGAAGTCGCTTGGGGCTAAGTCCGGACTATAGGGTGGATGAGTAACAGTTTCAAACCCACATTCAACAATAGCTGCCTTGGCAATATGAGCAGTATGGACAGGGGCGTTGTCATGCAGAAGCAGAACACCTTTGGTTAACTTTCCTCGCCTCTTTTCTTTGATCGCATCTCTTAATTGACGTATAACGTTAGCGTAGTACTGCCCTGTGATATTTACACCTTTTTCTTTATAATCGATAAGCAAAACTCCTTCACAATCCCAAAATATTGTGGCCATGACCTTGCCAGCTGACGGGATTACCTTGAACTTCTTGGGATGAGCTGAACCCTTAATGTGCCACTGCATGGACTCCTGTTTGCTCTCTGGGTCATAATGATGAACCCAGGTTTCATCTCCAGTAACTATTTTTTGCAGCACCTCATCGGGATTTTCACCACACAGGTCGATAAAATCTGAACAGCAAGCCACACGCATATCCTTTTGAAGAAGCGTCAGCATTCGCGGAACCCATCTTGCACTTACTTTTGACATATTAAGATGGTCATGTATAATGTCATGTACGGTACCAATAGAGAGATTGGTTACTTGAGCTATAGATTTTACCTTCACTCGGCCGTCTTCCAATATAAGTTTTTCCACTTTATCAATATTTTCTTGTGAGGTAGCCACTACAGGCCGGCCAGGTCTAGGGTCATCTTCAATACTCTCCCTTCCACGCTTAAATTCGCTTGACCATTTTTGAATAGTAGATAAAGAAGGAGCAGACTCACGGTAAACACAATCCATTTCCTCTTTTATGGTTTTTTGATTTTTACCCTGTTTTGTCAAGAATTTTATGACGGATCGGTGCTCTAATTTCGTTAAAATTGTTAATTCGCTCATGGTGTTCATGTTTGTTCGGCAATTGCAGAAAAACAAAAGAACATCTCGGTTCCAATTTTACTTTTTTTTAATGTCAATGGATGAATCTTAGCGGCCAGTAACAAATATATATATGAAAGAGGTTGTAACGTATCAATACCGAGAATATTTTGAACGCCCCTCGTAGATGTAAAAATGATTATAGACAACTATTTAAAATCTGTAAACTCCTCCCAGCTGGTTTAAAACATAAATATTTATTAGCGGTAAATAACCATGGCAACCGAGAGCGGGGCATTACTATGGAACGTGTTGAACATATTCATAGGACAAGAACTACTACACTGGGAAAATTTGTCGTTCCCAGAATACAGAATTACTATGGTGACAGAACTTTACAGAAACGTATTCCATATATTCTAAATTCCTTACCTACAGTTTTAAGAAATGAATTACCCAAAAACAAGTTTAAAGCATTGTTGAGTGACTTCTTGCATGCCGCAATCTAGCTTAGCGATAGCAGGGCTGAATTGCGAGGTGTAGGAATTAATTTGATTGTTACAACACTGACAATACCTAGTTTGTACTTACGTATACTAATGTATAGCATAATTGAGACTCCTGATCCCGCAGATAAACCGTCTAGTATGATTTTGTGGGACAATGTTATATGTTGTTGTACGTGTCATGATAATATTCAATAAATAATAAATAAAATAAACGGAAGATTTCGATTCCGTTTGGAGGACTTAACTTGTTCACCGCATGGTAGCGATGCGACACCGACGACATAAGAAAGGTGGTGGGCAATGGATGGATGCTAAATGCTCAAGGCTAGGATAGTAGGCGCTTATAAGAGGAGGCTTTCATACAGCAGTAGACGGCAATAGACTGAAAGAGTATGGCACTAACCTGAAGCACATCAGCGGCGTGTGTGGAGTTGTGGTAAGTGTTCACCGCGTGGTAATTAGTCTCGATGACGGTGAGCCAGTGCAGCAGCGTGCGCTCGTCACACTCCAGGGTTGCGCAGATGTCGAACCGCCCTCCCATCAGCGCCAGGCCGAGGTGGGCTAACGGCCTGCCGCGGGTTAAGTCCTCCAGACGGAAGATTTCGAATTCCCAGCTGAGGGCGGTGTCTAGCAGCTCGCGGAGTTGACCGGAGACCTGGTGGTATGTAAACAATGTTAGTTTGGAGTGTGCATTGATCATCTAAACACAACTGTATAGAATAGTTTTTCTTTTTCACTTTTTCAAGTACTTCCAGTACTTGAAAAAGTGGTTCCAACTATTCTACTTACAATTTTGTTTTCTAAAAATCACAACTAATTTTGATACACAGCTCTATCATTACCACAATAGGTAGCTGTATTGAATTTGGACGACAATGTCAAATGACAACTGACAGCTGCAATCCAATGCACTCTCTGGGTTGCCACTTTGAGAGCGCTAATGTTGTATCTAGTGTTTACATAGATGATAAAGGGTCTGTGTTTGGGGTACAAATAGGTGTAGCTATTTTAAACTTGATCGGATGGTTCTCGTGATTATCGAAAGAGTATAATATTTTGATGAGGTTGGGATTCTCCGTAGAATAAGAAAATAACTTTTAGGAATATTATCCAGTTTGTGCCTACCTTGTGTTTAATATTTGTCCTATTTGTTTGCGATCTGACGACTGTTGAATCGTTGCTGCTTCGTCGTGATGACAAAACGTTGGTAGGTCCTTGCTGAAATTAGAACATTGCAATATATTTATAATTTGTTAAAAAAAAATTAAAAATTGTTTGAACATTTATGATCGTGACTAAAAAAATCTAGTACGCATACAATTCAAAAGTGATTTATTAGCAAAAATCTAATAAAAAAAACATTTCTAAAACAGCACAATCAAAAAGATTGAAAAATCACTATTAGAGTTAGTTACAATGCATGTTATATAACACTATTCATTGACATGCCGTATAATTATGTGAGTCACAGTTAAGTGATTAATAAACAGATAGGTAAATTAGTAACAAAATGAAAGCAACATAAAATTAGAATTAGAAAAATTAGAAGTTTCATGAAAATAACAGGTACACTTTAAACTAGGTTTTTACCCCCGAAAAAGCCCATATCGAGACAAAATACTAGGAACACATAAGGTAAGTACAATCATGGCCACAGCCAATATCGGGCTAGACCCAGAACAATATTGCTATTCTTACTAGCGAACACAGTAACGCGCAGTATATTTAACAAACAATGTTATATAATTATATATTATTTTACGCGTCACTCTAGATTGAAGTACAAATAAGTTTTAAGCTGATAAAGTTATACCTAATGAAGCTCATGGCAGCGGCCAGCGGCAGTCCCCAAGCACTCCGTCTTTGATTAAATGAATTGCCTGACGGAATTGCGTTGGTTGATAGAAACTCTTATTACACTCGTGAATAAAGACTATAGATTAGTCTCTTCCGTAAGACTCAAAATTGTTTGACAAATATTCTGCGCCTGTGTTTAGCGATTATGTTGCTTTTAAACAAATTGCATCTATTGTACTAATGCCGGACGGACTAGATAGAAAAATCGTACAGAAGGCACAGATAGAGAGTTGCAGCTTTGCATTTTCAAACTTCCTACCATAAAAATAAGGTTTGTGTTCGCTTGCTCCCGCTTTCCAATGATGACAGGATCGTAAACAAATAAATATAATACGTTAGTATGTACATAATAATTTACAACATAAAAACCATTTGGCTTTTATAAAATACATAAGTAAATATTTAAAAAAACATAAAACCAAAAAATAAAGTACACATCAATGAATAATTGACATACTTAGTAAAAATATAACCTAATAAATATAAACCTACTTAAATCAAGCGCAAGTAATTAACTTTTACCCAATTAAACAGTATATCAAAGACTCTTCGATACTCATAGGAGTATAAGCCCCATGAAGTTTTGTTGTGCGGATCTGATGTAAATAAAAGTAAGTAAAGTAAGTACCTATTGTAAGTAACATTACAACAAACTGCTAAATATAAGTAGGTATCAAGCATCGCCAATATCATGTTTCAAAGTATTAATGCCAGGGTTACACAGCAACCGTGGATGGTATTCGGTGCCTGCTATTCGTGGTCCCAAGGCGCCTAGCAAGCATTGGGATTGAACTTCGTTGTTTTAGTGTATGCCTCCGTGCATCCCGTCAAACTCATAGTTGGGTAGGATCACAGAATAGATAAAAAAGGTTCTGTGGGTGGGATATAAGGAGAAGAGCCCCACATAACTCACTGGTTGCCCCAGACCCACGAGGATGCAACCTACAACCCAATGTATTTTTAGCAATTGAAAAAAGAACCGAAAAGGTTACACATAGAGCAGACCTTCGTTGTGGGTTTTTGGCGTCCATGGATGCTCGATTTCTATATGTGTACAAAAAGATACGGGATGTAAAAAAATCCTAAAGCGAAGCCGAGCGTTCATTCCATTATTACGAAGATGTTTTGTTACGTGCCATACCTGGGAACCGTCTGGTTACGGAGATATCAAGAATCGAACTCAAATAATTTTAAAGATTTAGCGCAGATTATAGCACAGTCCTAAAGCGTGCCATTACATTGCGTGCTGTAGAAAACAGCTTTTTTACAATAGGTACCTAAAATTAAAATTGGTTTCCCAACAATTATTTTTGCATAATATACTTGTGGGTGTAAGTATGACCAGACACTATCTGTTTTTTTATTTTTATAAATGGTACCTATCCGCACAATACCAGCGTCGTGGCACTTTCGCTTCGGCTTAAGCTGACCTATTTGGCATGTTTTTATTTCTGTCTTTTTTATTTTGTCTTATTTTATATTGTTGTTGTATATTTATGCCAAATAAACTTTTATTCATTTATTCATAATGTTACTCGTTTTGATGTTCATTTACGTTTAAAGCATAAGAGTTGTTTTATACCCAGTACGTTAAGTTATTGAAAAGAAAATTAATTATTTAATACCATTTATTTAAGCATGCAGTATTATTATCTTGTCAATACAACATTAGGGTCAGTAGGTACACACAAACATACTTTAAACTTTCGCGTCCCATTAATTACACAATGTTAAAACGGAGTTAAAGAGCCCTTTGTAGACAACAACCATTTTCAAAAATTAATACCGGTTTTATCGGCTTGAATCTGTTTTATCATTATAATTACACGTATATACACTTCTCACGCCATGAAGGGGGTAAACTATACTAAATATACAATATTTGGATGGTTAGATTACAATAATACGTATTTCAAATATACCAATCAGAACAAGAAAGTAATAACCAAACAAAAACACAAACACCACTGTTCATTGTTTACTCTCCATTCCGGTTAATTTATTATTCCAATACTTGCGAGAAGAAATAAAACCTTTCATTGCTTTAAATGACGGCCGTCGAAGTCGAGTGGTTAGCACGCCGGTTCAGCCACCATCTCTGAGGTCCCGGGTTCAATTTCGGGTCAATTAAGAAAAAACCGTTTTTCTAAATAGATTTCGGGTCTGGGTGTTTTAATGTTTATCCGTTATGTAGTTACCTATTTTAACAAGTTTCAAAAGTAGCTCAACTTGGGCTAAATAATTCTTGTGAGCATAGAAAGTTATTTTTATTTTATCCCCTTCATAAACTATGTTTATAAGTCTGTAGTTAGTTATAATACAACTTTAATTGAATAATATAATGTAAAATAAGAGAATAGCCTATTGTATTGTTATAATGCTGGGCAATGGCCTTCATCATTGAAGTAAAGTCGTCGCTACATATAAGGTGACTGCTGGAAACCGCAAGAAACTTCAAGGGCTGGTCAGGTCAAGTGTTTTAGACATGACAAAAATAACAAAAATGTTTTTTCCGCGTCAGCTGGGTGATACATACATACGTTGACGGGTCAACAGACGGTCGGCCGGCCAGCCGTTGCCCGCGCGTTCTAAATAATCGTTATTTTTAATTGTTTTAATTTTATTTTTCTTATGTTATTGCTTTAAAGTAAATTATATACTCAAAGACTATCCAATTAAAATTCACAAATGAAATATTTAATTAAAAATGAAAAAAACACAAATTCCTTTTTTTGATATTTTTGTCATGTTTAAAACACTTGACCTGACCAGTCCTTGAAGTTTCTTGCGATTTCTAGCAGTCACCTTATACAAATGAAAGATATTAGCTAATCATCACTCTTCACAAGTGCGGTTTAGTGATCACCACCCCGGGCCAAATCCGCAAGACACTTTTCCCGACTTGCTAATTAAACGTCCGGATATTGGGTTGATCGCTTTGGCATTTCACTTCATGGCGTTATATATCGTAGGTTTAAATAGACTAAGTAGAAGCTTTTATCTATACACTACTACGTAAGATAAAATGTTTACTAGAAAAAAACAACCAGTGTCAGGAAAGCTCGAATGGGATCTGAGACTGGTTGTTTTTTCTAGTAATATCTATATAGCGTTGTGAATGCAAACATTTCCATAACAAAGACTGCTAAGTCAGTATTAAAAAAAATAAAACCACCATGAACGCACGTAGCGAATAGTTTTCGTAGCATCAAATACTTCGTACCAAATAAATGTGACGTAGTAAATATAATTCGTAGCATACATTTTTGTAACAAATATATTTCGTAGTGTAACCTCCCCACAACATTAAATTGCTACACCTAAATCTAAACCTAAATCTAATGCCTTTCACACCTATATGCCTAGCTAGCTTATAATACATACACACATCCTCGCCGCTTTACCTTAACTTAAATTATTATCTAATTCTTAAAACTAATTAACCTAATTTATCTACAATCTAATGGTTGTGTCTGGAGTTTTGTAGAGTGTGTAGCGTTTGTATGAAGATGGAACCTTAGCATAGCTTAATTCTATTTGCAGTGAATTTCAGTCAAGCAATGTAATATTATAATAACTACTATTTTGGCCAGATCGTCTAGTGAACCCTCCGTTGTTAACCGCATTTAAGTAACTCAAGTTCTTTCGTGAAAGTTTAGTAATTGGCTTATCCCTGTGTTAAATTATTTTCTCCTGACCTAATTACCTACCAGTCTATAAATCCTAACATAAATATGTGTAGCCTAGCAATGACTCCGTCTGAACTGTGACCTAAATCCTTCACTGCAGCTGCGGGGAAGATTTGTAACCACTCAAAGGTAATCAGATGATAGCTTAGCTTGTAGGTATTATTATTTATTATCAGTAGCATGATACATAAGAAGCCTGGTGCAATTTATATAAAGGTTTAGTGGGATTATAAAAGTCTTGTGGAAGTATAAAAGTCTTGTGGAAATATAAGAGTCTTGTGGAAATATAAAAGTCTTGTGGAAATATAAGAGTCTTGTGGAAGTTTAAAAGTCTTGTGGAAATATAAGAGTCTTGTGGAAGTTTATGAGCTCCAACCGCCGCTCCATAGCGTGCCATTACATCTCATTGTTTAATTATGGCCCCGTCCACTTTGGCTTTAACATTAATTATTAGCTTGTAGCTTTAATTCTTTCAAACTGAGAATTTACATCTCCTCTCAAAATCTAATTTCATTTTACATTATGAACTATGTGTTAGCAATTTAAATTCTTATTATTCCACATAAATCAATAGAGTTTATCTCAAGGCTTGCTATCATCCAAATATCCTTTTCACATTAAGAACTTAATTATTCAATGCAATAACTTATATTCAGTTCCGTAAAGGGTGGATAATTTAATCAAACGCCACTTCAGGCGGTGGCTAAAGTAGAATGCTATTAATACAGGTAAAATTACTTTTATTTACTCCTAGTATTTATTATACAGGTCTTATAAAGTTCCAATATGACTACATTGGATTGGCTGCATTGGCAGATTATCACATCTTAAGTTTATTAAAGGATGTTTAATTCATTCAATATCCTTGACTTTAGGAAGTGAACTGAAATAGAATACTATCATTTGAAGTAAATTACTTTGGGTTACTCTTAGTGTTCATTATACAGATCTTATAAAGTGTAATTACATCTCAAGTTTATTGAAAGATGTTTAATTCATTCAACATCCCTGACTTTTAGGGAGTGAATGTAGTTAATTATTTTTCCATTAACTTACACCCTCTGTCTCTCAGACTGAGTGGTTAATTTGATAGACTACTAAATCATAGTTAGTATACCTTTAGTAGGTAGTTAATTATCACTGTTAATCATTAAATAAATTACATTTAGAAGTTATCTTTTACTCACTTTAATAAGTATAAATTAGACTGTACTAGGTATTAGTCTGATTGATTAGATTGTTCCCATCAAATATTTCTATGTTTCATATTATTAGAAGTAAGTACTTACATATCTTAAGAGGTCTATTCAAATGGTATTAGTAGACCATTGTCAGGCTAATTAGCTGGTTGTTATCAATCAATTATTTCTATGTTTCAGATTATTAGAAGCTCATAGCTTGCAATGTCTTCTTTCAACGACTTATCCTAGGTTCTAAACTGGTTTTAGTTGTTCAGTTTGTATCAGCTTATTTTTGCTAAGGTATCGGATGTAAAACTTTAACACCTTGAAGAGTGTAGCCATGTGAGATCGTATTGCATCCCAGGGAAAGCTAACAAATGCCTGTTTGGTCATATCAGTGTTAGAAATCAAACATCACAGTACGACTAAGCTTATTTGCTATAACTTTTTAGTATTTTTCTTGTAATAGAAAACCAGTCTAGACTTTTAGGTACTCCAAAGTAATGATGGTACGATATTATCATACTTCTGTTAATTATTTAAAATGAATAATTAATTGGTAACAACTTTAGGAAAACAATTAGAATTTTACCGGCCTGCGGTAATAGATTACTTGCCTAGCTAGGACCCACATCACTTCATCATAATTTTATTTAGCGCCGTAACTTAATTATCCCTGCCTTATTAGTCTGAATTAATAACTAACCATATATATATATCCGCCTACCTATAGATTCCTACAACTTTCCTCACTTGAAAATGCCTATATTTTGTCGAACTAACAGTCCCTCTTGTGTACCTTGCAAACTAGGCCAAGCCTCATTTAATTTAAATTCGTGGTGTGTGGTGAGAGTCGCATTGCCCCTGAAAGCAACTAACTCCTAAATGTTCTATCAGTCGAGCCAGTATACTCAGTGTGTTATTTTCCTATCACTACACTGTATGTATGGAGATAGACTCGAGATTGGACTGGGTCATACGGGTCTACCTCCAGCTAAATGGTGTCTGACCTATCTTCAACTTTCACTAGGGAGACAACTGTCTCTCCCCCATTACTCCGTCGAAGATAGTGTATTGTTTAGCGTAATAGTGTAAAACGCCGATCTTATTAAATACAATCAAAGATCATCCAGACCGAAGTCTGTTGAAAGGTACATAGGGTTTTGTTGTCACCGTGACTCGTTTCAGCCGATGTACCCCAGAATACTTCATTCTGTTAACGGATTCGAGTTGCGATCGCAATAGTTTACTTTATTAATAACTTTCAATTTCACAAATCTTAATTAATATCGCAGCTCGAATATCACTTAGCGCACTATCAAGCTCGGACGCTATTTTTCCCGTATGAGTCGTACCGCACTCTTAAGTTGGACCGCTCCGTTGACGTCCCAAAACTGAATGTCCGCTAATTTTCCGCCCCTTTTCCCAAGCATCCTCACTTTCCCGCCACGCGCGCCTAAGATTTGCCCGCGCGAGTCCGCTTTTCTTCCCTTCCACCAATCGCTAGCCGTTTCCCCGATGCCCCCCGCCTTCGCGTCGCGCCACGTGGAGCTATCATCCGACCTCTCTTTCTGTCTTTTTCTCAACCTCTCGCTCGCTCATTGCCGCTTTCGCCGCGCAATTCTAAAATTTTTCCATAATCTAACCAAATCTCGTCAGATAGCCAATATTACATCTTTGAATATCTAAATGTAGCCTTCTATTAACAATTCCCTCTCAATAATCATCCACTTAAGCCAATAATCCTGTATTTTGTGAAATTATAAAAAGTTCCGTATTCCGACCATAGGTGGCGTCCGCCCGTAGGTGAACCACTTTGCCGACCCCAGAGCAGTCCCCGCGAAACTCAAAATAAAATACGGTCCTAGTCAACCTAGCAACCTTACGCGAAGCCCAAATAAATGACTTCCGCTAGACGCCACCTATGTCGCAAGGGACGCGCAGAGCAGTCCCCGCGAAATTCAAAATAAAGAAGTCAAACTAGCAACCTTATGCGAAGCTTACGTAAATAACTTCCGCTAGACGCCGCCTATGCCGCAAGGGACGCGCAGAGCCGTCCCCGCGAAATTCAAACTAAAGATAAAGCGCTAGACCATTGACCATTATTCTGAACTAGTTTATTATTCCCTTTTTCATGCTTATTATATTAATGGTGCTACGCATTAATATTTATTTTAATGCTACTCCCACACATTCCTTACTAACGGACGGATATCATTCATTCTGTACCGTTACAGCCGCCCCCGATAGAATTTAAGCAGATAAAGTACCACTCTTATCTGCGGCGAATTATATCTAAACCCTGTACTTAATTAAGTACAAAATAGCACGTCCTTCCTTGCTAACCCCATTGTCATCCTAGCCCTCAAAGATATTCCTACTATTTATAGTTCCTCCCCAAATCCCTAATGACTCCTTCCTCCATAAGCTTTCTTATTGCAAAATAGCCCACACCCCTCATTCTATTCAACTGACACAAAATTATAATCGCATACCCAGTTCTCGTGTTCGAAACGAAATCCCAGTAAACTTAGTCTCGGTAAATATTTCCCAATAACTTAGACATCTACCATGTCTCTAATCATACACAACCGCCGAATAATGATTTGCCTTTTGTTTACCATCATAACAACAAATCTTACTATAATTTAGATCAATATAACAGTCTCTTGCGCTGTCTACTAACGCCCCCTAGCGAAAACTCTTCAACTCTATGACGATTCCGACGTAAGTTTATAACATCTTCCGAACCATTCAATTATTCTATTCTTTAAATTATTTTCCTAGAATAATTTCAAGTACATCTGTCATCATGGCCTTCTTTTAACTTACGTCTTTTCTTACAACTTGTTTCGCATCTAAATGTTGCAACCTAGGGATCGAACCTGGGATCTTTCGTGGGTGAAGCATCAACCACTTCGCCGTCATGGTCTTTTAGTTCCAACTAGGTTAATGAATAATAATTAATAATTTGAATTAAAACTTTCCTTCATACTTCAACGCTACCAATCTCATCTTAGCTTATATAATTACCTAAGATAACGAAACGTCGGAACAATTGTCTACCTCAGGCAGGGATCGAACCCGCGTCCTCCACAATCCCTAATTAGCTACTTCTTTTAACGGAAACCTATTTTCTTCTACGCGGATAAGAAATCTTAACCAAACCCCCATATCAACCAAAACCAGTAGGCATACCATCATCGCCCAAGAGTTATAACTTTATTTTAGATGAGATACATCTAATGTCTAATCCTACAAATAACCGAGATAGAATACTAGACTCGCTTCCGTCCGGTACGCAGTGACACCCACTCACCGTGCATACAAATAGAGGTCTTAACGCCTTACAATAAGGTTGTCGATCGTAAATATTTAGGAAAAACTCATTCACTCTAAGGGGGTACGCATCTCGAAACACGTCCTTGAGTTTTGAACTAGCTACCCCGTAGTTCAGATCTATTAGAAGTTTGTGTGCTATGTATATCCGTCTAACTGTCAATGTATGCGTCATCGATAAGTACTTGTTAATACCCCGGTACGCGTTGGACGTTGTATACTAATTGACAAGTACTGAGCTTATACGTATAAGCAAATACTTATGCCAAAACCTATCTAGTAACTATGTCTCATCCCTAGTTATTACTATGCACGAAAGACAACATTTAGTCTCATTTGCTAATATATAATACGTCAATATCCCCTTACTTTCCTATACCTTTGAAAAATATCATTTTCTTTTTAAATTAAACAGACCGGTAACTATCTTATCCGCCCCCACAACTCTACTTAACTTCCTACCTTTTATATTACTAATAATCGGTCAAATCGGTAAATAATAAGTCATTAAAGGTGACACTTCGTCTTAGTATTCATGGTAATTAATATCGTAAGTTCCTTCTCGTATTTACTGAATTCCAAACTGCGTGATTCAATAGTGCTAGTTTCTTTTTATTTTTATTTTTTTATTTTTTTTTTTTAGATGATTTTAATTTTATACTCGCACAAGACACATTATTAAGATGGTAATCTCCCGAATGTTTGTAACTCTAATTGGTTACTCATTATGCATTCTACTTTACTTTTCAGCCTTCCGTCCAGATGGTAAAATTCCCCAGCAACACGAGATCCCCTGACCACGCCAAAATGAAATGCCATCAATGGCCTCTGTTTCTGCAGCCTAAGACATTATCTCTCTATAGGTTAGTCAAGTATAATTGTCCTGATTTAGACTTCACAAGACGCCCCCAAAGGAACCACCTTACAGCAGAATTTCCGCAACTTTAAGAAAGGCTAGTTTAGGAAATGAAGCTAAATGGAAACCACTTAATTTTATTGTGTGCTGAGTAATTCCCACTTCTACAGCACAGTTCCGAAACTTCGATTCAATTACTTTACCAGGTAAATCAAAATAAACCCTACACGCTTAACTAAGTTCTATTTGTGCCCAGTGCGACTAAAAATATTCGAACACCCTAAACAAGCTACTTTTACTAATTTAACAGTGCCAATTAAGAATGCTCCCTTGTGTCATCTATAATTTTATTGTGTGCATAGACGACCAAAGACCTCGCTTTCAGCATGCCTTCTTCGTTGGACCCGCTTAGTTAAATACTCTAATCAAAATTCTAAAGTTACAATTGAAAATGTCAAAAGTTCGAATATTATGCAATAGAGAATTTCTCTAACATAGTTACTCCATCTCTTCGCACTATTAAGTCAGGCATATTGCAATTCAAGTATTTATTTTAATTTATAATGACCTATCTTCTCCACCCCTGTTCACATACTTTAGCCATCCCTATCCACAGCTGCGGTGAAGATAATTAGTTAATGAACAAAACATCCTATAAACACTCTATGTTGCTACCGCAATCACAAGAAATATTTACTAGGAGGATTATCTATCATACAGCTGACTATAACAAAATGAGTCCCCCTTATCTTTCTCCGTTCCTTCTCTAACGTAGAAGACAGCAACAGACAATTAATATTTAATTACTTATAATTTAGAACAACCCTAGGTAAAACGCTACCACAAAACTAGACTAGAACCGAATAATACTAACCGAAGTAAACTTTTGTATTCACACTTGCAAATAAAATATCTTTATCTTTCCGTGATGAATAATATTTTGATAACACTATTTCATCAACTCAATGTCCCGGCCTACATATGTGAAAACTCCCAATCAATTAGTTTGTATAAAACAATCTAGATGCAACATGCAGTTCACATTAACTAACAATTTTAAGGTTGTGCCATAATTTCGACAATAACCTACCTTAGCACTAATTTTAATCATCTACAATTTCATCACGTACATATTAGATGCCAATAATCTAGATTATTTAAGAATTCTAGCAATTCATATTAATATAATAAATAACCAAAACAAGATAATACCGCTTTGACAGTCTGCGCTGACCTTCCCACAAGTCAAAACCGCGTTTCGTTCGTCCTATCATTTCTAAACCTGTAGACATTTACTTTGTACTAAACAAATTCTTGAGTTAATAATTATTTGCCAATTGTTAAGCAAACTTATTTAATTTCATAATAACAATTTTAATATAGCAGTATTAGAATATTATTATAAATCCCGAACATCTTTATTTATTATAATCAACATTACCGGTTAAAGTATTTGAATGGCCTAGTGCGAACTAGGTTTCAGGTCGCACCTCGGGAAAATAAATTTACTATTGACTTTAAAATCTACTACTTATAAATTTATTATTTTCTTCTGACATATAAAGATAGGCTATGACTCTAGGTCGGGTTTAGTAAACTTTGAACTATGGCTACCTCCACAATAATCTCGATTAAATATATATATCCGCCAAACGAAATATGTCCAATACGGCCGATTTTACTAAATTTAAATTATGCTACTAAACAGTACGTGTCCTAAGAACGTCACACATCCGAAACCCATTTCAGTTCTAATGTCTTTACGTTTACCCATCTAAATTAAAATTTGTACCTGTCGACGCGAGACAACATCTAAATAATTACTTTGGATGATTCGAATTGTGATAGTTAATTTTGTATTGTAATCTCGATAACGCAATATCAGGGATTTACTTATTAATAAAGTTTACACTAAGAAATTTATTCTCAGCTCGCAATATCATCGCTTTATTTCCGGCTTGAATGTTTCTGCGGACTATGAGTTTAAATTTATCCTACAACTTAAAATTGTGGTATATAAAATCGATCACTGTTTTATAAGTAGCTTGCGTTAACTTTTAAAATAATAAAACGAGTTAACTATTGATTATGACGTGACATCCGCCCGCAACTCGCCTTTATAATTGATGTGATAACATACGCTATTGTTATCCCTATAGCATAACAGTGCTATAACTCGTTAATTTTGCAGTTAAATCTCGACTTCAAGCCAGTCAACTATTTTTTTTTTTCTACTATTATTTTTTTTTCAATTTATTATTCTTTCTTTACTATTGTATTTTTCTTTCGACCCCTATTTTGCTCCCAAGCTCAATTAATATCTACCTTCCACAATTATCCATCATCCGTCAATCTTAGGTATCCTCGAGAAATATTTCATCTTAATCGTTCAACGGAGATAGACAATTGTGCAAGGTACCCTTCTTAATAGGCTAATCCAACCCAGTGAATTTAATGATTTATCTATCTCTACCTATCCTAACTAATTAGTCATGTAGTAAAGTCTTTTCTTTTCACCGCTCTCCCGACTTAGATATCTCTAGGTAACTCACAATTGATAATATTAGGTAAGTAGGTATAGTAAGCTGTGCCCAGCGAGCTTTACCTCTGCGTACGTTAACCTCATCTTAAGCTAATAATAATCCTTTATAAATCTTCATAATTAACTATTTATCACGATTTCAACTATACGGTAAGAAGCAATGATTACCGGTAACGACTACTTACAACGCTGCAAGAGTATTTCAATTATACATATTATTATTAGACAGCACCCTTTTACCATCATCCAAAATAAAATCTTTTATTGGTAACCCAACGCCATCTAGCCTCGCTAATAGGTAACCTCCCCACAATAGAGTAGATATTAGATAGTTGTTTCCAGACGGTAACGACTTTTATCGCCTACTAGACGTATTTATCCGTTTACATTATGCATCCCAAACTACGTTGCTTTTAAACCAAAATTCCTACTAGCAATGAATAGTCATATGATTCTATCCCCTACATGACATACCTGCTACTTGTTATTACTTATAATCGCGATTCCTCATCAACGCGTGTATTTTGAACCGTAATACTATTTTATGTTACTTTTCCTAGGATTTTAGCGAACTAACAAAATGAAGCGGCATTTCCCATGTCATTGCATTCTAATCTACTACGTGATAAGTATTAGGAAAATCTCTTTCAATGTAAAAATCGCAGGTATTAAAAATAACAGGTATGGAAAATAACAGGTGATTCCACTTGCTATAACAAAATCACATGATTACGCGTTATGGAAGTTTCCTCTCCGATTGGTTTTATGACGTCATGTTTTATAATCATTCCTAATTCTAGATTGTTTATGGTCTCGCTAAATCATTTGTCTCTATGGTCCAACCATAGACAAAGAACGTTATAGTCCTTGACTAGCCTAAACTACTCTATGGATTTCAGATGTGAGACTCAAGTACACTATTATAATTTTTTTTTCTCTAACATAACCAACAAAATAAATTATAATACGTGGAATAGCACATCAACTAAAAACCGCAATCGCTCAACGATTATTAGTCAAAATATAATTATTATTAGTTTTATATTATGCTGTTAGCGTCATAACTTTATAATATTGTACAGCATATCGCCGTCCTATAATATAAATTGAATCCAGCAATAATTAAGTTGGTTACCTCTGTCCAATCTCGCCCCCTAGCCTTCCCATCCGACAGCAATAATAATTAAACCGCCCCCTATTCTACAAATCTTTCTAAATCAATAAATGTTGAACTATGTCACCCTATCGACTTTTTACGATCCTAAAAATAACTCAACACAAGGCTGTATGAACCAGTTGCCTATGCCTATATGAAATCTATCACCAGGAATAGAAACAAAACTACAGTTACCATAGCTCCTAACGTCAACAACAAAAATTGGATAGGTACCTGGTTTCAGTATTCAAGGAAACAATTACTAAAGGTTTCAGTATTCACAGATAACTCAACAATTTTAAAATTTAATACTCCAGACCCCCGGAATAGTTTGGTTATTGACTATATCTAAGTACTTTGTTCACTCATTAAACTTTGGAAAACCAACAACGCACGGTACCTGATGCTGGCGAAATCCGCCATTAAATAAAGAAGAAAAAGATAATAACTGAAAGGTATTGTATTTCAAATAATACTCATTACGCTATTGTTTTGTAGCTTTATCTCCTCCTTTGACCTTTAACCTAACCTGAGAATCTTTTTGTTACAGATTTCGTACAACAAAATTTAGCTCCAGCTCTCATTGCGACTGTCTACAATATTGGTCGAACCCGTAATACAAAGTGTATGAATCAACTTTAGAAGATAACAACGTTTATTGTGAAAAGTGTCAAATTATAATTCACCCACTATCAAGAGCCCGTAATACAAAGTGTATGAATCAACTTTAGAAGATAACAACGTTTATTGTGAAAAGTGTCAAATTATAATTCTTCAATATCTCTGAATTAATTAATCTTCATTGAATTATTCCCTATTAAGCCAATTCTAAACTCACGCATCGCAACACGACAACAATTTGTGGGAAAAATCCCACTTCTAAATTAAAGTATTACCGCTTGACTGAAATCCAATACAACTATATTAATGATAATTTATAACTTAACTTTCTGATCCTGGTCACGGCTTACCAAATTGTAACCTCCCCACAATATTAAATTGCTACACCTAAATCTAAACCTAAATCTAATGCCTTTCACACCTATATGCCTAGCTAGCTTATAATACATACACACATCCTCGCCGCTTTACCTTAACTTAAATTATTATCTAATTCTTAAAACTAATTAACCTAATTTATCTACAATCTAATGGTTGTGTCTGGAGTTTTGTAGAGTGTGTAGCGTTTGTATGAAGATGGAACCTTAGCATAGCTTAATTCTATTTGCAGTGAATTTCAGTCAAGCAATGTAATATTATAATAACTACTATTTTGGCCAGATCGTCTAGTGAACCCTCCGTTGTTAACCGCATTTAAGTAACTCAAGTTCTTTCGTGAAAGTTTAGTAATTGGCTTATCCCTGTGTTAAATTATTTTCTCCTGACCTAATTACCTACCAGTCTATAAATCCTAACATAAATATGTGTAGCCTAGCAATGACTCCGTCTGAACTGTGACCTAAATCCTTCACTGCAGCTGCGGGGAAGATTTGTAACCACTCAAAGGTAATCAGATGATAGCTTAGCTTGTAGGTATTATTATTTATTATCAGTAGCATGATACATAAGAAGCCTGGTGCAATTTATATAAAGGTTTAGTGGGATTATAAAAGTCTTGTGGAAGTATAAAAGTCTTGTGGAAATATAAGAGTCTTGTGGAAATATAAAAGTCTTGTGGAAATATAAGAGTCTTGTGGAAGTTTAAAAGTCTTGTGGAAATATAAGAGTCTTGTGGAAGTTTATGAGCTCCAACCGCCGCTCCATAGCGTGCCATTACATCTCATTGTTTAATTATGGCCCCGTCCACTTTGGCTTTAACATTAATTATTAGCTTGTAGCTTTAATTCTTTCAAACTGAGAATTTACATCTCCTCTCAAAATCTAATTTCATTTTACATTATGAACTATGTGTTAGCAATTTAAATTCTTATTATTCCACATAAATCAATAGAGTTTATCTCAAGGCTTGCTATCATCCAAATATCCTTTTCACATTAAGAACTTAATTATTCAATGCAATAACTTATATTCAGTTCCGTAAAGGGTGGATAATTTAATCAAACGCCACTTCAGGCGGTGGCTAAAGTAGAATGCTATTAATACAGGTAAAATTACTTTTATTTACTCCTAGTATTTATTATACAGGTCTTATAAAGTTCCAATATGACTACATTGGATTGGCTGCATTGGCAGATTATCACATCTTAAGTTTATTAAAGGATGTTTAATTCATTCAATATCCTTGACTTTAGGAAGTGAACTGAAATAGAATACTATCATTTGAAGTAAATTACTTTGGGTTACTCTTAGTGTTCATTATACAGATCTTATAAAGTGTAATTACATCTCAAGTTTATTGAAAGATGTTTAATTCATTCAACATCCCTGACTTTTAGGGAGTGAATGTAGTTAATTATTTTTCCATTAACTTACACCCTCTGTCTCTCAGACTGAGTGGTTAATTTGATAGACTACTAAATCATAGTTAGTATACCTTTAGTAGGTAGTTAATTATCACTGTTAATCATTAAATAAATTACATTTAGAAGTTATCTTTTACTCACTTTAATAAGTATAAATTAGACTGTACTAGGTATTAGTCTGATTGATTAGATTGTTCCCATCAAATATTTCTATGTTTCATATTATTAGAAGTAAGTACTTACATATCTTAAGAGGTCTATTCAAATGGTATTAGTAGACCATTGTCAGGCTAATTAGCTGGTTGTTATCAATCAATTATTTCTATGTTTCAGATTATTAGAAGCTCATAGCTTGCAATGTCTTCTTTCAACGACTTATCCTAGGTTCTAAACTGGTTTTAGTTGTTCAGTTTGTATCAGCTTATTTTTGCTAAGGTATCGGATGTAAAACTTTAACACCTTGAAGAGTGTAGCCATGTGAGATCGTATTGCATCCCAGGGAAAGCTAACAAATGCCTGTTTGGTCATATCAGTGTTAGAAATCAAACATCACAGTACGACTAAGCTTATTTGCTATAACTTTTTAGTATTTTTCTTGTAATAGAAAACCAGTCTAGACTTTTAGGTACTCCAAAGTAATGATGGTACGATATTATCATACTTCTGTTAATTATTTAAAATGAATAATTAATTGGTAACAACTTTAGGAAAACAATTAGAATTTTACCGGCCTGCGGTAATAGATTACTTGCCTAGCTAGGACCCACATCACTTCATCATAATTTTATTTAGCGCCGTAACTTAATTATCCCTGCCTTATTAGTCTGAATTAATAACTAACCATATATATATATCCGCCTACCTATAGATTCCTACAACTTTCCTCACTTGAAAATGCCTATATTTTGTCGAACTAACAGTCCCTCTTGTGTACCTTGCAAACTAGGCCAAGCCTCATTTAATTTAAATTCGTGGTGTGTGGTGAGAGTCGCATTGCCCCTGAAAGCAACTAACTCCTAAATGTTCTATCAGTCGAGCCAGTATACTCAGTGTGTTATTTTCCTATCACTACACTGTATGTATGGAGATAGACTCGAGATTGGACTGGGTCATACGGGTCTACCTCCAGCTAAATGGTGTCTGACCTATCTTCAACTTTCACTAGGGAGACAACTGTCTCTCCCCCATTACTCCGTCGAAGATAGTGTATTGTTTAGCGTAATAGTGTAAAACGCCGATCTTATTAAATACAATCAAAGATCATCCAGACCGAAGTCTGTTGAAAGGTACATAGGGTTTTGTTGTCACCGTGACTCGTTTCAGCCGATGTACCCCAGAATACTTCATTCTGTTAACGGATTCGAGTTGCGATCGCAATAGTTTACTTTATTAATAACTTTCAATTTCACAAATCTTAATTAATATCGCAGCTCGAATATCACTTAGCGCACTATCAAGCTCGGACGCTATTTTTCCCGTATGAGTCGTACCGCACTCTTAAGTTGGACCGCTCCGTTGACGTCCCAAAACTGAATGTCCGCTAATTTTCCGCCCCTTTTCCCAAGCATCCTCACTTTCCCGCCACGCGCGCCTAAGATTTGCCCGCGCGAGTCCGCTTTTCTTCCCTTCCACCAATCGCTAGCCGTTTCCCCGATGCCCCCCGCCTTCGCGTCGCGCCACGTGGAGCTATCATCCGACCTCTCTTTCTGTCTTTTTCTCAACCTCTCGCTCGCTCATTGCCGCTTTCGCCGCGCAATTCTAAAATTTTTCCATAATCTAACCAAATCTCGTCAGATAGCCAATATTACATCTTTGAATATCTAAATGTAGCCTTCTATTAACAATTCCCTCTCAATAATCATCCACTTAAGCCAATAATCCTGTATTTTGTGAAATTATAAAAAGTTCCGTATTCCGACCATAGGTGGCGTCCGCCCGTAGGTGAACCACTTTGCCGACCCCAGAGCAGTCCCCGCGAAACTCAAAATAAAATACGGTCCTAGTCAACCTAGCAACCTTACGCGAAGCCCAAATAAATGACTTCCGCTAGACGCCACCTATGTCGCAAGGGACGCGCAGAGCAGTCCCCGCGAAATTCAAAATAAAGAAGTCAAACTAGCAACCTTATGCGAAGCTTACGTAAATAACTTCCGCTAGACGCCGCCTATGCCGCAAGGGACGCGCAGAGCCGTCCCCGCGAAATTCAAACTAAAGATAAAGCGCTAGACCATTGACCATTATTCTGAACTAGTTTATTATTCCCTTTTTCATGCTTATTATATTAATGGTGCTACGCATTAATATTTATTTTAATGCTACTCCCACACATTCCTTACTAACGGACGGATATCATTCATTCTGTACCGTTACAGCAGCAAACATTTATCGTAGCATACATACATCAAGCCCAGAGGCAGAGACCACAGCTATTCATTTGCTACGATACTGACACACATCTTTTGCTTAATTCATTCTCGTAACGTTCTCATACATGCTCATCTAGGCTACACGGTTTCGTAGCAATCATTGTGGATAGCTTACCGACAGCAGCGCACCAATAAGATCAGTGGCGATGGGGTCCTCCACCCGTAGTTTGGGTTCGTCGCGCATCTGCGGTGAGTACAGCTCCGAAGTTCGGAGCATGTCCACCGCACGTTCTATATACGCTACGGTGGAGGGCGGAGCGCCCTCCTGAGCGGCTGCCAGGAGGGCTATCACCTGGAAACATGGAAGAATTTAAGTACTTGATTTCCATATGATTTGAAGGTTAAATCATGGTGAAATTGTTTGTACATTGGAAAATGAAACCAAGGGGCTGAACTGAAACAAAATTGATTCATAGTAAATATTACATGCACTACACACTTTAAATTGCAGTGCATGAAGGGGTATGCCATGTAATCATGAATGACCTCACTCTCAAAACTTGCATTCTGTTACAGCTACCGTGATGATGGGCGCTCACTCTCAAACGGTTGCAGTATGTTACAGCTACCTTAGTGATGGGCGCTCACTCTCAAACGGTTGCAGTATGTTACAGCTACCTTAGTGATGGGCGCTCACTCTCAAACGGTTGCAGTATGTTACAGCTACCTTAGTGATGGGCGCTCTCTCTCTCTAACGCTTGCAGTATGTTACAGCTACCTTAGTGATAGGCACCCACTCTCAAATGGTTGCAGTATGTTACAGTTAGTGATGGGCGCTCTCTCTCTAACGCTTGCAGTATGTTACAGCTACCTTAGTAATGAGCGCTCACTCGTAAACGCTTGAATTCTATCACACCTACCTTAGTGATGGGTGCCTCCAGTGGTAGGCCCTGCAGCTTGGCTAGTGAGGTGCGCCGCAGCCCGTCTGACGCAACCGAGCGTACGTCGAGCGAGCCGCGTCGGATGGAGTGAAGTGAGCCGCGTGCTCGCTCACTCTCGGGCACGTTGGTTGGCTCGCAGACCAGCACCACGTGGGATACGCTCCTGTAATTAGTTTGGCGTAAGTAGGAATAAAGTGCTAAAGTAACTAATCCGTATCGACTGGCCCGTGGGGTTTGGCCACAACCCACCAGGGTTATTGCCCAATCTCCTCATGTGGAAAGGCCGGTGTTCAGCAGTGGGACGATCATAGGTTGATGATGATGATTGATAATAGTCCGATCAATGTGTAGTGTAGTGTTGATAGAGCCGACGGTTATTAAGTGCTAGAAATATAATTGACGGTGGAGGCGTGCTGGGCAGTCAAACGCATATTCGTCGATATTCTTATTATTCTTAAGCCGCAGATCTGCTATAAGTTAAGAACCATCCACCACTTCTTATTTAAATATAGTTCAGTTTTCTACCAACGAGGCGGACTGAAGCCTTTTCTTATACACTGTTTTAATAAAACAATTGAAACAGCAAACAGTCATGACCAAATTCTAAATCGATATGAGAACAAACACAATCACTTTAAAATCGACATGTGAAAAAACAAGATGTTCCGACCTGGTCATGGCGACGGTGGCGCCCCTACACGGCAGCAGCATGGGGTCGGGCGCCGCCCTGCGCCGCAACGTGACGGGCGCCTCCCAATCGCGCGCGCCGCTCGCCGCCAGCCGTAGGGCTTCGCCCCCCGCCGCCTCGGACAGGGGGCGCGGGCCCTCATCCACACGCCAGCCTAGCGCGCGGCACCAAGACTTGTTTGTGAGCTATAAAAGGAAACGGAGAGTTGTTATTTATTACGTTTATATAATAATAATAAATTTCACAACTATGACACCAATCATTCAGCCTCAAACAAGGTACAACCTGAATTATGGTGACTAAATAACGGATAAATATACATAAATACTGATAAACATCTATAACTCGGTCACAAACGTCGTACTCATCACACAAACATTTTCTTGTGAATGTCAATAAGCCATCGGTTCGTAAGTCTGTAAGGCGGGGGGACCTTGTACTTAGAAGAGTCTGCATGAGATTCAGCTAGGGCATTTCTTTTGTCATATCATCATCATTATCAGCCTATAAAAGTCTCACTGCTGGGCACAGGCCTCCCACGTGGACAATAGCACGTGGTGATACTGGACCATAACCCACCACGCTGGCCCAGTGCGGGTTGGTGGGTTCCAACGACTGTCATCTTACAACAACAAGCGGGACCAACGGCTTAACGTGCCTTCCGAAGCACGGAGGAGCTCAAGATGTTTTTAAATTTGGTCACCCATCCAGCGACCCGGCATTGCGAAAGTTGATTAGCGGGCAGGATCGCAGCCGCTGCGCCATCGAGCTCTTCATATACATATATACTCATAACTATACCGTACCGTAAATCAGATATAACAACTGCACATGTGTGCAGCATGATAGGTGGTGAGCCCATCGCCTCTCATAGCACAAGCACAAGAAACAAGAAAGTGGATGCGGATGAGGATGCGGAAAATTTATTTAGGCGGAAGAGGATGCGGATGAGGAAGAGGAAGAAAAAGAAAGTGTGATGAAACAGGCACATTATTAAGTGTATTTCGTCACACTCACCGTTTTTCTTTTAGTTTTTTTTTTATAATAAGCCCGGCAAATGAACCCACTCCACCTGATGTTAAGTGGAAATGAAGTCCAGGCGCGAGGACAACTGGTGCAGCGTAAGAGACGTAGCATCAGTCACCCTCACTCTGCCGGCCCACAAAGTGCTTCTTCACGCCTCGTTTGAAAGACCCTATGTCATAGGTAGGAGGGAATACGTGTGCTGGTAGACTATTCCATCTTTTGGAAGTGCGGAAAAGAAACGAGTCACTAAATTTCTTTGTGCGTGATGGAATATTAGTACTGTAAATTGGTGACTCCGGAGAGCAGCACGCGTACTCCTATGGAGGAAGGGAGAAGGAGGGATGAGGTGAAAAAGTTCTTCAGAGCACTCGCCATGGTATAAACGGTAAAAGACGCTGAGTGACGCAATATCTCTACGCAATTGCAAAGGCTCGAGAGTTTTAGTGACCTCCGCATTGCCGATAATGCGCACAGCGCGGCGCTGCAATCTGTCCAAGGCATCGAGAAGGTACTTTGCGGAGCCGTCCCAAAGGTGAGAGCAATACTCCACGCAAGACCGCACCTGTGTCTTGTATAATAGACACAACTGATCAGGCGTGAAGAATCGCCGCACCTTGTTCAGGACACCGAGTTTACGTAAGGCATTTTTAATCACGGTTTCGATGTAGTCCTTTTGGTTCAGATCGCAGCGGATATCCATACCGAGCATGTTAATACTGCTCTGCAGGCCTAGAGATGTACCCTGAAGAGAGGGAAGGGGAAGGAATGGCGACTTTTTCGCTGTGAACGCGCACACGTGTGTTTTCTTGGCATTGAACTCCACCAGATTATCGGAGCCACATTTAGAAATGAGGTCCAACACCCGATCGAGCTCAATGATAAGATTTGCTCCCTTCATTTCCGTGTCTACCCGCCCAGCCGTTGGGTGACCGTTATATCCCCCATGCACTGTGCTATCATCTGCATAGCAATGGATGTTTCCAAGTGGAAGCATGTCATTGATATGCAGAAGGAACAGCGTGGGGGATAGAACGGAGCCTTGAGAAACACCAGCGTTCACTGACATGAACCGCGAAGCGCATCCATCCGAAAGGACACGGATTCTACGCTCATGCAGGAAGCTAGCAATCCAGGTACAGAACTGAGCGGGCAAACCGTATGCCGGGAGCTTGGAGAGAAGAGCTTTGTGCCAGACCCGATCAAAAGCCTTGGCTATGTCAAGGCTAACTGCCAGTGACTCGCCACGTTTGTCAATAGCCTCACCCTAAAGATGTGTGACGTACGCTAGAAGATCACCCGTTGACCATTTTGGCCGAAACGTCGTGACGATCGTGAATTAGGGAGTGATCTTCTAGGTATCGAATAAGCTGTTTGTTCAATATTCGTTCTAGGATCTTGCACAACACTGAAGTTACGGCTATAGGGCGGTAATTAGTCGGATTTGACCGATCTCCTTTTTTAGGGATCGGTTGCACATTAGCTTCTCTTCAAGATTCCGGCACACAACCCGAAGAGAGTGAGAGACGGTACAGATGCGTTAACACAGGGGACAACTCCGCTGCACACATTTTCAGGACTATTGCTGGGATGCCATCAGGACCGTTAGCTTTCCGGACATCGATTGACTGCAGCTCCGCACGACATCACACTGCCTGATTTTAATATCAGACATTGTGTAGCCACAGTGAGGAATTGAGGGTGGCTGTGCATTACAGTCATCGATCCGGGAGTTAGCCGCAAAGAGTTTGGCCAGGAGATCGACCTTTTCCTGCGGCTTGTGAGCTAAAGTTCCGTCAGGACATCTCAGTGATGGCAGTGAGGGTTGGCAGAAGTTGGATTGCACGGCTTTGGCCAGACGCCAGTAACTACGGCTGCCCGTATGTAGCCGCATCCGCTCTTATGTAGGCCCTCTTACACGACTTGGTGGCATTATTATAGGCTGCTTTTAGCGAGCGAGTTTCGGGATCCCCATGAGCTTTACCTCTGATCCAAGCGCGGTATGCCGTCTGTTTGCTCTCAACAGCGCTGGCACACTCGCGATTGAACCAGCGGTTGCGTCTGCCTTTGCTGATGACATAGGAGTGTGGAATATAGTATTCCATTCCTAATACTATCTCATCAGCAACGGCAGTGGCGCTAGCGGTCGGGTCCTTCCCACTAAAGCAGCGCTGCCTCCAAGGGACGGATGCAAAATACTCCCGCATACCGTCCCAGTCTGCCGACGCGTAGTGCCAAATCTGGCGTTTCGAAACCGCTGTTGGCGGGCGCGACGCCAAGAGCACTGTGCTGGATATCAAGCAGTGATCCGAGGAACCTAAAGGAGCTCGAATCTCCACCCGGTATCCAGCTGGGCGACACGTCAGCAGAAGGTCGAGTAAGGAGGGCGCATGGCCAACTATGTCTGGGATCCTGGTGGGCTGGTTCACCAGTTGCGTCAGGTCATGCGTGAGAGCGAATGCGTGGGCAGTTCTACCAGCATGGTCTGTTTTGGAGGAACCTAACCACAACTCATGGTGGGCGTTGAAGTCCCCCAAAAACACCAATTCCGCCGATGGAAACCGCTCCTGCGCATCACCTGCTACCCGACTAAGATGTTCAATTAGTCGAGTTGTCTCCATGTCGCCGTTATGGGATCGGTAGACGCAGACGTAGACACGGCAATGAGAGTCTAAGTCGACGTGTACCACTAGGAGGGAGAAGGAAGGGTCGTCCAGACAGCGCAGACGGCTACAGCAAACATCCGCTCGAACGAATAAGCAAACTCCGGCTTTGGCTTAGTTATTAATAAAAACAAAGTACCTACTCGTATGTAGTATTTTATTTATTTGTTGCGGGCCGGAGATTTTGCGCGCAATTTCAATTCCTCCTTCATTCCTCTTAATTTATGAGGAAGCGATAGCGGAAGAGGAATGTTTAACTTTTATTTATGGGGAAGCGATAACGGTAGGGGAACTGTAACAATTGCGGAACTTCCGCAAAATGTGGAAGCGGAAGAGGAATCCTCATCAACCCTACTTTTAAGGCACCCAAGGGTAGAGATGGTTTTGTAGTATTATTTTATTGAGCCGCCACAGACATTAGCACGTTTTTCTTATTTTTTTATCATTATTGTTTCAATTTAGCCTACAACAATAATAGACAACTTTTGAACGTCACTAAACCGTAGGTCCGTAAGGCCGTAGGGCTGGGGACCTTAGAAGAGCTAGGGCATCCCTTTTCTCCCTGTTTTCAAAAAGAAGAAAGAAAATAAAATATCCTCTTGAATGCGTATTAATTCTTGCCGGTCTTTTTATAGTTTTAATTTCATTTTACAGTAATTTGTCAAAAATATGTTCACCCATAAGTGAAACAAGTTTAGTGCGAAAGTAAGTATTAAGTCTACTTTTGCTTAAATCGCAAACGTTGACATTGTTCGTTGTAAACATACTTTTTTTCCCACAAATACAAAGTTGACTTTTCTCAAATGACAAGATATTTTGTTACGACATTGGTCTAGTTTGATAATGGTCAAATCGTCAAACCGACAAATGAGAAATTAGACAAATTGGTAATTCGTCAAATCCTCTTTTCGTCAAATTATATAATTTGCCAAATACGACATTGGTCAAGTCCATGTACAGTTGTAAAATTATAATCTGTAAAAAGTTTATCTAGGTGGAAAATGCTGGCCAAATAGAAGTATGTTATCACTCCGTGGCATCTGTTAGTGCTCAGAAATTTTTACAACTACACCTACTGAAGTTTAAAAGTTGTTTTTTCCCTTAATACAATGATACGTCAGCTGATGGTACAATAAATTACTTTGGTGATTCGTCCAGACAAGCCATTGCTAATGTTTACGACACAGTTTTACGAGCGGTAACACGTCTCGAATCGACCACGCTACCTGGCCTTTTTTATCCGATGTATTAAGGCGCGTCTGGCACTGAAACGAGTACTAACTATGTATTATACTCACGTCTTAAGTAATTTCCCTGTTTTGAAGGTGATTTATGAAGGAGAGGCGTTTGATATGGCGGCTTACAAACAAAATAGGTACTATCAACCCTTCTCTTCCGTTGGCTGTCCTAAAATGCGACTAATGGATTAAAAAGACTGCACACACATCGAACAGCAAAAAGCGGCGATGTGCTCACCACCTATCACACTAAGCACGTGTGCAGTTGTAATTTTGTCAAACGAGGACTATGGCTGTGGACTGCTTCTGCAGCCTCATTACCTATAGTCTCTGAGGAACGCTTTGGGGATAATAGTCGTGAATCATGTTATGTATGTATGTATTTATGTATGTATGTATGTATGTATTTATGTTGAAAGTGATATTATGTACAATTTGTTTGGTCACGCACGGCCAATTCTGTCTGTCACTTCTCCATGGACATATTAATGCATTTTCCCCATAGATCAAATGTCATAATCTAGACGAGGCGCGACTATGCACGTTGTTAAATAGCCGAATTAGAGCATACATAGCTTGTTTGCCAGCTCGAAAAATAACCTTATTTCTTATAAAAACTTTATATCGAAAGTTCTTTAAAATTAGAAACATCTGAAAGGTGATAAAGATGGGTGGTAGTATTACTCAACTCCATCGAGAGTTCCACAAGCTCATTACAATTTAAGTAACTTTGGCTAACAACCTGCAATGGAGACGAGCCTTAAATATTATTAAAACACTCGGCAGTGGAAACGCCCTATGCAGTGTTATATCAGCGATATAGCGTCAATTAAAATAGTTCTCAGTTTTAGTGCTTTGCCTGTACGCTAGAGATACAGAGTTGTACACATACCTTATCGGTACATCATCAGCCTATTAACGTCCCACTACTGGGCACAGACCTCCCACGTGAACAATAGCATGTGGGGATATTGGGCCATAACCCACCACGCTGGCCCAATGCGGGTTGGTGGGTTTTAGCGACTGTCATCTTACAACAACAACCGGGACCAACGGCTTAACGTGCCTTCCGAAGCACGGAGGAGCTCGAGATGTTTTTAATTTGGTCACCCATCCAGCGACCCGGCATTGCGAAAGTGGCTTAGCGAGCAAGATCGCAAGCCGAACGCGCTAGCCGCTGTGCCGTCGAGCTCCTCATTATCGGTACAATATTAGCAAATTGTACCGATTTACAAGTGAAAACTATGTATCAATAGCAGATTTTTTTGGAGTTGTTAGCTTCAAGAGTTTACTACATTTGCCAGTATCCACTGCGGCGAATTGTCTTACATTAACACCTATCGCAATACCTTCCAGGTACAAGTACATTGCATAGTTTGCTATTTGAAACGAATTTTAAATATAAACAAACTAGAAAAGATATGTACACACGCCTTCTTCAATATACTTTAAACCTTATGACTATAAAGGAACTTAAGTCTATGAAGAATCTATGACGTCATCCCTCCTTCTCCCCTCCTCCATACGAGTACACGTGCTGCTCTCCGGAGTCACCAATTTACAGTCTCTAATATTTCATCACCCACAAAGAAATTTCAGTTCAACTTAACACAAAATGTAAACGTCTTCAATACATTTTAAATCTTATGACTGTAAAGAATTATAGATAAGGATTAATATTGATTGGAATGTAAGCCCCCAAAGAGCCTACTCGCATTCTCCGAAACGAAATTTGGTCTATTTTCGTTTGCTATTTAAAGCGCTTTCCATTATTTTTGAAATTTCAAAATTTTCTATTTTGTATGAACGAAACTTCGGAAGGAATAGCAACCGCTATTAATAGCAAACGAAGATCCGCCGAAGTTTCGTTTCGGATAATGCGAGTAGGCCCTCAGGTCCCAGCACCGTTCGACACCACAACGCACAGAAGCAACGACATTTACAAAATAAATGTAAATTGTTTATTATCTCAGTTAACCTTTCTTGTACAGGTTTTACAGTACGATACAGAGCAGTCCTTTCTTAAAATTCTACTTATATCCGGTGCTGACAACAGCTATATGAACCGCGGTCGAAAGATGAGATTTTACCATCCTTTTGACACTATTTTGGCACGCAAAGTACTTACACATGCGACTTCTATTTAGATCTACTCGTATTTCTGTGACTGCAACTTATTCAGCAAGGAATAGATAAATAAGGTTTAACCGTTCTGTTTTGTTAAGGCATTACATTTACCAGTATCTGCTGCTTGTCATAGGTGATAGTGACCAGAGGGCCTACTCTCTTTCTCTGAAACGAAATTTCGGCCGATTTTATTTTATTTACAGAGGTTTCCATTCCTTCCGGAATTTCGTTCATACAAAATAGGATATTAATTTAGATTATTAGAAATATGTTCGAAACTTTAATGGAAATGCTATCAATAGCAAACGAAAATCGGCCGAAATTTCGTTTCGGTGAAAGAGAGTAGGCCCTCAAGTCTGCGGCCAGGGCTGCCACCGCCGCGAGTTGCTAGCTTGACTTCACTGCAACTTTTTCAGCATGGAATAGATTAAGAATGTTTAACTTTACCAGTATCCGCTGCGTGTCGTCGGTGATAGCAACCAGTTCCCGGCACATATCGGCGGCCGCGGACAGGGCTGGCACCACGTCTAGTTGCTAGCGTCTAGACTTCATTGCGACTTATTCAGAAACTAGTCTGCGAGCGATTAGGCCTGGTTTGCGGCACACGATAACAAGAGACAGAGGCAACATCAAAGCGGCTCTTCACCAGCTGCTGCAAACTCTTTCTGTCGAACTTGTGGTGGATCATGCAGCTCTCTCATCGGTCATTTTGCTATCAAAAGCGATGTCTATTAGGTGTTACACCAATAATCATCACCAGACGAAAAGGCCAAATGAATGATGATATTTACCAGTATCCGCTCCGAGTCGTCGGTGATAGCGACAGATCCGGCACCATTCGTCGGCCGTAGCCAGGGCTGCCACCGCCGCTAGTTGCTAGCTTCTAGACTCCATGCCCTTCGTCGGCCGTAGCCAGGGCTGCCACCGCCGCTAGTTGCTAGCTTCTAGACTCCATGCTGGCTTCTAGACTTCATACTAGCTACTATACTTTATTGCAACTTATTTACCAGTACCCGCTGCGTGTCGTTGGTGATAGCGACCAGGTCCCGGAATCTGTCGGCAGCTGCGGTCTTAGCTTCTAGACTTCAGTGCAAATTTTCAGAACGGAATAGATAAAGAAGGTTTTACTGTTCTGTGTTATTCAGACACTACATTTACCAGTATCCTCTGCGTGTCGTCGGTGACAGCGCCCAGGTCCAGGTCACGGCTGCCACCTCAGCTGTTGCTAGCTTTCAGACTTACAGCAACAATAGCTAAAGCAGGATTAACTGTTCTGCGTTATTCAGGCACTACATTTACCAGTATCCGCTGCGTGTCGTCGGTGATGGCGACCAGGTCCCGGCACCGGTCGGTGGCCGCGGCCAGCGCTGCCACCGCGGCTAGTTGCGCGCGCGCCGTCGTCGCCGCGGTGCGCGCTTGCAGCATTTCTGCGCACCAGGCGGTCGCGCCAACGGTCTCCACCATTACCTGGACAGTTAATTATTAAAATTAAATTAAATTAAAACTTCCTACACTCACACCAATTATCTAGCCCAAAGAAGCTTCAAAGAAACTCGTTAAATGGTTACTAGACAACGGATAAACATACTTAAAATACTTAAATACATACTTATTATACATAGAAAACACCCAGACCCGAGACAATTTCGAAAAACAATAATTTCTAAATTGACCCGACCGGGGATCGAACCCGGGACCCAGAGCTGGCGACACCATGAAAACCGGTGTACAAACCACTCGACCAAGGAGGTCGTCATTATAAATTACCGTTGTTTTAAATATCGACTAACATGTGGCTCAGATGGTATAGCGGTTCACTAATGGCTATGGGTCCCACATTGGGAAAACCCGAATCGTGGGCACTCAAATATGAGCTCATAAGAAAAGTTTTTCAACAAATGACGAGTAACGTTTTTTCTATCTTTAAGTTATGTCAAAACTTCCACGGCGAACCTATCCTTAAACGTCAACTTCATGGAAAACCATATTGTTTATGGAAGTCCGGAATACGGGGATCTGTCGTTCACCACTGTTGTACCTAATGTTCAAAACTCATTACTTACATGTTAAAAATCAGAAAATATTGACATAAATCAAAATTTGTCATAATCTAAGTAGGGGTAAACCGACAGTCATTGGACACTTAGGCGACCAACAAATTATTTTTTTAAGATCTAAAAAAATAGCTACATATACATATATATTATCATATTTTTCTAAAACTAAATAAAATTAACTATCACTACAACATCTCAAAACATTCAAATATTAAGGCTTTTTATAAATAACCATAGTTTAAAAAGGATGAGGCTAAAACATAGTCATTGGACAGAATTTACAATTATTGGACAGCCAATAAATAGTTATTGGACAGTTTATAAAATTACTTTATCATGCTTTTTTATATCAGCACAGTACGGTAGTGATTCAAGAAGAAGAATTAAAAAAGTACTTATGGTTCATGGGTAGTTTTTTATTTATTTTACAGCAAACAATAAAGGAATAAGAAATTACAAAATATATTTTTCTAAATATTATTCAGTCTCAATCATTGTAGATCAGTCTAGAATCAAACCTTACTTATTTAGGTGTTTGTTTAAGAAATGGTTCTCAATAACTTCGTATTGGTTTATATGAAAAAACCAATTTTTCCCTAAGTGCTAAATCCAAGTTGACAGGATCATAATCCTTCTTCTTCTTCTTCTTCAATTCCCCTTAAGCATCTTTTCTGAAGATCTGTAGCAATAGTAAATAACCATTGGACACACTGACTGACACTCAAATATAAAATTAGAAATAGACCATACTAACCCGTCTTACAATGAAATAGAAGTGTAAAAATAGTTTATAATCAGTTATTAAATTCAAACTGTCCAATAATAGAATTTCTCTATATTATTGCATACAGTTATTGGACGGGTCAACATAACCTCAAATCAAGGTATGTTTTTCATTGAAAGTTATAAGATAAGATAAAAACGTAACATAGGCAATATCATATATACCTCTATATATATATACCTATCTCCGCAAACAGACGAAAGCATAAAGTTTATCACCACACCTATGTCACCAAAAAACTCACAGCCCAAACTTAAAAAATATTTAATTTTAGTGGCAAATTTCACTTACCGCGCATGACTGTCAAAAAATATTTTTTAACATTTTACACTGTCATCTATCATAAACTTGATGAATTAACTTTAGCGACTAATAAACAAAATAATTTACTACAAACCATAGATGTCGTTTTTAAACAATAGAAATGTTATTATTTGCGTTTGAATTGAAACTGTCCAATTCGGTGTCCAATGACTGTCGGTTTACCCTATATCAAGTATATAATCGCTTCCCGGCAAGAAAAGTGTCACAACACATATTAGGTACAAAATGACATAATCACAGCATTAAATAGCGCGTATTTCATTTGTTCGGCTGCAAAAACGTCGTTATTATGTTGCGCATGGTTACCGCTAGATGGCAAGTTCTCTTTTTCACGGATTTGTTTCGCTCCGATCACAGGCGTGAACAGTGTCACAAATTGTGTTCTGTGGTGTCACATTTGTGTTAATACAGGGTAGACGTGTACTGTGTGGCAAGAAAAGCGTATTATCGTGTGATGTGACTTTTTATCGGTAAATTACGTTTAAAAATTGTTCAATTTAAAGCCCTATAATAAACATATAAATAAGCTATTTACACATACAATTTCAGTAATCTGACTAAAAAAATATAGTTTTTAAATTATTAACGTTTATATGAACAAAAAACTATTAAAGTCAAATTTTCTCGAAACAGCTATTTTTATATTGTGACACTTTTTTTGCCGGGAGGCCTATTAATATATTATCTTCATTTTTTTGTTGTGTTTTGTAATTGTCAGGTCAAGGTTTGTATTCACATTCACGCGGACGATGTTACGGGCAGGCCGCTAGTAAATTTATTAAAAAAAATAGGGCACACTGTTTCTAATTATAATAATATTATATGATAAGTAGGACTATTAATTGTCATATATAAGCACTATATTGGTCACCGGTAGCTAATAATCAATAAAATGCAATTGCGTATATGATTTGGCCGAGTCAAACGTTACACGATTCAAAATAAATCGTAAAAAAAAAGTTTTATTTTCACGCTGCCACCTAACAAATCAAGCAAAGTATTGCTTTTGCTCCACTCTCGGGCTTGCGGATGATTGGACCAGCTTGATCGACTGGCGGGTCGATCAAACGTCGACCCACGTCAATCCAAAGACCTTAGATTACGGGGTGGCCCTGATTATAACCAACTTCGCCACACCTTTCATAATGCGTACGAGCCAAAGAGCGGATTGCATTGCCAGCGTCAGATTTCAAGCGCATATATTTTTATTTTATTTTTTTATTCAACAGCAAAAGTCGATGATCACTTTAGAACTACATACATACATATAATCGCGACTATTATCCCCGAAGGGTTAGTCAGAGACTATGCAATGAGGACCGTAAAACAGTCCTAATGCCATAGTCCACTTTTCACCAAATAGCGACTGCACAATATGTGCTCTGCGTGACAGGTGAGAACATCGCCGGTTAATGCTGTTGGATGTATGTGCAGTCTTTAGTCCGTTAGTCGCCTTTTACAACACCCAAGGGTAGAGAGGGGGTGGTATTATTCTTTCACCGCTTCGCGACACGGTTAGAATTATGTCATAATACCTTATGTTTTATATTTATGCCAATTAAACTTTAATTCATTCATTCATACTAGAAGTTGATAAGTGCCTATAAGATTATGCGAATAAAGTTTGTTTAACAAAGTGCTGAGTGATCAATTACGCAACGCCAACAGAACTTTGGATTGACATTGTACCATATTACTTTAGCTAGCAAATATAAATGAAGCTAAGGTACGAATTGTAACAAGAGAAGTTCGGTACAACGCTAAAAACTAAATAGCGGCTCCCAACTCCCAATTCACCTTAAAAAAAGATTCTTAGGTAATCTTAATCAAACCTTTACCGTGTCGCGTAGCGGTGAAAGAATACTACTACCCCCTCTCTTCTCTTGGTTGTCGTAAAAGGCGACTAACGGACTAAAGACTGAACATACATTTAACAGCTTAAAGCGGCGATGGGCTTACCACCTGTCACGCAGAGCATATTGTGCAGTCGCTATTTGGTGAAAAATGGACTATGGCAGAGGACTACTTTTGCGGTCCTCATTGTCTGGTCTCCTCGGGGATGGTAGTCGTGATTATATGTTATGTATGTACTTATGTTTATCAATAATTGTGAACAACATTGTTTTTTTCGTTTTCTTTTTGTGTATTTTACTTATAGTTACTATACCTATAATAACTTTATGGTATTTTACGGCATCGAATGTGCTACCTCCCCATCTTGGATAAATCTAACAGCCAAAGTTAGAGACGTCAACATATTATTATTACTTAGTACCTTTAGTTTTTGTCATGATTAGCGACTTTTTGGACTAGACAAAATCATATTAAAATAAACATACCCTATTGAAGCCAGCTTCTAGGTACGGCAGCACTGCAAAATCATCCTTCAGGTAGGCGCTGTAACAAAAGAAACAAATCATTAATTAATTATGAGCGATGGGCTCACCACCTGTCACGCTGAGCACATGCGCAGTCGCTAGTTGGTGAAATGTGGGCTATGGTACAGGGACTGCTTATGCTATCATCATTGCCTAGTCTCTGACTAACCCTTCGGGGTTAAAAGTCGTGATTTATGTATGTATGTATTCTCTTTATTCAAAATAAAATATTAAGAAAAACTTTTTGCAGTATTTTATATAAAATAACATATTTACATTATAAAATAATAAAAAAAAACTTAACCTAGTCTGCCACCGGCAGCGGGGATGGACTCAAGCTATCGGTGGTTGGGGCTGCAGAGTGAGGAACCTCCTGACAATACGTGCCGTGTAAAGGAGTACTTCCTTCTGTATATCTGACCCTTGACCCAACCTTTAAGCGTGAGCCTCTCTAGATGTTGATCGAGGCTCTTAGCTTTAAGACCGTTATTATTAATTATTATTATTATTATATTAGCCCTCACTGTCCCACAGCTGGGCAAATGCCTCCCTCCATTTCTTCCACTGATCCATCAATTTATAACAAAAACGTGTAAGATATGACGGAATAAACTGTGTGTATCTAATTAATATCGTAGACATGATGTTTGTGCTACGCCGTAGCTGCTACGGTAGTGGTGGCACTACGTCGCTTGGAGTAAGGTTGGGTTTAACCCGTTAGCCTCGGGTTCAAAATCCTGCTAAGGCACTGACGTGAACCTACTTTTATTAAAATATAACAATTTTTGTATAAATAAAGGCAGTCGTTAAAACCTGTCTGTGTTAAAACCTAATATTGTTTCATCGCCACTGCGGTCTAGTGGCTAAGCCACCGGTGTCAGGCCCAGAGGTCCCGGGTTGGATTCCCAGCGGGGGGCACATCTTTGTGTGCTCGGTTTGGTTGGTGGTAGGGCTGTTTAGTCCGCCTGGCTAGCTACCACCATCTTATCTAATTCTGTCGCCATAACAACGATGTTTATAGCATTGTTGTGTTCCGACAGTTTAAGATAAGATAGCCAGTTCCTCAGTGGTTGAGGATTTCGGGTGAAGCGCGCTTCCACCTTCGGCCTTATCGTCACTTACCATCAGGTGAGATGAAGGCCAAGCGCTTACCCGTTGTTGAATTAAAAAAAAACCGTATTGAGAAAGCGTATTCGTTATGGCCCAATATTCTTATGTGCTGTTGTTCATGTGAGAATATCAGCAGTGGGCCGTTATCCCTTTGTCTGCTACGAAGACTCCTATAGATGTTATTATAATTGAATTTTTAGTGTGCCTGTGGTTTTACAGCAGCTAAGCTCTTAAAAAAATGAAAAAGTTGATTGATGATATAAAGCGGGCCTAGCTAACTACTCGCAATAAAAGGCATTATGAAATAAAGTGCGCTTAGAAATAGTTATACCTCCAACAAAAGGCAAATCTATGTTCGCACAGGATATAGTTAGCTTAGCACGCAATCGCTACGCTTCAAAGGTACCGCCATCGCCATGTTGCAATATTGCGGCGATTGTCTATTGTCAGCCAGTGATCGATGAATAATCGGTGCTCGGCTCACCCTTTGCGGAAAACCTAACGGCCAATCACGCGGGACTAAGCGAAACCTCCATCGGAACGAGCGGCACTCAAATTGAAAATGTTATATAGTCGAACGAAATCTGATAACCGAAGATACGATATAAAAACACTGTCTAACTATTGTACGCATGGATCTCTATGTACAACGTAGTAATTAAATAGCTTAAAACCTCATACAACCCAACTTATTTTTATTCAAAAATAATAATATACTTTTATATTATTAAGATAAATTAGCATAAATTAGACTGCGCCGCTTTTCAAATTTACATAACTCCAGTTAAATTATATATTTAAATATATTGGTGAACAGACTGATTGCAGGTTTTAAGGCGGACGATTGTGTGAAAAGTACTTATTTATTAGGTCTTCTTAATTTTTGACTTTGACATATTACCTACTTCTTACTTGTAACCTACTTCATTATCTTCATCTTTATACTCGTGACTTGCAATTCACTTGAAATTTATTGAAACGAATGCATTTATAATTATAAACTCGTATGTAGCACCGCATGTGAACCCAACTCAACAAATACCAAGCATCGTGGACACTCGACACGGTCTTCTATGGGCACATAGTAAACTGCCATTGCACTTAAATGGCAGTCCAATTTGCTTGATGGAGGCACTATCGAATAACGAATTTTACCACTCTGAGGCTTTAAAGTCGTACCTATATATGTTGTCAAAAGGACTTAGTTTTGTATGTCGTGTCCCGTTTGAATGCAATTGGAATTTCCACGAAAAAGCATCAGTATACACAGTCACTATACACGTATACCTCCTCAATATTTTACAGGTTTGATTAATTTTATTTTTGGTTGTCTTAGTAATTTTCAGCTATTTGACCGCCACTGTCACCTATAATCGACAAACGATAGCATGGACTGATTATTTTTTTGTTGTGTATGTAATAGTCACGCAGGACAAGGTTGATACATACAAAATATTCGGAAATTCGTCACGGGACACGAGATGTTCACGCGGACGCAGCCACGGGCGGGCCACTAGTTTTACATAGAATTGTATACCGACGTTTCATTTCATTTATTTTAAGGTGATTACATCTCATCCATTCAAATTAAGCAGCGTCATATTTGAATTCAATGTCGTTCCTGTGCTCCAAGTTAGCGATAAGGGTCACAATAGCAGTCCCCATGGACGCACGTTGTTTTCCCCGGGATAACATCTCATTCAGTCCACTGATGGAGTTCGGCCGACAGAGACAATGCTATCTAGGCGTCCTTCTCCCCGGACAACGGCTAGTGTCCGAATCCTGACAAGATCCGGACGGTTCGGACACAATGTACGTTACTTGTTTCTATTGTACAGTCAGCAACAAAAGTAGATGCACACTTTTGACAGAGCTATTAATATGTCTCTAAGGATAAATACCATAACCTGTCAAATGTGTGTAAGTATCTACATCTGTTGCTAAATGTACCTGAAAGCTAATTTGTAATTGTAACAATGATTAAGGTTTATTTATAGTGGTATTTTTGTTTATTTGGGAAAGCCTTATGAGAAAAAACAGTACCTACAGCTAAAGCTAACTAAAAAAACAAGAATACTTTTATCAACGTATTACATACATAAATTCAAGACTATTATCACCAAAGGGTTAGTCAGAGACTAGGCAATAGCAGACCACTGCCAACCCCTCGTATGTCAAGCGCCATTTTGCCAATATGGCCGCATCTGTCACTCTACTTCCTGTTTATATCCGGTCTGGTTTATTGACAATTTCCATGAAATTTGGTATGGAGACCTTATTAAAAATGTATAGCACTGGAATCATTATTAAATAAGCTATCTGGCGATGTATAATAAAGTGTAGTTTGATGCTACCATTAAATTGCGAAAAAAAGGTGAAAGTAATTTTTTTTCCGATTATTTAAAAAAATATTATATAATTATAAATAAAACCATGAAAGAAGTTATAATTACTACGAGTATTATTTGTTTTATTTACAATTTAGAATACACGTTTAAAACAGAATAATCCTCGCCATACATTTTTTTTTTGCGCCAGAAGTGACGCGTAGTACCGGGCGATAACGGTGACTGAACGAACTTATCGTTTATCGGTGCCATTTTGAAACCTTTCTTGCGTTGTAATACTGTCTTTGTCCCACTCTATATATTAAGGCAAGGTAATAATAACTAAAGAAGGATACATATAGTTTTAACAGCTCAAATTGTCAATAAAACAGACCCCGTGCCAATCTGCCCAAATTGGGCATTGCGCCTAAGCGCCATATTTTTAATCGACCCAAATTGGGCATGTTAGCAGACATGCGCATGCAAGGGGAACGTCTCACCAAATTACCACTGCACATGTAGTCAGCATAGGTAGTGAGCCCGTCGCCGCTCTATGCTGTTGGTTGTATGTGCACTCTTTAGTCCGTTAGTCGCTGTTTAGAACCAGCAAAGAACTTCAAACGGCAAAACTGCAATATACTCTGTCCGTAGAAAAAAAGGAAACTGAAAAATGTCATGTACCTACATGTGTTGAGATTGACAAACGGAAAAATATGAGGTAGCCTTAGAATTCAAAGGAAAAAAATTATGTCGGTCTGAAACGTACGCTGTTTTTTGATTGCGATCGGGTTTAATAACGCACAGCGCAGGCGATACAATATAGCTAAAACGGCCGCGAGTCTTGTGCGCGAATTTAGTCGCGACGTTCGCGACTCGCGTCCGCGGAATAACGAAGACCGCCGCATGAAGTCCTGAGCGGCGAGTGATGAACTCGCGTTGTGTCGAGTAGAATCGAGTGTAGGTGTGCTCGGTTGGTGGTCCCCACGTAGGGTTGACCTTGATAGCAGGGTCCGTGGGAGATAGTGCAGTGATAGAGTGGTAACGTCTGACCTTGCCACGTGAAGCCTGGAGTGGGCCTTGTCAGGGGCGCGCGCCCCTCCTTCTCATCGTGGGATCAACTTACAGGATAGTACAGCAGCGCAGGTGAGACCCACAACTAATTAATTTAATACATCTTACGGGGTGCATCGCCCCAAGTTCAGAGCAACCTCCAGCTCGTTTCACTCCCAGGGAGTAGCCTATGGGCCCGCTATGAGCCTAGGTGATGTTGACGAATGAGGTGGAGCTTGGCCAGAACAGTCGCCATTTACTAAAGTCTGGCCAATGAAAGCTGCACCTCGTAGTTATTTGATTGGTAACACTTTGTCTCTATGTTGTCTATCTGAGGCTCGGACCAAATATTTGGTCCGAGATCTGAGGTGTCATGTCCTATGTCAAATTGAAATTTTTCTAAGAAAATTGCAGCTGTGTAAGTGACATTGTGTTACCCAGTCATGATTTTTTTGAATTTGCCGCGTTTTCCCTGGTTCAGCTTTCGTTAGCCAGACTCTACACCCAACGGCAGAGGGGTGTAGGTAGTATTCTTTTAGTGAGCTGCTACACATACGGCTCAGTATATTATTAACTAGCGGATCCTCGCGGTTTTACCCGCCTGGTACCCGTTCCCTTAGAAACATCGAGATAAAATATATCCTGTGTCACTTGGGAAGAATGTAGCTTTCTAATGGTCAAAGTATTTTCTAAATCGGTTCAATAGTTACGGAGCCTATTAAATTCAAAACAAACAAACAAATCTTTCCTCTTTATGATATTAGTATAGATGTTCACCACTCGCGTTCTAACTAACTGATTAGCCGCATCAAAGTCTCGGGAGTTATAAAACTAGGTTGAAGACATGCGATAAGAAGTTTCTTGTTTACTCCCTCGGGATAGCAGGAAACTGAGCGCGGACGATGACTTCCTGGGCGGGCCAATTACTTACTTGTATTATATTTTTAGAATTTCCTATAACGACTTACATGGAAAGCTCTTTTGGAACTGGTGACAATCCTCACAATATCAATTAACAAGTGCCTACCCGTTATTTGTGTACGTGTCTTTTACATACGCATAAATATACATATATTATACGTTTTATAGCTAGTTCATAAAAAAATTAAGTTTTCGGTAAGCGTTGCGGATGTCGTAGAATAAATAACTATGTCGCGTAGCGGTGAAAGAATACTACCGCCCCCTCTCTTCCCTTCCGTAAAAGGCGACTAACGGACTAAAGACTGCACATACATCCAACAGCATAGAGCGGCGAACAGTTTACCACCTGTCACGCTGAGCACATGTGCAGTCGCTATTTGGTGAAAAGTGGACTATGGTAGAGGACTGCTTTTGCTGTCCTCATTGCCTAGTCTCTGACTGACCCTCCGGGGATAATAGTCGTGATTATATGTATGTACGTGTGTAAATAAATATAAAATAAAGATATCCGTTTCCTGGAGAGGTATTTCCATTTTAGGCTTTTTTGACACCTAAAATAATTCTTATATGGTATAAGGAGGTACTAATTTGTCTATGCTGAAATCAAAAAAACTCATACCAATGAAACATTTAATGCCGAATTCTAGTTAGTATATCAGTTTACTGTTTAGATTTGTAGCCTGTACGCCATTGATTTAATTTGGATTTCACGGAATTTAATTTTAAATTGTAAGTAAATAGTATTATCGAAATCAAATTAATTTCAACATTCTTGAAAGCTATTGTGTCAAATGGTACGTCAATCATATATAAATGAATCTCAAATTATTCACTGTCGAGTTGTTAAACAAAATTAACGTTCACGAAAATACAACATTTAATTATTATTAACAACTTAAATTAAAGTCTATCTCGTCTGTAAGCATATGAGTTAATTGTAATAATATTATAAAATAAAAAAGGAATGATACTTTAATTAAAAAATATATTTTGAATAACTTTGACGTCTTTATAAAAAAATTATGAAAGATTGTAAGTAAATTAGTTAGTACATCTAAGATAAATGTAAAATATTGTCGACAGCCTTTTGTTTTTTGCTATTCTTTGATTAAGTTTTTGTAAGTGGCCAGTGATTGATCAAACTAATGGTATTATATCGACATTAGACTTTTTAACACGAGAGAAATTCATTAAAATGTCAGGAGCGTTGTTAAATAATTTATATAAATATTACGACTCATCATGTATTTTCGATTCGTTTGCGATTTCGAAACACCGCAAGAACAGTATAGAGATACTATTATTATTACTAAAGCTATAGCAGAAGTAATCTCTACGCAAGCCCCATAGACATATATGGCACATTCTCATTTACCACGTTTTTCGGATATTCCTTTGAAAAAGTCATACTTTCATTGGGAAGAGCATTAAAAGTTTGCTACTGTTCGATACCTAAACACTTTTTACATATGGTCAAACTTTAAATGTATTGATTATGTAAACATATTTCTGTAAAATGCTTGTCAGACAAGCATTTTCTCAAATTTCTCTTAAGACTTTCTCTCTCGGAGATACTTTTTGTCACGAAGATAGAAATCTTCGTGACAAAAAGTATCTCCGAGAGACCGAATCTCAAATGTAAATGATTCGTAAGGTTTGTTTTTCGTGAGAAATGATTTTTTGTATCTTATCATATGTTTTGTACATAAAAAACCACAACGGTTTTTTTTTTAAATCCGTTATTAGTACGTGAGCCAACAAGTTATCTCAGATTTTGTTGCGCTTACTCAGATCGCTCGTATTCGTAAACGGTGAGTGCTACCTTCCTCCCTTCCCCGCACATCGGTAGGGCCAGTGCCGTCGCTGACATCTTGTGGGAAGGACAAGTTGCTCGATGTTTGGTGTTTGCTCACGAAGGATAGTACCATTACAGCCACGTATTTATTCGGTGCAACTCTCAAATACATGGTATCGTTTTACCAACTTTATAACTATGGTAATGGTTTCTATATTTTTATGTTAATTGCTTTTGCTATCCCATAAATAATGAGCAATACATATTTATTTTTTATTCGTTAGTTTTTTCTTAAGCTGTAAAATAAGTCTTTGTCCTCAAATACTTGGCCTCATATACGTGGCTGCCGTGGCACTTGCATGCCATGTTTCTGAGAAGATACTCATGTTTTTGAGAGAATCATGTAATGTGGGAGTCCACTGTTGGGATTGGGTTAAATATCTTACCAATTCGTATAGGGTGTTCGAACGAACCATCTGAAAGAGGTAAAGTTCTCGGGGCAAGATCATTTTCGGTTCTCACACTTATTATTAAATGTTTGTAAAATTTTTAATAATAATTAAAAACATGACATCGTTAGGCTAATTTTAAGACCAATTAATATGAGACTGATTATTTTAAAATTGTGATTAGGGTATAATTTAATGTTATACCGAAAACTTCCTGTGATCAAAATAAAAACTTAAAATTATTTAATTTTTTATTTCATATCTTGTCCTACCTAACTTGTATAAGTATTTCACATTATATTATTACCTTCAGTAATATTTTATAAATTCATAGTGCTTTAGTAACTAGTTTACGAATTTAAATAATTATTATTAAATATTATATAGCTTAATGCCAAATACTTTGCTCTCTGCAATCTCTCAATTCGCTGTAGCAGCAGCTGTAAGTTTTGTATACTGGACTGGTTTCAGTAAATTAATTATCTATGCATTTTTTTGCCAAAACAACTCTCTGAAAAACTCCGAACCTACTGGTTAAAAAACTGGGCCTTGGCATTCATTATGTTTCAAATAGAGTAAACTTTCACGTGCCATGGTTATTTTTGCTAAATACTTAAAATAAAAAATTGACACGTTTCTGAGAAGAGAACACTTTCCTAGGAGAATTACCCATATATGTTGCCAAAGCGGCAACCGCTCCATGTTAGCGTTGGACAGTAGTCGCTAAAAGACGAATCGTTGACGTAATACATACATCAATTATCATTATATTCAACAAGCGTCCGTGCCACATGTCTAGGCCCTCTGGTCATTCAATGTACCAACACAAATGGGTCATTGGTGCTTGAAAACAAATAAATACGTAAAACAATAAGGCAATTGGTTACAATTGCTATTCCGCGCACACGGGCGATGGGCTATCGGTCTGGCGCATCTTAAGGGTCAGACGTATTGTTTATTCAGGGTACGTACACAACACATTTCACTTACTAATGAATCATGTTAACTAAACCTCATTTCGTCTGTCTTGGCTAAAAAGGAAAGCAAAATGGCCTCCTTTGAAGAACATTTTATAACAAAAATTACAAATTATGTCCCTACTTTGTTTGAAATTAATCCTTTCCTTATTCGAAAAAATATATTTGTACGGATATTTGAGAAATCTAGCCGACAAAAACTATTTCCTTAGTTTTTATTATTGTAAGCTTCGATCGACATGATCGAAGATTGTAATGGTTTATTTATATTCATTGATTGACTGTTTTCTTGTTTAGGATGCATACGGAAAAATAAAAGCATTATATAACGATTAAGAGACCAAATTAATAAACAATGGCTTCACATTTAGCCAGTGTCAAGTAAAAAAGATAATAGTCAATATTTCCTTAGCGTAAAGTAAATGATACTATGTGATAAATACATACATACAAGATTATTTTATTAAATAAGTGATATTAATGATAAATAATAGTTATGTCATTTAATGCAATGTTATGAAGACACATCGAACAAAAAGCTCATCGTATAGTTCAAAGAGGATGTAACAAATGTTACCCACAGTCATGAACCTTTAATATAACTTAAATTATAGGTTCATGCCTTAGAGCATAATATGCTCTAAGGTTCATGCCCATAGTAAGCCAACTTTTTTTTAAAATTTATTTTGTGACCATGGATACAAGTCCTTCAGTCGTAATAATGGAGATCATTGGTTATGCTTTTTTAAAGCACCTAGATGATAATGAGTGATGATAATATGAAAGCAAATGAATTTAAACCCCTTGAGTTTCAGTAAAGATGTGGGACTTTACAGTAAGCAAACGAAAGTTAAATGTAGCCAGTTAATAACGTCGGCCGGTCGAGTGGCTGACGTTTCCGGGCCACTGGGCCAGCGCTTGTGCTATCTGTGGTCGCATCAGTTATGGCACCGTTAACGTGACTTTTGCTGACTTCAATGATGTGGAACAAAACAATATCATTTGTAGGAAAGTTAGTTAGGGTTTTTTATTTTTGTTTAATGATACCTACTTGTTATTGCAGTATTTAGAAATTATATTTTGTAATTATAAATGTTTGTAAAAGTGCTTTAGTGTGTAAAGAAACTTATCAAATTCTCAAAAATGTCATTACCTAATTAGTGAATATTTTCAACTTTTTGTAAATGTTTTTTTTATCCAATACGGGTAAGCGCTTGACGTTCTCACCTGATGGTAAGTGACGATAAGGCCGAAGGTGGAAGCGCGCTTTAACTGGAATCCTCAACCACTGAAGAACTGGCTATCTTATTTTCAAACTGTCGGAACACAACAATGCTACTAACATCGTTGTTATGGCGACAGACTTTAGATAAGACGGTGGTAGCTAGCCAGGCGGACTTAAAAAGCCCTACCACCAAACAAACCAATTAGCCCCGCAGGGAATTGAACAAGAAACCTCTGGATCTAAAATCGGTGGCTTAGCCACTAGACCGCAGAGGCTTTAGTAACATGTTTTAAAAAAACAGTTATAAAATATTTTATTTTCACAAAGAGTCGAGGCACTCTGTGTGTGTCGTGCAGCGTGACGTCATAACTAAAGGGTCAAAGCACAAAGGGCTGTTTGTCGCTCACGTATCGAAACTCAACGCCGAAGTTCTTTTCAAAGGGGCGCATACAGCCTAGTCTAGTTAATAGTAAACCTAAAACGATTGATTGAAATTGACTGTACGCGAGTGCCTAAATGCCAGTGTCAAGTAAACTTGATGTTGCTCTCAGTAGAGGATCCGAGTATACAACGACCTTCACCGAGCCGGTTAATGGATGAAAATTATTTTATATTAAATTTAATGTGTTAAAAATATTTTGCGAGTGGTTGGCTGAAAAATGTCTGTCCAGTATATGATTAATTAAATATTAAAATTTTTTTTTTTAAACATTGCACTTGTTTCGATTATAAATAAATTACATAGGTACCAATCGAAAGTATGAAGCCTATAGAATATGCAAACGTTAGGTTGACTATTTTTTTCTGTCATAACATTGGGTAGGCGGGCATGTCAATATTAGTAATTTGCAACTGTCTGGTTAAATAAATAAAATTTATGTTTACATAAAGATAAGCTCATTACAAACACACACACACACACACACACACCCCCACACACACACACACACACACTAAACCAGTGCAATGTAAAAAAAATATATTTTTTAATATTAAATTAATCATTAAAGGTACTGGACTGACATTTTTCAGCCAACATAACATATTAAATTTGATATAAAATACTTTTCATTAATTAACCTTCCCGGTGAAGGTCGTTCTATACTCGGATCTTAGACTACATGTTCCATAAACTTTCACTAACAATAATCCATTGAGAAAACACAAATTATTTTAGACAGCCAGTCAGTCAAACTGCCAAACATGACGCGTTTCTTTCCCTTCCCCGAGAAGTCCACAAAACAGCAACCAACTTTTTATTCGATGTATGTTTATTATTTTGTTTCCTCCCGGACTGCACTTTGTTAAAACAAGCTAAATGAGGAAAATAGTCTGCTGACTTATTGGCGTGCCTGACTTTTGCCCATTTGCCCTTTGGGGTCAGTGGCCGGCTAAAGTTAGTTGCGGACATTAATGGTGGCCGTTTACACGGTGCAAGCGTGCAGTATTAAGCGGGCCATATTATGCGCATCGTTAAGAATTAGGGATGCGAAGGCATAGACACGAAACACTTTATTTTCTGCGCGTAATTTAAAAACAAGAGTAAAATCATAGTAAAATAAGAATAAGCATTGTCTTCTTGGCGGGTATTATGCCACCAACTAACACATTAGTCCTTAGTGACCACGGGTTCGAATTAGAAACGTCAGGATCAAATAGTATATATCTAAGCAGTAATGTATTAATAATTAAGCGCAAGTCAATCCGAAAAAGGTGCTATTTTTGAATGTGTAGTGTTCGAAAACAGCATTTATAAACAATCTGTGAACTTTCAACATCGACAATATACCAAAAATTTTATCTTCACCTTCTGTAACGAAAATATATTTTCATTACGATTATTGAATAAATAAAGTTTTCCGTTGTAACATTTTTATAATATTCGTACGTGATAGTCAGCCTTGAACAGAAACACATATCATCTGTCGTTTTAATATACGAATAGATACATTTTCTGAAATTGACGTTAACACAAGCAGACATAATCCCTTGGGTATTAATACTAGTATTCAAGTTTATCATTCAATTTCCCACGTACATGCGTAGATACTCCATACCACATAATCTACCAATGTTAGGGATGGCTGCCAAAGCATAACTATATTTTCAGTAGAGTACTCACATTCTTATAATTTATTCTACTTATGATCGTCGTTGTACTGCAAAAACAAAGGAACTCGAAGATTTGATATTTTGAGTGACAAGCATTCGAAAGTATAAAAGAAAGCATATAAATCTTTGATACATTTTCTCATATTCCGAAAGTATGCTATTTTCATTAAATAAGTGTAACAGAAGAAAGAGCACGAAACACAGCGTCGCTTTGTAGTTCGAACTCTTTATGAAAATTTACTTTCAACATTTTCCAAATTGTAATTTTTTTAACCTTGTCGCGTAGCGGTGATATAATACTACCACCCCCTCTCTTCACTTGGGTGTCGTAAAAGGCGACTAATGAACTAAAGACTGCACGTATATCCAACAGCATAAAGCGGCGATGGGCTCACCACCTGTCACGCTGAGTGCATGTGCAGTGTGCATTTGGTAAAAGTGGACTATGGTAGATAGAGAACTGCTTTTGCTGTCCTCATTGCCTAGTCTCTGGCTAACCCTTCAGGGACATTAGTCAACATTTTCCAAATTGAAAATATTTTTATAAGTTTAAAAATATTTATATCCAAATGTTCAGTTTTTTTACAGGTTTGCCACCCCTGCCTTATTAGGCGGTGAGCATAGAGCTAACAACGATCGCCCCTTATCAGGAGCGCGCCGGCTTGGATCGCCAACCCTTTGCTGGGAACACGAGAGATGTGCTTATCTTCCCCGGCCAACTAGGGTTAAGAAGCTTATGTTCGATTTTGAAGTTCTTTGTTAATAGATTCGCTACGTCAGTTGTATGGATAACTTTCTACGCTCACACAAATTATCTAGCCCAAGTAAGCTTCTTTAGAAACTTGTTTAATTGGTTAACTAGATATCGGATAACTGAGAAAACCCCAGATCCGAAATCAATTTAGAAAAACAGTTGCATCTAAATTGACCCGACAGGGAGTTGAACCCAGAACCTTAGAGATGGCGCGACGCTAGAACCGGCTAAACTACTCGACCACGGAGGTCGACGAGGCGTGGGTTGTATGCGAGAAATTGTAGTTTAATCTCCCATACCTCTTCTAGACTACTGATGTGAACCTACGAATACTTTAGATTCAAATTCATATTTTGTATTTCATGACCTGGTAACATTTTTTTTTGTAAATGTCTTTGCTTCTGTGCGCTGTGGTTTCTTGCGCCCGTTTTCTGCCACAGTTAAAAAATAACGTCCTGAATGGGTGGTAGGTAGGTTAAAAAAGATTTTGAGTTTGAGTATACCTTACACAAGCTTTAGTTTTCCAAATGGGTTAAAACAGGACTTTTATTAATGTGTTTATTTATTTATTTATTTATTTTTTATTGTGTTGTGTGTCGCGCGATCGCAAAACCTGGCATAAGTCTCTTATTGAACTTCAAATCAAAATCAATCATATTGATATTTAAAATTAGAACTATTCTGCTATGAAGTTTCAGACCTAGTAATTTGATTAGAGCAATGTTTTTATTCTGCGAAATGTACAAAACCATCACGCGTTTGTGTAAGAAATTAAAATTTACTTTTTAAGATAGGGGGCGACCTGCGAAATATCAATACAAATATTTTCATGTAAGAATTATTGTTTCATGCGTAAAATTAAGAAATTTGTCGAAAAAAATGTTTTTAGGAGTCATTCGATTTATGTATTGTTTGTTGTTTACTTAAAGAATTTGTTTCAAATTTCAACAAGACCACGACCTTGTGCAATGATCAGGCTAACTTACGTAAGTTCTTTTATAACACATTTGCTCGTAAAGAAGCTCTTATTACACCGATTTCAGTATCGTAATGTAATAAGCTTCGCACTAGTGCGGTAATGTAATTTAAAAATTAGTTATCATTTGAATCTATGGACAACATAGGCCTTTAGCCCGTTAGTACCTTTTACGACACTCAAGGGAAGAGAGGGGTTGGTAGTATTATTTTGATGAGCCCATCGCCGCTCTATGCTGTTGCATGTATGTGCAGTCTTTAGTCCGTTAGTCGCCTTTTACGACACCGAAGGGAAGAGAGGGGTTTGTAGTATTATTTTGATGAGCCCATCGCCGCTCTATGCTATTGGATGTATATGCAGCCTTTAGTCCGTTAGTCGCCTTTTACGACAACCAAGGGAAGAAAGGGGTTGGTAGTATTATTTTGATGAGCCCGTCGCCGCTCTATGCTGTTGGATGTATGTGCAATCTTTAGTCCGTTAGTCGCCTTTTCGGATTTTTTTTTCCTCACAAATATGTTATAAAACGTCGTATGGCATACGTGCGCTTTGATAATTACAGCCTCTGCTTTCTTGTAGCCCTCGCCTACGGCTCGGGCCAGCAATATCGCCTCGGCTGTAATTGTCATCTTACCGCACTAATATCATAATGTACTATTAATGTATGTAACTTTTTTTTTTTTTATTCTTTTATTTTTTTTAGGAACTTTACACTATGTTATGTCAGTCCCATCATAACTTAAGCTTAGCTAACAACATTATATTTTGTTAATATGATACAATCCTTATTTAATTAGTAATAGCTTTTAGATACTTAGCACTTATCTGTCCAGTGATACTACCAATCATTGACGACTCACCAAGACCATATCACAGACAAGTCTGGCTGCGTCTGATGTAGGGTTTGCCAAAACAGATTGATATAATCCTACATCAGACATTTTAAGATTTAATTGACTCGTCAATGATTGTCGCTCTCTTTGATTTTTGCCACATTCCATCAACAAGTGCTGCACGTCCTCTTGTTTAATACACACATTACAATTCGGAGAATCTGAATTTTTCATTTAGAAAGCAAACTTGTTAGACGGAAAGTGACCGGAACGAAGTCTGTGCAATAGTACAATATATTTTCTACTAAATGTATTTAACTTATTCAGCGCATAGTACAAGTAACTTTAAAATACGTAAATTTACACAATTTCGTGCAGGATCTCCTTAAACAAAGTTAAATACAGCCCGTTGATATACTGTCCCACTGCTGGGCAAAGGCCTCTATCATTGAAATCAAGCCATCGCTACAATTGATGGGCATTGGCTTTAATAATAATCTTTAGGAAATAAAAATGTTTTTTTTTTTTTTTACTAAAGAAGGAGGCAAACGAGCACGCGGGTCACCTGATGAAGATTTGGATTTATAAGTGATCGAGAAGTGATTGGAGTTTGGATTCACAAGTGATCGAAGTTTGGATTGTTTAATTATTTTATCGTATTGCGTTATTAGTTATTCCTCATCTTTTATTATGTAGTCTCGTAAGTATTAACATATTGTTATGTGGGGACGTGAAATACAATAAACTACAAAGAGGCAATGCCGCCAGTCTTTTGGGTACCTTGCCTCGAACAGGCGAGTTACTCGAATTTTTTTATTCATAAACGTAGTCTCTTCTTTTTTATTTTTTTATGTAATTAAGTAATGTTGTTTTCACATTAAAAGTACCTAAATTAAAATAAAAATCTTCTATTCAAGATGAAATTTTGCAAAGTGTTTTTTGAAGGTGAACGCTTTGTCCGTTCAAGCTTCGATAATAAACTTTTACATACATACATTCATACACATATAATCACGACTATCTACTGACTATCCCCGAAGGGTTAGTCAGAGACTATATAGGTAATGAGTACAGCAAAAGCAGTCCTCTACCATATAGTCCATAAAATATTACATTTGATATTAACCGCTTCGCGGTCTAATGGTTAGAACACGAGGTCGAGGGGTTTGAGTTCCTTAGCTGGGTATAAATTTGTACTGGGCTTGTTTAAAGGCTGTCTGGCTATAATAGCTTTCACCACCGATAAATTTGTAGGTTAAAGTATTTACTATAAATATTTATAAAATTACGTACAACTACACACATCAAAAGTGTCTAGGGATCAAGCATTTTTATGCGGATTTCTTGAGATTGAGATGTGGCTTTGTAATAAATTTATAATTTTATAAATTTATATGGATCCTTTTTGGTGCATTTCATAATTTGAAACAGGAACTTTCAACCAATTTCTAGTAAAAGATGAAAATCAGCTGTCAATATTTTCCCTATAAAAACATACAACGCATTGAAGACATTATTAGTGCTACTGTTTCCCTACTACTGATTAAAACCAACGTTAATATGGAGCGGCGACGTCATTTAAGCAGGGAAGAAATGCTCAGAGCCGTGGGAATGATAGAAGCTGGTTCCCGGCAACGTACTGTGGCTTTAGCTCTGAATACAAGTCAGAGTGTTATCAGTCGACTTTGGACACGTTACCGAAGCACTGGTACCGTGGCTGAGCGCCATGGAGGACGGTATCGCTGCACCACACGGAGACAAGACCGATACATTCAAATCACAACTCGAAGAGCTCCAACAATAACCGCCATGATGTTAGCCGTGAGGCTTCATCACTCTTCAGGGAACTTAATTAGCGACTAAACAGTCAGAAACCGCTTGCATGAAGTGAACCTTCATTCCCGAAGACCGCTAAGGGTACCACCTATAGCAATGCACAATCGTAGGATTCGATATCAATGGGCTCTTGAACACAGAAATTGGGCAGAAGAACAATGGCGTTTCGTGTGCTTTTCTGATGAGTCTCGTTTTGGTATGAGACCGGATACAAGACGTATACGACACTGGAGAACCCCTGGACGCCAACAGCGATTAAAATCCTGCCAGGAAGTCCATCCTTATAGTGGTGGAACCATCATGGTATGGGCGGGTATTTGGATCGGCGAAAGAACTGAGTTGATTTGGATCAGAGGCAACCTCAACGCTCAAATTTATGCTGAGACGATTGTATCAGACGTCATCGTTCCTCTACAAGTGCAAATCGGTCCCTTATTTCAGTTAATGCATGATAATGCACGACCGCACACCGCAAGAGTTGTAAGACAGACTCTCGCCGCAGCTAACATCAATGTCATGCCCTGGCCTGCTCAGTCGCCAGACTTGAACCCGATTGAGCATGCATGGGATATGCTACAGAGAAGAGCTCTGCCGAATATGGAGGGTATCCAGTCGCAAGAAGACCTTTTTTTGTTGTTGCAACGAACATGGGCGGCCATTCCACAGCGTGATTTGGATGAACTCATTTTGAGTATGCCAAACCGATGTTCTTGTGTTGTTAGTGTTCGCGGTAGAAACACGGATTATTAATTGTTTAAGTTACCCAATAAAATTTTAAAGAAAACTGTTATTTCAGTCTTTTTTTCGAACTTTAATGTTAGTGGTTCAAATGTCAAAAATCCCTTTATTAGGAAAATGGCAAATTTCTTTATTAATGCAAAGGTGACTTGGTTTATCGTTACTGTAGACAAACGAAAACACTTTATTTGATGAATCCTTAAAGAAAATTTTAATTAATATCAATCAGGAGAAAAGTTATTGCAAAAATATATGTTGATCCCTAGACACTTTTGATGTGTGTATTTAAAACTAGGTAGACGTGGCGTGATATAATTTTTGTTTCCTTAACTTATATTAGAACATAACAGTAATAAGAGAGGCGTTTACAAAACCTCTCTACTTCAATTTATCTTACAAGCAAGTACGAGATACTCGTACAAACCAGGAAATCCGTTCGCGAAATAGTGTATTGAAACTAGGAGTAGTAGTTCAAGGGGTCGGGCGTGGGACCTACGTCGATCGTACTCTGAATCTCCGAAACTACGTCAGAAGTGAACAACCTTTTAGGTGGCAGGCAAGGCCCGGCCTTTACAGGCAGTAAAAAGGACGTCTTCATTAAAGGGATGGCCCGCAAAGGATATTGCATCGTGTTTTATTCTTTTCCGCCGACCGACGGTAATAGGTTTATGTGGTGCTTTGAAGGGCGGAAGGGTTTGAATCACTGTACACCCCAAAAACGCGATTTGTTTGGCTCACGGAACTAATCTTATAAAATATGTACGAGAGATATAACAATGGAGAGAATACGTTTCCCTTTTGTTTTATTTTCTGTTACGCAAAAAATTGCGCACCAAACGTCTTTGCGTTTTAAGATTACAGTTTTTATTTTATAAATGACTAGCGGATCGAACGCGGTTTCGTCTGCGTGAACTCTCGGATTCCGTGATAAACGAAACTTAAACGAAGCCTATAGGTCCTTTCTAAATATTGGTGAAGGAAATTTTGAAATCGGACGAGTAGTTTCAGAGAACAAACTTTACCTCTTTATTATATTACTATAGATTACGTTTTCCAGTTAAAATTAGAAGAGTACCTTTCCCTTTAGTAAATCTCACAGTCAAACCGAATTAATCGGTTTTGTGGGATCTTACCTAATGTAAGTTTATAATGTTTGTAATAAACAAATAAAAAAATAAAAAAAACCATTAACTTTATACAAACATATTATCCCCGAAGAGTTACAGGAAGACTAGGCAATGAGGACCGCAAAAGCAGTCCTCTACCGTAGTCCACTTTTCACCAAATGAGCCCATCGCCGCTCTAAGCTGTTGGATGTATGTGCAGTCTTTAGTCCGTTAGTCAACTTCTACGACACCCAAGCGAAGAGAGGGGGTGGTAGTATTCTTTCCCCGTTACGCGACGCGGTTAACTTTGAACTATGTCGAACAAAAAGCATGAATTTCTAGAATCGGTTTGCGTTGTAAAATCAAATAAATAGTAAGTTCAAATCAACCATATGATAAATAAAGAACATTCGTACAGTATTCGTTATTTCACTACAAGCTGAGCAATTGACGTAATTAACAAGGGTAGCGGTAACGTTACCATAAGTTTATCACGGAGTTACGTTGTTTACATAGGTACCGAATTAATAAAACAGGTAAAGTATCCCTTTAACTATTTTAATTCCAGTAAGCTAAATCGGATACTTTACTGAGGAGCCAGCCCGTCTATGGCCCTCTAAATCTAATATTCGTTAATTCGGAGGGTCGGCTGATAACTGAATCACCTGGCCCTGACGATGATAACGTTAAAACAACACTGGAATTTGTTACAGCGTGTCTTAGATTAAAATAAATATACCGCAGGCGCGTTATTATTTCTATTTTTAACTAAATAACTATACCTACTTGAGTGAGCTCATTGGGTAGTCTATGCGTTACTCCTTGCACCTTTGTTTATGATACTTTTCAAATAAATATCAGTCTGCTGAAAGCTATCTACTTGCGTGCTTTATTAAGAACTAGCAAAATCTCGCGCCGGCGGCGGCGGCGGGCGACTTCGTTTGGACCCCGTGACGAATTTTCAAAATGACTCCCCTCCCAAGAACACTTATTGTGACTTAACTAAAATAGTTAGACATATGCTATCGCGACACTTTTTGTAGGCAATGGTGTGTTCTGCAAAGTCATAGTACATTATTTTATTCTATCATCATTAGTTTTCTTACCACACGCGATTTAAGGAATTTATTTGAGTTTTAGTAAGGATCCCTAATTTTGTGAAAATATAACATAGCCTATGTCACCTGGAGATAGTCTAGCTTCCCAACGGTGAAAAAAATGTTTAAATCGGTCTAGCAGTTTCGGAGCCTATTCAATACAAACAAACAATCAAATGCTTCCTTTTTATAATATTAGTATAGATGTACTTTATGTTTTATTTCACCATCATAAGCCTTTTTGCGTCCCACTACTGGACACTGGTATCACCACATTGGACTGGATTTGACCTTAACCACGCTGGCCCGATGCGGGTTGGTGGGTTTTAACGACTGTCATCTTACGACAACGACAACCGAGATCAACAGCTTTACGTGTCTTCCTAAACACGGATGAGGACTTTTGTTTAAAAATTATTATTAATTAGTCTTATTTACTTATCCAGAAAACTACCTAACTGTTGGAAGGTTACGTCAATACTAACGGAGAATTGAAGACTTCATTTCATTAACGAATCTTAAACATTCAATAAAAATTCAGATTGTACTTTACTAACTTTCCAGGTCTTAACGTGCCTTTCAAAGTACGAAGAAACATAGCATTGCCAAAGGTAAATAAATTATAAAAAAAATTGAATAATAATGTAGTGCTGTTGATGCTATTAATTAATACTGTAACATTTCATGAATACGCTCAGCATAATATGCTATAAGCCTTAAGATCTAAACGACTCAAAGAGGAAACTATAAATAAACAAGATAAAAGCCGCCTCCGTAACTAATTAAAGAAAAACAACAATTCAGTTGTTGTTTTTCTTTAACCCTTTACTGAGTTGTGTTGTTTTAATTTAAATGTATAAAATTCATTTCTTTTCAATATTATCTATATCAAATTAATATTTTCTCCAAAAAATATGAACAACTACTACTTTGGCATACCCGTAAACGGAAACAAACAAGAAATATTATGAATAGCGTCGAAGTTCCATTAAAAAAACGTCTTACAGACACGGCCAGCAGCAATTTTCCGATATTAAAACGTAATTCAAACGAGGCGAGCGCTCGCAACCAAGATATTTTATGAGCTATTTGAAGAAAAATGCGTTAACCAGGATTGAGGTAAATAGCGGAAGAGAAGTTGGAATGTTGGCTGGTAGTACGGTAGTACTATTAGTTATTCTGTGCGCTGATAGTAAGAATACCCTATACCCAGTCCCACTGCTGGGAAATGGAATTAAGTCATTGTTAAAATGGATGGGGTTTGGCTTAATCATCACACTTGAAAAATACTGATCACAAACCCGGGCTATGTCTCAAAAAATTCAAACTCCATACGACCTATAGATGACAGATGACATGTGTTACAGTTACTTGAAGAAGCAGAGCAGTGTGATTTAATGAGATTACTGTCCATATAATGATCACGACTATTATCCTCGAAGGGTTAGTCAGAGACCGCAATGAGGACCGCAAAAGCAGTTTTCTGCCATAGTCCACTTTTCACCAAATAGCGATTGCACATGTGCTCAGCGTGACAGGCGGTGAACCCATCGCCGCTCTATGCTGTTGGATATATGTGCAGTATTTAATCCGTTAGTCGCCTTTTACGACACCCAAGGGAAGAGAGGGGGTGGTAGTATTCTTTCACCGATACGCGACACGGTAAAAAGTATAAAGGTACTCCCATAAAATATATCTGACTGATTTACTAAATTCAGTACTTAGAATAAGAATAAGAAACATTTATTGACTAGTTGTGGAATTCGTGTTAAGTGTGCTTCAACCAACGTTCTAATCATCACCTAACATCAGATATTTTGGAACCTTTATGTATCTTGAAACTTAGCAGTTTGAATTTATTGTTGCCTTTTTCCATTTTATTATTTTTGCCTCATCCCCAAAAAATACAACATAACTTAAGGAACCATTAGTTTATCTAATTACATTTTAAGAAAAAGTTTTATCTTTTCTTTTAAGAGAAAGTGAGAAATAGAAAATAATGTTTACCATGAAACGGGATTAAGTTGCCATTCAACAAATTTTAATGCAAGTTTTTTATATGGCAATAACGGAATTAACGGCCGCTCAGAGCGTATTTTTATTTAGGAGTTTCAGTAAGCGTAATAAAACGTCTGTTCGGATCAACATTGTAAATATAACAGCGTCAGGATTGACGTAAAGAATTACGAGATAGGGAAAATTGTTATTTTTTTTCTCCAATAAGTAAAATAATTTTTTTCCACCTATTTCGCGCAACTCTGACGTACTTGTGTGGGTGGTAACAGTTAAAATATCATACAATCAACAATGAACGTATACTCCGCAGGACCCTTCGTTTGATTCGATTCACAACTAAAGTTTTAGTTGAGTAAGTAGTATTTAATAGTACCTATAGAAATGTTAAATTGTTTCACAGCCGGACCTTTACTGTGTCAGACCAGTCATATTGACCCTGTATAGCGAGCGGTGTATTAGTTCTTACTATATTCGGTATTTTGCATATCTACAAAACTTTTATCTCGACTTAGTCGTTTAGGCCAAAAAAAAATGATTATGTCGTCATTGGTTTTTCAAAATGCTTAAACTTACGTCAATTCATTTGTAATTTTTTATGTAGGTAGGTACGTACTTAATAAATAAATTAAAAAAAAGACACCATTTCCTCCTACTCCTTTAGCAGCATTCGTTTTATACTTTTCGAAAACCTTTTCGCTTACTTCAATTAATGGTTAGTTAAACAGAAAAAAAATATATTTTAAAAATTTATATTTGTCTGTAACCCAAAGTCGATTTTATTATTGCTTCATTTGTGTGATGCAACCAGTGAAATGAAAATCAGTTTTTAACTCTGAATTTCATGATATATTTTATGACCAAATTAAAAAGTTATATTTGTCTGTAACCCAAAGTCGATTTTATTATTGCTTCATTTGTGTGATGCAACCAGTGAAATGAAAATCAGTTTTTAACTCTGAATTTCATGATATATTTTATGACCAAATGTCCATAGTAGGGATGTCATAAGGATGCTGTAGAAAAAATGCAAAGTCTATTTTGTTTTTTAAACAAGGAATCCAAATGAGCTTTACCTGATAATACATTTGCACATGCCCACAAGTAAGCTCACATGCTCGTAAGTAATGAGACTTAAAGTTAATTAAAAATTCCGTATTCCATTTCGGAAAACACAGAAAAATTGCTCAGCACTGTTGAAAAACGACTGCTAAGAATACGCGAGAGAGGAAATAATAAAATTACTAATGTTTGCAAAAAAAAGATCCAACTTTTGCTCTTTCTTGTTAATTGGATTATTTTCGAGCTTCAAAATACTTTGTACAGTCAGAAGCAAAACTTCTTTAGAAGTCTATTTTTTTTGTTTATTTATTATTACTGAAAAAGCTCGATGGCGCAGCGGCTAAGGTTTGCGATTATGCCAGTTAAGCAGCATTCGCAATGCCGTGTTACTGGATGGGTGAACACATTGAAAAACATCTCGAGTTCTACAGTGCTTCGGGAAGCACATTGAGCATTTGTCCCGGTAGTTGACATCTTACATCACACAGACACAGCCAGCGTGATGGGTTATGGCAAAACCTATCCAGTGCTATTATTCACATAGCCTAAGCCCAGCTGTGGGACGTTTATAGGCTGATGATAATTACTGCGTGATTAATCTAGGTCTCCCACAAACACTACAATAGTTGTTGGACGCGACGCTGCCGGGATTCACAGCAAGAACAAAAGGTGTTTTCTCCCAGCTTATAGTGCTAAGGGTAGGTAGGGTTGGCGCAATGCTTTGAATTTTCAATGTGTCTTTAAACGGATAAACATAATCACAATCATTATCATCACCGGTGAAGGACGTTCACTGTTGGAGAAAAGCCTTCCCAATAATCTCAAACAAACCCGCTGTTTCATACAAAACTGCAAATATTTACTGCTTATTCAACGTAAATGTATGATTTTTTTTAATAAGACCAACGAGCATACGGCCCTCGTGATGGTGCGCTGCCACCGCAGCCCATGGATGACGATGTAAAGGGCCCCAAACACGATCAGTTCGCTTACGCACAAAGAAGTTTTAGCTTTTATGCCTCTATGCCCTATAATTTTACTGGATTTAGTGCTCTACAAACCGGAAGCAGCAATGTAAAAGTAACATGGCGGCAGAAATAGGTATTAGCGGGTCACCATTTCGTTCTTTATAGTAAGTAAAGTAAAGTACAGCCTCTATATTGTCCCACTGCAAGGCTAAGGCCTCCATCCCTTTAGTCACGGAAAGTCCACTACCTATATCAAAATGTCCACTGTATCAAAAAGTCAATAGTATCTAAACGTCAATAGTATCAAAACGTCCATAGCATCAAAACGTCCACAGTACTGAAATGTCCATAATATCATTATGTTCATTCTTGATTAAAGTCCACTTTATCAAAATGCCCACTGTATCAAAATAACTTTGCATGTAAATTGCGATTCTAACCTATCACGTGACTAACAGGAGTAGGGCAGCTAGCGCACACTCAAAACTCTCGCTTTTATAATAGAGTTGATATATTGATACAGTTGCCATTTTGGTGAAATTGACAATTTGGTGCAGTGGTCATTCTGATAATAGGACATTTTAAAGTGGACGTTTTGATACTATGGACGTTTTGATACAGTGTACATTTTGATATAGTGGACTTTTTGAAATGGACGTTTAGATACAGTGGACTTTTTGAAATGGACGTTTTGATACTGTGGATGTTTTGATACAGTGGACATTTTGATAAAGTGGACTTTTTAAAGTAGACGTTTTGATACTATGGACGTTTAGATACAGTGAACTTTTTGAAATGCACGTTTTGATACTATGGACGTTTTGATACAGTGGACATTTTGATGAAGTGGACTTTTTAAAGTAGACGTTTTGGTACTATGGACGTTTAAATACGACTTTTTGAAATGGACGTTTTGATACTGTGGACGTTTTGATACAGTGGACAGTTTGATAAAGTGGACTTTTTAAAGTAGACGTTTTGATACTATGGACGTTTAGATACAGTGGACTTTTTGAAATTGACGTTTTGATACTATGGACGTTTTGATACGATGGACATTTTGATATAGTGGATGTGGACTTTATGCGACTAAAGGCCTCCATCATTGAAATCAAGCTATCACTACAATTGATGGGTATTGGCTTAATCACCACGCTTGCCAAATGCGGGATCACAAACCCGGGTGATCACAAACCCGGGCTATGTATCGGAAAAATCTGAAACCTACACTTACTAAAATCTACTCCTTGCCCGATCCGGGAATGGAACCCGGGACCTCGGGATATCGAGCCGAGTGCTTCCGAGCCAATTCAGTTCTGTAAAGTGCCAACCTTAAGAGTTCCATTAATCATAGCTACAAGTTCATTAACGCAAACGTCGATTTATGACACTCGAACAATGGCGGGGCTTATGTTAGGTAGGTACTTTCATTATAACATTTTTAACGAAGAAATGGAGAAAAGTGAATAACGACAACAAAGCTCAGAACAAAACGCCACCTCGCGGACTGTTTTGTAATTTCGCTATCGAGTTATTCTTTTGTTTCATAGTCAACGTTCATTCAATATTACCTTTGACGTGCTGACACACTGTGTGTGTAGCCTCGTTAATAGAAACAATGGTGGGTATATGTACTAGTATACAAATGCTCAGAATGAGCTCTGCCAATAGCCATACGAGTTACCTACAATAATATATATGTTTCTTTTCTTGGAATTGAACCCGGGACGTCTAAATGAAACAAATTCTTAATGAAAGGGTAAAGATCCCATATTAGATACAATGAGACGAGAAAACGAGTCCGCGTTTCCAGTTAATGCTTTTCTTCGACTTCAGTGCAAAAACACTTCAATCTTATTTATAGGATCGAAAGAAATAACATTTATTAATAAAATAAAGTAATAATATACTGGAAGTAAAATCTCCGAGGAACAAAGAGCAGCGGCTTCGTCTCGTGTCGGAGGCCAAGATGCACTTCGGGACGCTGAGCCAGCGGAGTGAGTACCTACCTAAGTAAAATCTTCAATATACACATAGTACAACATACAGTACATAGTGTACAATATACAGAGAGATTTCCTTGTTCACTACGGATCATTAGAAATACCATAATAATGTGCTAAAGTACAACTGAATAACGCTAGGGGGACTTTTGTATGTAAAACACAAAAAAAGTTTCGTTTCATTTTGTTAAACAAACATAACCACACAGCGCGTAGAGTATTTACGATGACAGAACACACCCGCAACATTTGCCGGCGCGCATATAGAGGAAAATAAATCCAATTTGGTGCTGGTTAAAGTCGATTTGTGCTTCCACCGCGCCGTGGAGCGGGCTTGCTCTTGTTAACTGTAATTTATCTTGGCGAGTGGGTTAGCCGGCGCTGTAATGGCGTTTTCATTATTTGCCAATAAACGGGAGGCTGGCGGACCATTATTGACTGGAGACTGGCGGGTGATGAGGCGGCGGCATTAAAAGCCATTAAATAGCGAGTGAAAGCATTACATTTGAGGAGGGTCTTTGCAAAACTTGACTATTCCAATTACAACAGAATACGATTTTAATTCTTAGAAGAAATTAATATAATAATAATTAAAATCATATATTATTCTATCGAAAGTGGAATAGTCAAGTTTTGATAAGGCCCTCTTCGTTTACAGTATAACTTTTATATTAATAACGTAAAACGTAAAATGATCCTGAGAAGGCTCAAAAATGAGTGTAAGACAACTCTATTATGTTAAAAAGGGTTTTATTGCCTTTCCGCTGACCATTCCCTAGTGCACTGAAACGGCAAGACGGTACGCATACACAAGCAGTTAAGTTACAAAAAAAAAAAATACGCGACCATCCGCCCCTATCGTAAATTTACAGCAAATTGGAAAACGACATAAGTACTCATTTAAACCACCTTTTTTGGTATCGCGTGAATTGTGTTTTACGGCGTCGCATTTCCCAGTCGATTTGGCGCGCGTCAATTTTATTGTGTGTTGAGACACTTTTGTCGTAAAAATCGTTCTACGACCCATTATGGGTAGTGAGCATAGGGCTCAAATCTGTTGTTATGTAACGTTTACAATAGTGTCTCTGATTCTGACATTCACCACCATACATAGACGGCAAAAATGTTAGTTTTTAATATATATTTTCAGTTAAAATCTTTTAAGAATTGCTAGGATACCTAAGTACCTAGCTGATCTTTAAAAACAGACAAAGTGATGGATAAAAAAAGAGAAAAGAAGACAAACTGTCTTGCTTGCTGTCATTAGATTTTTTTTTAATCTCCTCTTATAATGGCAACGGCACATGATTCCATACAGCCACTCTTACTTTTATTTATTTATATTTTAAATATCTTTATTATTACTTACATATTTAAGTATTTCATCTTAATTAATCACTTAATTTACCACCTTACGTAGACAGAGACCTGTCTACGCCACCTCACGTCCAGGGAGCTGCAGGTGTCTGTAAACCAACGCTTCTGTGGCTTTCTGCGTAATGCCACAAATGCATTGCTGAGGCAGCTACCCGTTGGCCTCGCACAGCCGATTTACATAGTAGTTTGTAAAATTTGTTTATTTAGGTTGATTTTTTGTATCTGTTGTCTGATCTGTTTTACGTATGTATGTACCTGTCTAATTTTTGTCCATCGTGTTATATTTTTTTATGAGTTTTTTGTAGTCAATAAATGTTTCTTATTCTTATAAAATTAGAATTTCCGCCAAGTGTGGCTTAGGCCTAAGTCTTTATATAATCTTTGTACTACGCTAACAACATTGAATGTACCTACATACATAGCTGATAATTTGCCGTAAGATATAATTTAATAAGCTTCAAGTTAACATTTTGCAATGGAATACTAAGAATTCCAGTAGTTCAAAGGTTAGACATGAAAATCAAATTATTACCTACAGGAAACTATCAAAGCACATAATTTTCAAATTAACATTTATTATGGTTTACAATATCTATGTATTTGTCCATAATAAGATAATCTTAGAGGCAGCTGTAGTAATAACCCAAACGTGTTGATGGGAATTCGTATGAACTCCACAGAAACTACGAGTACAATAACTACGCCCCAATGCAGGTTCACCCACCGGTGTTAACGACTGTCATCTAACGGCTAATTGAGCCGGAACCAACGGATTTACGTATTTCCGAAGCAGGGCGCTACTTTTAGATTGAATGATAGTGTATAGTATAGTAGCTTAAATTTTTTTACATAATAACGTGGGTTTTAATGACTGCCATCTTATAGCTAAGTGAGCCGAAACCAACGGATTTACGTATTTGGTTCATTGTCAAAACGAGACTCAAAAAGTCAAATTTAAATTATAGTCTGAAATTCAAGAAAATAATGTTTTTTTTTAAATTTGTTAGAATACGAGCATAACATAAATTTGAGATCGATTTATTAAAGGAGTATTATAATATATATATGACCACCGGAAAGAAGACCACCGGATGGACTTTTATCACAAAAAAATCATAACACCGTTTCTTTGAGGTTATGTTAAAAGCGCTTACAAATTAGTGAAAGGGTCTTCATTACCAAGCTAGCAAACTATTCTAAATTAAGATACAAACAATATTTATCTTTTTATTGCTGTAACTGGAAAGATCAAAGAACTTTTACAGATTTTTAAAGTTATTCCTTTTGGACTTGATTTATTTTGCGGCAGCGCGCACTCACTCACACTTATTGTTCTGAGACTCACACTGAGGATGACAGATGCGTTCGCAAATACGTCAATAAGCAAGTCAATTCAGAATACGCTCAGAATTCAACAATATTTTGATTTTTCTAGTGATAAATTAGGACAACCGAAAAGAACAAAATCCTTAGAACTAAATTGAGACTATTCTAACGGAATAATGATAAAATTTAACTGTGGGGTATGCTCGGTAATGGTAAATTAGGTACAAGCTTAAATGTTTGTATGGCAACAAGACTAGTTATTTAAGTGTTTATATCTTTTTTCTAAGCTTCAAACCAAGCCAAGTCAGGTCAGGCCAGGTCTCCAAACAGACTACCGAAGAGTACTTTCCGAGAAAAAGATTGGATTTATGTTGAAATTATGACAATATGTTTTTATAAACAAACACAATAAATACAATAGTTCGATTAGGTTCATTTGGTAAAATATTATCAACAACATTTATACTTTTATGTTATGTATGTGTTACTCATCTTATAAAATAATGTGCCTTACAAATAAACAGTAAAAAGGTCGGAATAGTTATTCCGTGTTTTATCTCTTGTGCTCTTATTTGAAATTATATTTTAATACGTCCGAACAAAATAACCGCTGAATTTGACAATGACCCATTTCCGAAGCAGGGAGCTACTTGTTAGATAGTGGTCAAGCTTCTTTACTAACAGCCAAACAATCACAGAACTACAGAACGTCTTTCTTCTGTTCTGTAAAAACAATGGTTAAATGATTTTAAATATATTTTTCATTTCTGATACATACTTTCCATTTCATGCTGACACATTTCTTTGCTTCATTCACGGACGTAGACGCGAGAGGGGCCTCTATAGTTCGATACTAAAGCTAAAGCACTTTATAGTTTTGCGTTAGAGCTATTTTTCGGGATAAATAATAACTTTTTGATGTGAGCGGGTGAGGTTTACAATGTCGTAAGCCACATTAAGCCCGCGTCGTAAAACGATATGGCGCATTATTCCTCGGAAACTGAATAATGGGCTCGTCGATTTTATACGCGTTAATTTTAGGAAGCGTAAGTTAATTTTAACTGAGATTAGAGAAAGTTTTCAATGTTTTGATTAGAACAATTTTTTATAACATTTTGTTAACTATTGCATGTTATTGTCAGCATCCTTTTTTTTTTGCAAAAAAGAAGGAGGTGAACGAGCACGCCGGTCACATGATGGAGAGAATTCACCACCGCCCATGGACACCCGCAAAACCAGAGGAGTCGCAGACGCGTTGGGAAGGATCAGGCTCATTTCTTGAAGATACCTAAGTCGTAATAGTCCGGAAATACCGCCGCCGAGAGCTGCATCCACAACACTGTAGTGAGAGGCAAGAAATTTTGTAAAAAACGCACAGTAATAGACCGCCATCCAATCAAGGTGATGTGGATGGAATGACAGTCGATTGCGTGTAGTGCGGTGAAGGAAATCAGCGGCAGGGATCAAGCCGAACAATCCTCAGAACACAGCGACTCATGATAAATGCGGTACATTATACAGAGAGACGCAACGTCTCTCCGTAGAGCCAGTGGATCGAGCCGACGTGAAATAACCACGTCGTCGTCGTCGACAATTCGAGCAGCTCTGCGTTGAATGCGGTCAAATGGAAGGAGCTGGAGCCACCACCATCTTATCTAAGTCTGTCGCCATAACAACGATGTTTATAGCATTGTTGTGTTCCGACAGTTTGAGATAAGGTAGCCAGTTCCTCAGTGGTTGAGGATTCCGGGTGAAGCGCGCTTCCATCTTCGGCCATATCGTCACTTATCATCAGGTGAGATGAAGGCCAAGCGCTTACTCGTTGCCGATAAAAAAAAAAGAGTACCAACCCCCAGTAGGGGTGCTCCAGCCCAAAAATGGGATCCTGTGATTGACATCAATTATTTATATATCACGCCCGTTTCCTGGAGTGGTAGATGGAGACTAAAGCTCTCCATTTGCTTTGAGCTTGACACACTTCTTGTGAATGAATTACGACTGTAGTGTAATGCTATGAACATTGTTGTTATGGCCTCTGAATTTAGATAAGATGGTGGTAGCTAGTCACGCGGACTTAACAAGCCCTGTCACCAACCAAACCAAGTACACAAAGATCCCCCCAGCTGGGAATCGAACCGGGACCACTGGGTCTAAGACGGTGGTTTAGCCACTTGACCAAAGAGGTGACACTTACGCGTTGCCGACCCTAAGCTTCCGTAATACCCCATGACGACATATATGCATACATATATATAATTACGACTATTATCCCCGAACATTCAGAGACAGGCAATGCGAATGCGGACAGCAAAAGCAGTCCTCTACCATAGTCCACTTTTCACCAAAGCGACTGCACATGTGCTCAGCGTGACAGGTGGTGAGCCCAAGGCCACTCTATGCTGTTGGATGATATGCTGTCTTTAGTCCGTTAGTCGCCTTTTACGACACGCAAGGGAAGAGAGGGGGTGGTAGTATTCTTTTAACGTGACATGGTGGTGGTTATGACGTATACAACACCTTAAAATGACGCAACATTAAACAAGTGACGACAGTCTTTCTTAGATTTTCAATGTCTTTTCCTTTGCACAACCTCTTTGTCGTCAACCCATTCATTAATAATAAGTCAACAAAAAACAATTTTTGCATGTAACATGAAAACTTTTGTCTAGTCATGTTTAGGACAAGGATAAGGATACTAGAAATAAAATTAAAATGCTTCAAATAGTTTTTTTGTAATACCGTTTTATAACATTTCAGAAATTTTGAATTTTTATGAACAAAAAGAAGTTATTTCGATTTATTGCTACATTAATATGAATTTACTTTTATGATTTTAGTCTGTATTTTGCTTCAGGAACATCTCGTTTTAATGTCCAACAGTAATCCGCTAACATACGTAGGCTCCACTTGCCCTGATATCGTTTTTCTATGGTAGAAATGTCTTGATGGAATCTTTCACCGTGTTCATCGCTGACGGCGCCCAAATTTTCAGGAAAGAAGTCAAAATGTGAATGGAGAAAATGTATTTTGAATGACATATTACAGCCCAAAGCCTTATAAGTAGATAAAAGCTCCACGATAATACATTTATAGTCACTTGATCGGTGATTTCCTAGAAAATTGGAAGTTACTTTCATGAAAGATTCCCAAGCAAATTTTTCTAAATTACTAAGCTTTTCTTTGAATATATCATCTTTCATCAATTGCCTGATTTGGGGGCCAACAAATATGCCCTCTTTGATTTTTGCTTCACTCAGCTTAGGAAATTATTCTTTTAAATATAAAAAGCCGTCACCACTCCTGTCCATAGCTTTTACGAAGTTCTTCATAAGCCCAAGCTTTATGTGTAAAGGTGGTGGTAAAAATACATTCTCAGTCTGCACCAATGGAGGGTTTTTGATATTTTTTTGTCCTGGAGTAAGAGATTGTCTTTTGGGCCAGTCTTGCTTAACATAATGATTTTTTCGGTCTCTGCTATCCCACTCACAAATAAAACAACAGTATTTTGTATACCCAAGTTGTAATCCTAAAATTAGGGCAATCACCTTTAAATCTCCACAAATTTTCCAGTTGTGTTCGTTATACTGAATTTTTTCCAAGATAAATTTAATCGTTTCATAAGTCTCTTTCATGTTAGAAGCCTCACCTAATGGGATAGAGGGAAGTTTATTGCCGATATGCAAGAGAACAGCCTTTGGACTTACTTTTGAGCCATCAATAAATAAACGCCACTCTTCTGCTTTATATTCTATACCCAAGACAGTCATTACACCATAGACATTATTACAAAATACAAGTTTATCATCTTGTGAAAAAAAACCTTTTAGCTCTCCATCTCGATTGCGAAAGTAACATACTTATGTTTTAGGTTGTAATAAATTCCATAGAGCCCAAAAGTTCTGCCTGTTGTTTGGACAAATTTAAGTCACGTACCAAGTCATTGAGATCTCCTTGTGATAGAAGATGTGGCTCATTAGATGTGGATGAGGAAGCTTCTTGAAAGTCAGGATCCAATGTCTCTTTTTCAACTTCTGGCGTAAGGGACAGATCGCTAGTTTGAGGTGGTTCTGGTACCGGTAGATCTTCACTATGAGAAATCGGTCTTTTAGCTGATGGCAGGTCAGGATACTTTATTTTACTTTTTGTTTTAATTGTAATACCTTTTGTATCAGTAAGACAAAAATAACAATCAGATGAGTGGTTCGTTGGTTCCGTCCAAATCATAGGGATTGCAAAAGGCATAGATCGAGATCTTTTCGCCCATCCAGTGAGAAGACCCACACATGTAACACAACAGATGTGTGGAACCCACGCTTTGTCTTGTTGTTCGATGGCAAAACTAAAATACTGTTCATATAACTTAGTTACTAATGGTGTCGAATTCCTTCGCTGAGTTTTGAAAGTAATGTCACCACAAATGTAAAAGAACTTGTTAGGATCATTTTTACACTTTCTTGACATTATTTAAGAATCACTTCACTCTAAAAACAGAACAAACCACTGCGCTCTTCAAATAAACAAATTCTCTAAATGCGAAAGTAGAACAAAAACGGTTCATTTTTAATTTTGTGGGTAGTAGCTGTAACACGAAAACTAGATCTGATGGAATCGAAATAAATATGGTTATAAAATGAGGGTATGTGGGTAATTCAAAATTAGCTAGCACCTTTCTTGTTACAAAATTTTGTTGACCAATAATCATCTTTGAAATCTGACAAGTGAGCACCCGTTAATTAAAGAGTTATTTGAAGACGTCTTACACAGCTAAGTGTAGTCGGATTACTTTAATTGCTTTTGCGCGGATTTAAGCTGTGCTTTTATTGCCAACCTCTCCGTTTTTATATAATTGTTGAACCTCTCTGTCTGTTAGAAAACCTTAAATCGGTTACTAACAATCTATTGTGTCAGGATAAGTTAAGTCATGTTAAAGCTTACAAGTTTATGTACCTATTGTCCCACTGCAGGTCAAAGGCCTCCATCTTAGGAATTAGGCTTGTTGAGGATGTGGTTATGAGGAAGTTGTAAATGTCGTTGCTTCTGTGCGCTGTGGTTTCTTGCGCCCGTTCTTTGCCACAGTTAAAAAATAATGTCCTGGATGTACTTGAGTTTATTGAATAAATATATTTTGAGTTTGAAGAGGAAGGGGATGAGGATGCGGAAAATTTATTTGTGAGGAAGAGGATGCGGATGATGAAGAGGAAGAAAAAGAAAGTGTGATGAAACAGGCTCATTATAAAGTGTATTTCATCCTTAGATTAAAACAAAAAGGGAAGATACGGCATGCTCCTACTTGTAGTCATTCAAAATATAGTCCTACTCAACTACTTAAGCAAACATTCACACACGCACACCTATAAAGTGTAAATCGAGCGAGCGAGACAAAGCGGTAAGTTTCAACGTCAGCGCGAGGGAGTCAGCGAGTAGCGCGTTGACGTCTCGGTCGCTTCGCAACAGACGAAAACGTACGACCGATTCCGACGCCACTGCGGAGCAGCGTCTTTCTCTTTTTCACGCAGTGGAATATCCGCGATAGTGCGATGTAGCCTGTTCGCTCGGCAAATTGTGACTGAAGTGAAATTGTGCCTTTAGGCTTAATTTTGGCGGCTCACTCACGAGACGCTAATGCTGTATCTTCCCTTTTTGTTTTAATCTAAGATTTCATCACACTTTTCGTTTTTCTTAGTTATTAATAAAAACGAAGTACCTACGTAGTATTTTATTTATTTGTTGCCGGCCGGTGATTCCGCGCGCAATTTCAATTCCTCCTTAATTCCTCTTAATTTATGAGGAAGCGATAGCGGAAGAGGAATTTTTAACTTTCATTTATGGGGAAGCGATAGCGGTGGGGAAACTGTAATAATTGCGGAACTTCCGCAACATGTGGAAGCGGAAGAGGAATCCTCATCAACCCTAATAGAAATCCAGTCATCGCTACGATTGATGAACTGAATAGAAGCACCACAAATTTTGTTAAATCGAGTTTTTATTTTAACCGCGTCGCGTACTGGTTAAAGAATACTATCACCCCCTTTCTTCTCTTAGGTGTCGTAAGAGGCGACTAACGGACTAAAGACTGCATCCAACATCATAGGGCGGCGATTGGCTCACCACCTGTCACGCCGAGCACATGTGCAGTCGCTATTTAGTGAAAAGTGGACTATGGTAGAGGACTGCTTTTGCTGTTCTCATTGCCTTGTCTCTGGCTAACCCTTCAGGGATAATAGTCGTGATTATATGTATGTATTTCATTTTGGTATGTGGGATGCCAAGTTTGCCATGCTAGTAAAATAACCATTTGTATATAAAATAAATAAGAAAACTTAACATACTCAAACTCGCACATATACGAGAAGATCGTACTAATCTGTGAAGCAAATAATTAATAGTAACTGGTACAGCAGCGTACTAATATAATAAATGGAGCTGCCTAATTACTTTAACTCAATAATTAACCGTCAAAAGGCTGCCAGGGTAAACCGCATCGAGTTTAATTTGAAAGCATTCCTCGGTACAATTTCATTAACATTAGAGTGTATATTCGGTTGAGGGAACATTGCCGAGTTTGGGTAGGTATATATAGCAGCGCCCTTTTTATAGTGGCGAACGAATGCTGAAGTTTTAGGGTAGAACCACAACGTAGGGTAGATTATCATACATAAATATAATCACGACTATTACCCCCGAAGGGTTAATCAGAGACTAGGCAACGAGGACAGCAAAAGCAGTCCTCTGCCATAGTCCACTTTTTACCAAATAGCGACTGTACATGTGCTCAGCGTGACATGTGGTGAGCCCATTGTTGCTTTAACCCCTCAAGCCCCAAGCGGCCATATTTGGCACCTAAACTCGCTATTCCGTCAACCCCAAGCGGCCATATACGGCCGCGCTGGCCGCGCTCTCCACTTGACTTTGTACCGTGTTATAATACACTTAGAGAGTACTATAGTATGAACAAGATCAATTATTTCGATTCTGTGGTATAATTTATGCATCGTGAACGCCAAATTTAACATGAACTGCGTTCGATTTTTTATTTTTTCCATTTCCTCTAATTTAATTTCCCGCCAAATGCCACCTGCTGTCAAAATTTTTTGACAATTCGATGCCAAGACTGAGAGGTTAAGCTGTTGGATATATGGGCAGTCTTTAGTCCGTTAGTCGCCTTTTACGACACCCAAGGGAAGGGAGGGTGTAGTAGTATTGCTTTACCGATACGCGACACGGTAATCATTCACCGCTATGTGACACGATTAGCGTAGATCATCATTACATATTATAATAAAGTTAAGTCGTCGTTTTCCTATGTTTGTGTCCCCGCTTTCTCCTTCTAAACCACGTCATCGAGTTTCACGCGGTTTTCACTCATAGAGAGACTAATAAACATTTATTAGCGATGGTTTGATAGAGAGACTCATGAAGATCGATAGTTTTTTTTATATAATTGTAGATATGCTGTACAAAATGGCTGAAGCATGACGCTGTTTCTAAGTTATTGAAGACGAATTAGCGGGCAGGCCGCCAGTACTACATAAATTGAAGTTACAACCTTACGATAAAAATTAAAATAAAATAAATTTTAAAATAAATTTTCTAAACAGCATTGTTCGCAGTCGCGTTTTCTCACAGACAGAGAGGTTAAACAATTATATAAAAATGGAGAAGTTGGCAATCAAAGCACAGCTTAAATCCGCGCAAAAGCAATTAAAGTAATCAGACTACACTTAGCTGTGTAAGACGTCTTTAAATAACTCTTTAATTGGGTGCTCACTTGTCAGATTTCAAAAATTATTATTAATGAATGGGTTGACCTCAAAGAGGTTGTGCAAAGGAAAAGACATTGAAAATCTAAGAACGACTGTCGTCACTTGTTTAATGTTGCGTCATTTTGAGGTGTTGTATAATGTACCTAGTCACATTATTCGAGACACAAGCTTTCGAAAGTATGAGACGGTGGGAAAAAGAATGTTAAATTGTTTTTGTTTTATGTTCCACCGTGTGGCTTCACTAGCCGGTGTTAGAGAAGTTAATTTCGAAAGCAGTTTTCATGGCAGTTCGTTGTAAACGAACTTCGCTGCGAAGTGCAAACTTTTGTACGGAATAATTGCGTTGAAGTCACAAACAAAACGTGAAACAAGCAACGAAGCGTTAATAGCGTATACATACGTACAGTTGAGAACTACTATGCCCTTTTTGGTTTTCAACTTATGTGTGCACGAAACAATATTTAACCCAAATAGATGGTAATGATACTATTTCGATATAGATCTTGATGGTACTATAAAGGTTAGGTCTTAAAAAAAGTACTACTACCAACCATACCGAGTACAATTATGTACTTACAACTCGCTTGGAGGAACACATGATACCACGGGTCTGAAAATGATGGTGGTAGACGACAGAAGTCTGTTAATTAGTAATAAAAAAGAATAAGTTTGTTTACGCTCACACCAATTATCTAGACCAAGATGAGTTTTCTTTTGAAACTCGTTGATTATGGTAAGATAACGGATAAATACATAAACAGGAAAAAAACACCCAGACTCAAAATCGATTTGGAAAAACAGTTTTTCTCTAAATTGACCTGACCGGGAATTAAACCCGGGACCTCAGAGATAGCGTGACGCCAGACCTGGCGTGCTAACTACTCAACCACGAAAGTCGTCGGAGCAGTAATTGGTTATTAATCTTTAAAAACCTTGGTTAGTTATCATTTAATAATCTTCTTAAGAACAAGCAGTCTACAGCATGTTAGTCAAAACGAGTGATATGTTTAATCCTGTGGTAGTTTATGCCTAGTTTATGCCATAAACAAATAAAAAAATACTCCTCGAAGCATATAAAATAATTCAGAAAATCGATGTTAAAATTACATGTTTCCAGTAATGTTTGGGCACCCAGGTCTTTCGACTCATTTACGCGTATGGTACTCGTATTGAATAGGTAGCTGTCGTGTTTGGTGTGACCCGTTTTTCCTTCAGACTTGATCATATTTGATCTTTTCCCGCGTTTAGTGTATACGCTAACATTATGTAGTAGGATAATTATGCAAAACATTAAGATTACGATTGACGAACTCCTTGGTCGAGTGGTTTGTACACCGGTTTTCATGGTGTCGCCATCTCTGAGGTCCCGGGTTCGATCCCCGGTTCGATACACGGTATGGTCAATTCAGAAATTATTGTCTTTCTGAATTGTCTCGGGTCTGAGTGTTTTCTATGTATAATATGTATGTATTTAAGTATTTTAAGTATGTTTATCCGTTGTCTAGTAACCATATCACGAGTTTCATAATGAAACTTTCTTGGGCTAGATAATTGGTGTACTCGTAAGTGTAGGAAAGTTTTTTTATATGGCTGTAATCTGTCAGTGTACCATAAAGAAAGAAATAAATAGGTATTTGTCTATTTTTAAACGAGTAAGTACACCATTAGGTTTTTATTTATAAAAGGCGAAATAAGATTTAAAGTTGTCATTATTTTTAATGATTTTTAGTGAGTGATGTGTTACGTGTAGTACCTACATGGCTATGATAATCGCTGAGCAAAATTCTGTAATGAAAAGCGAATCACCATCAACGAATAAACGTCCTGCTGCTGGACACGGCTTCGTTTCAAAGCTGTTAAACATTATAATATAATAGAAGATAGGCCATGGATAAGCGTTGTTGCAGAACAAAGTTAAATACGCGATGTGATCATTAATATTTGTGCCGCATCGCAGACTGTTTGCGGAGGCACTAGATATTAGTTTTGTTCCAGTTAGCACTCAGTTTCTTACCCAGAAATATTAATGTGTTTATAGTTCAGCTCATTAAGACCGCTATAATCTATGATATCCAGAACTATTAACCTAAAAATGTTCTATTTCAGTAACGGTGTACAACTTGTTTTATTATAGTTTGTGAAATAAAACGTCTCAGAGAGTTGTGAGACTACATTATAACTCGTAGGTATTTCAATCTACTGTACAACCCTTCGTACCCTTCCTGTTACAAATATTACTTGAAATTGGCTTAGTGCGTAAACCGCAAAGCCATTAATTAAGATGATTAATTAATAACGTCCGTAAGGAAAATCCAAAAAATACTTTAGTATTTTGCGTAACAATATTTTTATTTTCTAGTTAGTATTTAAAACGACAGTTAACAAGAAACAAATATTGGTCATTTGTTAAGACACGACCGATTCATATAAAAGCATCACGGATGGGAAGATACTCGAAGGAAAAAAGGAAAAAGAGCAATAGGAAGATCAAGAATATCTTATATGGAACAGATTAAAAAAACGTGAATTCGTTTCTAACTAAAAGTCAAGGAATTGACTTGAGACTTCAAGAGATGAATGAAGCGGCTCTTAAGTTCAAACAAATTAATACAGCATTTGTAAACCAAAGACGCTTTACAAACACAAGAATGAAATGATCAAAACCACAAATCAAATCGTGTAGAAAACGGGTCTATTCTTTTGAAAGCTCACAAACTAAGAAGTAGTGAATAACTAAAAGTGCGAGTTTAATAAACAGCGGGAATGAATGGAGCCTTGAATTGTGCACAAACAAAGTTTAATGAACGTCTGTCCCGGCTTCACAGCCTGGAAGCCGCAATTGTGTTTGAACAACACTGGACGACCTATAAACTAAACTTCTGTCTTAGACTTTGAGGAGGTTTCCTAATTAGACACGTATTGGCTTCAAGGTTTTGACCGCCTTCGTTGTCTAGTAGTTTTTTACACAAGATTATTTTAATCGGTTTAATCGCTTAAACACTGGTCTCAGTAATAGAGGTTTGATTCCCAAGGGGTAACATATTATAGGAGCTCGATGGCGCAGCAGCTAGCGCGTTCGGCTTGCGATCTTGCCCGCCAAGCAACTTTCGCAATGCCGGGTCGCTGGATGGGTGACCAAATTAAAAACATCTCGAGCTCTTCCGTGCTTCGGAAGGCACGTTAAGCTGTTGGTCCCGGTCGTTGTCATAAGATGACAGTCGTTAAAACCCACCAACCCGCATTGGGCCAGCGTGGTGGGTTATGGCCCAATATCCCCACGTGCTATTGTCCACGTGGGAGGCCTGTGCCCAGCAGTGGGACGTTTATGGCTGATGATGATGATGAACATATTATTGACTAAACTTACTAGACAAAATTCGGATTGAATACTCGCTCTTGAACTAACACAGGAGCCGTGTGGCGTTGTTTGCTAAAACTTATGTCTGTCATTTTGAAACTTATCATAAGTATTGTGGTCATAACGTATCTAGGGTTCTTAGTTTGGTTGGTGGTCTTTGGTAGCTAGTAACCACCATATTATCTAAGTGATTCCGCTTTCAGCTTCAATGTGACTTACCATGATGAGGTGAAAGCCAAGCGCTACTCCGTTGTTAAATAAAAAATAAAAAACTTAAATATACTTACCAATGTTAGTGCTACGATTTTGCTACGGTTGTGCTACGAATAGAGTGGCGTTGCATTGCAGTATCGCTACGTTTTGGCAACGTGTTGACATTTTCACTACGGCTTTGCTACGAAATTGATTGGCGTTGCATTGCAGTACCATTGCTACGGTTTCGCTACGTTTCGGCAACGTGTTGACGTTTTCGCTACGATTTCGCTACGGCTTTGCTATGAAATACAGTACCGTTAAACTGCACGTGAAGTTATTCATAACAAGGAACTCGATGCTACGGCGACCTGCACGTTCGGCTTGCGATCTTACAAGTTAAGCAATTTTAACAAAGCAGGTACCGGGATGGGTGGCCGAATTCAAATATCTGTAATTTTTTCGTGCTTTGGAAGGCATGTTAATCTGTTGCATAGAAGAAGGCATGTTGGTCACGGTTGTTGACTTAAGACAACAGTTGTTAAAACCTACCAACCCGTACTCTGTCAGAGTGGCAACTGGCAACCATACCATAAGGTAGGTTTAGTAAGTCCCGTGTGTTGCTCATATAGTTTCCCAAAAGCGGAAATTGTGAGCCTAAGCCAAAGCAGTGGGACATTTGTAGCCATAGTGCAGTAATAAAAGGTCTCAGTCGTTGGCATTTTCTTTAAGTTTTTTATCTTATTTCAATGCAGATGTTTTTAAGTAAGAGTTGTTTTATAACAACTCAGTTTAGCAACATAAGAATTCAGAATTCAGAAAAAAGAAAAAAAACGTCTACGGAACGGTAAATAGCGTCAGCAGGGAAAGTTATCAACATGTTTCATGAATTTTCAATAGAAACAAGGCGGAGTTATAAAAAAGTTCTAACAGGTTACCATGGAGAGTGGTTTTAAGCTGATGTCTTTAAGTGAAGACGTCGTTCATGGAAATAACTCTGAAATGTTTATGAGGGTGGACGCTTTTGAGCTAGGCAGCGGACATGCCAAAGAAATACTTCGTTGAAAACATTTATTATCTCAACATAAGTTGGCATTATAAAATAGCTTTCTAAAACATATAAAAGTTATAAAGTGAAGTGCCTACTTTTTAATGTCAGTACCCCAAGCACAAACCATTATGGTACTAGTTAAGGTAATCAATCGTAATCGTATTATTTTTTATGAAAACCATAAGGTTACCTACTATACCTTTTCCATACAAAATAATACGACTACGATTACCTTAACTAGTACCATAATGGTTCGTGCTTGGGGTACAGTACTTTTTTTAATGTATTCCTTTTATAAATTTAATTGTTTTTTCTGTTTTGAATTTGCTATACTTATATGTTTAATTTATTGTATTTCTGTGATTTTTGAATTTGCTCAAATATTGTATTAATTAATTTATGTAATTGATAATTTACCATTTTAATAAATAAATAATAGATAAATAAATAAGGTAACTTTGACTTTACAAACGATTATGCGACTTTCATAAATTAAATAAACGTAGATTAAAATAAACTAGGAGCTGTGTGGCTCATTAAAATAATCCTACTAACCCATCTCTTTATTCAGGCGTTGTAAAAGTCGACTAACGGACTAAAGACTGCACTACATCCAACAGCATAGAGTGGCGATGGGTACATGTGCAGTCGCTATTTGGTGTGCCGTGGACTATGGCCATGAACTGCTTCTGCGGTCCTCATTGCCTAGTCTCTGACTAACCCTTTGAGGATAATATTCGTGATTATGTGTGTATTGATTAAATTTAATCTGGTTTAAGCATGGAGGAGTCTGACGTATTATATTACGTCACCCATCCGGTGTCACCGCATTGCAAACGTAGCTTAACTTGTACGATTGCTAGCAGAACGCGCAAACCAGTATTTTTCAGCTACAAATATTAGGGCAGAACACTTAATTAAATCCATCCCATAACGGAACTATCGCTTACATTGTACATTTAATTAACAAATACGATTAGTATTCATTAAAGCCTTAACTGAACTTTTCTCGGCTAAAATGGAGAAATGATTTTAAACTTAACAAGCATAAATATAAAGTTGAACTTACCTTTTCTTTATGACGGCTATGAGAATTAAGTGTTGAGTGTTTTTTGTTCCTCGTATTGCTCTGAAACAATAAAAAAACAGATTATATAGAGGAGAATATAGAGTTTAACCGTGTCGTGTAGCGGTGAAAGAATACTACCACCCCCGTCTCTTCCCTTGGGAGTCGTAAAAGGCGACTAACGGACTAAAACTGCACATACATCCAACAGTTTAGAGCGGCGATGGGCTCACCACCTGTCTTATTAAATCTAACTATAAAGATAGTTTAAACTTTTATGAGGATGACATCAATGACTCAATAAGAAATATAATACAGTATCTGGATATGAATAACGTTAATGTAAATTTATGTAAAACTAATTATATGAACTTTAATGTAAAGGGACGTGTAGAGACCAAAATTAATCTTAATTATAATGATGTAATAATAGTAAAAGCTCCCACGGTTACATTTCTGGGAATAATACTCAATGAAAGTTAGAATTTCGTCAGTCATATCGACAAGGTGTGTAATAAAATTAATCGGTTTGTTTTTGTGTTACGACGATTAACCAAAAATACCTCACTGAGTATTACTTTGTCTGCTTACTATAGTTACGTTGCCTCAAATATTGCTTATGGTATCTTAATATGGGGCAACGGCACTCATGTAAAAAGAGTTTTTTATTGCAGAAAAAAAATGTGTAAGAGCCATATGTGGCAAGGGTCCACTGGACTCGTGCAGACTTTTATTTAAAAGATTGCGTTTGTTAACTGTATTCGGAATCTACATCCTAGAAATTTACAAATTTGTAAAATTACACCCTGAATTATTTAAAACAGCAAGGGACATATACCCAAGGAATACACGATGTAATGACAGGCTAGCATTAGATATAAAACCCAAAACCGCTGTTCTTCAGAAAAGCTTTTATTGCATGTGTATAAAAATATATAATAAAATTCCGAAACAATTTAAAGACGGACCTCTGAACCTTATGACTAGGCAATTGCGGAAATGGTTGATAGATGGATGTTTTTATAGTATTAAGGATTTCTTAGACTGAAGTTTTGCATGTTAATTATTATTGACAGAATGGAGCACTATATTTACTAATAAGATCTTATGTAACTCCTTTGTAAACCTATTCTATGCAAATAAATGATCTTATCTTATCTTATCTGTCATGCTGAGCACATGTGCAGTCTCTATTTGGTGAAAAGTGGACTATGGCAGAGGATTGCTTTTGCGTTCCTCATCGCTTAGTCTCTGATTAGTCAGGGTTCTGAAGGGTTAGCCCTTCGAGGATAATAGTCGTGTTTATGTATGTACGAGTATGTAGAATATAGAATTAAACAATGAAAATTATAAGCAGAACCACCTCGGTGCTCTAGTGGTAGGACGATCGGTTTAGAGGGTCCAGGTTCGTGTTTTAGTGTGTTTTACATCTTGCACTCGGTTTGGCAGGGCTTGTTCTTACTCCGTTTGGCTAGTGACTGCCATCTAGTCTGTCGCCATCACAAAAATGTTAATAACGTTTTGTTCCAACAGTTACAGATAAGATAGCTAGTTTTCCAATGGTTCGAGTTTAAGGGTTAAGTGCTCTTCCAAATTAAACCTTATTGTCACATTTTTAAAGCCTTGATTCTGTTATTTGAAAACGTCCACAATAGTCTATGAATGGTTTGATTTTAACACCTGTTGACCCGGAAATACTTTAAACATTTTGACATTTTCCTTAAAGTTCAAATGTCAAAATCACGATTGTGTACATTTAAAAAAAGCCAAATCAAGGGCCGCGTGAGATGAAGCCCAAGAGATTCTTCGTCGTATAAAACGATCTGAACAACAGACCATCTCCTGTAATAAATTGTTAAACGCAAGTCATTTTTGCTGGGCAACTATCGGTGTTTAAATTAAAAAGAAACATAGCAATATAAGAAAGGGTTTGTCTATGATAATTCTCTTCGTCATATTTGCTGTCATGTGTAAAAGCCGAATAAAGAAAATTAATCCAATTTAATAGTTTTTATGTTCTATCCCGAACATAAATGGTGCCGAAACAATAATCGGGGTGTGATTCTTCACGTCTAATGTTATCTCAGCAAATTTCTCAGTATTTTCAGTGATATTTCGTTTGCAAATTTCGCCGGCCGTGGTAGGTTTTGCGAGTTCACGAAATCGAAAGAGACAACAATACTTCGCATTCATCGAGTGTGACAAAGACAAAAAAGGTGGCTACGCGCATGACGCAAAAGGCGAGAGCAATATAACAGCTACAGAAGTGCAAAAGAGTGCGAATTATCTTCACTCGGCCAGAACTTTTATGTTTACACTTCTGTCAAATTAAAGCTGTCAACAATTGTCAAAAACAACATCAAAACAATAACAAACAATCTTGCTTAATACAAGTTTGCTTAAATTGCGTATCAAGAACTCAAAATGATGGGACCACAACCAGCCTTAGGCGACGACATGGCTCAAATAAGGAAGCTAAAAGGTAAAATCGGGCAATTTAAAGGTCAAATCACTCGCGCCAAAAAATTTGCCACTGAACAATCAGAACAAGTTTTGACAGACTGCGAAACGGTCAAAATAAGAATTCAAAGTCTTAAAAACACCTTACTTCTTTATCGAGACCAACAGTTAGATCTGCAACTACTGCAAGGCGATTGTGATGATGAAATCTTCGAGCAAGATGAAGTAGAAGAACAATGTTTCCAAGCTATTAGTTCGCTGCAGAAGGTCTTGAATTCGTTGCGTGCTCCTTCGACATCAGAAAAGGATCCTAAACAACAACCGGAACATGGAATATCGCGAAAATTACCTCAGCTTGAAATTTCTGGATTTGACGGCAGAGACATTGTTCAATACAAGTCGTTCATCGATATGTTTTTAGCAGTGATTGGCAGTGACAAGAATCTAGCTCCAGTGCAAAAGCTATTTTATCTACGCAAATATTTAAAGGATGACGCTCTAATGCTGATAGAAGGTTTACCATTAGTAAATGAATCCTATGATCAAGCATTGATTTTGTTAAATAAAAGATATGATAACAAATGTATTCTTATAACGCATCATTTAAATATTATGTTAGATTTACAGCCAATTTCAAAGGGTACTTGTCAAAACTTAAGACAGCTAGTGTCACAGGCACGTCAACAAATAGGAGCACTTCAAGGCTTAGGGCAAAAGGTCGAACATTGGGATATGGTGATTGTGACAATTTTAATTAGGAAACTTGATACTTATTCTTGCAGAGCATACTACACTGACAGAGAACAATCAAAATTGCCCTCTGTCAACGAATTCTTTGAATTTTTAGAAAGGAGGGCCTTAAGTTTTGAAGAGAGCCAGCAAGCTGAAGGTAAGTCTTCACATACATTTTCTAAAAGTCAAAATCGTGTAACCAACCATGTTAGTGAGTCTTATGTAATTTGCAAGTTTTGTCAATCAAGCGATCACAAGTTATATTCGTGCAAAAGGTTTCAGTTGTTGAGTATTCATGAAAAGCTAGATTTCGTTGACAATAATAAATTATGCAAGGTTTGCCTTAACCTTCACAACAATAAATGCAAGTTTTTCTTTAAATGTGGGATATGCAAAAGCAAATCTCATAACACAGTACTGCATTCAGAACAAATACAACAAATAAGTTGTCAAAATAGCACTGCTTCTTCTGACATGGTACTCTTGCCTACTATAAAGGTAAAAATTTATGACAAAAATGGTTCCTTTGTTGTTGCAAAGGGGTTGTTAGACACTGGAAGCCAAACTTCTTTTATTACCTCGGATTTAATGTGCAAGCTAGGTTTACCCACTTTCAAGCACGAGGTCAAAATATCAGCCTTGGGTCAAAAGGAAAACTTGTTATCGAGGGCTGCAAATGTAATGCTAAATTCATTGCACGATAATTATAATTGCAATGCATTATTCTCAGTGGTAGACAACATTACATCACTTCTACCACAGTCTAAGTTTAATTTAAATAATATTGATCTTCCAAATAATATCAATTTAGCCGACAATGAATTTTATATTCCAAGCCAAATTTCATTTTTGCTTTCTTCTGAAGTATTTTTCAGAATAGTATTACCAGACAAAATTGATTTATCTGGAGGAAGTTTTTGCTTGTTGTCAACAAGGTTCGGCTACATATTATCTGGCAATATAAAAAGAGAAAATATTTGTCTCTCTAGCACTAAGCACGATAGTGTTGTTTTGCATGCCGCCTCTAATCAAGATGATGTAGATCTCCTCCTACAAAAATTTTGGGAAGAACAACATATTCCTGAAATAAAAAGGGAGGATATATCAAATCCGCATATATGCGAGACCGAATTTCAAAACTCGGTACAGTTAATCGATAATCGATTTCAAGTTCGGCTACCGCTTAAAGTATGTATGGCGGAGTTAAAGTTCGGCAAATCATTTGATTTGGCATTGCAGCGATTAAATGGCCTTACTAAAAGGTTTGATAGGGACCCCAAGCTGAAAGAGGCTTACTCTGAATTTATTGAGGAGTATCTAGAATTGGGACACGCAAAAATCATTGATTTAACATCATCTGAAATACATATCGATCAACATTATTTTATGCCTCATCATCCAGTCATAAGGGAGCATAGCCTTACAACAAAACTTAGGGTTGTCTTTGATGGGAGCGCAAAAGTAAAATCATATTTTAGCCTCAATGATGTTTTGCAAAATGGACCACCAGTACAGCAGAGTCTATTTGAAATATTAGTGTTGTTTCGATCATATGAGTTTATAGCTCTATGCGACGTCCGTCAAATGTATCGACAAATCAATATTGATCCCTCCCAAGTTCATTTACAAAACATCTTGTGGAGAAGAAGTATTAATGATAAATTGTTGTGTTTACAGCTTCAAACCATTACTTATGGACTCAAAAGTTCAAGTTTTCTTGCAACGCGATGCCTGGTTGAGTTAGCCATGAGGTTTGAGGATCAATATCCACTAGCAGCTAAGGTATTATTGAATAACACATATGTAGACGACTGCATTTTTGGTGGCCAAAGCATCGCGGAGTTAAATAAGGTATGTGATCAATTAATTCAATTAATGAAACTTGGAAGTTTTGAACTTCATAAGTGGAGTTCAAACAATCACCATATTTTGTCCAATATTCCTAAGGAAAAGCAAGTATTCAAGGATCATGAATTTAATGATAATGATACTGTATTGAAGGCCTTGGGCTTATGTTTGGATTTGAAAAAAGATCAATTTAGAATATGTAAGCCAGGGGGTGACGTTCCCAAGGAGTGGACAAAGCGAACCGTTCTCAGTTTCATTGGGACATTTTTTGACCCTTTGGGATTGGCTGGTCCTATAGTTACAAGAGCCAAAGAATTTATGCAAAAATTGTGGAAAGAAAAGTTAGATTGGGATTCCCCGCTCAGTGACAAATTGTTATTTTCGTGGAATGACTTTTTCTGCGATTTAATTAATATGGATCCGATAATTGTAAACCGAAGTATAAAACTTTGTAATGCAGATTATGTGGACCTAATAGGCTATTGTGATGCATCAAATATTGCGTATGGATGTTGTGTGTATGTAAGAGCCATACATGGAAAGGAAGTGCACGTATCTTTAATTTGTAGCAAATCAAGAATTGCACCATGTCATAATAAATTAACCATACCAAGGTTAGAACTAAATTCTGCAGTGCTTCTTGCTAAATTGTTTAACAAAGTTATGTTAATATTTCAAAATAAAAATATTAGATATAAGTTTTTATTTTCTGATTCTATGATTGTGCTTTGGTGGTTAAAATCTTCAAAAAATCCACTATATGTGCAAAACAGGGTTAATACCATTAATGATTTGTCTCAAGGTTGCAATTGGTTTCATATTAATGGATCAAACAATCCCTCTGATTGCTTGTCGAGAGGATTAAATCCCACTCAATTGTCTTCTCATGATATTTGGTGGCATGAGCCACAGGAGCTACATGATGTGGAATTTATGCCACAACAGGTTATTCCAAACAAAGTTATAATGGACCCAGAGCCAAATGATATTACTGTTGTAAATTGTACGACCGAGCAGGAATTATTGCAAATTTCAAGTTTATCTTCTCTTATAAGATTGCAGCGTGTTTATGCATATGTATTAAGATTTATTAATAGCTGTAAGGTCACGAAAGATAAACGCAACTTGGGAAACTTAACAGTTACTGAAATAAGACACTCTATGTCATTTTTGATTAAATATGTTCAGTCCCTGCACTTTGCTGATGAATTAAAATGTATCAAGGCAGGAAGGACAATCAAGACTAATATTAAGGCTCTCAATCCGTTTATAGATAAATTGGGAATAATGAGAGTAGCTGGACGTCTGGAAAATGCCAATGTTCCATACAGCCAAAAGTATCCTATTATATTACCTAATAAATGCCATTTTACTACTCTCATCATTCGAAATGAACATCTATCCTTGCTTCATTCTGGATTAAAATTAACCTTATCTAGTTTAATTCAAAAATATTACATTGTGTCTGCAGTTAGGGCTATAAAAAAAATTGTGCACAACTGCATCATATGTTTCAAGTTTAGATCAGAAAGAGCAAGCCAGTTAATGGGATCATTGCCAGATACTCGGGTAACCCAAGACAGAGTATTCAATAATATTGGTATCGATTATTGTGGCCCATTCCAGATTAAACAATCTTCTTTACGTAGATCTGTAATAACTAAAGGGTATGTACTTGTAATCGTCTGTTTTGTAAGCAAGTGCATTCATTTGGAATTGGTGTCGGATTTAACCACAGACTGTTTTCTTGCAGCCTTCAAAAGGTTCTGCTCTAGGCGAGGAATACCATCTACTGTTGTTTGTGATAATGCCTCTACTTTTAAGGGTGCCAATAATCAATTGCATCAATTATATAAATTAACAAGGTCTGAGAGCCACAAAAACGCTGTATTAAATTATTGCACAACAAAGAATGTAGAATTCAAGTTCATTCCTGCTTACAGTCCCACGCTTGGAGGATTACATGAGGCATCTGTTAAGTTATTTAAACACCATTTAAAGCGAGTGGTGGGAAACCTCTGTTTCACCTATGAACAATTTCAAACCATAATGGTTCAAATTGAAGGAATTATTAATTCTAGGCCTTTAACGCCGCTAACAAATGATGTCAACGACTTTACATTTTTAAGCCCAGCTCATTTTTTGTGTGGATCCTCTTTAAATTCGATTCCAGAACCAGACTTGACTTCCACAAACACTAACGTTTTAAAATTTTGGAAAAAATGCACAAAGATTAATCAAGACTTTTGGAAAGTTTGGCATAGGAGTTATCTGTCGCAACTTTTAAGCCGTCCTAAATGGCAGACAGCAAGTAACAATGTTAGGATTGGAAGTTTGGCCTTATTGATCGGCGAGAAATGTTCTCCATTGACATGGCCACTAGCCAGAATAGTGAAATTGTTCCCTGGTTCTGACGGCAGAGTTAGGGTTGTAGAAGTCAGGTCAGGCCTTGGATACCACCGCAGAGCAATAAATAAGTTGGCAATATTGCCAATTTATGATGAAAATTAATAGATTTTTAATTATAATTTCTTATTGTAAGTTTATCGTTTTAAGTTTTTGTGCGCCTCGCCAATTTATGTTTAAATTAAAAAGAAACATAGCAATATAAGAAAGGGTTTGTCTATGATAATTCTCTTCGTCATATTTGCTGTCATGTGTAAAAGCCGAATAAAGAAAATTAATCCAATTTAATAGTTTTTATGTTCTATCCCGAACAATCGGTCGCGTGTAACCGTTCGGAAGAGAGACGCAATCAAATCTCCCATCTCCCTTACGATTCGTTGGGAATTCTCGTTGAAAAGGCACCAGATTGCGAAGAAACCCACCGTACCGTGGCTGCTTTGTATTGTAGAATCGATATATTTCATCGCAATTGCGTGTGTATTCCGATAAACGTTTATAATGGTTGTTACATAATTAGAGGTCGGACTTTAAGGGGTATTTGTAGGGCCACAATCAAGTATACAGTATATACATAGTGAAGAGGTCGCTTCGATTCCCTAAGGAGCAATATATAACTCGGTTTGGAAGTTTGTACAAGTCAGTTTAATTACTACTATAGAGCCGTATTTGGTAGAATGTTTATGTTCCGGCAGTTACTATGTATAAGAAGTCAGAATTTAAAACGCTCTTTTATCTGTCATATTTGTCACATAACCACTTAAACGTCGAGTCCAGTCTAAACAATATGGCTCCTACCGTCCAGCCATTCTGACAGCTGTCCGAAAGTTGGCCGAGCTGACAAAAAAGCTTAGAACTTACCCATTGCTAAAGCTATATCAAAACCTAAACTACGTACCAAATGCTTAGAAAACGCAGTATCTTAATAAGTTAACAGTTAATTACGAAAAGCTATAACAAAAATGACAAAAATGAAGATTCCAAGACAAAAAACAAAAATATATTTTTTATAGCGACATTTAGAAGTCGTTATTACTTGGAAGTCACTGTTTCAAACTATAAAGAATCATATGATTTTCGATAGCTAAAACCATAATGATTGTTTTGATGTGCACATTATTAGGTAGAACGATGATTACGAAGAGTAATTAACACATTATTAGCACAAAAAAATCCTATGCAAAAAAAATGGCGAACTGTCAAAATTGTCAACAATTTCATTTTTTTACTAAAGGTACTCGTACACTATGCCATAGTTTCAATTGCTCTACGGATCAATTGATATCCATAGAGCCACCTCAAATTTTCTTGCGGAACTACAAACTAGGTGTAGTGAGCAACAACCTTAACAAAGAACGTTGAGGTGTATATGGCGCTTGGTCAGAAAAAAAAATTATATTGGAATGTCACTGTCTACAAATGTAAACAAACCTTATTAATCCATAACGATAATTAGTATGCGATTGTTTTGATGTGCACTTATTTAGGAAATACGGTGAGTAGAAGAGTATTTCGACATTTTTAAAAACGCTTACGCTGCAAAATTCCGTTTTGGCAAACTGTCAATTTTCGCCAATTTCATTATTTTTTTCTGTGAAATTATGTTTGCCATTAAATAGATTTCTTTTACTTTTATACTGAATTAGTAACCAGTAACCATAGAATCATCTCAAATCTTTTGATGGGCCTACGTAATACATGTTTTGAGTAATTACACTCACCGTGGTCGTAATGCGAGTTTGCAAAATTGCAAAATTCCTGGTGACTATAGTCACCATGGACGTAAGGGGTTATATGTCACTTGGTGACTATAGTCACCATGGACGGTGGAGTGCTACTGCTGGTCGAGTGCTAGGAGCTCGATGGCGCAGCGGCTAGCGCGTTCGGCTTGCGATCTTGCTCGCTAAGCCTCTTTCTCAATGCCGGGTCACTAGATGGGAGACCAAATTAATAAAAAAAAACATCTCGAGCTCCTTCGTGCTTCGGAAGGCACGTTAAGCCGTTGGTCCCGGTTGTTGTCTTAAGATGACAGTCGTTAAAACCCACCAACCCGCATTGGGCCAGCGTGGTGGGTTATGGCCCAATATCCCCATGTGTGCTATTGTCCACGTGGGAGGCCTGTGCCCAGTAGTGGGACGCTAATAGGCTGATGATGAGATCATTTGTATAGTAGCGCACGAATAGAGTGATATTTCGCCAAATGTCTGCTAACTTAGCTACCAATTTACTATTGTAAAAAAATAATTAAATTCGGAGTGTAAAAGGCTAACAAAGAAGTCGTTGTCACTTGTCTATGGCAGCGAAATTTAAAAATAAAACTGTCAAAAACTACTTTCAATGTAAACGCTTCGGCATCCAACTAATTCTTCAGTAAACGGGCGGCGGACACGTACTCTTGTATCCACAAGCGGACGCGGACGTGACCCCGGGCCCCGGAACTCCGGAGTCCCGGACTCCCGGGTTTATAATGAGCACCTAAAATTAATATTTCACAAGCACGCCCCACCGCACTCCGTCACCGGAATTAAGGGTTTATAGCAGTAGTTGAGCGACTATGTCGTTTTAATTTTATCATAACAGTGTGTAACCTTCTTATGAAATTAAATTAGGCCGTTACATTTGAGTGGGCTGTGCGAGTTTTGTCATTCAATTATGGTAACGAAAACTTTAATTTGTATGGTATTTAAGCTGATGGGTTGCAATTTTGTTATCAAATTGTCGTTTATTAATCATCATTATCATCATCATCAGCCTATAAACGTCCCACTGCTGGGCACAAGCCATCCCACATGGACGACATCACATGGGGAGGTTTGGCCATAACCCACCACGCTGGCCTCGATCTCTTCAACGGCTTATTTAATGAGAGTAAGTAAATGAAGAAAAGTAAGTGAAAGAATACTACCACCCCCTGTCTTCCCTTGGGTGTCGTAAAAGGCGACTGACAGACTAAAGACTGCACATACATCTAACAGCATAGAGCGGCGACGAGAGACTGTCTGAGCACGTGCAGTGGCTATTTGGTGAAAAGTGGGCTATGGAAAAGGGACTGGTTTTTCTATCCTCATTGCCTAGTCTCTGACTAATCCTTTGTGGATAATAGTCGTGATTATGTATGTATGTAGAAGTGTCTTAGATCGTTGCAAATAGAAAGCAGGTGTCTCCGCATCTCCCTTCCGGAAAACCGGCATGACGTATGCCGTAAGATTGTATGTACAAGTATGTATGAGTGAGAGTATTATTCACAATTGGATCACGTTAAAAAGAATGAGATTTTACATAGGTACCTTTTACCTTCATACATTTATTATGTGTATGTACACATAACTACATCAAACAAATACTACGTAGTTCCGTTGTAGCTGGTTTCTGAACGAGGTTTGAAAAAAAGGGGTTGTTAAAAAGAGACTATAGACAAGACAAGTATTTATGCAAACGAAATCGCGGCCAAGCCCTAGTATAGGTATACTTGGGTATATTACAACTTTAATCATTAACAAGTAACTTAAGCAATGTACTTTCTCGTGTCTACACTTACAAATCACAACATAGTTGAGAATAATTCTCTCTTAGGGCTTTAACTCCTAGCTATTTCAACAATGTCAATGCTATTCTTAGTGAAAAAAAGCTTGATAAAGTCAGTGTCTTATACAAAGATGTAGGCAACTGGCCAAATACAACGTAAAATATATTTTTCACGCTTCCGGTCTGTTATGACCGATTCCTATATAGTACTGAACAAACATCAAAATCACCTTTTCCCAAAATGACTGCTTTTCTAAATGTTTTAGAATGTCGGAAATAATACTGGCAAATTCATGTACAGTCAGTAACACTTAATTTTAAAATCTTATAATTAAATAACAAAAAATATATTCTCCTTAAGAAACAAAACGATATTATTGTTAAAAAAACGTCAATAGTAAATTAGTGCATCCTCTTTTTCATAGTTGCAATATTTTGTAGAAACTGAATATCTGTTATGTCTCCGCATTGTAATTCATAGAAACTGTTTTAGTAGCAATTGTCGAGTAAAATGTCACGCTTGTGCCTAATAGCACCGCTAAGGTTTGTTTTTTTGCTTAAACCTCAGAATAATATATAAAGCATAGAAGGAGTCCAAAAAAGACTCGTAGAGTTGTCCTATTTTTTCAAATGGGCAATAAACGTTGAAAGGAAAGAGACCAATTAAGTTGCCAAAAACGTCAAATGTAAAGTGAAAATAAAAAAATGGGTCACCCTGGTGGCCGTTTATGATACCGAATTCAAAAGCGATCTACACATGTGATTCGATGCCAAATATTCTATGGGTAATATTTGACATTGGCAAGGGGCAACGCGCGCGTATAATTTAGTTAGGTTATATTTTTGTGTGTGCATGTCACAATTTGTCACATAGTATTGCATTATATTGTAAAATTTAATAATGTAAATAAATAATAATAAAGTGCTTGTGCTAGTAAATCCAAGCCCAGCGTACAAAGAATGCCCTGCATTATTGTGAGATGTAAATCACATTCTTTCCGAATGAAAAATAAAGCTAAAGTCATCGGTTTCCATCGGTGAGTAGACAACAAACCAATAATTTGCTAAAACTCTGTACAGAAGTACAATAATGTCTAGTAATTAAACTTTAATATGCTGTAGACATATTTTGAAATGAAATGAAATGTATTTATTAGAACACACACAGTAACATAATTACAATTGTCTTATATTAGACAAAAAGTTCGAAAAAAAAAATGTGTCCTAAAGGGACTCCACTCAGCATTTGTTGCAGTGAGCAAGTCACTACAACGCTGATCTTCCGTGGAGACCGCAGTTGTGCGAATGTGCGCGACGACGCGCTGTACATAATATATTTTTATCTCATACATAATATACTTTTATCTCATTTATAAAACATTCGTATGACCAAATGCCAGTCTCAAAACTGTATGTAAAAAAAATAATACACTATTAACTTTATTTAGGATTAACTTTGTAAACTCGTTATATATTTGTATTGGTATTCCAACAATTCAGTTAAATAAAACTAAGCTAAGTTTAAACTTAAACCCAATCCGACAGCTTACATATTATCAGTTGTCTGCAAATTCAAAAAATATCTCTTAGCATTAACCTTAAAAGAACCCACCGAAACAGAATTACGGAGTGGTGGTGGTAAATTGTTCCAACACTTCGTTGCAGCATAACGAAAACTGCCACGGAAAGCAGCCGTCCTGTGTTGGGAGCCGATCAGACGTATTGCAAATCTTATATGCGATTTAGAGAAATTTAGTTTCTCATATAGATACGGTGGTTGTTTATTTTTGATAATACCAAATAAAAAAGAGGAAAAATGTAAAAAACGTCTGCTTGACATATTCAACATACGGTTATCATTCAAAAATGGTGTGATATGTGCTCTACGTGATACTGGAAAGCAAAACCGTACGCAGGCATTCTGAATTCGCTGCAAAAGTTTCTTGGAGCGACCTAAAAGACATTCACCAAACACAGTGTCAACGTAATTTAATTTTGATAAGACTAGTGCTTCACAAAGTTTGATACGAAATACAATAGACAGGTAATCGCGCATACGGTACAGTACTGAGAGTCTGTAGAAGCAATTACGAACAGTTTGCAGAACGTATTTTTCGAATCGAAGTGACTCATCCATCAAAAGACCCAAATTTCGAACCTCGGTAACATGCTCTAATGGAGCTCCACGCACAAATACCTGTGGGTTGAAACTCATTATTCTGTGTCTATGAGCTTTAGTAGCAAATACTAAATAATTTGACTTTAGGGCATTTATAACTAGACTATTTGCACTACACCAATTAGCTATGCTGTCCAGGTCCTTGTTTAACCTATTAACAGCAGTTTTCGTTTCATTAGGATTAAAAGAAATGTAAATTTGGACGTCATCTGCATAAAGGTGAAACTTGCAAAAATTAATACATGAAGCTATTTCAGCGATATATAATATAAAAAGTAGAGGTCCAAGGATAGAACCTTGAGGCACCCCTCTATTTACTGGTAGAATATCTGATATAGATGTTTTTCCATTTGTATTAAGTATTTCTACAGCCTGAAACCGCTTATCAAGGTAGGAGGAAAACCATTTGATTGCCATATCGTCAAAACCATAAAACGACAACCTGGACAACAAGAGCGAAGTATTTATTGTATCGAATGCACGGGACAAATCCAACAGAGCCAGTAAGGTACCTTGCTTTTTATCTTGTGCAGCTAAAATATCATCAATTACATCAATTAAAGTAGTAGCCGTACTGTGTCCCTTCCTAAACCTTCAATAAAATCCTTCAAAAATATCTTGTTCTGCTCTAAATAATCAACTAATTGTGAACATATTGTTTTTTCAATGATTTTAGATAAAAATGGTAAAATATTAATAGGGCGTAGATCTTTACAACCAGCAGGGTTATTATTTTTAGGCAATGGACGTACTAGAGAGATTTTCCACGAATCAGGGAATGTTCCAGTGAGAATAGAGGTATTAACTATAGCTGTAATTAAACTGAGTGTATGTGGGAGTGTCAGTAACATCATATCTTTGGAAATACCGTCTATGCCTTTTGCATTAGTTTTAATTGATTTTAAAATCTTAAGAACTGCACCCTCATTAGTAGGCTGCATATGAAAGACTGCAGAGCTGAATCTATGAAATTCATAGTATGTTAAATCAGACAAGCTTACGACATTGCTACCAGGTATAGAGTAAACAAAGTGATCATTAATAAGATCAAGCAAACTAGAAGGAAGTTCCGCGGTTTTAGCTTTAAAATTAACAACATTCTGCTTAATATTTTTCCATAACAGACGTGGCTCATTAATATTTGCATTAATATAGTTCTGAAAATAAGCAGTTTTTTTAGTATATAAAGCTTTATTTACAACTGACTTTAATTCCTTATAATATTTTTTATGGTGCTCACATTTCGTTTTACGACTACGTATATATGCCTCATCGCGCAACCTCATCATCTCTCTCACATTATAAGTTACCCAAGGATAAGTATGTTCCCTAATGAATACCTTTTTGATAGGAGCATGCCTGTCGTACAATTGAATTATGTGGAAGGTCAACTTTTTGACCATTTCGTTAACATTATGACAAATAATGTTGTCCCAATCAATATAACCAAGGTCCTCATTAAATAGATCAAAATCTATATCTTTGAGTGGTCTATAAGTAATCCACTTAGGTGGCTGCTTAAGTTTTTTGAAATGTAAATTACATGTTACAAGTGCGTGACTACTAAGTTCAGGAATATGATTTATCTGCACATTTATTAACTGGGTATTTGAACAAATCAAATCTATTAAAGTCTCACTATGGTCAGTAAAGTGTGTTGGCTTATAGACATGTTGAGTAAGGCCCACACAGTCTAAAAAATCAAACAACTTTTTTGTGTTTGTGGCTTCACTATGCAACATATTAACGTTAAAATCGCCCAATAGAACAATGTGATCAAATCCCGAAAAAGAGGTAACCGATTCATTAAGGGCATCAATAAAGGTATCTAAGTCTAACCAAGGCGGACGATATGCAGTGCCAATAGCCAATTTAAGACAATTAACAGTTACAGTGCAGCGCGATGCGCGCTCGGAAACGGACGCGCTCCACTACGCAGTGAGAATTATTATATAATTCGAGTTTCGCGCGGCACTATCTGCCGCTCGCGGTATTGACTATGGGTTCCCAGCAACTTATAGTCAGTGAACTACTGGCATTTATCCAGCATGCCATCGACACAATGGACGAGGTCAGCATCGTCCAGATCTGCAAATCTAGCTTCAAGGAAGATGAGATTTGCAGTGGCAAGGCGCTGTTGTTCCAGCTCCTCGGCAAAGCTGACCAGATGCCATCACGACGGAGGGATGGAGGCGAGAAGAGTCTCCAAGATATAATAACTCTTCTGAAGGAGACCGACCCGGACGATGTGCCTGCATTCGTGGCGAAAGAGCTGCATAAGCTGCCCCCCGTCACATTCGACCACGTCGACGTCATCAGGCTGTTGAAGGACGTTACTTCCCTCAAGACGAGCCTGACCGAGGTACTGTGTAAATTGGAGGCCTCCGATAACACCGTAAGTGAGTTGCGTGCCCAAGTAGCGTTGTTAAGCAGCGCTGTTTCGGTATGTAGGTCACCTGAGGCCCCCAACGTAAACACTCGTCGCGGGGCGCAGAATGCATCCATCAGCAGTTTTGAGTCGGCTCATATGGATGCGTCACCGGCCGCTGCTATCGCCGCACGCGATTCCCCGCGCCCCGCCGCCCGCTCCCTCGCCCCGACGGAAACGTCACGCGTTTGCACGTCGACCCCACGTGCATATGCCGCTGTCGCTGCTGTTGCCAGCCAAAGCCGACCCGCCGCCGCTCCGCAACCGGAGCGACGAACGACGAAGGGGAAAAACAATACCCGCGTACCTTTCGCCGAAGTTGTTTCCAAACCACAAAGGCAGATGGGAATGTGTGACAACGACGGCTTTACGAAGGTGGAGAAGAGGAGAAAGAAGCCCACCAGCCGTAACATATGTGGCACAGCACCGACAGGTCCTAACCACCTGCTGCGGCCGGCGGTGCCGACGACGCTGCTGTACCTGTCCCGACTGCATTACTCCACGAAGTCAGAGGAGATTGTGGAGTATATCAGAATTAAAGCCAAATACACCCTGAGAGTCGAGCGGTTGGAGTCCCGCCACAACATAAATTTTAATTCGTTTGTGGTGAGAGTGCCGACTGACCACCTGTCGACCTTTATGAAGGAGGACTTTTGGCCGAAGGGTGTCGTGTACCGGCGGTTCAGAGGTCGGTTACCAGACACCGCGTTGCGCCACACGTCGCCGACATGTACGACGAGTACATTACGTGTAAAATAAGATCTTACTAACATAGATAATAAGTATTATATACTAACAAAATTGTTTTATATTGTATGTATGTTAGCTTGTAAGGTATTTATTATATGGGCCTCTTTGTATTTTTACCATCCTGTACATTGTTTGTTGCCTGAAATAAAGAGATTTATTATTATTATTATGTTACACTAAGCCTCATTTGTTCTACATTGATAGATGCAGGGTGAGCGAGTAAACGTGCATGTATGCCAGCCTTAAGGTAAAAACCAACACCACCACCACGCGCACGCATTGTCGTCGGCGGGCGTGGCTTATGCCGCAGGCGATATCCTGCGAGTACCGGGGCCCGCGCTTCCTCGCCCTCCCGCCAGGTTTCATTTATAGCCAATATGTCAACAGGATGCCTCAAAACCGCCGCTACGAACTCATAATGCCGCGTACTCAGTGATCCAGGATTTAGTAAACCCACCGAAAATAATTTATTCTTAACAAACTGAATGACAACCGCATATAGTATCTGATTTAACTTACAGTTATTTAAAAATAATGTCAGGACAGTTATGTGTCGCCTGTCAGTAATCTTTATCAAATATTGTATAATACTGATGTGCATAGTAGGCAGAAACCAACCAATTGCAAACAAAGTCTTAAAAAAGCAATATAGCTTCATATTATCCAAGTAACTGCAATAAAAGACAGTCAACAAGACCTTGAAAGAAACCGTTGGTAACAGATATTCAACAATATTGGCAACAATAGGATTATAATGACAGTAATGATCTAAAAAGGTTAACACAAAAAATACATATAAGCCAACTGACAACATTATTACTTCAAGGACAATGAACCAAAAGCCAGAAAGATAAAAATATACAACTGCAAGTCTAAAATATATACCCACAATAGGATTATTTTATTTGTAATTATTATGAAAACCTAACAGATTACTCTTAAAAGTTGTCAAAAACAAGTAGCTATTCAAATGTGTTGTGGTGACACTATGAATACAATTATGCAACAAAGTTAGCCTAATTAACAATAGAAGTAACAGACGTATTTGCAAAATTGCAAACAAAGCACCTACCACTAAAATAACATAACTGCAATTAAATATGCCTGTGAATAAACTACAAAACAATTTCTTTTCATAGAAATTATTGTGGCGGGAAACTAACAACAAACTTCTAAATATAACCATTATCAAATATATTTTCCTATTATGAGTTAACGCAACACCAAGAACATACTTATGCAAACTAAATAACTTAACTAACAATAGGAGTGACAGGTGCCATTGCGACCAAACTTTTTTAACTAAAATAAAATAGCTGCCATTAACTATCTCTTTGACACCTTCAAAATTTCATTTCTTATCAAATAAACAATTGTAACAAGAAACAAAAGCTGAACAGTAAAAATTAACAGTCAACAAAACATAATGATTATTACATGTAACATTTTGAAAATAATAATCTAAAAAAACAACATAATTAACATTACAGCTTGTTAGAGTTTTAACTGTAATAGCAATGTTATCACAACAGTAATTCTCAAACGCGGTAACAAACAGTCTAAAATGTAATTTACATCTGCAAGATACACTATACCTAAAGCTTTCATATGAACCAAAATAGGTAAAAACAATAAAGAAACACTTAAAATCAGCTGTAAACTGGAAACCAGTAATGTGTGTAACAACAGTGCTAGGAATGATATTATGCAATAAAATAAACTTTACCAACATGAGTTGCACAAGATGCAACTGAAACGAAATGGCAATCAGACAGACAATCCCGTTAACAAAAATAAAATTACTACTATCTTTTGCAAGACCAAAATTATTAAAACAACATTGCTTTTCATAGAAACCATTGTGATAAGAAACACTGAACGGATATTCAAAAGTAACTGTTAACAGATAACAATTACTAACGCATGTGATAGTCCAAACAATAATTAACATAGTTAACTCCAGCCCAAACAGCTGTAACAATATTACACTCAAAACAAAAATATTGCTACCAAAAAGATAATCTGATAAAGTCTGACAATAAAGAGATAGTGTTTCTTGTAAACTATATGGACAAAAGACAATAAATTGGTATTTATAAAAAAACAAAAAATATTTACTTTTATATGTTGATGTTACATTATAATTGAAGAAACAAGCAGCAGGCAGGTGGATATTACCTTGTTCAAAACAGATAGCACAATATAGTGTTTAATGTTTGTATATTGCTGCAAATCTAACAACTTTGGCAGTAACAACACAGTAACCAGAACAATATTCTCAAAATTGATAAAAGTGTAATCAATCTCCGCTAACCGAGTTGATGTTAAAAACCTTGTTCAGGTCTTTTTCTGTACGGATTCTTGTAATTGGCTCCCCCTGGTCACGTCTGGCGAAGATAGCACCGTTCTTCGTCCATACATACTTCCATTGAGCTCTTTGCTTTTGTTCGCGGGCTCGCCGAAAAAGCTGTCTATTGAACCGGGTCAAACGTTCATTAACATAGAAGCGGCGAACCTCCACAGGAAGACCGAAGTCTGCCGTATCCGTACCACGCCGGACACGCGCCGCTTGCAACACTTCATCACGCTGAGCACGACGCAGCAGGCGTACAACAAGCACGCGTGGGGCAGCTCTCGCGCCTGCTCCCCCGCCTGGGGCTGCCGCGACAGCATCTCGCCTCACTCCCGCGCGCACTGCACTCACCACGTCATGGCTATCGATGGAGACTCCAAGCTTGCTTCCAACGAGTGTAGCTATATGCACAGGGTTCTCACCGGCCGTTTCAGGAACTCTGGAGATCTCTAAATCGTTTGATAAAAGCTCCTGGTCTCGATCGTTCAGCTCAGCCTTTAGCTGTTCAATAGTCACCATGAGGTTTGATTGCATTGGGGCTTCTTCCTGGTCCAAGCGTCTTTCCATTGCAATGAGTCTGTCCTCAAAATTGCACAAACGTATGTTAAAGGACTGTATGGCTGACGTAAGGGTATCAATTTTGGAAACAACATGATCACCAAGGTATTTCATCGGTTCCGCGATATATTCTTTTAGTCCGACATTCGTTGTTTCATTTACAATCACTGCTTTTGGCGAGAACGGTGAGCATTGTTGAGGTTTTTCACGTACAGTGATGTTCTCGTAAGAATCATGGAAGTCTTCCGTTGTGCATGGAGACTTTGGAGACTCATGCAACGGCGGCCATATTGTACGCTTCGGCTCGATGTCGCTGATCTCATGGCCCCGGTTCCCTCCATGTGCGGCGGCAATATCAACAGCCGAACTCAAAGTTTTCTCATTACTTTTAAGTTTAATGTCACAACAACCTTGACATTTCCATTTGCACTTGTGTTCCTTCTCCATGATGTAGAATCTTTTCTCACATCCCACACATTCAATGTGAAAACTCAACTTGCAAACATTGCATGTTAAAAAGCTTCTAGTCTTCACCACCTGCTTACACTTGCCCACAAATACTTGGTAAAATTTTAAACAAGGTTGCAGGCTATTCGATTCAGTAATTTATAAGTATTCTTGATTTTTACCAATTTGGTTCATCATGTTCAATAGTGTTGTGCTGTATAATAATTGTGCTGCATTGTCGATAACATAGGTCATACATAGATGATAGTAGGTAATTTACTGTTCTGCACAAATTGGTTTTTTTTCTTTATTAAACTAGCACGGTGCTGAAGTGGTCAGGCACTCGGTCACCGTGCGCGAGGTTTGGGGTCTTAAGATGTTATCTTGTTTTCATAGTAAAGAGTGTTTTTCTGCAGTTTCTCCACGGATGATAACATGCGGCATAAATGGATAGCTGCTCTCGTACCAACAGGCAATACAAAAAACATCACCGTGTTTGCACGCCAGCAAGGACATGTACAATAAACACTGCGGGCGCTGCGGGCTCCGGTGGTCCCACGTGAGCTTATCGTCGCAGATGGTTTTCGCTCACCACAGCAGCTTCGGCTTGCCGGCCGGCTTCTCCCGCCACCTGCTTCTCACTTTACGGGTCGCCTCGCACCTCCGCGCCTACGCGGGCTTAAATTACACACTGGTAGTGGTAGGAAAGACAAGACTACGTAGAGACGGTTTATATTAAATTAATTTTTTATTACATTTTAATCATTGTTCTGCTATTCGTGACGAAGACCAATCCAAAAGTCAACGATCATTAAAATCGGTACAACTGTTCATGAGTTATAAACATAGAGTTACTATACCTAGCGGAATAGAGCAAGAAAGGGCTGAGGGAGCAGGATGTCACTAGCAACAACACTGTGGGATAAAAAGAGATGAGTGATGCGACGTAATAGAACTGTTTTTGGCTACTGTGTGTCAGCACTCATTAGCACGCTAAGAATTTGAGTTTTGTGAATTTTTCGGATTTACGTGAAATCGTGGATATTTTCCCATCCCATCCTATTTTAATTCTATTAATACTATTACTGTTAGTAATTAAAGTAATCAATATCGATGTTAATGTGAAAGGTGACATGACGTAAATCACTGAACGCATTCTTTACACACACAAATGCTATCCTATTTTGGTTTAGTTTGACAGCTCATGTTTATTGCTCTATTTGTTATAAGTGGTGTGGTACTAACACGACTTTGTTTAATATTGTATACAGGGCGTCCCACGGCTATTCCACATGGAGGGAAAGTACCTTGAATATTGTAGATGGAACAATTTACTAAAAGAAGACATTATTTGAATTTAAAAACGATTTAAACTGCATTCATAGATATTTAAATAATTACATGGTTGAACCGGGAATCGAACCCGTTACATGAGAAAAAAAATCATCATAAGGATTATTTTTAGCTAAATAACTTAATGTCACAAATAAAAGGAAGACCATGAATTTTAACATTTGATGTGAAATTTTGTTCAGAAAAATGAAAAGCTGACATTGCCGTAAGGACATACAACTGACATTATCATAAGTACCTATTACTAATAAATGTACCCACTTGAGAAGTAACCAGTATGAAAGTGTCCACGAGCAGAACTTAGACGTATTATTCTAAATATACACCACAACAAGATCAAAAAATCGACAGGGAGCGAAATAATCAAAAGAGTGCGACTTTGTATTCAACAGGGAGGGACTCATTTTGAGCATTTGATAAATTGATTAATTTTGTATTAAAAATGTTAAAATTCATGGTCTTCCTTTTATTTGTGACACTATGTTATTTAGCAAAAAATAATCCTTATGATAAAGCCTTTCGATCAGTATGATAAAGCTACAGGGTGATTATTTTTCTCATATAACGGGTTCGATTCCCGGTTCAACCATGTAATTATTTCAATATCTATGAATGCAGTTTAAATTGTTTTTTAAATTCAAATAATGTCTTCTTTCAGTAAAATGTTCCATCTACAATATTCAAGGTACGTTCCCTCCATGTGGCATAGTCGTGGGACGCCCTGTAGATATAGCTCTAGGTATGGAACAAGTTATTATTATATCAAAAGAAGCATATACGTAATGTTGTTATAGGAAGTATATTTAAAACAAGAAAAAATATATCCAATGAACGTTATATGCTTTTTAATTAGTTCAATTATAATTGAATGAAGTGAAACGCATACGTAGTAATATTTAACGTGTTTTATTCTAATTTCTTTAAAAATAAATAATAATACACATTAATATGAGATATGAATAATACTGCTATGTTTTATTTTTACTGTCCCATTTTTAGTAGCTCTTGTTAGAGAGTTTAGTCTTTTAAAGCTAAACTAAGATAGTCAGAAAATAACAAGGGGCTAATTGTCTAACCTCAACATCCATCGCAATCGCCCTCAAGCAAAAGTACATTGCTTCGCTAGTTTGACTATTTGAAACTATTTTTAAATATGTATTTTATGCGAAGCAAAGTACTTCCACTTGAAAACGACCGCGACAGATGCCGAAGTTAGTCCCTGCCAACATAGACAATCAGCCCACAGGTTCTTGTAAAGTAACAGCTTTTAAATGAATGTTTTCATGTACCCAGGCTTTGGCCTTCGGAGTTTTTATACCATATTAGGGTAAGTATTAATAGGTATGTTTAATTCTTTATCAAATCTTTCATAAATAGCAACTTCAACAGGTATTTTGTAGGGGAAAAGTGTTGAATTTTTATATAGACAAACAGCATCTTTTGATATCGATAAAATGTCAAAAGGGATCACAGCACAATGAAATTGTTTGACAACAAACGGAGTGCACACTCAAATGTCATAGCACTCCTTCTATGCTTTAGTTAATATTCTGAGGCTTAAACATTGTTTTTGATTTAATATCACGAATGTACGAGTACCTTTTCTGTCAGACAATAAAAGTTTCCGGCGTTCTTAAACTAAGACATTATTGACACGACTGACATGACTTTTACCTATTATATATATATATATATATATATTTATATATATTTTATTGCTGGGCAGAGTTCCCCCCCTTTCCTCCCAGTTCTCTCTTTCCTTAGCCAGCTCTAACCAATTTCCGTTAAAGGCATCGAGGTCAGAAATGTAAAATTAAGAGAAATAAACTCTTTGAATTTAGCTTCAAATTAGGCATCTCTTTAGAAGTGTCATAAGTAAAACAAAAAAAAACATAACTTTACTTGATTACACACAAAATAATAACAAATAAAAGAAGAAAAGATTACGTTAATAAATAAAAAAAATTAACTAACTCGCCTGTTCAACGCCAGGTACCCAAAAGACTGGCAGCATTGCCTCTTTGTAAGGCTAGACTTATATTATCCGCTGAGCGAAAAAATTGCCAGCCTTCCGGTCTCCCGTTGCTTCAAACAGCCATGTAGTTAATTTTTTTAAAAAGGACTTTGCATTTTTCCCCTTGGGCCCATCGTCTCTACTCCGAAGGGGCGGAAAAAGTATCTCTCACCCAAATCCCGATATTTGCGAGTTTTACTTTGTTCGGCTGCGATTGCAGCCGCGCATGGCTGACACTACGTTGTGTCAATGTGGCAGAGGGCCAAAGTATCCACACATGTCGCGTCCCAAACTAGGGTCCTCCCCATGCTCCAAACAAGCGGCATTCCGTCAGGCCGCCTACCATCCGATAGCAAAAGCCCGTTTGGCCGCAGAATTGCAGGCACATCAGCGGTCACCAAAGCGGTGACTCGTCTCTGACTAACCATTTGGGGATAATAGTCGTGATCATATGTATGTATGTATGTATGTATGTAGGTATGTATGTATGTATGTATGTAATAAGTCGATAGTCAACGGAAACGCGTATAAAAAGGAAAACAGAATTTCCGGGCGCCCCGCCCGCCGGCCAATGTCCGTTATTACCATTTTATAGATAAATCACGATATATCGTCAAAATGTCATTATAGTTGGTGCGATGTGTTATTTTTGATAGTATTATTAATGCACTATTAAGCTCTCATTATCAAACTTCACTCGAAATGCTTAACTACCTTCTGATTTAATTCTCGAAACACAAAAATGGTACCTACTAACATTGTTGTCATGGAGCTATCTTAGATTTTTTAAGATCGAACCTGGGCGCCGGAATTCTTGGCGGGAAAGTGAAGCGTCATGTCTGCAGTTATATTTTAATTTGTAAAATTAGTGTTTTGTCAAATATTAATGTGAAATAATCGTATATAATACAATAATTAACCGTTTATTGTTCATGAGCGTGCATGAGTGTTGTTGGCAAATAAAATAAGTTCACAAAAAAATCAAAAATCACTTATTGACGTCAAAACAAAAATAACAGTTAACTAACGTGCATTTAAATCTTAAAAGCTAATCTTACTAACTAATCCACCTACCTACCTAATCTACCTACGTACATACATTAATCACGTATTGTTATCCCCGAAGGGTTAGTCTGAGACTAGACAATGAGGACCGCAAACGCAGTCCTCTGCCATAGTCCACTTTTCACCTTTAATCGCCTCTGTGATCTAGTGGCTAAGCCACCGGTTTCAGGCCCAGAGGTCCCGGGTTCCATCCAGCGGGGGGTACATCTTTGTGTGCTCGGTTTGGTTGGTGGTAGGGCTGTTAAGTCCGCCTGGCTAGCTACCACCATCTTATCTAAGTCTGTCGCCATAACAACGATGTTTATAGCATTGTTGTGTCCCGACAGTTTGAGATAAGATAGCCAGTTCCTCAGTGGTTGAGGATTCCGGGTGAAGCGCGCTTCTACATTCGGCCTTATCATCACTTACCATCAGGTGAGATGAAGGCCAAGCGCTTACTCGTTGTAGAATTAAAAAAAAAGCCAACTAGCGACTTCACATGTGCTTAGCATGACAGGTGGTGAACCCATCGCCGCTTTAAGGTGTTGGATGTATGTGCAGTCTATAGTCCGTTAGTCGCCTTTTACGACATCCAAGGGAAGAGAGGGGGTGGTAGTATTCTTTCATCGCTACGCGACATTTTACACTTACTACCTACCACCTAATTAATCTACCACCAGTTCTTGAGAGAGCCTTCGACTGAGATGAACTTGGAAACGAGAGAGAAGAGAGAACCTACAAATAAAACTGACATGAAAATATCACCCCACCACATCAACTTTACGGTTAACAACTCGAAGCGAAGACCTCATGAATATCATGATTATGTCTTGAATAGTCTATGAAAGCTCGATTTATTGAAATGCAAAGGGGAATATTTTATTATTCAACTCTTTATTACGCGAAGTTTATGCTGCAGTGACAGGAAAGCTGCAATTTACGGCTTACACAGCCAGCTTTACTTATGAATAGTAACGATCAAAGGTTTTTTTATTCCGTGTTTTAGTCAGACTAAAAATGTAAATATTAAAAGAATGAAATTGTTAAGTATTATTTTAAGAAGGCGATTGTCATGTAGCTTTGTATGAACATGGCATGTTTGGCACTAAAATATGGAGTTTTGGGGGTTAAAGTTACTCGCGTCCGTTTGTTTACCCTTGAGACCCTACACGTGATCCCTGGGTGGTGCTAAATGAGTGACACTGACTGAGTGGTAGAGCCACGCTGCGTTGCAGCCTTGCAGCACGCAAGAGCCGGCTCGTCCGGGGTAATCCCTCTCACGAATATCCGGCGTGAAATAATGGCACTTGGTGCTGTTGTGTTTCGTCCGACCAGTGAGAGTTCCAGAGGCCCCTTCCCCCCCTCCCCCTCACAATTCCAATTCCTTCCTTAACCCTTTTCCTTTCTTATAGGTCGGCAACGCATCTGCGACTCCTCTGGTTTTGCGGGTGTCCATGGGCAGCTGTGATTGCTCTCCATCAGGTGACACGCCGGCTCGTTTGTTTCCTACCTATATAAAAAAAATGGAGTACCGTACCAGAACTATGCAAGTTACATAATGTCTGAAACAGATACTTTTTTTAGTGATTGTAATCGAATTATTACATAATTATAAAGTAAAGTCGCCGTTTCAATGTGTATGTGGCTCCGTTTTTTTTCTTCTAAACCGTAATTGATTTTTATGCGGTTTTCAATAACTAAAATGGCGATAACTGAGGATGGTTTTTGTTTAAAATTTGTAGATATTTTTAACAAAATGGATGAAGTATGACTGTGTTTCTAAGTTAGCGTGGATGAAGGCGCGGGCGGGCGGCTAGTCTACACTAATATTATAAAGAGGAAACATTTGATTGTTTTTGAATAGGCTCCGAAACTGCTACACCGATTTAAAAAAATATTATACCGTTGGGAAGCTACACTATCTCCGGGTGACATAGGCTATATTATATTTTCAAATAATTTTTTACTAAAACTCAAATAAATTCCTTAAATCGCGTGCGCTAAGAAAACTATTGATGATAAAATAAAATAATGTACAATGGCTTTGCAGAACACACCATTATCTACAAAAAGTGTCGCGGTAGCATATGTCTAACTATTTTAGTTACGTTACAATAAAGGTTCTTGCGAGGGGAGTCATTTTGAAAATTCGTCACGGGGTACGGGGTTCCACGCGGACGAAGTCGCCGGCGCGGTCTGCTAGTAGTGAATAAAACTCACTCTTATGGCGGCCTCTGTACACATTCTCAGTTAAAAGGGCCTTTTACGGTCGGTTTTCATACCAAAGTCAAAATGTATTTATTCAGAAAAATTTATTAATAAGCACTTTTAAGAATCGTCCAAAACACATTTTTTTTACCTACCACCCTTTCATAACTTCATTTTTTTAGCTGGTGAAGAAGAATGGTTAACCGTGTTAGCTGTGAAGAACACTGCCACCCCTTCTCTTCCCTTGGGTGTCGTGAAACACATGCATCCACCAGCATAGGGCGGCGATGGGCTCACCGCTACGCTGAGAACATTTGTGCAGTGCAGTCACTATTTCGTGATAAGTGGACTATGGTAGAGGAGTGCTTTTGCTGTCCTCATCGCCTAGTCTCTGCCTAACCCTTCGGGGATAATAGTCCTGATTATATGTAAGTAAAAATAAAATATGTCGTTACCAAACCACAAAATACAAAAATAAAACATCATAAAATACAAATCGCAAGAAACAAAACATAAATTAGGAAACCTCTAGGAGTCATCGTGACAGACGAGGGAACAAATTATGAATGATACCATATCATACCAACCAAAGACGGATACGTATCGTTAATAACATCATCTTAATAGTTGCATGAGCTTCCGTTCTGATCGAGTTGGTGCGACATGGTACTAAAGCTACTAAGTATGAAGCTACTTCTGAGGCGAGGGTGGCTGCTACGGGAGTTTTATAATTAGCCAGCTCCCGATGGCGACGGGGCGCGGAGGCTTCGACGCTCAAAGGCACCTAATTGAGCGCTGACAAATCTCGTATTATATTACAATTTGAAACATGTATTTTCTGTAATAATATGTTGTTCCCAATTATATATACCTACCTACGCACATTGTTATTTTCGGGAGTTATGTGCGGTAAATTATAATAAATTTAATCGTCAGAAGAGAAACGCGTCGTTATGATTTTGAATAGAACAATTTTTCATTGTTTGTTTGATGAGATCTTTGTTGACGTTGAAAACCTCTGTTGTTACAAAAACAATGTCGATGTGAATTCTTTTCAATGGAACGTATTGTATCTAAAAAATTCATTATGAAAAATAAACTGGAAATATGCCTGTAACCGTTACCTTTGTTTAAATGTGTGAAGGAGCTCGATGGCGCAGCGGTCAAGAGGTACGGTTTACGATCGTCTTTAAGCAACTTTCGCAATGCCGGGTCATTGGACGGGTGACCATTTCGAAATTTCGAACACCTCCGTGCTCCGGAAGGCACGTTAAGCCGTTGGTCCCGTTGGTTGTCGTAAGATGGCAGTCGTTTAGGCCCACCAAACCGCATTGGGCCAACGTGGTGGGTTATGGCCCGATCTCCCCACGTGCTATTGTCCACGTAGGAGGCCTGTGCCCAGCAGTGGGACGTTTATAGGCTGATGATGATGATGATTACGGATTATAATTGTGCGCGATTGTTCAAGTGGGGAGACCTGGGTCCTATAGTCCAGTAGTCGACCACGATAACTGATAACTATAGCACGTACGACGCGTATACGCTGATGATAATAATTTTATAATTTTATTCGCAAAACAGGAATAACTTTAATACATTCTCACCTGATGTTTAATAAAGATTGATGCCCTAGAAGTAAGATCTACTCCTTATTCAAAAGAAAATGATTGCGCAGTACTTTTTAAAAAGTCAAAACCTTTTTATTCAATAAATATAAAATAAGCATCTTTATTATTGAAATTTTTGCATTCACAATGCTATATAGATATAGGATAAAATGTTTACTAGAAAAAAACAACCAGTCTCAGGAAAGCTCGAATGGGATTCGAACCCATGACCTTTGGATTGCCGGTCCATTGCTCTACCGCTGGCTTGCAGCGTAAATCACAAACTCCTGGAAAAAAGTTCAACGAGTCTTCTGGGGTCTCGGTAGCTTAGCGGTTAGAGCAGTGGACCGGCAATCCAAAGGTCATGGTTCGAATCCCTTTCGAGCTTTCCTGAGACTGGTTGTTTTTTCTAGTAAACATTTTATCCTATAAAATAAGCACTTTGAATCGTCCAAAATCTTTTTTAACCTACCACCCATTCAGGACGTCATTTTTTAACTGCGGAGAAGAATGAGTGCAAGAAAATGCACTGTATAAGTTCTTCTAAGCTGGTTCTTCTGAAATGACATTACACGGTACATAATAATATCCAGAGAGCTCTTCTCCGATTTTAAGTACACTCACATAACAGCTTGGGTGGCGGCGTAACTATGAAGTACACAGTTAAGTAATATTACCCGTGTTGCCAGCCCTTTGTGAGTCAGAGTAATTTAATATTATGACATGAATGCGTTGAATTTGAAACTAAAAATATACTTATATTAGGAAAAACTTGTTACAGATTAACTCGCGTTTATTATTTATAGCTTGGCTACAACGGGTAAATAATTATTACATACATTTATTGTCTTATTTATTATAAATCGTAACGTATCTTACCTACAAGAATACGTACCTGGTAGGGACGATGATTAAATAATGGATTCTTCTTTTAATTTTATTCAGAACCACATTTTTTTTGGACTTTTATCACTGGATTCGGGCTTGTTCACTTGGACGAAGTCGCGGACAGGCGGCTAGTTTTCAATATAAATCAACAATATGGCATAAAACAACGTCTGCTCCCTCAGTTTGCGTATAAGAACGTACCCAAAGTCCCTGTTCGAAGGACCCCTTAGGGGGTAGGAATTCAATATAACGGCTGAAACCTTAGATTATCGAAACAGGAGTCTCTTATGTGATCTTTCTATTCGCCGCTCGAGTGAGTGCCTTTTCCAACCTTTTATGCGCGTTAGGAATTCTGGAGCTACTGACGGAATTCTTATGAGAGGATTATTGAATTTATTTCGCTATCTCAATTTGAAGCATCTCAAAGATGTTGGCACAATTTGGAGTATTATGTTTGTAGTGCTAACAAGCTTTTTAAGGATAAACCTCGTTAAGCTTGTTGAGTTTCAAAATTCAAGGGGAGCTTGATGGCTCAGCGACTGGAGCGTATAGATTGCTATTATATTGCAAGTGAAGCTACTTTCGTAATGGCTTGTCATCGGATGGGTGTGCGAATTAAAATATCTTAATAGCTTCCGAAGGCACGTTAAGCAGTTGGTACCGGTTGTTGTCGTACCACATTCTGAGTTAAGTTCCCTTCCACCTCTGTTCTTATTGTCACTCAACATCACATGAGTAGAATGAATAAACAATATTTAAGTACAAAAAACCCGGCACAACGCAAAACCACTTTTAAAGAACATGTAATAATAAAAATATTGGTGGCCTTCAATTAGAATGGATTTAATTGTCGTGCCAAATCTTTTCAAACGCAACCCAATGTTGTGTGCGGAATGGGGCAGGGTCGACCCATCGCACAAAGACATTTGTTACATCAAAGGAGCTTGTAGAATGTTTGGCTTCCTTGTGCGCTACTCATTTGTTTTCTGTTAATACATAATGTACATACATCACGGCCCGTTGACATTGAATGGACTACGAATGGTTACGATTGAATGGCGTAGCGGTGAAAATACTACCATCCCCTCTCATTCCCTTGGGCGTCGAAAAAGGCGACTAACGGACTAAAGACTGCACATATTTCTAACAGCACAGAGCGGCGATGGGCTCACCACCTGTCACGCTGAGCACATGTGCAGTAGCTATTTGGTGAAAAGTGGACTATTGTAGAGGACTGCCTTTGCTGTCCTTATTGCCTATAGTCTCTGACTAACCCTTCGGGGATACTATTATCCCCGAAGGGTTAGTATGCACGACTATTCGTGAGTCTATGTATGTACGCTCGTTTCACCCACTGCTTTCCATTTGTTATAATCCTTTAGAGGGTTAACGCATTTCGCTTTCCCATACAAACTTTCAAGTCGAAATTTTTTAAAACCAATAAGCCAAATATCATGCAACTTTGCATGCTAGAGTAAATTACAGAGATCTAAATAGTTTGTTGAAAACATTTTTCAAAAACGTTTATTTAACTGAGTTATTGCGATTTTAGACTTTCTATGGTGGACTTTAAATCGCAATAACTCAACTAAATAAACGTTTTTTAAAAATGTTTTCAACAAACTATTTAGATCCTTGTATTTTAGTTTGGCATGCAAAGTATCATTAAAAATGGTTCATTGGTTTTAAAAAATTTCGGCTAGGAAGTTTGCTTCTTTTACTTTAATAACGTTTTTCATATACGTCGGTTTAGAGCTGTCCTTAAACGAGAACTTCTCCGATCTGGTCGAAGTGCGTTTGCCGAGGTCTTCCCCTTCCAGCTATTCCATTCAATCACCCCTTAAGCACATTTTATGTGTTTTTTTATTAAAAAATATTTTTTTTAATTTAAATGTTTGCCTATTGATTTTAATGTACTTTTCGATAATGAGTAAGTATACGAGTACGTAGGAAAGTACATACGAGTCCATCAATTGTCGTATCTGCACCACCGTTGACTGGTAGAAAGTGTCTCAGACATTAAGTCCGTCATGTTATATAATGTTGCAAAAGTATAAAAAAAAATTGTAAGATACTGGTATGTACACATCCTTAAATACGAGTAAGCTGTTGAAAACAATTTGTATCAGACATCGTTGCATAGTTAACTGTGGATGATTGCGCCACATGCCTTTAAAGTAGCAAAGTTTATTGAATGGACGGACGCCGAGTTTATACATATAATACATACACGGCCACGTAGATATACGTTTGAGGTTCTTTCATTAGTTGTCGCAACTCGAGAACTATAATCCTCATACACGTACATTAAACAGAAAGCGCCAATGAGCTTCGAGCCATTATATTGTATGTATGGAAAAAAGTTTTCTACATGTCAAAGGATTTAATGTCAAACATGGCATCGATGGCGTCACTTTTAAATGAGCGTGACTATGGTCTGCATTCATGCAACTGTTTCGTTTTAATTGTACACACTAATTAATGAATTACGATGAATGGAATTTATATTTGGGGCACAGTGCATGGGGGTTATAACGGTCACCCAACGGCTGGGCGGGTAGATACCGAAACGAAGCCAGCAAATCTTTTCATTGAGCTCGATCGGGTGTTGGACCACATTTCTAAATGGGGCTCCGATAATCGGGTGGAGTTCAATGCCAAGAAAACACAGATGTGCGCGTTCACAGCGAAAAAGTCGCCATTCCTTCCCCTTCCCTCTCTTCAGGGTACATCTCTAGGCCTGCAGGACAGTATTTACATGCTCGGTATGGATATCCGCTGCGATCTGAACCAAAAGGACTACATCAAAACTGGTAATTAAAAATGCCTCACGTTACACTCGGTGTCCTGAACAAGGTGCGGCAATTCTTCCCGCCTGATCAGTTGTGTCTATTATACAAAGAACAGGTGCGGTCTTGCGTGGAGTATTGCTCTCATCTTTGAGACGGCTCCGCAAAGTATCTTCTCGATGTCTTGGAAAGATTGCAGCGCCGCGCTGTGCGCATTATCGGCTATGCAAAAGTCACTAACACTCTCGAGCCTTTGCAATTGCGTAGAGATATTGCGTCACTCAGCGTATTTTACCGTTTATATTATACCATGGCGAGTGCTCTGAAGAACTCTTTGACCTCAACCTTCCTTCTACCTTCCTTCTCCCTTCCTCCATAGGAGTAGGTACGCGTGCTGCTCTCCGGAGTCACCAATATACAGTCTCTAATATTCCATCACGAACAAAGAAATTTGGTGACTCGTTTCTTTGTCGCACCTCCAAAAGATGGAATGGTCTACCAGCACACGTATTCCCTTCTACCTATGACATAGGGTCCTTCAAACGAGGTGTGAAAAGATACTTTGTGGGCCGGCAGAGAGAGGGTGACTGATACTACGTCTCTTACGCTGCACCAGTTGTCCTCGCGCCTGGACTTAACTTCTACTTAACATCAGGTGAAGTGGGGTCATTTGACGGGCTTAGTATAAAAAAGGTGTCAGTATTTTCTTGGGTATCCTTGGTGACATAATTTGAAAAAGTAACTCGTACTAAATAATCTATATTGATATTATAAAGCTGAAGAGTTAGTTTGATTAAACGCGCTAATCACAAATTCATTTCGAATTGAAAAAGTCCGCGACACCATAAATATGTTTATCTTTTAAGGTTATTATTATTAATATTATTGTCCACACAAACGCCTCCTTCCTACGTACGAAGACCTCCAGAAATATTACACTCATGTTAAACCGGTATTTGCTATCACTCAATTCTTAAGCAATCATGGCTACCATAAGGAATATCTTGCTCGCTTCCACATCATTTATGGCGACGTCTGCCCTTGTGACGACACCACTCAACAATCTTGGAAGCAGGTGCTTCCAAGATTGTTGAACCTCCTTGAACACAGCCCACGTTTTGAGAGCAAACGATTTGACCATAAACTCCATTCTCAACTGCTAAATATAGATCCCTTTAATATCTTAGATGTTATCAATAAAGAAGCAACAATGAATTCTCTACACACATTAATAACATATAAGTATTGTCACACAATTAAAAGATTACAATAAATAAAGCAACGTGACCTAACAAACCAATGTTACACAATAAAAAACTTGAAATGTGACCTTGGAGTAGACCGTTAGCTCCGAGAAAACATACAATTCCTATTGTAATTTCATCAGAAGAAAAAGACTAGGACACAAGATACTTTTTATCCCGGTGACAGGTTCCTGTGGGATAGTGTAGTCCTCGAACAAAGTCGACCATTGTTGCCACAGACAACTTATCCCATAGACGTCGCTTTCAGCGAGTTTTACTAAAAGACGCAATCGTAAAAATTCAGCGGGGTGCGGGGGAGTAACTCTTGCTGTGATTGGATATTTAAAGGTCAAACTAGTGACACGTAACACACCATTATCAAATGTATTCGAATTAGTAATGTGGTAGGAGTCGATATTGATATCGATGGACTTTTTTCGTACTTGATGATTAATATATATATATATATATATATATAATAGCTCTTAACCATTCGACCACGGTCACTGGGCTCAGCGCGGTTGAAATTACCGATTACTATCTACGGCCGAGTCTACGCATTACTACGTCACATCTACGGAGCTACGATTACTACGACCTGCTACGGCAACATACATTGAGCACAAATACGTACGTAAACAAACAAACGGATCGGTCTGAGAGATGTCGCCGCCGCCGCCGCCGCCACCGCCTACTAACAAAACGACATGCAAAGCATGTAGAGGAGAGATACGGTCTCTTTATTATTTTGAGTGCAAGAATTGTTATGCACTTTACGACATAAAATGTCTAATGATTACTGAAAAGGTATTTGACTCCTTTACGCAGGAAGCTAAAGAAGAGTGGATCTGCCCAGAATGCTGTAGCGCTAAACCAAAATGTGGAAACGTTAATACACCATTGCGTGGGGGAAGCTTCAGTACAACTTACACTTCTGGTGACAATGCTTCTACTACGGCAAACCAGTCGGTACAATTTGTAAACATAAATCCAAGGAAGGCGAACACTTGCGATCCCTTACAGGATGACAGAACTGAAACCGATGTAAATAAGGATGACAGAATCACTTTGTCAAACTTATATATGGAAATTATGGCCATTAAAAGGCAGAATGAAACAATTGGGTAGGTATATATTAGTTAAGGATGGTCGTGCATTATCAGAACAAGAATGTGCTAATGAGTTTGCACAATATTTCTACTCTGTATATGACACTGATAGTCCGATCTTAGACCCGGCACTGGCGGCTGCAAGCGAGCGGGGTGTGCCAACAGCGGCGCGAGTGCACATTGATAGCCTGACTGATGCAGAGATAATGCGTGCTTTGAAAACTTTGAAGCCCAAGTTTTCCGTAGGACCGGACGGTTTGCCACCATTTATTTTCAAAGATTGCCGTGATGTTTTGTTTGCTCCACTTCGGCATATATTTAATAACTGTTTGAGCTCCAAATCTTTTCCAAAAGATTGGAAGCTCACAAGGGTGGTACCTGTACCAAAGGGCGGAGGCGGCGCGTCCAGTGGCGATTACCGACCCGTGGCTGTCCTATGTACGCCTGCAAAGGTCTTTGAAAGTGCATTACATCAGTCTTTGTACGTGCAGGTCAGTCCGCAACTGTCGGACGCGCAGCATGGATTCCGTCCTGCTCGGAGTACTACGGGTAACCTTCTACACATGATGACGCAATTGATACCTGCTGTGGATGCTGGTGACCAGGTGGACGTGGCGTATTTTGACTTCAGGAAAGCCTTCGATACGGTTAATAATGATATACTGCTTCAGAAGTTGGCACGTATGGGATGTACACCCCACACACTGACGTTCTTTGCTGACTACATGAAAGATAGAAGCCAGTATGTCGACTGTGGGGGTTACAAGTCAGAGCCATACCCCACGCGTTCGGGTGTCAGTCAAGGCAGTAACTTGGGTCCTCTCGAATTTTTAATCATGATTAATGATTTGCCTGACGTTGTTAATTATTCAACTTGCTTGCTGTTTGCAGACGACCTAAAATTACTGCTTAATATTAGGAATGGCTCCGATTGTAGCCGGATGCAGAGTGACATAAATCAGGTAGTTAAGTGGAGTGAAGGAAACCTCCTGAAATTTAATGTATCGAAGTGCTCTGTTATCTCCTTTAGTCGAGCTCGTATGCTACTACACCACCAGTACACAGTAGACGGTGCTTCCATTCAACGTGTCTCAGAGGTTAAGGACCTTGGCGTTCAATTCAGGGTGGACCTGACATTTAGAGATAATGTTGTCAGTGTATGCAAAAGAGCTTACCGAAGTTTAGGCTTTACACTACGACAGGCGCATGAATTCACTAACGTAAGGGCATTGCGTGCACTGTATGACGCTAATGTCAGGACACACTTGGAATACAATGCTATGGTGTGGGCTCCGCATGAGGCCAAATATAAAAGTATGTTGGAGAAAATACAAAATAAATTTACACGCTTTCTCTATCTAAAGCTGTACGGGGTATATCCTTTTTACCCATTGATGTATCCGACTCTTTTTGTTCTCGGTATGGTAGGGTACAATCAGCTAGAAGTTAGGAGGGATCTGGCTCTTGCGACCTACATTTTGAAATTATTGCGTGGTCAGTTGTATAACGCGGATATCCTTAAGACAATAGAGTTCTGTGTCCCTGACTTGTACGTAATGCGCAGGCGACGGCCCAGGTTGTTCCGCGTGCCCACTGCACGCACAGGATTAATGCAGAGGGCGCCGCTAACACGCACCCTGCACACACTTAACAGTGTTGCAGAAAGGATTGATCTTTTTGTCTGCCACATGCCTGAATTTACTAGAGTTACATTATCTTTATTGTGCTCTATGTAATAATTACACATAATACAATTACTTTTTTATTAATTATGCTCTAAGTACGATAAATTGTAATATTTTATGTTTTTGTTATCTAATAGGTAATATTGAATCTTTAATTGTAATAAGTATTATTGAATCTTTCGCTAAATGCAGATGGTTTTTAAGCTGTATGTTTATATTATAAGTAAAGTTCAATGTATTTTATAATTTTCTACTTTGCTATCGAATAGGGAATTACTGTAATGATAGTATTAAGTTGAGTTAAATAAATAAATAAATAAATATAACGGTGTTAATAAGTTAATAAAACAATTATTCTTATTTAATAGGTACTAACTTTTATATCAAAACTCAAGTTAAGATAGATATTATATTTTGTCACTCAATCTGTTTGCCATAATCAGTTTTGGAGTAGTTTAAAAAAATAAATATGTAATGGCCGGTTTTTCAAAGGTCAGGCAAAACTTATTTGGTGGTTAGAGTTAATACAACCATTTTGAAAATGTTTTGTCATAATATCATGTCATTCATTGTTTAACAAGTCATTTTTAGATTGGTTGCGTAATATTTTATCAGACGGATAAGTTTAACGATTAAGGGTGGATTCGACCAAACTGGAATAAGGTCTTATACCTAGATTAAGCTACGAATTTGTATAGACTAATCTCGGAGTAAGTCATATTCCAGTTTGGTCGAATCCACACTAAGACGATTAAGATTTTTTCCAAGATACAAGATTTTTTCCAAGATCTTGTATCTTCTAAAAAATATTTCTAACCAAAACGGTATTTGTACTCGGTTGGTTAATTGCTTGATGTTTTATAGTTTTATTATTGGAGAGAGAACTATCGGAGATATGCATATCTGAAGTCATTGGTATTTCTTGATAATTTTGAGTAAAATCCTGCAACAACAGGTATAATGAAAGTTTTAAACGTATCAAAAAAAAAAATAGAAGTTAGATTAGATTAGGTCTTTATAGGCTGGTACTTTAAGTGACAAAGAAGATAATATCATCGATGGTCTATGCTGTAAGGTGGTAACTGGCCTCATTGGTGAACGCACGTTTAGTACAGTGCGTGCTGAAAGGGATATGAAGTTGTGGCTGAAGCAAATTCACCTTGTGAAAAACCCTAAAACATTAAAAAAGGTTAAAATGAATATTTACCTAGTCGCATTATATTGAAATTCATATTTAAATTGTAGGTAGTAGGTAAGTACTTCATAGTTAGTTACTTAGCTCACTCACTCACCACAGTTGGAAGCATAAGCGTGGGTTCAGCATTACTAAATAACAGTCGCCGCTTTTTCATTAGTTGATAGCTATCCGCGGCAAAATGTCGTGAGCATATAACGCTATATTTGCTTGTAGCTTCTACCGTGGAACAGTTACTGCTCTGCTGGATGTCACGGACAATGTGTTGGCGGAGCAGGATGCAGGTCGGGGTACGATTCTGGCTCTTCTTGACCTTTCCCGTGCCTTTGATTGTATTAATGTACCTCTAATGCTTGCAAAGTTGGAGTACTACGGATTTGACCACCGGTCCTTAAAGTGGTTTAGTAGCTACTTAACTAATAGATACCAGTCAGTAAAACTTACAGGGCAGGACGGGGCTACTATCTTTTCTACACCCCGCTTGGTAAATCGAGGCGTTCCGCAGGGCTCTATACTTGGACCACTTCTTTTTATTATTTTTAGTGCCGACCTGGCAGGAGTTCCTAGGCACAGCCGGTTTCATCTCTATGCCGATGATATTCAATTGTATATATCTGATCATCCAGAGAATTCATCATGGGCCTTACAACTACTGAATGAAGATTTGGCGAGAATAGCTGACTGGTGCGAGAGAAGCGGCCTTGTGCTTAATCCTAGCAAATCACAATTTATGATTCTGGGATCTAAAACCCAAACGCGGAAGATTGCTAATAGGTATCCAACTATAAGTATACTTGGCCAAAAAATTGATCGCGTAGACACCGCAAAAAACTTAGGAGTAAGATTGGACAGTGAGTTACGTTATGTTGAACATGTTGAGGGTCTGGTTAGGCAATGTTTTTATAGACTAAAAGTTCTTTACAAAATACGTAATCTACTGAGCAGGGAGACCCGAGTGAGTGTTGTTGAAGCTTTGGTACTGTCGAGACTTAAGGCTAGGTGTTAGTGAAAAATTAAAATAACACGTTCTTAGAATTACTTTTTGAAGTGGTAAACAGTAAAATTAAAATCTGCGAAAATTATGAAATATTGTTGAGGCTTTATTCTGTGAAATACACCCGATGGAAACACGATTTTATAAAGTTGGCTCGATAAAATAAATTCACAAAGTTACATATTTTTGTGTCATTTTATCTTCTTTTCCAGGTTTTATTCTTAAAATAAGTGATTTGATATTATGAGTCATTTACCAAAATGAAGCTCGTAAATAACTTGAGTTATTATAACCGATGGTTTTTTATTTATTACATCTATCAATTTTTTTTAAATATAAAACGCGATTATTGGCGTCGCTTCGCTGTTATACCCGTCCCTTACCGTTGTACTGTCGAGAGAACGAGAGGGAAGCGCTCGAAATACCTCCCCTTAACTATGCTGATCTTGTTTATGGACCCCGACTACTGTGTAAATCACAACGTTTAATACAACGTGTGCAAAATGCATGCTTTAGATATTGTTATGATGTGCCACCTCGTAGTCACATCTCTCCCTTTCTTAATAACGAATCGATTCTAAACATGGAAACTCGAAGACGTTTGCATCTGGCTTCTTTGATGTTTGATATTACTAGTTTTAAAAGCCCAGACTATCCTTTTGCTAAACTGATTTTCACTAGCTCTAATGAATACCACCATCATTCCCCTAGATCAATTAGACCACCGCTTAAGTCTCATCACCACCGAACCGCAGCTTTCAGGGGTAGTTTCCGTTACCACGCGACAAAATGTTGGAATAATATCCCTCCTCCACTAAGAATGTTAAAGAACAAATGAAATTTAAAAAAAAAATTAAAGTCTTACTTACTAGACCAACAAATGTTAGGTATTCCAAAGTTCTTTTGCGGGTAGCGGGAACTGAAACTGAAACTTATAGGAAGTAATATACTGTATCTATATATGTGTATATTGTGTTTAAATCTATTGTATGTGTGTATGTATATGTATGCATGTATATATATTATATTTTAAAATATTTTAAATCTTATCTATTAGGTATATTTCATCTCGGATGCAATTTAGGCAAGCAAAGAGGTACTATGATCACAGGTTTTTTCAAGTTTAATATTTGGTATATTAAATTTTTAGTTATTTAGTTTTGATTTTATTTTTTCTAACGTTGGTAAACGTACTCGCGTTTACACTGAAGGTTGTTGCTGAAAACCAGCGATTCGCTCGCAAGGCGAGCGAATATGACGCTGAGCTGCCACCCTTTTGCTGCTGCGGCACACATACACATATTGTATTGTTTTATTTTTTTGTACTGTGTTTTTTATTGTGATTTTGTGTACCAACATGTGTGTGTCTTTTAGCAGTAAATAAAGTTGTTATCTATCTATCTATCTATCTATTCATTTTATTTTCAAGTTTGGGCGTTTTGGAAACCTTTTACAACAAAAGTTAGTTATCTTTAAATAATAAATTAAAATAAAGAAGTTAAAACTTCAGCATTGAATATTTTGATAAAAAGATAATAATAATTTTAAACCAACTAAAACTGATTATACAATGCCAATAACAACCTATTTAGGTTTTTTTAACTTTATTTTTAGTACATATACACTAAACTTTCCGTTCGGTTACGAAAACTAGAGGTATAGAAATTATATTTTGCTGGAAATTGCTAAAGTCAACATTACATTTTATGTGAAAGCTTCTTATTGTTATTTTTGAATTTACCAAAATAACCAGTGAATTTGATTTCGTTCTCATAACCGAATAATGGTAAAACAAAGTACTAAACTTAATAAAAAATTATCGATATTTGTAACAACTTTATCGTCAAGTTGTAGGTACTGTGTACTGTGTACTTAGGCAACACTCACCAAAACAGAGGGAGATAGTGCTTTATGCATTTACAACAGAATGAAAGGGACTTTTTAAAAGACATCAACGCGTGCATTTTTCTTAATTTATAATTGAATTTTTACACCATTTTAAAATTTATTCTTTTACGTCATAAAATTGTACTTACCGATGAAATGAAATATTATCTTTTTGTAAGCTAGAAGTTTTGCTTCACTTTCCACACAATTTAACAGCGCAATACGGCATATTTATATTATTAATAGATTTTTGAATTTTAGCGTGACGCGACGCTGTCAAACTATGACTGAATCTAGGTTTGGGGGCGTGTCACTTACATATGCAATGGATTGCATATGTAGTATGAGTGACGTTACCCTCGTATGCGGAGTCTATGGGATAAGTTGGAGTGGTCTGTGATTGTTGCAATGTATCATGCAATGTAACAGAATTCTCATAGTGTGGACGAATTGCGCGAACGAATCTGCACACTACGCGCATGAACAGAGCATTTCAACTCGTACGCGCCGCGTTCCAAAATTTGTCGATTTTTCTTATATTGAACAATATTTTTTTTTAATTGAAATTTTGCAATAACAATGCTTTAAAGATATGGGATTTATTGTTTACTAGAAAAAAATCAATAAGTCTTAGAAAAGTTCGAATGGGATTCGAAACTATGACCTTTGGATTGCCGGTCCTGGCTTGCAGCGTAAATCATCAACTACTAGAAAGAATTCAACGAGTCTTCTGGGGTCTCGGTAGCTTAGCGGTTAGAGCAGTGGACCGGCAATTCAAAACGAATCCCATTCGAGCTTTCCTGAGACCGGTTGATTTTTTTCTAGTATCCAATAATTATTTATAGTTATCCAATAATAAATATTATTTCCTTACTTTTTACGTATACTTTAGAACGCGGCGCCACTATATACTTAAATAAACTATTCTATTCCTTGAGCACTGATCAGTGCGCGGCCGCAGTAGAAAGGTTAATGTTGAGTTTGAAACAACAAAAGCATACATTAGTAATTCTAATATCAACCTATACACCTACCTAACACTTAGTTTAATAAAATAAGAAATAAAAAAACTTTTATGAAAGTATGTAAGTAGGAGCGCAAGCTACATTTTTAACGTGAAATATATTGATGGGATAAGTTTCTGCTTCTTTCAATACGCGACGAGCGAAAACTTTTACATGAAACCATATTGGTGGAGGTACTGTAACGTAATATTTTGTCCAAAACATGTCCAATTATCTTTTGGCGTCTAGCGGAGCGGCTAACGGGTTTCTAGTCCGTTGCTTGGTTGCGCGTTTTACTTCAGCAGTCTTACTCAAAAAAGATCGAGATGTTCTTAATTTGGTCACCCGTCCAATGATCCCGCATTGCGAAAGTTGCTCAACTGGTAAGATCGCAAACCGAACGCGTTAGTCACCTCAATAATTTTAACTAATATTATAAATGCAGAGGTGAGTTTGTTTGATTGTTAAGTTTTCAAGTTTAAACATCCAATCAGATTTAGATGATTTTTTTATATAGACATAGGCATTATAGCATTATATAGGCTCTAACAATATCAATAAGCGAACGTTTAAGGGGAGCATCCATACATCACACTGAGCATGCTCACCAAATTTGGTCCAAAACTAGAGGCCTTTCCAAACCCGTATAGCTGTACTACACGCACACAAAGATAGTCGAACATGCACACTAAACTCAGAGCAGACTGAGCTATATTTTTATTGACGCTTGCGTGCGTGTTAGTAAAGGTACAGCATGTTTCATGATGTGCAATTATTTTAATCGATGAGGGTGGATTCGACCAAACTGGAATAAGGTCTTATACTTAGATTAAACACCGAATTTGTAAAGACTAATCTCGGAGTAAGTTTTATTCCAGTTTGGTCGAATCCATCCTAAGTTTGTTTGTTTGTTTGTTTGTTTGTTTGTTTGTTTGTTTGTTTGTTTGTTTGTTTGTTTGTTTGTTTGTTTGTTTGTTGTTTGTTTGTTTGTTTGTTATCTTATTAATATAATACATTCGAATTTATAATAATTTAATTATGTTTAACATATTTTTGCATGCCTAGTGGTAAAATATGGCTGAATCAATTTAATTTTTTTGTACCACCAATCATGTACCCATATTTGCAAATAAATATATCTTTATCTTTATCTTTAAACTTAAATTATGAAAAATCACTATAAAACTGGAGCCCATTTTTTGTCATTGTATTCAGAATGATGTATAGATACCGCCCTTATACGTTCGCTTATTGATTTTGTTAGACCCTGTAGAACATACAGCTGATGTAGGCATAAGCAAAAGAGGAAGACACGTTACCCCCGTACCGCACGTTCCTTACAAATTAAGTACAGTGTACCAAATACTGTGACTAGAGTGTCATTTTGTCGCGCTTGGTCGTCGTCGTAGAAGAATACGGTAGTATAGAAAGAACACAACGAAAGGACACTATTCATATAATGAAAGGTTGATTGGAAGTATTAAGTATACTGGCTTAAAAGCTGATCAGTTTTCTTCCCTGGATCGGCTGAGCAATCTTAAGATCTACAAATATTGTTTGTAGGAATACTTTTGTATGTTACATAGGTTACTGTAGCTGTAAAAAATAATTTTTGTTGCAGCTATTTTCATAGAAACGATTGCTTGTTACCACGACCTGCATTCGTAAAGCCTGAATTTCCCGTTGGGGATATTTCGTAAAAGCAGTGGCATGTTCAAGGCTCATGCCAATTACAATCAGCGAACTCAATAGCGTAGAATGAAGAATAAGGATAGAGGATAGGGAAGGAAGGCAATAAAATTATAACAGGTACATAAGGAGTCAGATCTAATAATACCATAATCTCATTAATCTATATTCGTTGGAAGATAAGTCTATAGAAATTAGTTCTTTTGCAAATGAAGATGTCTGCGAATGGGAAAGAGTCGAGTCATTTTGACGGATTATGCACGTACTTAGATCGCGAGAAAAAGGGTGAAAACAAATATCTCAAATACCTTAAACTACGTTTTGCTAATACGTAGTTTATAATATGATGCTTTATAAGCTAGTTTATTGCGATTTGAAACCGACTATGTATTTAAAGTTACTAGTATAGCAGTTTGTCAGTTTACTCATGAGGGTAAAGACCAAAGAGTGCGCTGTTTTAACAGATTTATTTTTTAAAAAATCAACTTTTGAGTTACAGTCTTCAATTTACATTATATTTATGCTTTGTTTCTTTAGGAACACTTTTTTAATTTTTCTTATTAATCAACATTCATATAATATTTAATAATTAAAAAAATCAAGAACGTGTCTCATGCGCACTCTTAGGGTACAATGACTTAAAGAGTGCGCATCCATGGCTCTTAGTACAAGTTAAGAGTACGCATGAGGCTAATGGAAGATTGCCCATGACTGAACATCTACTTTAACCACGGCGAACGTCACACTTAGAACCTCCGAATCCCAGGTAATCGGAGCACTCATCGTGCCACCAAGAACCACACTGACTACACGGGATCCAGTCTTTATCTGGAGGTTCTACGTAGACTTCAGCACAAAGGGGGCATCGAACAATTTCTGTACTCGTACTTGTTTCCAGGTCTATTTGGTGTCGTAGATTTATTTTTATTTAATGTCTGTTTTGTTTTCTTGGCCTTTTCTTCTATTTCTTTTTGTTCTGCTTCTATTTGATTTTTATAAGGAGAACTGGTACTTTTTTGGTGCGCACTCTTTAGGTGCGCACTCTTACGAATCAAGTTTTTTAGACAATTGTCCATGACAGTTAAAATCATTCAAAAAAGATCACATTATAACCTTACTAATAGAAAAATATAATAACCAAATTTCAAGAATAACCCACATCCTCAGGTGGCACCTTTATACAAATCTTTTTTTTTTTTTTTTTTTATAAAAGTGGGAGGCAAACGAGCAGGCGGGTCACCTGATGGAGAGTAATCACCGCCGCCCATGGACACCAGCAAAACCAGAGGAATCGCAGACGCGTTGCCGGCCTTTAAGGGAGGAATAGGTTTAAGGAAGGAATAGGAATTGGGAGGGGGGAGGGGGGGGGAAGGGGCCTCCGGTCCTCACTGGTCGAACGAAACACAACAGCACCAAGTGCCGTTATTTCACGCCGAATATTCGTGATAGGGTGGTATTACGCCGGGCGAGCCGGCCCAATGCGTGCTGCGACGCAGCGTGGCTCTACCACTCAGTCAGTGTTACTCATTTAGCACCACCCAGGGATCACGTGTAGGGTCTCAAGGGTAAACCTACGGACGCGAGCAACTTTAACCCCCAAAAAAAAATCTTGTAATACGTCTTCGTAATTGAAATACGTAGTCAAAAACTTTAAATTGCAATAATTAAATTAATACATACCGCACCAACTTAACAGCGTGTCTGCTGATTCCAAACGTCACTGTCAACTGACAGTTAGCGCTGTGTTGCCAAACGTTGAAATTTCGTACCATTTAAAAGCTGTGCGTACTCTTTGGTAGTGCGTACTCTTAGGTGGCTTTACCCTATAAAGGTACTACCTACCGCTATTTTAAATGATAATGCCCTAAATCACAAAATTTAACAAATACGATTTGGGTTTTTCGAAGGTTTCCATTAAAGAGATCTCTTATTAGGGATGCTGCAAAGGGATCCCAAATGTAAAGGCTAAAAGCTTCTATGCCGAGAAATCATTTGGTTTTCTTAATTTAACGTTTTCCGAAAAAATCACCGCTACCTAAATTACGAGTATTCTAAAGCAAACCTTGAAGTCAGAAAAGGGATGGCGGCTCGTGTACCTAAAACCAATTGGTCTGTTGAATATTTGATCATGTAGATCTTAAATTCGACCTTCCGTATTGCTTCAAGCCCTAATTAAACCTAATTATACTTATACCTTTAAAAAAAGTTGGGTCGGCGACGACGCCTTAGTGATACGATATGTACTTCGCTACCACAGAACAGAAAACCTCTTTCTTCTGTTCTGTGTTCGCTACGAAAAGTGCGTACCATAAATCCTTCTCCTTACATCTTTAATTTTATTTGTACTGGCACCCAAGATCAACCGTTAGTTATAGTTAGTTAGTTAGGTTATGCAACTAGTGACAGACGTCTCTGCGCTGCGCAGGAGACCATCTGCGTTTTAGGTCTTGACGCTGAATTAGAACCCGCCGAAGCGTATTCTTCATTCAGTACTCAAAAACAGAACCATACACTTTTCTCTTCTGACATTATGACTTATGCAGCTCTTGTTACCTACTCGCGAACCGTGTCGCCTAGCGGTGAAAGAATACTACCACCCCCTCTCTTCCCTTGGGTGTCGTAAAAGGCGACTAACGGACTAAATACTGCATATTATACCTACATCTAACAGCATAGAGCGGCGATGGGCTCACCTGTCACGCTGAGCACTTGTGCAGTCGATATTAAAATTTGGTGAAAAGGGGACTCTACGGTAGAGGACTACTCTTGCTGTTCTATTATATGTATGTATGTGTGATTATAGATACATATAATCACGACTGACACCGACACGACAACATATGATAATATGTATGTATGTGTGTAGCCTGTGTAGGTTCAACGCTTTTCCTATTATTGGTTGACGACATCACGGCGCACATTGCACATAGCAAGTTTTCTCTTTTTGCAGATGACCTTAAGTTATACCGTATTGTTAGCTCCCTTGAAGATATGAATCTACTTCAGCAAGATATCAATAGCATTACCAACGGTGCGATTCAAATCAAATGTGCTTAAATGTTAGTAAGTGCCATCACATCAACATTACAAACAAAAAGAACATGTATCCCTCTGTATATAACATCAATGGTGTCATTCTGTCGGAAATGGAACAGATTCGTGATATGGGTGTTATAGTGGACAGAAAACTGAGTTTTGTATCTCATATAGATAACATAGTTAAATAAGCGGCAATGTAATTGGGATTCATTAAGAGATCTACTAAAGGCTATTCTATTCTATCACAATGCGATTTATACTATTCAACGCCTTAGATATAAGTGTGTTAGAGTATGCAAGTGTCGCATGGAACCCCATAGTATGCTATTCACTATCAACGAATCGAAAATATACAGCGTGCATTCACTAGATATCTCGCATTCACATCACCAGGTATATCCCATAGAACTCCTTACGACAATCGACTATCGTTCTTCAATATTCAGTCGTTACTTGCACAACATTACTTTTCTGCACAGCCTTCTCAATGGCCACATGAATTGTAATAACCTCGTGGAAGATGTCACACTCCACGTACCGTTCCGTCCGCCTCGCCAGCCAATGAACAAAACTTTCACGCTACCTTTTATTAGGACGAATTTTGGCCAGAATGCTCCTCTTTACCGCTGCTTCTCGAAATACAATAAACTCAATAAAAATAACGTTACGGGTATGGAAATTTTCCACGACTAGATAGCAAAATTCAAAATTAATGTTCTGAATCTGTTCGATCCTTTTGACTGAAACTGTCCAGATGTATAATATTAACCTACCTGGTAAGTGGCAATGTCAATATTTATTACTTTTCTTCCCTTCGTAATAATATGTATAATTATACACTATTTATTATGTTGTTGTATGCCATGGATTTGTACTAAAAGCGATTGTGGTGTGGCCAGGTCCGGCCGCTGGTGGATTATTTTGATTAAGTAATAAGACATCGTATAAATTATAGGATACGATGTCTTATTACTTATTCAAAATAATGCAAATGCAAAAAGTACAATTTTTCTGCTAATGTTGTGTATGCCTGTAATTGGTATATATATAAGAACTTAAATTGTAAGCTTATAATATTTAACAATGTACGATGTAATAAACGGTCGGTGTACCTTTTCCATAAATAAATAAATACTCGCGAATAGTAAAGACATCCGCTGTTTACGATCGATTTCATCAATTTCCATCAGCTAACACGAGACCCGCATGATCCCGCGGCGGGATTGCCTAATGGAAGACTTCCGCGAATAAATTCGGCACATTTTAAAAGCAATTTTAAACAAACGTAGATCCTACGCGGTGCTCGCTTATTGTTTTGCCAAAACTGTTTGTTTGTACCATTTAGACGTCATCACCATGCTATATACGTCCCACTGCTGGGCACAGGGCTTCCCATAGGACGAACATATCTAAGGAATTTGGGTCATACATATAATCACAACTCCTATCCTTAAAAGGTCAGTCAGAGACTAGGCAATGAGCACACAAAATAAGCCTTCCACAGTTCACCCTTCACCAAACAGCGACTGCACATGTGCTCAGCGTGACAGGTGGTGAGCACATCGCAGCTCTATGTTTTTGGATGTATGTGCAGTCTTTAGTCCTTTAGACGCCGGTAGTATTCTTTCACCGCTACGCGACTGGTCATAGCTAATAACAATGCGTGTTGGTGGGTTTTAGCGACTGCCATCTTTCGACAACATCTGTCTTACGACTTTACGTGTTTCCGAAGCACGGAGGAGCTCGAGATGATTTTGAATTTGGTCACCTATTTAGTTACCCGGCATTGAGATAGCTGCTTAACTAGCAAGATCGCAAACCTTAGCCACTGCGCACCGAGCTCCTTGAGGGTTACCTAATGGAATACCTTTTTATCCCCTACATGTAAGCACTGAGCCTTCATCTCTCCTGATGGTAAGTGACAATAAGGCAGAAGGTGGAAGCGCGCTTTACCCAGAATCCAAAATACTTAGGAACTGGAGATCTAATCTTTAAATTGTTGGAACACAACAATGCCATTAACATATTGTTATGACGCCAGACTTTAGATAAGATGGTGATCAGACAAATAGGTAAAATACATTTCTGCTAAAATGTAAATTAGAATTAAAATTAAACTTTCCTACAATCACACCAATTATCTAGCCCAAGAGAAGCTTCGAAAAAACTCGTTGAATGGTTACTAGACAACGGATAAACATACTTAAAATACTTAAATACAGTATGTATTATTATATTATTATAGTATTTGTTATACATAGAAACACGCAGACCCGAGACAATTTAGAAAACAATAATTTCTAAATTAACCCGACCGGGGATCGAACCCGGGACCTCAGAGATGGCGACACCATGAAAACCGGTGTACAAACCAATCGACCAAGTCGGTCGTCAACGTAAATGAGCGTTCATCTTAATTTCTTGTAAAAATAGATTGTAACTTAGGAGAAACGTATTGCTGTTAAACAAATGAAGGTGGTTATTCAAATCTAAAATACCATACAACAATGACGGACCTCTTTGCTTAGCCCCTCAACCCGGTACGCCTTCAACAAAGCGAAACAATGGTAAAGTAAAAAATTTAAAAGAATTCTATGAAAAGCAAAGCTGCTTTTAGTTGATCCTTCTAAAGAATACTTATACAATCATCAAGTATTACGGTAATGTTAAGGAATTTTTTTTTTGTTTCTTTATTTTGCTACTTAACAAAGACAGCTAAAAAAACACTGTAGCAGTAAAACTGACATATTATCCAAAGGTCGCAGATTATAAGGAAGCGCAGTTCTTAAAAAGTTTGTGTGATGAAGACGTTAATACGTACAGAATACATGATTCTCAAAACAAGTAACAGAGGTCACTCATCCATGGGCAGTCTAATATATCAGTTGCTTAGCATCCACTATCGAGATAGTACAACACGGATCCCTTCAATCTATTAATATACGAGTAATAGCAAAGATACTTGTAACCAAGTAGGCACGTTATGAAATAGGGGATACATATAAGAAAAGTGTGCTTATAATAAGAGACAAGAACTCAAGTGGCTTACAAGGGTCAGGCCCTTAATCTATTATCTCAACAGACAAAGCTCACTGCCAACCCACTCCATGCTAATGCGACCGAAGGTTTTGGCAAAGTACCAACGTGATATAAACTTCTTACTAACTTGTACTGATTATGAACGACGGCATTCTGCTAATTTTAAGATATTTTTTTCTTGCAATTTTTATTTATATACATACAAACATACGTTAAAATCATGAGGACAGCAAAAGTGTTTCTCTACCATAGTCCACTTTTCACTAAATAGCGACTGCACATGTGCTCAGCGTGACAGGTGGTGAGCCCATCGCCGCTCTTTGCTGTTGGTTGTATGAGTAGTCTTTATTCCGCTAGTCGCATTTTACGACACTCAAGGGAAGAGAGGGAATAGTAGTATTATTTCACCGCTACGCGACGCGGTTAATTTATAAAAAAAAATATTTATAATTATTTAAACCTAAACTGCTTTCTAATTCTATGAAAGTTATACGGGATGATTTACTTAATAAACATACTTTTCGTTTCTTTCTTGATGAAATCACTTAAGAGGCGCTTACACGGGCAATTTTTTGGTCAATTATTGCTGGCAATACGTATTGATCAATATGGAGCAATTAGTGGAGCAATGTGGAGCAACATCAAAAATTTTCGGCAATTGTTTCGGCAATTGTTTCGGCAATATTGCTGATAATTGCTCCATATATTCCAATTGCTGAATGTTGCCGACACGTATTGCCGAATATCCAGTGAGTCTGGAAATTATTAGCAATTTTGTTTCCTGTCTCGCTTGCACTTATTGATTTTGCGGCGTCTCGCTTCCGTGGGGACAGCGAGCGCTTGGGTGTTTTTTTTTATAATGGCTTCGTGCGGTCAGCACATTTAGCCAGTGTAAAGTGATATTAAACTGAATATTTTATTTTATTATATTATTACCATATAGGAGACAATAAAAAGCAACAGTAAAACAATAGTAGATTGTTATACAAGGAGCTAAAATGACGCAAACGGACTAAAGACTGCACATACATCCTTCAGCATAGAGCGGCGATGGGCTCATCAAAATAATACTACCAACCCTTTTCTTCCCTTGGGTGTCGTAAAAGGCGACTAACGGACTAAAGACTGCACATACATTCTACCGTATAGAGCGGCGATGGGTTCATCAAAATGATACTATTAACCCCTCTCTTCCCTTTAGTGTCGTAAAAGGCGACTAACGGACTAAAGACTGCATTTACATCCAAACGCATAGAGTGGCGATGGGCTCATCAAAATAATACTACCAACCCCTATCTTCTCTTCAGTTTCGTAAAAGGCGACTAAAGGACTAAATAAATACTGCACATACATCCAACAGCATAGAGCGGCGATGGGCTCATAAAAATAATACTACCAACCCCTCTCTTCTGTTCAGTGTCGTAAAAGGCGACTAACGGACTAAAGACTGCACATACATCCTACAGCACAGAGCGACACACACATACAGACAACTATCAGAAATTCTAAACAGATACATGAAACTTTTGTATGAATCCCCAGTAGCCAGAAATCGAAGGGTTAGGGCAAGTTTCGTCGATGCAGAAGTTTGTTCTCTCATATTGGTCATCTGTTTCGTAATTAATGGGCCAACTTTATTCAAAAGAAATTCAAAATCACTTCGGGATATTCGAGTAAAGTTTTTAAATAAAATGTCATCTAATTCACAACACAACGATGATTGATTCCGTCTTGCTAAAAACGTTCGTACCCAAATATGTCTGTTCCTTTTCTGTTTCCTTTGCTTGTGATTCATAATAATAAAAGCACTGCAGGCTGCCGCTGCAAGAAAATCGTCCTCCATGGCGAGCGATAGTTTTGTACGTGTATGAAAGTATTGCTTCGTATTGCCGAGTTGCTCCATATTGCTCCATATTGCTCCATATTGTTGTTGCAAAACATTTCGCCAAATTGATGCTTGTTGCTGTTGCCGTATATTGCTCCATATTTTCTCACGTCACAATCGCCCAGTGTTGCTCATAATTGATCAATTTTAATTTCCCGTGTAAGCGTACCTTTAGGGCCAGAGCAGACATGCTACTTTTAGCGGCGGCGATCGGCGATTTAGAGCCACCGCACACACGATATAAAGCGTCTAAATCGCCGATCGCCGCTGCTAAAAGTATCGTGTGTGCTCTGGCTCTAAGAAGCTTTTTAGAAGCTGAATGCAGCGACTGAATCGCTAAAACGCGCGATTCCGATACTGCAATCGAACGAGTCGCCAAAACGCGATGCCAGTCGCAATCTGATCGCCGATCGTCGATGCAAAAAGTATCATGTGTGCGGTGGCTCTAAGTTAAGTTTGTAAATGACAAATTATGCCTGTAATTAAGAATTAATATATATTGTAATGCTAGATCTTGTTTTTTACCTGTCAATCAGCTGTTTGCAAACTAATATCCCCTTGTCTATCAGGAAGACTCCTAGCGGTTGCTTAATGCTTACAATTGAATTTCTATTGTGGCTGGTATTATAACAGCTGAGCTAAATTTTATATCAGCGGAGTTGTCAACGCAGCTGCCCGGATTGCAGAGGACGCGGGTTCGATTCCCGCCTGAGGTAGACATATTTTTCAACGTTTCGTTATCTTTGAGATGAGCTCATAAAAAATAAACTAATTTGTGCATGCCTCACTCTACCCCATTCGGATTGGCTTTTTACATATCCCATACAAATATTTGCAACTATTTCACATTTTACGTGTACATGGCACGCTACGACTTACGTTCATTAACATGCCATACTGACTTTAGTTTAGTAAAGTCGACTAAGCGATTATGATCACGACACGACATGCGCCGACCTATTACGTTAATCGAAATATTGAGTTTCGATTGCTGTTCTCTCTACTTAATGTTGCGTGCGATGAACATAGAGATTATAGTCCTAACATAAACTTTAATCTAGTACTTATAGTTATATTGGGACTATAAATGTACCTACTATAATCAACACAGGTAGGACCGGTAAACTGAATATTTCGATTTACTTAATTGATCCGTAGATATCACTTGACACCGTTAAGAACCTTTATAAAATATTATAAGCCCTTATTTTGTCATTTTTAAGTATGATCATAACTATATGCCTAGATTCTGCTCATTACTTATATACCATGAATTACGTTTTGATTGAAATTTTGGTATAGGTAGGGCACTAGATACGGAAAAGGGTAAAAATATAACTTTGAGGAAGGGAAATGAAGGTGAACCTTGTATTTAACAAAACTCTCACACAGAACAGATTCCAAACCAGTTTCAAAGTACCTTCGTAAAAAATTGCTCAGAACAAATTTAGGTTGATCAGATTACCCGTTTATATTTTAAGTGAGTGACTTCTAATTAAAACTTTCGTCATCTTTTCTGAGTTTGGCAATTGGCGAAATAAAATTTACATATACCGGTATGAGATAACATCTTATCTATCGCAAATTAATATTATCGTAAATCAAGATTGGCAACAGCCCAGTTAAAAGTACTTACAGGTTCTGACAAAATATTTATTAGTTGAATTTCTATTTTCCAGTTCGTACCATTGATCATAATGGTTCGTACACAAATACTTAGGATGTTTAGTAATAGGTATATTGAGCCACTTATTAAGTAAAAAATACAATTTGGTAAAATAGTATTTCCAGTTTGCATGGAACATTCGTGATTATTTTGCAATTTTCAGAGTTGCTCCCATACTAACAATAGTTGTTCTTTGCACTTAATAGGAAATAACACGAAATAAACAAACACGCTGTAAATAAGGTGTGACCTGAGAACTGATTGTACTTTTGTTATAGGCAGTGAATAAGATTATCACATAATATAATTATGACTATATCCCCGAAGGGTTAGTCAGAGGGCGAGGGCAGCAAAAGCGGTCCTCTACCATAGTCCACTTTTCACAAAATAGCGACTGCACATGTGTTTAGCGTGACAGGAGGTGAGCTCATCGCCGCTCTATGCTGTTGGATGTATGTGCAGTTTTTTTTGCCGTTAGTCGCCTTTTACGACACCCAAGGAAAGAGAGGGGGTGGTAGTATTCTTTCACCGATACGCGACATGATTAACACGTACATTATAGATGAACTAAATAAAAAGGCAAAGCGTTTCGTTACGGCACGCGTTGTAAAAATTACTCTTTGGTAAACAACGTTACAATAGCCGGAGCTAACCATAAACTTTGAGAGTGTCTCGTGACTCGCGTCGTCGAGTGTGGGACAATGCGCCCAACAATGGGCACTCCCACTTGGGCTGAGAGCTGAATGCGGAAGCGGGTATCGATCGACAATCGTGTATTTCAATAGATGTGTCACTTTATATGCAAACCTTACCTTATGGTTACGATAATCGCTTGGATAGGCCCGATATCTAACGAAGAAGAAATGCGGCAAGAGGATACTCGTGTCGTCAGTTTTACAATGGCAAATGGATCCATGGTACCTACTTAGTAGAAACTTAAACAAATTGTTTACATTAATTTCTTTATGCAAATACATAATTATGTTTGTTGTAAATAATAATTGTTAATGTGTTTTAGAGAAAAATCCACCATCACACTATCACATCACATCACACTAATATTATAAAGGCGAAAGTTTGTGAGTGTGTATGTTTGTTACTCTTTCACGTAAAAACTACTAAATGGATTTGGATGAAATTCGGCATACAGAGTTTATAACTTGGATTAACACATAGGATACTTTTTATCCCGATATTCCCACGGGAACAGGAACCACGTGGGTGAAACCGCGAGCGGCCGCTAATAATAATTAACTTAATTAGTTAATAATAAACCAAAATTATTGTGGTTTTCTCGTAAATCTCTATCAAGAAAAAGTAAAAATCAGAGTGACTCTAGACGTTACATAAAACAACATTACATTATTCGGCGAGCTAATACGCTTGTGTTGAGACTGAGTTCAGTTTCAGTTTATTAATGGGTAGCCCCATAACACCTTGATAATAGTAGTACCTACTACATAATATCTCATAGGACTTATCAAATATCCAAATTAATAGGGCCAAATGGATGTTTCTAACGCAAAAAAAAACGTTACAGACGTTCTCAGCGTGACAGGTTGGTGAGCCCACTGCTTTATGCTGTTGGATGTATTGGTAGTCTTTAGTCGGTTTGTCGCCTGTGTAGGTACTGTATACTTTTAACAATGAGCGGCTACCACATAGCTCATGTTTCCGGTGGACCACTCCTCGGAGACATTCGCTTGCTCATAATCATCTGCTCTTATTCTACCCGCTCACTGCTGTAGGTACGCGCGGTCGTAATTAAGAGGGAACAATACGTGGAAGTGTCATGTTAAATTCTCATACGAAACACAGAAAAACGACGTTTCGTAGTCCCATGTTTCCTCCTTCAGCACTGGACCAATTGTTATTACTTATTCAGCATCGGTTAAAGAAAGAGATTTTTTATGTCTGTATTTTTTTTGAAACCGGTTACTTAATATTTCTGTAGACGCCTTAAAACGGAGTGATTTCGCTAAATTTTAAAGGCTCCTGGTTGTTAAATAAATGACTTATTGCAAAAAATTAGACGTACAGCCGTAGAAAATCTCTTTCTTTCACCGATGCTGAAAAAAATACATAAATTTGTCCAGTTTTAAAGAAGAAAACAGGAAACTACGAAACGTCGTTTTTCTGTGTTTCGTATGAAAATTTTGCATGTCACTTCCACTCAAACTCAACACAAATTTTTTTTATTCAATAAACTTAAAATAAGCATTTTGAATCGTCTAAATTTGTTTGGATGGATGGGCACCCGCCTACCCACCCCACCCATTTAGGAAGTCTTTTAGTACGTAGGGTTTCCTCCTAAGCGCAAGTGAATATCGCCGAAAAATGGTCGACCGGGAACTTCCTGGACCATATGTACGTGTAGTTGTTAGCTTGTTATGAAGTCATTTAGTTCTAGTGTATAATTCACGAAATGGACGAACTGCATAAAGACTAATCTCGAAATGGACGAACTGCGTAATGACGATTCACGAAATAGTCAAATCAAATTAGTGACGAATTGAGTAGTAGGCGAACGGCAAAATGCGAAATGGACGAATTGTGTATTGGACCTACGTTTAACAAATCGTATAATGTTGGGGTCAGCTGTTAGTAAGCAGTGTGTAGGTAAATATCCGTGTCACGTAGCGGTGAAAGAATACTACCACCCCATCTCTTCCCTTGGGTGTCGTAGAAGGCGACTAACGGACAAAAGTCTGCACATACTTCCAACAGCATAGAGCGGCGATGGGCTCACCACCTGTCACGCTGAGCACATGTGCAGGGCAAACTACGGCTTTTGCGGTCCTCATTGCCTAGTCTCTGACTAACCCTTAGGGGATAATAGTTGTGATTATTGGTATGTATGTAAGAAGTCGGTTACCTTTCATTATTTATTTTTATTTATTTATTTATCAACAAAAATATAAAATAATACAAAATTGGTTAGTAGTATCTTAAAGCCTATGTAAGGTTTGTCCAGATACTAAGTTCTCAATATAATATTAAATTTGTTTACGCTATATATATTAAGTAAATAATACCTAACTGATTTAGAAATATAACAATAATATGAAAGTAACAGAAAATAAAAGGTAATATATTTATTAATACAATTCTAGTGTATAGGTATAATTTTGGTGTCTGCTGTTAGTTACGACTAAGCGACAACTCGGACACTTTAAATTTGGACACAGTGTCCGAATTGACACTTTTTAATTTTATTATTTTTTCACTGACAATTCAGACACTCTTAAATTATTGGAGCTGTTCAGTACAGCCAGAATCCACAAACCTCTAAAATATTTTGGTAACGCTTTTAAGAGTGTCCGAATTGTCAGTGAAAAAATAATAAAATTAAAAAGTGTCAATTCGGACACTGTGTCCGAATTTAAAGTGTCCGAGTTGTCGCTTAGTCTTAGTTACGAGTGTGTAGTCAATGTAGGTATATGCCGGTGTCGTGTTAGGTCGTGTTAGTAGGAATAGTGTCACACCACCACACGGTGCCGAGTGACACTCGACACGGGCGTGAAGGGCGCGCCGTCATCACGCTGGACTGGTACAGTCGGCTGAAGAAGTACTTAGGCGATCACTTTTTTTTAAATGTTTACATACATACATATAATCACGAATAGTATGCCCGAATGGTTAGTCAGAGACTGGGCAATGAGGACAGCAAAAGCAGTCCTCTGCCATAGTCCACTTCTCACCAAATAGCGACTGCACACGTGCTCAGCGTGACAGGTGGTGAGCCCATCGCCGCTCTATGCTGTTGGATGTATGTGCAGTCATTAGTCCGTTAGTCGCCTTTTACGACAGCCAAGGGAAGAGAGGGGGTGGTAGTATTCTTTCTCTCACATCTTTACTGAGGCTCAAGGGTTTTGGGGGGAATATCATTTAGCATTGAGCGTTCATGTTGCCATCACTCATTATCATATACTTTAAGCATTACTATGACTCTCTATTATTACGCCTGAAGGACTTGTATCCATGGTCACGATATATTTATAAAAAAATCTTTAAAGATAGACATTAGTGCCGGTGAGCTACTTTTGTTGCCAACTGTACTAGGCTTGATTTATGTTTACTTAACTTTAAATACGCTTATTTAGCTGCGTATAATCTACCCATACACAGGCATGAAAGCAGCTGTCTGATTGATGATCGCACAGCCTAAACTGCTGAGGCGAGCTAGAAACACGGCACCTATGCAAGGGTTATGCACAAGAGTTCTTTTATAACCGTTTTAATTAAATTAAATAAATATGTAATAACGTGGGTGAAACTAGGGAAGGTTTTTGAAACTACCTTCAACTTGGGATCCTCTCCCCAGGTCAGCACATGCTGAGCTACTTCCAATTACTTTTTTTGTATTCATTTTTATTTGTTCATTATTTATAATGTAATAAGAAGTAATAAATGTTTTTTACTTTCCTTTACTGTCTACTTCTCGTTTTCTTAACTAGGTAAAATGCTGTATTACGCATACACTGCGGCCAGAGGTGACATTGGGATATATACTTATGACTCGTCTCCCCCACACTCGCCTATTTAAGAAAAGCTGTATGGAGAAAGAAGAACAAAGGGGTGTCTACTAAAAGACCTAGTCCATTCTTTGCCACGGGGGTGGCTCTGAACAAAATAGATGCGCGACAAAAATTCGTATTGTGGGGGCTTTTTTCATAAAAGATTCCAATGCGTCAACGTACACCTGCGAGAGGGAAGACTCGGCAGGCCACACTGAGATATAAGGACTCCTTGGCAATATTTGGTATTATCTCTTTTACTTGACACTGACTGAATGTGAATCAAATCATTATTTAAGAAAAATAAAACATAATTTTAGGGGAGCTAAATACGAAATTTCCGTTCCATTTCCGCTCCGCCCTTGCTAATACGAAGACTTAAGAGGAAACACTACGTCGACGTGGCATGCAAAATTCTCATACAAAACAAAAAACCACGTTTCGTAGTCCCCTGTTTCCTCCTTCAGAACTGGACCAATTTTTATTACTTTTTCAGCAACGATTATTCATTATTTAAGAAAAATAAAACATAATTTTAAGGGAGCTATACGAAATTTCCGCTCCATTTCCGCTCCGCCGTTGCTAATACGAAGACTTAAGAGGAAACACTACGTCGACGTGGGCTGCAAAATTCTCATACAAAACAAAAAACGACGTTTCGTAGTCCCCTGTTTCCTCATTCAGAACTGGACCAATTTTTATTACTTTTTCAGCATCGATTAAAGAAAGAGATTTTCTATGTCTGTATGTTTGATTTTTTTTAAACCAGCCCCTTGATGTTTCTGAAGACGCCTTAAAACGGAGTGATTTCGCTAAATTTTGAAGGTTCCTGGTTATTAAATAAATGACTTAATGCAAAAAATCAAACATAAGACATAGAAAATTTCTTTCTTTAACCGATGCTCAAAAAGTAATAATAAATTGATCCAGTTCTGAAGGAGGAAACAGGGAACTACGAAACGTCGTTTTTCTGTGTTTTGTATGAGAATTTTGCATGCCACGTTGACGTAGTGTGTCCTCTTAACTGTGAATACCGCCATCGCGGTGTCAAATGAACCCGACAAGCGGCGCATTGATTGCGTAGTCCCCTCGAGTCCATTAGTCCACACGTCCACAGCCAGACAATGTGATCTCGCCGCAGGCTCTCAATTGGGCGTTGATTAAAACTGACAACGCTCTCAGATTTAATGCATTGGATTGTGCGCTGCTATGCATAATACTAGCTGTGTAACAAAGACTCGAGTTCGGTTAACGTATGCAATGTGACATAGATAACCGTAGAATATCTATGTGTATATTATATTATACAGTAAAAGCTCTTTATTCGCGGGGTATATGTTCCAAAAATATGCCGCGAATACAGAAACCGTGAATACGGAATGGTAATTTATATGGGATTATATGGGATACAGAATGAAAGCAACATTTTGTCACCTAGGAACGTTCCTAGGAGACAAAATGTTGCTTTCATTCTGTTTGTTTACATTCTCAAAAACACCGATCGCGGCGAAGGCGGCTATATCAAAGTTTACGGCGATATCATTTAACAACATACTTTAGGCAAAGTTGTAATAAGATCTATTTTACTTTTTTTTATTAGTCCATTTGACGGCATTTACAAAGAATATTGGGTAGTGTCGGTCGGTAGCGGGGTGAGGCATCCTTTGACAAGAGGCGGCAGTGCTACGGCGGCGCGATCAATTAGATCCGCGAATAAAGAAATTACTAGCCGCGAATATAGGAATTGGGTCGCATTTTTTTAATCCGCGAATAGTGAAAACGCGAATGAAGGAAGCGCTAATAAGGAGCTTTTACTGTATTCAAAGTATGCATTGTAAAAAGTAAGTATGTGTTTAAAACAAAACCGATTAGAACTCCAGTATGTAGCGAATGATGAATGATACATCGTATTATATCGCAACTTTTTTCATTTTATGTAGTGTAGTGAAAAAAGTGCATAATGTTTTTTATATATTTTAGCGTTTTATAAACGCTTAACGACGCTTAAGACGACATCCTCAGGCGGGAATCGAACCACGCATCTGGTTTTTACCCGTCTAAATTTGTCAGTGCTTGATGCTTATGTTTTTTAGTCAACATTGCTTTATCAAATCTTAGAAGATTTCCCCTCTTTCTTTTTTACAGTGTTTATAAAAAAGTGCTGACTATCAAAATGTGCTGTAGTAGCCTGTGCTCGACTTATCATAATAATTAAAAAACTAAATGTAAGATGTCTTATTGCTTTTTCACTGTTTTCAATGTAATATGTGATAATATTCATTGCACATTTGAGTGTAAAAATGATGTCAGACCTATTCGAAACTAATCAACACTTCCTGCCACTAACAAAAAATTAAACACGCGACATGCCTCATCGCATATTTCAGTTAAAACCTAACCTATTCCGAACCAGTGATTAGTGTGTGATAAAGTAATGATCCTGATAATCACACACTAATTACTACGTGTTTAATAATGTTAGTCAACAATTGGATTGGGCCGAGACAACCGTTCACAGGCAAAATGGCCACGCCTCAGACAAGCCGTCGCGACTCACGAATGGGTCCTCTTCGTCAATATTTAGATTGGCTCAGATTACTAGTTTAGCCTATTTGCGTCTGAACTGCAATCAGGGCTGGCTATGTGTCGGCTTTTGTTTACCGTGCAAACAAATAGGTTTCATCCACGGTGCTAATATTCGTATATTGTTCCGTGGTTTTATCTATGTGGTTTTATGTAATGTTTGTGGTCGGTCGGGTCACCGACCGACCACAAAGTCAATAGGTCTCTTCTGTTCTGTGCTAATGACTGTGTCTATATTACTTGTATCTGACCAAGTTTTGTATAAAAGTGCATCTCAATTTTAGTTAATCTATTTTTGTTAGTGAGGACATGTAACTATTTATTTATGGAAGCTACACCATTCTGTGGCTACACGCTTCAATAGACCTAGCATGCGCAACACGAGATATGTCGCGGTCCGCGGACGATATTATATTTTCCTTCGATGGCGGGAACGACAAACTATCTCGGTTACAGTTGTCAAAACTCGATAAAATTATGTTGCATGTTTTGTTGCATGGGTTTGTAGACAAAAATACTACCTACAAGCAAAAACTTCGTCGAAACACGAGAAAATGGGTCGAGAAAATTTTCTCGTGTTGTGCATGGCCTACATGAATAAATAAATAAGAGTACCGACGGCAAGCATGTATGAAGAAAATATTGTTTATTAAGTAAATGAACTTCAGCTGCCGCCCAGATTGAGGAGGACGTGGAGTCAATTCCCATCTGAGGTTTTTTCAACGTTTCAATATCTTAGGGTAAAAATTGAGTTCTTATAAATGTTAAAATTTTCGTCCACTTATGCTCAATTTATAAAGTTTGTGCCGATTGTATACATTGTTAAGGTGGCGAAACGGTCTGCATGCGATTTATTAGGGTTGTTGCCCCTGTAAATTCGCAATGGTCGGGTCGGTTGTGCTGATATTTTCATGGTTTATGGTTGAATAAATGGCTGGTAAGACGTTTTGTGTTGTGTCCAGTTGTGTAAGGTGCAAAGTAGTATAGCACGTTAATTACTGTGTGCTGTACAATTTATGTGTGTGTGTGCATTGTAGTACAATTGCTTAGTCATAGTCCCCCACGTATTATAGTATATAATCGCTTATAGCCGCGCCCGCCTGCGTCGCGGCCGCGCACAAATCGTGCACCCTGTCTCCATTGTTATTTTAGAATCCTATCGATACTATCGATAGTTTTGACACATGACGGTACTATCGATAACGTACAATCGATTCGAATAGTTTTCGAGGTCAACAATAGCCAAACTAACGATTGTTCAGCAACACTGGTCCCGTCGCAACGCATCTAGCGTTTCGCGCGAGCTCCGTACGGAACGGCCGTCGTCGCCGCCCACCGGCGTCGCGGTTGCGCCCCAATTGTGCACTCTGTTTGCTTTTGTTTATGTTTTTTAACCTTTTCTAAGTGCTTACCTTGCCAGCAGCGTGGCGTCAATCATCTGCGGCTGCCGCGCGTCTATGACGATGACGTGCGGCGGGCGGTTCTCGCCGTCCCGCCGTAACGCGTCCAGCGTTTCGCGCGCGCTCCGCACGGAGCGGCCCTCGCCGCCCGCCCGCGTCGCGGCCGCGCACGCCGCGCTGCAAACGCGCGACGCACGCTCCGGAAACACGCATAGCAACTGTGAAATGGTGGATCGTGTTACTATGCTTATTATCATGAGGTATTAGTATTAAGTATTTACCCCATCCATGTGGGCATATGACCAGCAGCGCTACGTTTATAAGGCTGATGATGATAAAAATTAAGAGATACGTAGAATAACCTCCCAAGGGTCAGGCCTAGAGTCTAGGGCAGCGGCCGCTGGTAAATTCATAAAGGTTTCCCTATTCATTTGATTTATATACTTTAACGTTAATTCACCTGTTAGCATTTAGTTAAGGGATTTCTATGTATCTGGAACCCATTTCTTTTATGGTAATAATAAAGATTATTATTTGCTTTAACCAGCTCTACCAGACAACTGGCAATCGCTCGCGATTATTTTGCGTTAAACACTAACGCTTTAGCGTTATCAATATTTAAATATCTGGAGGATCTTGGTTTGATTCTCAAATGAGGCAAAGTGTGTTTTGGATTCTGTGACTTCGATGCATAGCCTGTGTTTGTGACCACTTGATTACAAAGATGGAGGCCTTTGCTTAGCAGAAGGACTTATTATTTACAACCTTAATTTTTCTTAATACAAAAACAATTAAGGGTGAGTCCCACCCATGAAACTGAACAACTTTCCCCAAGAAACCTATGTATGACAATATAATTTCGATCTCCCGTCATCAGTCGTCGTCAGCGGATCGGACAGTTTTAGATTAAAATATCCAAAAAAACTTAAGAACAAACGTACATACATTACATATAATCACGACTATTATCCCCGAAGGGTTAGTCAGAGACTAGGCAATGAGGACCGCAGAAGCAGTCCACTTTTCACCAAATAGCGACTGCACATGTGCTCAACGTGACAGGCGGTGAGCCCTACGCCGCTATATGCAGGTGGAAGTAACTGCAGTCTTTAGTCCGTTAGTCGCCTTTTACGACACCCAAGGGAAGAGAGGGGGTGGTAGTATTCTTTCACCGCCACGCGACACGCTTGCAAGCACATGCAAAATAAGGAATCCACTATCAGCTACACAATACAAGCAGCATATTGTTAAGGGCATTTTAGTAGTTCGCATTCAACCTGTGTGTTCAGGCGTATGCACGAACCGGGACCGTTCGTGAGACGAGCTATTTTCTCACTTACATACGCGTTATACATAACGCTCTCCAAAAGCTCTCTATGGACTCTATGTAATCTCCTATGCAGGAACGTTAGCACTGATTGGTGCAGTGCAGTGTATAACTACATACATAATACGTAACAAACAGAAAACATAATAACAAAAAGGCGACTTAAAGGCTAAAGACTGCATTTACATCCAACAGCTTAGGGCGGTGATGGGCTCCCCACCTGTCACGCTGAGAACATGTGCAGTCGCTATTTGGTGAAAAGTGGACTATGGTAAGGGACTGCTTTTCAGGCCCTCATTGCCTAGTCTCGACTAACCCTTCGGGGATAATAGTCGTGATTACATGTATGTATTTATGGGAATTGAACTCCGAATATTAAGCCGATCGCTTGGCCACCGAGCATAATGATCCAATTTAAAATGAAACTATATACGAGTACCCAAAATCAACGAGGGTATTAAAATAATATCAAAAAGGTCGGATCTCGACATGCGTGGTGCTAATCGCGTTAATTAAATCTCCAACAATGTTATGATCACAGAAATTTATCTAAATAGAAGCCGCATGCGTACGTACTTGCTTGTCAAAATAGTACTAAAAGGATGGTAAAGTCCCGTCTTTCGACCGCGTTTCATTTAGCCGTAGCACGGGAAATGATAAGAATTTAAAAATAAATTCTAGTTGCTTAGTATCGAACTGTAAAAACTGTAAGTACAAGAAAGTTTAACCGAGATAACCAACAAGTTACAACCAACCAACATGTTATTAAATTGGGTTAGTCAGAGACGAGGCAATTGAGGACCGCAAAAGCAGTACTTGGTCATAGTCCACGTTTCATTAAATAGCGACTGCACATGTGCTCAGCGTGACAGGTGGTGAGCCCATCGCGGTTCTATGCCGCTGGATGCATATGCAGTCTTTAGTCCGTTAGTCGCCTTTTACGACACCCAAGGGAAGAGAAGGGGGTGGTAGTATTCTTACACCGATACGCGACACGGTTATTAAATAGGTAAAAGATTTTTAAATTGACACAGAAAAAAGTGGCACACTTGGTTTTTATATGTAGCTAACATGCGGCTTCTATTTAGATTTATTTCTGTGGTTATCATCAAACAAAGGGTGTACTGACCTCCAAGGGCTCCGGGGGCGAGTAGATCAGCGACGAGGGGATGTACGAAGGAGGCGGCGACCTGTTCTGCAAAAGAAAACACGCTGTGTAATACGCACGACATTGTTATACTTAACACACACGACACGACTCATTAGACGTTGTTGCGGACTTCGAAGACATATGAAGAAAATATACACAATCCTCTACTACATCGTAGCAAATCGTAGCAGAGTAGTGGCAGCTTTGACAGGCATAATATGTATACGGGTGGAATTTTGTAATGCCACCTTAAGAAAAGTACTCTTAATACTGTAGATAGAAAATTTTACTCAAAGAAAACATTTCTTTATTTTTGAAAAGAAAGAAAACTGCATTCATAGATTTTCGAAAATTCGATTGCCACACCCGGGAATTGATCCAACTAAAATCTTTAAAAATTACACGCTGTACTTTTATTACATCGATTATCGTTAGGGTCAATTATAAGGATGAAATCTCTCAAACAAACTTGATGGTAACACAGGTAACTCTCTTAGAAGAATTAATTTGTGTATTCAAGAAAATGGAGCCCATTTCGAGCAACTAATTACTTAGTTTACCATTTTCTGTAAATAATTTCAATAATTTAACATTTCATGGTTTTCTTTCATTTAATTTTTCAAGTTTGTTAGAGAGATTTTATCCTTATAATTGATCCTAACGATCAATGTAATATTAGTACAGGGTGTAATTTTTATAGATTTTAGTCGGTTCGATTGTAGTAAGCAAATTTTCAAAAATCTTTGTATCCAGTTTTCTTTCTTTTCAAAAATAAAGGAATGTTTTCTTTAAGTAAAATTTTCTATGTACAGTATTAAGAGTACTTTCCATTCAGGTGGCATTACAAAATTCATTTGTGTACATTTGTGTTTCGTCAGAATAGCCATTTTTGAAGAAGCACTTTGTCATGTTGACTTGACACTTCGACACTACCAAACGAAATGCGTACCTAGCTAAACATTGGCAAGATATTTTTTAAATGAATTGGACCACGGAACTCTCAAAAGGTGCTGTGGTCCAACTATTTTTAAAATTGGACAACTGCCCCTATTTACTAGACCCATGGTCCAACTAGTTGGACAGGGCAGTTGGACTACTGCCCCGCACTGTCACTAGGTATACTTTTTGAACGGACGTTATGAGAGCGTTGATTGTGCATCTATTTTAATAATGTGTAATCGAAGGTTGCGGAGTAGGTAGATACTACACTACTAGTTTTTTTATTTTTAATAAGGCAACAACTACAATGAGAAGTTCGATGGCGCAGCAGCTAAGGCGAGTTGGGCGCAACCGCAACCCAAAATCAACCAAATTATCCCTGTTTAGCAACTTTCGCCATTCGTAATATTTGATTATTTGCGTTAAAAAACGCTCAAATAAACTTATAGAAAACGAAACGTTCTTATTTCAAAAATTTTTTTACACTGCAAATTAAGCCGTTAGGTCCTGGCTGTAGTCAGAAGATGTCAGTGGTAAACACGAGTCATGTCAGATGCCTGAAAGCTTTCACTTCTGGTTAACCTTGCTTTTGATCCATGCAAACGGATAATGACCTAGGGCTGTATTGCCTTTGAAACAGAATATTATATCTCAAATAATATGTTCCTGAGCAAATTGCAATTGTAAAATATAGAAAAATAGTTCAAAAGCTACGGTTAAACAGTCTACCTGTGACCATGGTATCTGCAAATGTTAGGATAAAATAGTAGGCCATCATCATTATCATAAGCTTATTATAAACGTCCCACTGCTGGGTACACTCACTAGACGTTGTTGCGGACTACGAACACATATAAAAAAATACACAATCCCCTAATACATCGTAGCAAATTGTAGCAGAATAGTGGCAGCTTCGACATAGACATAAACAATGTGTAATGGCATCCATTGTACCAAGGAGAATGACCAAACCAGCCTATTCGATATCTATTGCGTCTTAATCATTCACATATCAAAAGTGTTCTCTTAAGTTATAATGATTACTGTTAAAAAAGGTTTTCTATAGAACGCCGCGTGAAGAGTCAAGTAATAAATAAATGCTGAACTGAACTGATAGTCATACGATAACAGTTACCATAACGTCAAAATACCTAAAAAGTCTTAAGCTAAAAATGAAGATAGCTTTAAACTCCCGCATGATATTGTAATGTTTTTTTTTCTACATAATTCAGAGCATTGCTGCTATAGATTACTATTTATTTCATTAAAGCGCAGAGTTACGCTAGCTAGCTAAAAAAACTAGCCTAACTCTCATAGTAAAATGGTCATTCTCCTTTACGGCTGGATTCCAAGCTCAAATATACATCATAAAAATATATTTAAAAAATATAATAAAATAGTTTATTTTAAATGGTTAATTCGTTACTTTACTATGAGTGTTTTACGTCATTTTTAGTGTTGAAAACCAATTTTTTGCAATTTTTTGCATTGCAAATGTCAGGATAAAATAGTAGGCCATCATCATCATCATCATTATCAGCCTATAAACGTCCCACTGCTTGGCACAGACCTTTCCACATGGACAACAACACACGGGGAAGTTTGGTTATCCCACCATGTTGGCTCAATGCAGGTTGGTATGATATTAGTAAGAAATAAATAGTACTTACCTACATATAATCACAACTATTATCCCCGAAGAGATATTCAGAGACTATAGTAATGAGGACAGCAAAAGTCCTCCACCATATACACTTTTAAACTTTCGCGTTTATGCACACATATTTAGACGGGATTTAACGCAAAACTTCGAGTATAAAAGGTATGCGTAGAATGCCTTTACTAAGGGTGGATTCGACCAAACTGGAATAAGACTTACTCCGAGATTAGTCTATACAAATTCGGCGTTTAATCTAGGTATAAGACCTTATTCCAGTTTGGTCGAATCCACCCTAAGTAGTTTTGCGTTAAATCCCGTCTAAATATGTGTCCTCTACCATAGTCCACTTTTCACCAAATAGCGACTGCAAATATGCTCAGCGTGACAGGTGGTGAGCCCATCGCCGCTCTATGCTGTTGGAAGTATGTGCAGTCTTTAGTCTGTTAGTCGCCTTTTACGACACCCAAGGGAAGAGAGGGGGTGGTAGTATTCTTTCACCGCCACGCGACACGGTTATTTTGTTTTAAAATAAACCCGAGTTGATCTGTATAATCAGTATTTCATTTCACTTTGATTAGCGTTAAATTAATTTGTAGTAGTTGTATGAGTTCTTGCTAAACCCATACACCTTGAATGCTTGATGATAGAAATCTGTGGTTGTTTGTATGAATGATAAAACTTGAAGAGAAAATTACTTTGTTTATTACGCTTCTACAATAAGGCTATTAATAAAACTGCTGATGATAACGAGCGTGCGATCGGCAGAGACACTTGATTACACACTAAAAACTATGAATTAATTATTGCTACAATTATTATAAAAACGCTGATGTGCAAATACCTAATGTGCGGTGAATGACCGTACAGGGCCCTGATTCTGTATCGCAATCTATAGATTCCACACCTAAACCTTACCGCGCACAAACGTCAAACGCATACGTTTTGGGGAAGATACCGTAACTATTTAATGAATTAACGTGGTTTTGAAACAAGGAATCGTTACAGAATAAGGGCCCAGTAGTGATACCGGTCATTACTGCTTTGTACAAAATATACATTAGTTAGTATCCTCTCGATTTCTGTGAAGTCATAATTTTGATTGACATTCATTTATAATTTTCTAATCCACACTGTCATAATTACTTATGAAATTACCTTTCTGCAGCACCAAGGAGTATAATACGTGCATGCACTCACGTCATTTATCCCCAAAGAGGGTTAGTCAGAGACTGGGCAATGAAGACCGCAGAAATAGTGCACGTGGACGGCCACGTTTTATAAATATAAATAACAAGTGTACCTTCTCCATCATCATCATCATCAGCCTATAAACGTCCCACTGCTGGGCACAGGCCTCTGGTGGACAATAGCACGTGGGTGTGAAGTATCGCGACAAAACAAGCGGCCAAAATTGTCAGTTCCGAGTACAGAGTGCTTCGAAATGGACGTCAAGGAAATAGCTGTAATAGTTTATTTTGCAAGTAAGAAGCGAAAAAAAATGAAGAAAAGATTCAGGATTCATCCATTACTATGTAAAAGATATTATAAAGGATTAGGTATTTCCACAGAAAATTTATAATTTTAAAAATTAATTAGTTTACACTCACACGAATTATCTAGAGTCTAGACAAAGATAAGTATTCTTTTGAAACTTGTTAATACAGTAAGTTAACGGATAAATATACATAAACATAGAAAAATCACCCAGACCCGAAATCAATTTAGAAAAAACGGTTTTTCTCTAAATTTACCTGACCGGGAATCGAACCCGGGACCTCAGAGATGGCGCGACGCCAGACCCGGCGTGCTAACCACCCAACCACGGAGGTCGTCGTACATGTGTTCAGCATAATAGTTGGTGAGAGCATCGCAGTTTTATGCTGTTTGATCTATGAGCAGTCTTAATTCTGTTAGACGCCTTTTACGACACCCAAGAGAAAAGACGGGTTGGAGGAATTTTTTCCAGTGAGCTGCTAGCCATACAGATCATCATCATCGTTATCCTACTATTGTAAGAGTGTATGGATATTTGTTACTCTTTCACGTAAAAACTACTGAATGAATTTGGATGAAATTTAGCATACAAATAGTTTATAATCTGGATTAACACATAGGATACTTTTTATCCCGATATTCTCACGGGAACGTATGGATGGATGTTTGTTACTCTTTCACGTAAAAACTACTGAATGCATTTGGATGAAATTCGACAGATAGTTTATAACCTGGATTAACACATAGGATACTTTTTATCTCGATATTCTTACGGGAACGGGAACCACGCAGGTGAAACCGCGAGCGGCCGCTAGTCTATTATAAAGTAAAGTCGCGTTTTCCTCTGTCTGTGGCACCACTCTATTCTCCTAAACCACGCAATGCATTTTTATGCGGTTTTCACTAAAAGATAGAGCGTCAACTGAGGATGGTTTTTGTTTATATTTTATAGATATATTTTATTAAATAGCTTGTCTTTCTAAGTTAACGCGGATGATGCCGCCGGCTGCGGGCCGCTAGTATGTAATATAATTTAGTAATGTTTACTTAAGTTTATCTCTAATCTAATGGATACTAAGGATTTATTACAATCTTGGATTAATTATACCCAGGATTACCCATTTTTGTGTTAATCTTACAAAGATATATTCAATTAATCGATGTTACGTGTCTGTACACACGCCAGAGGTCAACCTATCTAAACCTGTCCATTTTCTCTAAACGATTTTGATTCTTAAACCCCAACCATAAAGCTTAAAATATAATGACAAAATTTTAACATTTTCTGGTAGGGTGACCTGGCTGCCGTCTGTACATTGCCAAGGTTCCGCAATCACACTTAAATGTATCAATCTCCACATCAAACGGTGATGGACATTTGATTCGAATGGATCCTTCGATCTGGGAAAGGCGTAAAACGGTTTTTCCATCCAAGAGGCCCCAGAGAATAGTCCAGGCTTCGATTCGCAACGTGTGTTGTATCCTAAAGAGCATTCGAGGCCGCAAACATTTTTCATAACTCGGACAATTGACAGATTTTTTTTTTACTATACTATTTGAGGTTTTTATTATACTCTTATTATTACAAAACCGTGTCGCGCAGCGGTGAAAGAATACTACCCTACTCTTTCCTTAGGTGTCGTAAAAGGCGACTAACGGACTAACACTGCAAATACATCCAACAGCATAAAGCGGCGATTGGCTCATCACCTGTCACGCTGAGCATATGTGCAGTCGCTATTTGGTGAAGTGGACTATGGTAGAGGACTGCTTTTGTTGTCCTCATTGCCTAGTAGTCTCTGACTAACCCTTCGGGGATAATAGTCTTGATTAATGTATGTATGTTATTATTATAGTTTCAATAGGGTTTGGGCAGACTTTTAGGCGGGAAGAAGAAAGAATAGACATGTTTGCATATTTTGGAACATTTAGGTTTAATATGCCGGTTTATGGTTTGTAGCCTCGCCTATTTGTCTATCTATCGTAATTTAAATAACAAAAATGATCGTAATGCTTAGATAATATGACTATATTATATGATGGGATAGTTCATCAGTTGAGGATACAATCCCTAAGTGAACTGCGCTTCTATCTTCTGTTTTATCGTCACAATCCAACAAGTGACATGAAAAATAGGATAAATGGAAAGCTTTTCCATTAGAAGTCTGTTAAAACTGTAGAGATCACGCACGATGACATGGCATGCCCTTCCATTGGCACCGAAAGTAAAAGTGTTACCAAAACTAATCATTTGTTAGTTTTTTTATCCACTGCTGGTAAACACTTGACAATTATCTCACCTGATGGTAAGTGACAATAATGCCGAAGGTGGAAGCGCGCTTCACCCAGTATCCTCAACCACTGAGAAACAGCCTATCTTATCTCTAAACTGTCGGAACACAACAATGATAAGACATTGTGGTAGCTAGCCAGTTGGACTTAACAAGCCCTACTATTAACCAAACCAAGTACACGAAGATGTACCCAATTGAGAAAGTAGGTACATTGTAAAGTATTAGCATCCATATGTCAAAAAAAGAAATTATTGAAGGAGCCCATTGAAAACCAGCGTCAGGCTCCATTGGAGCTGACAAAATGCTGAATTGGCTACCTTTTTAGCTGCGGCCGTTAGACAATAATGTGTTAAGTATTGCTAAGTAATAAGTGTTCTCATATTAATCTGTTTTTTTATCTATGTTTTGTTATACTGTAATTGTTGTAACTGCTTTATGTGTTGTAGCTAAATACACTAGTTTTCATTTCATTTCATTTCATTTCACCCCCCGCTTTGAATACCGGGACCTCAACCGGTAGATTAGCCACTATACCACAGAGGCGGCGTAAAAAGAGATGACGTGTGTCTAGCGCAGATGTGTGCGCCGCAACCCGCAACTCTGTAGAATAAACCGAAACAAAAACATGAATATGTCGAACTCCTTGGTATATTTTTTTATTTATACTGCACTGCCTGTCGCTCTTTTTCTGTTGTCCTATACCACAAAGGTTGTCTGGAAGAGATCGGTTCAAGCGATAAGAGCGCCTTTATTCGCCCACATTAGCTTTTTTAAAATGCTTAAGTACTCTATGTTTTCTTTATTTTTGTGTGTGCAATAAAGCGTTGCATCTATTTATCTATACTTTATTAAACAAAATCAAGTTTAAATGGCGGACTTAATGCTAAAAACATTATCTACCAGTCGACCAGTAAAAAGAGTTAGAAAAAGAAGATAAACGGCGCAAAAAAGATCCTACTAAATATACATCATTTATATAAGTTAAGTACACATATACTACATAAACTACACAAATAATATGGGTGCTGATGACTAAAATTAAAATTATGATCGCGAGTCATTGGCTTAAAAGATACTCGTATGCAATAGCACACTCAGTAGGTATGTGTGCCATGTTATCGTGGTTGATCTCTAGATATGATACGATACGAGTAGGTGTACTTAGCCGGGTAGGGAGGTCCGGGCGTGCTCGGGTGACGTCCGGGCGAACCGGATATCCCCACGGGCCGAGATCGCGTCAGCAATATGATTCGGTTAGTACCGAGCTTGTTAAATCAGAAAGGGAGGCCATATTAATTTGTGTTTGTATTTCATTTAGGTCTAGTGGTTAGCCCAACTAGAGATTCCGCTTAGATTATCAGTAAGTAACTATTATTGTCTTGTCATGTGCTCACCACGTGCTGTGCTCCCCACATGTGGTAAGAACTGCACACAGCGTGGGACTGATGATGATGATGGTTTACTACTATTGCACTCGGTTCGGTCTGGCTAGCTACCACCATATTATTTTTACCTATCGCTATAACGACCATCCTACTTAATAAAATATGATACGTTTTGCCCGGAGCTTATTAAATCAATAAGCTCCGGGCAAAATAATATTTTTTTTTGTATTTTCTCAAAAGGTTTCGCTTTCATCGGCTATTGACGACGCGTCAAGCAATAATTTTAATGAGAAGGTGATGAGAAGAAGAAGGTGATCTTCAGGACTTTACTTAGCTTCGATAATAACATTACGTAAAAAAATATAATTGAAACTATGATTTTGATAACTAAGAGTACTTGTATATATATGTTAACCAGCAGCGAGCGATCGAACGAAACATGGAGATCGAACCGAACTGAAAAGTATCCCGGCCATGTATTCTAATTCTAAATTCCGCCAATTTACGTACGCGTCGCATAATAATGTTAGCATGCCGAGTGCACAGTGAAAAATCACTTTTATAGTAAACTAGCGGCTGCTCGCGGTTTCACCCGCGTGGTTTTCGTTCCCGTGGGAATATCGAGTTAAAAAGTATCCTATGTGTTAATCCAGGTTATAAACTATCTGTATGCCGAATTTCATCCAAATCCATGCAGTAGTTTTTACGTGAAAGAGTAACAAATATGCACACTCACAAACTTTCGCCTTTATAATATTAGTGTGATACCTATAGGCAAGGCTTATTTCAGCGTATTGTTCTAAACGTAAATGCATCTGTGTTGCGATAGTGTGTATTACATAGCATGTAGGTTGCTGGGTATCGAGATCGCGATAGATTTTGTACTAATGACTTTCTGTATGTATGTTTCGTCGTTGGCTTACATGTTGAAAAATGGAGCAGTGGCTATGGCGTTCGTTTTGCGATCTTGCAAGTTAAGCGACTTTCGCAACGCGAAGGTGTGAGACTCTGTATGGGTGACCAAAAAAAAAGAATATCTCGCGTTCCTTTCCCACATTTCCCCTTTCCTCGCTCAAGAATACATTATGTGCACAATACAGTCGTACACCGTATTCGGGACACGTTGAATCAATACTACATACATACATATTCCTTATACTAAAACATACATATACATTTTATTAAATCTGCAAATACCGCTTGTCACGCTACTGGTTACATCGAAAGCGGTAATGGAGTCGGTAGAATGTCGAGTGGAAAATTAAATTGTTTTTTTTTAATCTCGCCAAGCCTCTGATTATCCCTGCTGGGAACATTCTTGTGCTTCGCTGTGTATTCTGTTAGTAGGCTGGATTTACATAGGATGCTCTATGAATAAACACTTGATTTTAAGGTCAAGTGGTCTGTTTGGAGTGTGCTCACGTGCAGTGCGCTGTTTATCTGAAGTGAGTCGAAGCAGGAGCAAATCTGGATAACGTTAAAACTTTTGAATTTTCAGTAAGATTTTTTTAGTGAATCAAAATTGCTTTTAAAAATAAAAATGAAACATATTTCCGTTGTTTAATTTTTTAAATGAAACGTAAAGCTACTTTTTAAAATTAATACCTTATCTATTATGTAATAATAATATTTAGTATTTAAGGTCCTTTTTTAATCGCTTTTAAAACCTATCTCACTTGTCGTGTTAGTAAGTAAATGCACATAATTTATATATTGTTGCATTAATGTTACGGCTGGTAAATGAACCAAATATCAAAATATTTTATATATTCCTTTATAGTTTTATAGTTCCCCAAAAACAACACTGTCATTTTAGGGACACGAAGACAAACGACGAAGTGTTCTTAGAAAAGTCCCGAGGGAACCCATGCAAGCAGCTATTTTTGACACGCGACGTATTTATATATCTTTATATTAATGTTAAGTAACTTGTATTAGAGAGTGTGCGTGAACATTGACTCATGTTTGCCTTTTAAAAAGTGTGGGTGCCAAAATGTTTGTGAAACTGTCGTTAAGATCAAAATTAATAAATGATCATACTGAGAATCAAAATGATAAATGAAAAAAAGACTGCACAGTGCACATGCGCTTGATGAACATAATGTGTACCAAGACATAAAATACAGTATACAGAGCGCAATAAAAAATGAATGTACACCTTCGTCATCGTCAGTTTACGACTCTCTTAATAAAGTGCAAAGTTGAAAGATAAAGACATCTCCACTTTGCCGCAACATTTTGAGAAGAATCGACAACAAACTTAGTGCGGTGGGTCATTTATTATTTACTTTCTCATAAACTTTTATGGCTATTCCTTTTAAGAAACTTTAGCATTCGGCCACGGCCACGACCACTGGCGGTTTGCAATGCGATGCGCGATTTCTTCGACCATTACTTTCTTTCTTTTACAGTTGACTAAGACCCTCGGGGTAGTATTGGTTTTTTTTATAACAGAAGGAGGCAAACGTGTAGGCGGGTCACCTGATGGACAGTAATCACCGCCGCCCATGGACACCCGCAAAACCAGAGGAATCGCAGGCGCGTTGCCGTCCTTTAAGGTAGGAATAGGAATTGTGAAAGGGAGGGGGGCGGGGGGGGGGAATGGACCTGACGAAACAACAGCACCAAGTGCCATTATTTCACGCCGGATATTCGTGAGAGGGTGGTATTACGCCGGGCGAGCCGGCCCAATACGTGCTGCAACGCAGCGTGGCCCTACCACTCAGTCAGTGTCTCTCATTTAGCACCACTCAGGGGTCATGTGTAGGGTTTCAAGGGTAAACCTATGGACGCGAGTAACTTTAACCCCCAAAATTGATTGGTTATAGTTGCTAATATCTAAATAATTTGTTATGTAATACAACTTTTTTTAATTATGATTACATTGTGTAGAGAGTCTAAAGATTGTTTGTAAATATAAGAATTAATAGTTAATATATATTTTTTATATCGTCTTTTTTCTCTTAGATTTTCGTTTTTCTCCCAGTTCCCCTACATTTCACTGCCTGTTATGAGTTCTTTTTAAAAAATCGCTCGTTTCTCTGGCCGAGGCCTTAGAGCTGCAGCGTAAACTCTTTGGTCGTTCCCTCGGAGTTTGTAAGGGCTTCAATAATGATGGCACAATGCCGCCCTGAGCCCCTCCATCACGTTAGGGGCGCTCTGTGGGCTGCCAATTGTCTTTGCCCCAACTCGCCTTTTATCTGAAAAGCCCTTAATTAAAACACAAACCGTTTGCGCTCGTTCTTTGTTTTGTGCGAAAACGTGTTATGACGTTGTAGATTTGAACATAGAATAGTGCGGTTATGAGTTGTATACTCTTTGAACAATATTTGAGGAGGTTTTTTTTTTTATAAAAGAGGGAGGCAAACGAGCAGGCGGGTCACCTGATGGAGAGTAATCACCGCCGCCCATGGACACCCGCAAAACCAGAGGAATCGCAGACACGTTGCCGGCCTTTAAGGGAGGAATAGGAGGAGGAGGTTAAAAAAATCTGACAATAAAAAGTTGTTTTGCAGCTGAGTGCAAGAGAGAGCATTCTTTATCAATATAAGGGATATGAACAATTTAAATAAGTAATAGAACTGTTGATAATAGAACCTTTAAGTACTTTGTCGTTAAACAACTTCCTTCAATAACTTAAAAAGTATCAACCAGTAGCATCAACCCATATTTAAGCTTCGCTATTACTAATGTGGTCTAAAGCGAGGCGAGAACGTCTAAGTCTAATCACTTTATTAATTAAAGCCTTATTGGACTTAATGAAAATTTCCAACGATACCCCCCGGCCGCCGCATTAGCCACGTCAGTGTCTTTCCCCCTAATTAGAGTTGTTAAAGACTTGAGTCTTAAGTCCTCCTTAATAATATCGTAAGTTCTTTTCAAAACTCACGTCAAAAAAATTATTTTAGTGCACTAGTCGTCATTTTGATCTTTGAACTTTTTTTAAATAGGCTTGAATCTTGAGCGCGAAACGTACTCAAGAGAGTCTTCCTAAATTTTAAAAATACTATGAATTATTCTAATGCACACATAATATGAACAGGATTTCATGCAAAACTACTTAATAAAGACAATCCTACGCATACCTTTTCACCCTACAATAGATATAGGCTGGTTAGATAGATAGATCTTTCTATTATATTCCTCTACGAGTAAGCACTTTGTCTTTATCTCATCTGATTTTAACTAATGAAATGCTAAGAAATTGCTTATAAATGTTATGGCTACATATTTCGATAGGGTGGTGATTTTTAGCCAGGCAGACTTAACACGAACCACCAACCAAACCGAGTACAGTATGTTGTACTTTGAGAATAGAACTCTGGACCATGTAGTCCGTGGGCGTAGCTACCTCCGCGCCGTATCAATGTGGTGCTTACCCGTTTATAAATGGGAACGCGAAAGTTTAAAAGTGAAAATACTCCTGTATTATAAAATAACGTAATAGCGAAGCTACGAATTTGTCTCGAAGAACTTGATACACAGAAAGGACTGAAAATACTCTTATGGATTAAAACTTGAAGGTCTCAGAGGACTAACACGACTGAAAGTTCTGAAAGGACTTAAAAAACTTAAAACCTCATGACACGAGTAGTCGCGAGTTCTAAATAATCAAATCGAGCCTCGACATAGAGACTTAAGTCTTTCACAACACTACCTCTAATGGACGGCTCGTCACGCCTGCGGAACAAGTTAAGTTTTTTTCGTAATTTTTCGTCGCCACTTCAAATATTTAATTTCTTTTTTTTTTCACGCCGATGCTCAACGCGAAAGTGCAAAGCTTCGGAAGTTATTTTCGGAGATTCAAAAATAATGTGGTTGTGGACAATCTTAAAACCTATACCTACCTACTGTTTCATCATCAGCCTATAAAAGTTTCGCTGCCGGGCAGGCCTCCCACGTGGACAATAGCACGTGGGGATATTGGGCCATAACCCACCACGCTGGCCCAGTGCGAGTTGGTGGGTTTCAACGACTGTCATCTTACGACAACAACCAGGACTAATGGCTTAACGTGCCTTCCAAAGCACGGAGGAGCTCGAGATGTTTTGAGATTGGTCACCCATCCAGCGATCCGGCATTGCGAAAGTTGCTTAGCGGGCAAGATCGCAAGCCGAACGCGCTAGCCGCTGCGTCATCGAGCTCCTGACTTACCTACCTACTGCTTATCTACTTGACTGATTAACACAGCAACCTGCATTGGCCCAGTGTGCTGGGTAATGGCTCCATCTCCCCATGTGTTGTGCCCAGTACTGGGATGTTTATAGGCTGATGATGATCACAGCTAAACATACTAAACGAGCGCGACCTGTCTAAAGGTGCATTCAGGGATGTCATTTAATGTTTATGATAGATATATAATACTTTTATTGTAACACCACAAACAATTATATAATTATGAAAATGAGCAAAACTACATAGATACAGTTTGGCGGTGCTATAATATCTATCGCTTTAAAGCGATTTCTGCCAGACAACCAGCCGGATGGAGAGCACTTATACATAGATCTGAGTTGCGAAACAATAAAAACATAGTTACATAATTATGAAAGCAAATAAAAGAAATAAATAAAGTAAAGTAAATAAATAAAATTTCATTGTAAAAATGTGTTTAACGGTGACGTCGTAAGCACTATTTTGGAATGAGAAATTTTGAGCAATAAGTGGTTGTAAATGCTAATTCACGTCTCTGCGTACAGCAGCATGTAACATACTCGTAAGTAGTATAAGATGAAGTCATTTAATAAATAAATGTATTATGTGTATGTTTTTAATAAGCCACTGTCAAGGCTCGCATCACTTTTTACGCTTAAAACGCTCAAAAGCTACGTAAAAAGCTATGCTACAAAATGAAGAAATAGGAACAAAGATTTAAAAAAAAATCCTACTTATATTATAAACGCGATAGTTTGTTAGTATGGATGGATGTTTGTTACTCTTTTACGTAAAAACTGCTGAATGGATTTGGATGAAATTTGGCATACAGATAGTTTATAACCTGGATTAACACATAGGATACTTTTTATCTCGATATTCACGCTGGTGAAACCGAGAGCGGCCGCTAGTAAAAAATAATAAAACATTGTCCTCTTCTTCCCTCTTTTGTTTATCTGAATTTTATACACATTCCCATTGCATCTCATTGAGAACGTATAAAATTCTCTTCGAAAATGGCGACTGACGGACAACTGTACTGAATTTGTAATAATATACATTACCAACGGAACAATGCGAAAGAACTGATTAGTGCGTTGAGATAGGAACACAGGTAAAAATCTGATAAGCGATGGCAACGATAAAAACCATTTTGGGTGTCACTATCATTGAGAGAGGACACCGCTAAGCAAGTTTTTCGCACTAAGGTGCGGCCGATGAGGTGCAAACGCCTCAGTAATGAGGGGTCTACTTTCAAAACCCCATAGGCACTTTTTCCAAACGAAGATAATTCATGTTTAAAGGACCCTAGAAAATTTTTTCCCCACCATTCAACAGATTTGAAATTAGTGTCAGTTGAGTCTAGTCTAGTCTAGTAGGATATATATTTTTTTATTATGGCGACGTTCTTTAAATACGCGGGATTTAGATTATAAAAATATATTGTTTTTAAATATTATTTTATTTCCAACAAAATAACATTGCAGGAGCAGACCAGACTCCACAGGCGGCACCCGTTTACGAGTATGACATGTGAATCAGCCATCGCTTCGCTCAACCATGTTTTAGGAAACGTAACGACCCGACGCGACGCACATGCCACCACCGCAGAGACACTTTGAGAGAGCATGACACACTCTAGCAACTCCAACTAAAGCAAGAAAACAATAAAAGTTTTTTTTATAATATAAATAAACCCAATACTTTTTGCAAGTAACACAGGTACTTTATGCTTCTTTGGATCCCAATGAACAAATTCACACGTATCCCATGACTGTTGTGGGGTGGGGACGGGGTTCATACAAAATCTCCTATGGTCCTTTTAATACAAAACCGCTTAAAGCATCGTTTGCGACTACAACAATACCGCCCAATAGCCCAATAAGCTACATACTGTTCTAAAGTTACGTGTCGTAATAAAGCTCTGCTATTGGCCAACTCTATTTTACTGGAATTTGATAGTGACAGACTGGTGTTTTAGTGGGTTTTGATACAAATGTTTTAGTGGAATTTGTTTCGGAATCATTAGTGGATCGTGGAAGGAATTCATTGTATTTTGTTTTTCTGGTAATTAATGGATAAATTTTGACCAATATTTGCTTTAGGGGGTTTTAAAGGTCCCTCTTGTGAGTGATCCAAGCGATTCAAGACCTTACGGCCGCTAATCAGTGCGCAAAAAATTGCTTCGCGATGACGTCTCTAGTTATAATACCCATGCAATCGTCACGATTGTAGTTTTCTTTTATTTACCTCGTAGCACGTTACACACGTGCGTGTGACGTTAGGGCTCTCGGTAATCATCGCATTTCAGAATGCAATGAATTAGTAATTAATTATTAGATTTATCATGTTTAATAATTGATAACATAGCCAATTGAGAATGTCTGGCCTGCACCGTGCAAAGAGCAACTGATAGAAATCCGACGAAAACGGAAATACGTAGGTAGTTGCCGACTTTGCCGAGGACCAATTGGTGTCAAAAAAATTTCCAAATTTTTACAAACAGTATCGTCTACTACTAAGCCCCTTCGTACACAAGGCTACGCAAATCTTCGATACTCGACTATTTTAGTCTCCAAGCGACTACCGCCATACAAATCCATTGAGATTCGTATACGAGTCGCGTCGCCGTCATTTGTGCCGCGACTCTAATTTGTATGGCGGTAGTCGCTTGGAGACTAAAATTGTCGAGTATCGAAGATTTGCGTAGCCTTGTGTACGAAGGGGCTAACTCTGCCATCAGTTTAGATTTTGGGAGAGCCGGCAAGAAGCTCAGTAGGCTTTATTTTCTCTTTCGTATTAACGATAAAACAAGCGGTTTAGCGCTGCCTTTCTCGATAGAGGCCTTTGACCATCTGTGGGACATTTTATGGGCTGTACTTTATTTTTACTAGGTACTTTTACTAGGTACTTTTACTAGGTACTTTTGTACTTCTTTCCGTGTCGCGTAGCGGTGAAAGAATACTACCACCTCTCTCTTCCCTTGGGTGCCGTAAAAGGCGACTAACGGACTAAATACTGCACATACATCCAACAGCATAAAGCGGCGATGGGCTCACCACCTGTCACGCTGAGCACATGTGCAGTTATCATTTAGTGAAACGTGGACAGTAGCAGTCTGCTGTCGCGGTCTTCGTTGACTAGTCTCTGATTAACCCTTAGGAGGTAGTTAATAGTCATGATGATGTTGAGTATGTATGTATATAGGGTCCTTCTTAAACAGTACTTGTTTTTTTGAGGGGGCAATCAGTAGGTCACGGAGAAAACGTGTGTGAAAATAAAACCTTGTGTGGAGTTAATTTTCTTTTTTATAAGCCCAAATTTCAACTTTTGGAGGGTTTTGCATTATGTTATTCACAATAGTTGTCAAATGAAACAACACTAGCTCTATCTCTTTCCGCCCGCGTGCAAGAATGAATGCACTGTTGACCCGAGATGACTTGGGTAGTAAGTAACTGTAAAGTTAAGTACTTACCTACCAAAAAATGTGTACTATTTAAGAAGGACCTTATATATTTATGACTTTCGAAAGAAGCTTATCTTGAACTGGATAATTGGTGTGAGCGTACAAAGTTTTTCTCTCTCATCTAAATGTATGAAAGAGCTGTTTTTATATCATCATCATGTATGTATGTACAATTCCATACGCATTTATTCGTAGTGTTAAGATAACACGCAACGGACGAAATCCACGATGATGGATTCTTTTGTGCTCACAAAAATGGCAGATGACGAATTTCATTATTTGCCGTCAATATAATATTTAGCTCGGTTATTCCATATCAGATTCAATATCAAGGGCCAAACAATGGATTCCGTACGCGCGAGCCATTTCGGGAATTTTATTTATTGCTCCCATTCAATTTGCAGAGCCGATGGTGAACATTGCATTGCCTAAACTATCCGATATTAACGGATCAATTGGATATTTCTGGGGATGGTCGGTATAATGAGCTCTGTTGTCTTGGTTCGATTCTGCACAAGACTACACACATAAGAAGACTGCACATATATCCAACAGCTTAGAGCGGCGAAGGACTCACCGTCTGTCACGCTGAGCACATGTGCAGTTGCTATATGGTGAAACGTGGACTATGGTAGGGGACTGCATTTGCGGTCCTCATTGCCTAGTCTCTGACTAACCCTTCGGGGATAATATAGTCGTGATTATTTGTATGTATGTATCCAACTTCCTCAAACATACCGACGTAACTATCTACAGAGTGTTTAGTAATAGCATAGACAATATATCGTCCTTGGTAATAGAATGCAGTGATTTCAAAGTCAAAGTCAAATTATTTATTCAATGTAAACCTTTACAGGCACTTATTGACGTCAATCTAATAATAATAAAAAACAGTTAACTAACTTATAGTTAAGACTTAACAACTAACGAGCTATATATAGTCTGTGCCAGACAAATGCGCATCGCTACCCCCAGTACCACTGCACGCCGAAACAGAATAGTCCCGTCCACCCACTGGACTTTCCCACTGGTGGGTGGACGGGTAATTCATGATTACCCCTCTACCCACTACGCTAGTGTGAACCAAGTTAAGTACGCCAGTAATCGATTAATTTAAAAATTCAATAAATTCTAATAAATTTAAACATTTATTTTGATTTCATTTTATTAAAAAAACAAACATAATCCCGCGAATGGGCCATGCTTTTATTCCTATACTAGCGACCCGCCCCGGCTTCGCACGGGTTACTACCCGTACCCGTACCTAAACAAATTATAGCCTATAGCCTTCCTCGATAAATGGGCTATCTAACACTATATACTATCTAACACTATATACACTATCTAATAATTTTTCAAATCGGACCAGTAGTTCCTGAGATTAGCGCGTTCAAGCAAACAATCTCTTCAGCTTTATAATAATAATATAGATAGAGCAAAGAATAACAAATTAGTATGCGAGCAACTCTGAAAGTGCGGAAAAAAATATTGTTCCATACAAATAACACATATAATTTAATCTCGACGCACGCACGCACTTTTAGCAAGCCGGCGCCGGGTTTGGCGTCGCGCCATCTCTGAGGTCCCGGGTTCATTCTCGGATAGGTCAATTTAGATTAAAATACAGTTTTTATAAATTAATATCGGGTCTGGGTGTTTTTCTATGTTTACGTATATTTTTATTCGTTATCTAGTTTTACCATATTAACGAGTTTCGAAAGTAGCTTATCTTGGGCTGGATATGGTGTGAGCGTAGAAAGTTTTTTTTAAATATAAACTCAAACTCAAACTCAAAATATATTTATTCAATAAACTCAATTAATAATTACTTTGAATTGTCCAAAATTTTAACCTACCACCCATTCAGGACGTCATTTTTTAACTATGGCAAAGAACGGGCGCAGGAAACCACAGCGCACAGAAGCAACGACATTTACAAAAATAATAAAGAAATAATGAATGAAAAATCTGTTTTTTTGGAAATGTCAGAATAGTTGTTCTTCATCAAACGCCCTGTATCGTAATATACGAGTATTTAAGTCCCGTGATACACCCGGACTATGTTGCTTGTCTGTCAAAAATACATTAGCTAACAAATCTCACTCTGCCCTTTGATCCATCCACGTCATAAAAGTGGACTACTCATAAACTAGCCGATGGACATTATCGAAGTACATTTCTGTATGTTTATGAATTTCTGATGCCCCTCTGACGCGACTGCGGCCGTCCTAGTTAAATAAACCGCTTCTGTGTATTTGCTACAAATCGTAATTTATTTGTGAAAGGTTTACCCCGTCCTGGTTACTGGCTATTTTATTCGACTGAATTGGCAAACAAGTGTTGTTTTATATAAAACTTCCCACAGCTAGGTGAATACGTTAACTATACTTATAAGCACCTACCGACGACGGTCACGAATGTTTGTTCGGCCATCACTTGAGAATGGCTGCACCTATTCGGCTAATTATTTTTGTGTTTGTGTTCGTAATTTTTAGGACAAGGTTGTTTTGAAATAGTCACGGCATACAGGGTGTTCACGTGGACGAAGTGGCGCCTCCGGGCCGCTAGTACTTTAAAAAAATTACAGGAATTATGTTTTCAAACATTACTAACACTCTTTAAAAGCGCTGTTTGATTGCTTTTTATTTATATGCTACAGAAAAAAATAATTTTAACTTACAAATCCTCAATCAAACATCATTATTACATTATAAAAAAACTGGAAATGTATACAAATACATACAAATAAAAAAAAACACACGCCTCTTTTTGGTTGTTTAAAAAACGATGTGGAACCTCGTGTTAAGACAAATAAAAAATTACACTCGTCCCTTTTTATGTTTTTTAAAAAACCGATTCCAAAATTAGGCAGAGGCTTTTCATATTTCCCGCAAGGTGAGCGGGGCCTATGAACGGCATAAGTAATTTCTAGCTTTACACCCAAAGTGGGGGGTAACGAGCTGCCCAAATTCTGCCTTTTACAGCGCTCGGGAGTATGCCACGCATAGTTAACTTTGCTGTACGAGAAATTTAAAAATGGGCTATTTGTCGATGTAAAGAATAATTTAATAATTATTCTATTAAGTACGTTTTTTACACAACATTTTTAAAAATAAAGTAATGTAATGACATCCTCTTATATTAAGTATAGCAACCCGGCGTGCTAACCACTCGACCACGGAAGTTGCTTTTCTATATTCATCAGACTGGCTGATATTGCTATTGCTATTTGGGTTTTTTTTGTTGTTTTTGTAATTAAATATTAAGACAAGGTTTGTTACAAGAAAATTTTTGGAAATTCGTCTCGGGGACGTAGTGTTCAGTTCAGTGTTGTAGGTGACAGAATACTACCACCCCCTCTCTTCCCTTGGGTGTCGTAAAAGGCGACTAACGGAATAAAGACTGCACATAGGTACATCCAACAATTTAGAGCGGCGATTGGCTCACCACCTGTCACCTATCAGTCACTATTTGGTGAAAAGTGGACTATGGCAGAGGACTGCTTTTGCGGACCTCATTGCCTAGTCTCTGACTAACACTTCGGGGAGAATAGTCGTAACTATATGTACCTATGTATGTTTATGCAAGCGGCCCGCTTCCGGTAAATCTATGATCTCTCATTGACTGCCTTACTTTAATAACTGATAAGTAAATAATAGCTGATATGGAATAAAAGACATAATCGCATTTTTTTTCTTAGCGTAAAGTAGATAGTAAAAATTACTATACTACTAATAGTCATTATAGAAAACCGAACAACAGAACAAAACTGCAAACTTGACGCTTCACTTTCCCGCCGACATTGGTTTAATGGGATTAAAACGCTAAAGTGCAAAGCGACTAAACCACCGAACGCTACCATCATATGTCAAAAGTAGCACGTCTCAGCTTCGACTGCAACCTAATTGAATAGCGGATTAGCACGCCATGCATGCATATAAATGAGTTCTTAAACTGAATTACTTATCACGCCGCCCGCCATCGCCAGTTATGAGACCGTAGTATCTACGGCGAGCCTCGACCGTCACCGTCGCTTTACCACTTTGCAGCGATCTTCGTATAAAGCGCACCGACCGCCCGGGTACGTGCTTGTATCAAAAAGACGACGCGGTGTGCAAGGGATTTTGACCTATAAACTGGTAAAGCGACGGAGTCCGCCATTGTACACTGAAGCTTGTCGTTTGATTATACTTAAACCTTAATATGCTTTTTTGAAAACATGCACATTTTGAGATTACAAATTAGTGCGTCGTTTCTAGCAGTCGACAAATAGGGATGGTTTTTTTTTCTAGTACACATTTTATGCTATATCTATAAAGCATTGTGAATGCAAAAATTTCAATAATAAAGATAGAAAGAGAGAACCTCAACAGAATAGCCAAAGCTGGTTTTGTTATTAGTTACCAGCAGTTCAGATGTCCCAATTTTTGTGTAACGTAACGAAAAATAAGGTTGCTGTTACGTTTACGGTTGCTGTTAATTAGTTTTTAATAAAAGATGCGTATAATTCAATGAATTCATCATTATATTATCGTGATCAGCCTATAAACGCCCACTGCTGGGCAACGTGGGCAGAGTACATGGGGAGATTGGGTCATAGCCCACCAGGCACAATGTGTGTTGGTGGTGGGTTTTAGAAGATTTAACATCTTACGAACTTAACATCTTAACTGTGTCGCGTAGCGGTGAAAGAATGCTACCACCCCCTCTCTTCCTTTGGGTGTCGTATATAAAAGGTGACCAACGGACTAAAGACTGCACATACTACCAACAGTATAAAGCGGATTTGCAGTCGCTATTTGGTGAAAAGTGGACTATGGCAGAGAACGGCTTTTGCGGTACTCGTTGCCTGCGGGTCTATCGGCTAAAAAATATGGATATGGACATGGGCTTCATTTGACATTTGAAGCCCATATTTTGTCTTTATATGGGCATATTATGGGCTTCAAATGTCAAATGAAGCCTATGCCCATATTCATCCATTTTCCATTTTTTTGCCGATAGGGTAGCTGGTCTCTGACTAACGCTTCGGGGATAATAGTCGTGATCATATGTATGTATTATATGTGCATCTTACGAAAACAACCGGGAGCAACGGCTGCACGTAAAGCCGTTGGTCCCGGTTGTTGTTCTTCGAAGCACGGAATTTATGAATTTATTGAAGAATATCGTTGTTTCCTTATAATTAAAAACAATGTTTGTATATTTGTCCTCTATGCATTCCGTTTCCGAAACCATTGTTCAGATTGTGATGAAGCTTTGGTAGGGTGTTCTGGGGACGCCCGAGAAGGTCCTGGTCTATCGGCTAAAATATATGGATATGGACATGGGCTTCATTTGACATTTGAAGCCCATATTTTGTCCATATATGGGCATATTCATATTTTTTAGCCGATAGGGTAGCTGGCCCAAAACAACGTGGCATTACGCATGCCGGCTACAGCTAGTATATTATCAATGTTGATACTTTATTTTCGTCGCAAAACACATACGTATTTTTCAAACGTAGATAGTGAGAAAGTCTATTCTTAGTAATCCATCTATCACTAACCTTGACGAAATTACATGTCACTAGTACTTACATTTTTATTAGTACTGAGATAATGATAACTAAGTATCTAGGTAGCTTACGAATCTAACTCAAAAATTACCGATACGCAGATAACATGTATACAATTGTTTTTTTTATGATTATTTCTGCCAGCGTATTAGTCTGGCAATCCAAAGAGGTAAAATGTTGATAACATTTTTGGGATCGTGTCCGTGTTGTAGGAGATATTTTAATACAATTTTTTGAGTTTTCTTAGTTGAGTAATTGTATACTTATAGTTAAATTGTGTGAATATTCTTTTTTTATATTATGATTGTCGCGGATGTTTTTATTGTACCAAGTGTCCTGTTCCATTATTGTTAGGTCAGAGCTAACACCCAAACGAAGACTCATTTTTCGGTTGAGACCCGAAGTATAATTAAGAATCAAACGAACTTACCTTGTGAAGTTTGATTCCAATTATGCGAGGGTCTCAACCGAAGACGATTACTTATTACATGCAGCAGTACATGAGATGGTGCTATCTTCTTCACACTTTTAGATATATCCTAAAAAGAAATATCTTATTTCCGTTCCCTGCACTGGCAACCCCGCGTCACGAGACGTCATTATTTCAGAGAATTTTGTGTTATCCTCCACAATTTTTTATTTTCTTTTTTTTTGGGTTGGGAGGGATGGGTTGACGTAATCGTCTTCGGTTGAGACCCTCGCATAATTGGAATCAAACTTCACAAGGTAAGTTCGTTTGATTCTTAATTATACTTCGGGTCTCAACCGAAGACGATTACTTATTACATGCAGATGTTCAGAGCATTGTAATGTTAACACAATAAAAATAAAAAATTATGTCAATTTAAACTTTACAATTATGTAGGTAGTTTTTTATAGGTGCATAAGCCTCCTTTAAACCTTAAAAGGTGCGCATTTAATGGCTATCGATGCATTGGTCGTTTTGTAAACAATGACTTTAACAATTTCATTTATTTATTTGATTATGTATTATTATTTTGTTGTGTAAATACTGCATTGAAAAATTCATTCTGATTTGTACCTAAACATTTCTCCAACAGTATTAACAAATACATTTAAGTGACTCAGCCCACAACAACTCTGCGAAACACCTCCAGACTAGATCTATGAGCAGTGTGAGCAGCAAATGCCGAGCGACTACGTGACTGTGAGCTCCAAATACAGACAAATATCGGTATCGGCATGTCGTCCACTCGTCCACTGTCTTGGAATCCTCTTTCACGTCACTGTCTACCTCGGACCTAATATCTGGTCCGAGCTGTCTACTGTCTACGATTACTTTTTTTTTTTTTTGCAACAAATGTTTGTGACCGCTTTTTTATGAGGTTGGCACAGCCAGCAACAAATAACTGGGATTCTTACAATCTGATGAGCGGTTACTAAAATCGGGGCCTGAAGTCTAAATGAAGTCAGTAATTTCAATCACAATCACATAATTTTGTATTGATATATTATTTTTGATTAAACTAATAGACTGCGTTTTTTGAGCAGAAATAATAGAAAATATAGTGTAAGAATCATAAGTGACAAATCAATGATTATGATCTGATTCTAAGGATAGTCCTGGAAATATGGTTTAATTAACATGACATTTGTGTCCCATGTTGAATTGTATTTTTGATTTGGAGCAATAAATCTGAGATAGTGTACACTAAACAAATCTGTGTTAAACACAGTCATTCATGTAAAGTAAATTACTTCCCTTAGATGACAGGTATAGTGGACCTATGCGTATTTAAACAACATAGAACCTTCCTCAAACTTTTTGGTAAGAAATGATAACTTTATAACTATCAGCTTTGAAAAGATTTAAGTTATTATTTTTCGAATAAAGCTACCAAGATATTATCAAATACAGTACTGATTTAATGTTACTGATTTTGTTGCAAGAGATGTAAACATATATCTCAAAATGCTCGTAGTAAACCATGTCTGGTCAGCGATTCACTAATAATTTGGCGCCACCTGGATAAGGCAATCTAGAAGTGGATGGCTCGCCTTGAAAGGAAATAAGGTATAACAAATATTATTTAGGGCCGAAGAACATTTTTTCTTGGACAACAAGTTTGGGCCACATTGTATACTAAGGATGTAAATTCTAATCTAACCACAACAATACCTTTATTCAATTTATATTAAAAGTAAGTGGTTTTTTTTTTTGGCTTTGCCAATGAACTAATAATATATGAAAATGCATGGTAGGAGAGTTACCTACTCCGAATCTAAGTATATCCGTATAATGTGTTCACAAGACTGGATGTAGGATGCGAATACAAAAAAGTTTCTGAATCAATTAAGAACTTCTTTTATTCAAACAACTTGGTGTAGGTAGATAATTCAAACTGCAACGGCCGCTGTGCATGCCGTAGTCAATATTCCTGAATTCATCTAAATCCCATAATATACATTTGTGTATAAAAACAAGTTCTGTTGCTCGGGTTTTTAATAATGCTTTTGTAAGTGTTTGTGACAAACCCTATGACTCCAAAAAGGTGCTTGTACTCGTAGTTTTATTATTCAATACACTTATAATACTTAATTAAAAATAAGCATCTTGAATATCAATTGTTGACAATAGTAGTTGTGATTTAATAATTTAAGGGCAGTTCGATACTTTTAAATATAATTATTTTGAAGCTGCTTTAAATTTTAAGTGAATCTGTGAGATCCTTTACATTTTTTTTTTGTAAACTTTTCCTGACCTTTATAAACACAACAAAAGAGAATCAGACGAATCATTTAAGCCGTTTTCGTGCGCATAGCAACACATTTTGCGATTCATTTTCATCTACATAGATTGAAATAGTAAGTAACAGACTTTGTTTTGGGGTATAGTTGTTTTGTATAGGTTTGCAAATCCAATGTAAAACATTACGATCCCTAGTGAGCTCACACTTTCTGTCATTCAGTCATAAAAATAGGTCAAGCGACTGCGGGAGCTCTGACTCCAACGTCTCCCTGTCAGACATCCGGCGGAACCTCGGCAGTCCCTCGGCGGTGTGAATGGTGCTGGTGGGGTTGATCGTAGCTCGATAGCTGATGATACTACTACGCGCAGTGGCGCCCCCCCGAGAGTTTAAAGAACCTCGAAGTTGATCACAACTTCAGCCCGGGCATCAGCCCGGGACCCTGTACAGAGCGTTGGATTTTTGTTTTCTTTCCGAATCAAACTTGGTTATGGCATTAGGGGTATCAATATTATTATGCTCAGAAAGTGAAGTTTTAAAACTTTTATTGATATTTACCTCCAACAGAGCTTATTATTATTATTATTCTTATTTCGATTTCCTAATTTAGTTTTGGAGCTTCGAGGCTTATGTACATAATTACGATTTTTTTTTTGTTATTATTATTATTATTATTTTTTTCCATTTATTTAAGTAGGTAAGTACTTTTTTATTTTTTTATTAATATGAGTAACCCTTTATTTTTTTTTTCTGAGAGGTTCTTCTCTGAGAAATTGTAGAATCTATGGGTGTCCAATGAAAGCAGGCTATCGTCGGACTGACCGTCATATACGGGGACAGATCGAAGATCTTAGTGGCGCAGCTGGCACGGGCACAGGCACTAGCGCTGCAAGCAGCGCGAATGGCCAAGCTTCGTTTCTGCCGCTACTGGTTGAGTCATTGTAAACATCAGTGACATAGTTTAAGATGCCTTCACCAAATAATTATTGATAAGTAAACCCGAAGATAACGAAACGTTGAAAACATGTCCACCTCAGGTGGGAATCGAACCCACGTCCTCAACAATGTTGAGACTCTGCTTTGTTCCACAGAGGTCGTGGAAACGTGAAACTGTTAGGGTGAAATAGGTATGGCCTCTCACGGTTTATGTGAAGTAGAAAATCCTCAACACAGTTCAAGTGGAGTTAGAAACCATGAAACGGCTAGCGTAGAGTAAAATAAAGCCTCAACACTGTTAAAATGTACTAAGTACATATTCCCAAAACGGCTTGCATGAAATAAAATATAGCCTCACTCATCCCTGGTAGAGTGGAGTGAGTTTCTTCGACACGGCTTGTGTAGCCGCTATGTAGCGGAGTAAGTCTAATTATTATTCTAATACAATTAATAAGTATATATAATGCTGAGGTCTGACCTGAAAACCGCTTGGCGACTCCTTTGCCTCCAATCCAGAGGGGCTTTATGGAATTTTCTTTCTTGATGTATCCACCAATTGACAACAACAATATAGCCTCAACACTGTTAAAGTGGAGTGAGTATCTTCGACACGGCTTGCTTGGAGTAAGATATAGCCTCAACACTGTTAAAGTGAAGTAAGTATCCTCAAAACGGCTTGCGTGGAGCCTCAATACTGTTAAAAAGGAGTAAGTATCCTTGACACGGCTTGCGTGGAGCCTCGACACTGTTGAAGTGGAGTAAGTATCCTCGACACGGTTTGAGTGGAGCCTCAACACTGTTAAAGTGAAGTTAGTATCCTCGACACGGCTTGCGTGCAGCCTCAACACTGTTAAAGTGGAGTAAGTATCCTCGACACAGCTAGCGTGGAGCCTCAACACTGTTAAAGTGGAGTAAGTATCCTCGACACGGCATGCGTGGAGCCTCAACTCTGTTAAAGTGGAGAAAGTTACCTTGCCACGACTTGCGTGGAGTAAAATAGAACCTTTAATTGGTGTAAGTAACCTCGATACGGCTTGTATGGAGTAAAATCAAGGACAATCAGTGTCATTGAGTAAAATAAAGCATCAACACAGTTGAGCAGTTATATCTCCCCGACACATCATACGTTTAGTAAGTTAAACACTGTAACAGTGGTGTCTAAGTGAGTGTTTAGTATTTAAAGAATTTCTTGTTGTAAATGGCTTTTAATTTTGTTACAATCATTATTATAGAACCCAAGAAAAACCAATAAAAATGAGGGTAGATAATTTTAATGATAAATGATCTTAGTTCCTTACAACTATGATACATTCCTTAATAGTTAATTTTCCAGGTAAATTAGCGTTATGTTCCAATACCTGCGTGTCGTAATATCGTTGATACGACATTTATCACTATTCACCGACACCGATGATGATAAACGTTTACGTTTTTTGAATTAATAATGATTTCTTTACTTTACGAAGAATACCATAATGATCACTGCCTCTCAACTTCAAACATTAACATTTTTCCATCTTATTAAATACAAATTTAATTTCGTTACGAAAAGTACGTGTGATTCCGATAACACAAAAACACGTAATGACGTCTCGTGACGCGGGGTTGCCAGTGCAGGGAACGGAAATAAGATATTTCTTTTTAGGATATATCTAAAAGTGTGAAGAAGATAGCACCATCTCATGTACTGCTGCATGTAATAAGTAATCGTCTTCGGTTGAGACCCGAAGTATAATATATTCTAATAAGAATATTAGTATTTAATCCCGAGCAAAGTAGCTAATTACGTTTCCACTATGACCTCCTACGTCAGAGACAGTAATTCATCTATCATTAAGTTTGACAAATGATAAGTGGATCAACAGCTACAAATTGTATGTCATTGCAAAGCGCGATTTCTCTAATGATTGATACCGGTTTTCGATATGTTCAAAAATACGGTATCTGATGAGACGTCATCGAAAATTGATACGAACCATTTACAGATAACCGGATTCATGAACGGACTTGATGGGAATCATTAAATTAGAAGAAAGTAGACAAATTACTTCGCTCCACCAGCCGTGCGATTCTCTAAGCTAAAGCCTTGATACCTGCGGCTGCCGCAGTGCTGAGAAATCACTCTGTCTCTTTTATATTCATAAATTGGAAAGATACAGCAGATCACAGCCATGTGCGCAGCGTCTATGTGTCGCTTAGAGAATCGCATAGCTGATGTTACGCGTAAGCGGAGACCGGGCGCGAAAACAACTAGTGAAGGGGAGTTGTGCCGTTTACGTAGCCGGACAATCGAGATTCAGTTTTTTTAGAAGCGGCATTACCATATACTGTTCCTTCCGTAATATTATTAGCCATTATACCTACCTGGTACATTTTAGCTTAAGTGCTGGTAAGGGGTACAACTCTTAATCTTTTTTTACTGCTAAGCAGCAGTGCCTACATTGGTGTTCCGTTTTAAAAGATAAGAAATAACTAGGAGTGGAGGTAATAATATTATGGCAGTAATATTACTATTTAGGGTTAACACCGCCTATTTTATAGGTACCCATGAAGCCTATGTACATACTGAATAATAAGTCTACAGTTATGTAAATTAATCAAACAAAAGGACATAGTAAGAACCATTTTCTAAGCAATCGTCTCGATCACACTGCTATCTATGAACTAACGTTTCCTTATCATAATTAACACTTACCAGTTCAGTTTCATACAATTCACTATCAGCGACGCTGAAGGTTTCCTCTTCTATATTCGTCAAGAACATGCTCGGCCTCACTGAGACGCGATGCTTAACGCTAGACGACGATCGAAATTTATTCTCCTCTTTTATGTCGTCACTTAAAGTAGAAAATTGTTCATAAAAGTTTATCACACCTGTCAGCTCGTCATCCGCGTCGTCGGTGCTTGTAGTTCGAACCGAGCCTTTCCTTCTATTATCATTTTTACGATAGCTATCTGTTTCACTATTGACGCTCAAGCCGTTAGTAGAACGTGTATCATTGAACTCGTATTCCAAGTCGAAACCTCTGTCTTCGAACAGACTTTTGAATTTCGTCCAACATCCAGTTTTCTTTTCTTCCTCCTCAGTATTGTTTCTGTGATAACCCTTGACTTTATCCATCTTTAAAATTCGGCGTCTTAACAATGTGATTTTTAATTAGCCCGTAAATTAACGTCAATAACTATAAATCAAGCCTAACTAATCACTTTATTGTTTGCTACAATGATTGTGGCCGATAATAGTAAATACGTAAATAGTTCCTAGTGATAATGGTGATAAGATGCAGCTACTTCTAGGACGATTAGGTACAAGGCTTCTGTAATTAGATCAAGATGCGGTAGCCATACAATTTATACTTTTGCTCCAGTTTTCTATATTTTCTTTTGGTCTTCAATATTTCACTTAACTTGTTTGTTGATTATTATTAAAACAACACATAATATTTCAATGCCAAAAGCATTTTAATTAAGACACTGAGGAATTTACAATAGTTCAATATTACAAGAGTCCCAACCGTATAACTACATTGTCACAAATTAAGCAACCTTAGTCCCGACTAATCTGTTAAATTATGTATTTTTTACTTATAATGTTGCTAAATTTGCACCACTAGTTATTATGACGCTTCGATAAGCACTAAACATTATTAATATTTATAATTCGCGTCTCTGGTGATATCTAGATAAGAAACAGTTTTATCGATACTTATATAGATTATAGTTAGGCTATAATGGTATAAAATGAATCATGAATCAAGTAGACTGTTATAATCAGCTTGTTATAATACAATTTGGTGGTGTTTTGTTCGGTTTCAAGAATGATAATTGTGTTAATAAATTTAAATGTATTCAATTATTATTAAATGACCACAGCAATAATGGATCTGTCGAATCAAATCCAATATATCATTGAATTTTAAACATAGTTAGATAAATACGACAGTAAATGAATGACAGTTATCTAGGCATTCACAAAGATATCTTTCAGGGAGAAAATCATAATTACCTTTAAGTCGGTTAATACGTGTACAGGCACTGTTAAGCAGCGGTTTCCTTCAGAATTGATCGATTGCCCTGACATCATCTAGGAACGCGATCGAATGCAATTACCAATGGAACAGTGAGACGGAACAATCGAGGCGGCAGGAAAACGTCGCGTCGCGTCGTCGTGACGTAGGTACAGCAACAGATGTAGATATACTTATTTGGCAGTTTGTTGTTGTTATTCTTAGAGATGTATAGGTCAATAGCTGTCAAAAGTGTGTATCAACTTTTGTTGCTGACCGTACTGCAGGTAAGATTGTTTTTTGTGTTTTGTTTTTATTCTGTTGTTTAAATTGTAACGTCTTAACCTTTAGCTGGAAGGAAGGTTAGCACTGCACTCATCTGGTAGGCTACCATCCTTACAACTATCTTTTTTATTATAAAAAGGAAAACTGACTTCATGACTGACTGGCTGACTGACATATCAACGCCCAACCCAAAATAACTATAAGATTAGAAACTAGAAACTTTGCATTATGCTTTCTTTTATATCTGCTTCTAGTGGTAGAGTCCAATTTATTAAAAATACAGAAAACAAGGCATGTTAAAATCCCTAGCCAAGAAGAAAATACAAAGTGATCATAGAATTCTGTTATACCCATGACATCACACGCGCCAGTAGGTCATCCAATTGCATGCAAAGATTTCCTTACAGTTTATTTCTGGTATTTTGTCTGAACTGAGCATTATTTTCCTTGTCCCAAATAAAACAAACTGACCTGCTTCTAACAAAAGCGCATTAGCCTAATGGGGTAGTTGACGGGTTAGTCAATAGATAGATACACTTTTTAACACCTGTCAAAACCGAAGTTCTGTCATGGAAATTGTATGAGAATAGGGCACGGATTGTATATTACGTCCATGGAATAGGGAGTCATGACGTCGCTGTTATACTTTATAAAACAAAATCAATACTTTGTTTATTTACCTAATTGTCGGTTACAGAAATTCGTCCTTAGGTCAAATCTGTACTGTAATGTACCTAGGTAGATGGAAATTTGGTGAATAAAAGACAGTCATGGTAAAGCAAAAAAAAAAAAAAAAATATTGTTCTTACTTAAACTTAATAACCACATTATAATTATGTAAATGTTATCTTGTTTTGCCAAAAGGGAGATGTACTGTAATGTAGGTAGATGAAAATTTGGTGAATAAAAGACAGTCTTGGTCAAGCCATCTTGTTGTTTCCTTCAAAATCAAGATATAGTTATTGTTTTGGGTATGTACTGTCTGCGGTGTCATTAGTAGTATAAATATACTCGTATTAGAATTAACTGTTGTTGTTGTTAACATACACCCCTATTAGAAGGATTGAAAGGGATTTTGATGGTTAGACACTTATGCATTGTAATTTAATGTCAAATACACAGACTTGGGCTACTAAGTCTAAGTCTACTAAGAACAGAAAAAATAGGCGTTGTCGAAACAAAATTAACAAAAAAGCAATTTGATGACCTAATACGGTCACAAACGTAGACATAATGGAATCTCTACAAAATACTTTTAACGAGAACGGTTAAAAGCATTTTGTACGACAAAAATAGAAATGATCCTTAAACAGGATAAGTGATTACGAGTGTCGTACCATGTTGTACATGTACCGTTAACGATGGATCCCCTAATTGGAGGGCCGGCCATTTTATATTAAAAAGTTATTTGATGATCACGGTACGATATTGAATTCGTTAATTTAAAATTTTCGTAACTGCTGCTTATTTGTTCGTACCCTAATGATTGAGTGATTGAAATTTAAGTAGGTGTGATTAAAAGGTTTTTTGTATACATTTGTTTATTATTAAAGCAAAATATGAAAGTGCATACAATACTCGTGGTATAAATAGTGATGGTATTTAAAATTCACTAAGGCTTTACCTTGTGCAATTGAAAAGTAGCTAAAGCTACGGTTTTCTTTACTTTATATGCTTAACTAGGCTTACCATAATTTTGGAACTCCAAACCGGGACAGGAGAAAAAATATTTAAAAAAGAAAAGTGATGCTGGAAAAAACACATTATGCTACTACCAAATAATGTTTATTTTATTATTCAAAAAAACAGATATGTAAATAAAGTAAAGGAAAGATACCCACAGTATCGACAGGCCGCTGAAGCAGAAAATGTCATTGCTTTAGTTATTAATTACTGAGTTACTTCTATGGCATTTAGTACGTTCGTTTTTCTTAATATACGTTCCGACCGACGGATAACCGGGACAAAATACCAAACCGGCTGGGACGCCGGGATCAATGCTTGAAACTGGGACAATCCCGGTCAAACCGGAACGTATGGTAAGCCTATGCTTAACCTTTTTTTTTCTTAAATCATCTTTTCTTGTAAAAGGCCTAATAGTCTATCTATGTTCTACGGTCTTCTGTTCTATTCTACTGTGTTTCTAGGCATTAAACTTGATTCACGCCTACAATGGTAGGTCCTATTGGTATTCTATTAACATAGGTATTGATGCCTTGTCAGGAAGATTGAGTTATGCAGCAGTAAATGTGTGCAGCTGCATACGCAGTTAAGAAAATAAGGCTTCTAATTGATGTTGAGACGGCAAGAATAGTTTATTTTAGTTATTTCCATAGTGTGTGTGATGTCTTATGGCTTGCTGTTGTGGGGCTCCGCTGCTAATATTAACGATGTATTTATTCTACAGAAAAGTGCAGTCCGCGCCTTATACAACCTAAAGTCTAGAGACTCACTGAAAGAGGTATTTAAAATAATCGATATCTCCTTCTTAGGTCAATGTGTAACGTTTTATAACAAACTTCCACTAAGTATTACTGAAATGCCCTAACATACATTTAAGCACATGTTAAAAACCCTCACGAGTAAAGGTTATTTTAGAGTGAAAAATGATGTATAAGTATGGATATAGGGCAAGTACAAGCATAACCTATTTATTAGTAATTTGTATTAATATATATTTTTTAATGTATTTTGTATGACTTAGCGGCGACATTATAACTTTTGTTACTTATAGGGAGAAAAAGTAAGGCCTCCTGAGTTTCTTGCCAGCTTCTTCTCAGTCGAATGCTCTCCCAAAATCCGAAATGGTGATCTATCAGTTATAGTTAAAATTAGGAATCAATAAATGTATGAAAATGATGAATCATCGAACTTGTATAACTTAGGAGCTAACTAGGAGCAACCATACAACTTTTGTGCCATATTAAGAGGGTTTACGCATTTCGGTTTTCCATACAAACTTCCAAGTCGAAAGTTTTAAAAATCAATGAGCCAATTTTGATGAAACTTTGCATGCTGAAGTAAGACACAGGGATCTAAATAGTTTGTTGAAAACATTTTTAAAAAACGTTTTTCTAGCTAAGTTATTGCGATTTAAAGTCCGCTATAGAAAGTTAAAAATCGCAATAACTCAGTTAAATAAACATTTTTTTTAATGTTTTCAACAAACAATTAAGATCCCTGTGTTTTACTCCAGCATGCAAAGTTCCATCAAAATTGGCTCATTGGTTTTTAAAAATTTCGACTTGGAAGTTTGTATGGGAAACCGAATGGCCCTCTTAACTATTACTCCAAATGGCTAGTTCTAGCAATACGTACTATTTTTTTTGTTGGCCGGCACTTTCAGAAAAGGCCCAAAAATATATTGAGCCTGAATCAATGACCTTTAATATCATTGGCCTGAATGATCTCCTTTCAACTCCGATAATCGGAACTCTGAAAATGTTTTTCCGAACATTTTTCATTCTTACAATCACAATTCCTACTCTGTTTCTAATATTCATAATTCATTAAACTTCATAATGTCAGTAGCAATAAACATCTATTATACTATTATTAAGTTTTCCTGTATTTTCTCAACATAACCGTCTTTTACACAATTATTGAGGGTACTACATGCCCTACTCCTGTAGGTCACTGTTGTATTTTCTTTTAATATAAGTAAATATATTGTGGAAATTATGTTTAGGGATAAAAGCGTTATGAAAACAACAGTAGGGGTTTAAACATATTTTCATTAGTGATTTTATTAATTCGAATTTTCGGCAACATGAGTGTTGTGAACGTTGTCGGAAGTACCTACTACAATTCATATATAATTAGTTGAACATATTATCTAATTACTCTTAAAGACAGAAACATGATTGGTAATACTTCAATCGATAGAAAAAAAATTCAAAGATAGCTCTGCCAACATTTTAAAAGAGCTGTAAGTCAGATAATACTTTAATAAATGACTTAATTTTTTCACCAATAGAAGAATCTTTTCATTATCTAGTGAATGCAAAAAACACATATTTTTATTTCACTTGTTTTTTCCTATAAAGGCAAAAACCTATAAAACGTGTCTATTTGCGCCGCTTCGCTGATACACCCGCCCGTCCCGTACTGTCTTGTCGAGAGAGCGAGAGAGAAGCGCTCGGAATACCTCGCCTTAACTTTTTTATACATATTTTTTGACGTCAATAAACAAGTAAGTACCTGTAAAGGTTAATATTGAAAAAAACATTTGACTTTGAATTTGACAATAGATCATGATGATTTTTATCAAAGCTTAGTCTTCTGATACAAAGAATACCCTTTAAACCATAAGCATTTCAGTTTTGGAGCAAAAAATAGAATTTGTGACCTCGCTCATCGAGCCGGATCCTGGGCAGAATCCCACAACAGCACCTACACTTGTGAAATTGCTATGGTTCGAGGTTTTTTATAACGTAGCACGGCAGATAGCTCCACTCCACCTGATGTTAAGTAGAAATGAAGTACAGACGCGAAGACAACTGGTGCAGCCTTCACAAGACGAAGCGTCAAAAATTAAGGCGAAATGTCGTCTGTTGCTAAGCTAATGTAAACTCCTTTTTTTCTACCTAGGTACAACAGCTTAAACTTAAAAAACTGCTTTACTCATATTATATCGAGTGTTATGTGGGAATCTTTTCCCCTCCCCCGCCCAGTCAGAGAACCTCGATGGGGAAATGGGAAGCCTTCCCACTAAAAACCTAGTACCATATCTTCTGTCTTGGGGATGGCTTGGAACCACGAACGGCAATCGCCAAGTCCATCCCCGTAAGCTTATAACTGGTGCACCAGTTGTCTGCTTTTACGGGCTTTTAATTTTACGGGCTTCGTAACGCTGCAGCCTTACGAGGCATCAGACGCCTTCACCTTGTCGGCGCAAAAGTGTCGTCTGTTGCCAAGCTAATGTGAACCCTACGTGTAGTGTGCAGCTCATATATTGAGTTACTTACGGCGACGTCGACCAGCGGCTCGTCCTCGGGCGTGAGTGCCAGCGAGGAGCGGCGGCCTGCGCGCGCGCCCGGCGACCCACTCGAACTGCCTGAGGACAGAGAAGATTATAAGAGAGGGTAAGAGTATATCATCAGCCTACAAACGCCTCACTACTTCCCAAATGGACAACATCACATGGGGAGGTTGGGCTAGAAGCCACCACGCTGGCCCAATGCGGGTTGGTGGATTTTAACGTCTGCTGTCTTACGACGACAACCAGGACCAACGGCTTTAAGATGCATATTACCTTAGAATAATAACATTAAGTCAAGTAAAGTCAAAATATATTTATTCAATAAACTCATTCAATAAGTACTTTGAATCGTCCAAATCTTTTTTAACCTACCACCCATTCAGGACATAATTTTTTAACTGTGGCAAAGAATGGGCGCAAGAAACCACAGCGCACAAAAGCAACGACATTTACAAACAAAAAAAAGAATATGTCGTTACCAGGTCAATACAAAATATGAATTTAAAAAATAATAAATGTTGCAATACAAAACTACAATACAAAATAGTATCAATTAAATAAAGACAATTAGAAACAGCTGTTGGAGTGCTTGGAGCATTTCAGATCCAAGCTGTTTTGTCTTCTGTGTAATCTGACACTTTATAGTAAGCTTTTTTATAAAGCTTTTCTTTGATTTTGATTTTAAATTTATTAAGATCTAATTTCTGAATATCATTTGGTACTTTGTAGTAAAATCTTACAAGAATTATTTATTTTATGGAGCCTAGTATAAGGTACTGCTAATTTGTTCTTACTTCTAGTGTTTACATTGTGAATATCACTGTTTTTTAAAAACATTTCAGTATTTTTATGAACATAAATCAAATTTTCATAAATGTATTGTGATGCAACTGTCATTATATTTATGTTCTTAAATCTCTCTCTGAGAGAGTCGCCAGCCTTTAGGTTATAGATTGCTCGAATAGCCCTCTTCTGAAGCACAAAGATAGTTTGAATTTCGGCAGCATTTCCCCACAGTAAAATGCCGTACGACATTACACTATGAAAGTAACTGAAATAAACTAATCTAGATGTATCAACGTCAGTTAACTGATGGATCTTCATTACTGCATAAGCTGCAGAGCTAAGTCTATTAGCTATATGTGGGCCCCACTGAAGCTTGGCATCTAACGTGATGCCTAGAAACACAGTGGTGTCCACAGGATTCACATTCTTATCTTTAATTTGTACACTAGTTGTTACTTGCTTAACATTAGGCAATACAAATCTTACACATTCGGTTTTTCCCTCGTTTAAAAGCAAGTTATTTACACTAAACCAGTGAACAATCTTTGAGATCGCATTATTCACATCGTCATAATTTGGATGTCGTCGTTTCACTTTGAATAAAAGTGAAGTATCATCTGCAAACAATACTATCTCATGACTGTCTTTTACAAAATAAGGTAAGTCATTAATATAAACCAAAAACAAGAATGGACCTAGTATTGAACCCTGCGGAACTCCCATTGTAACCACTGATCCCGGAGATCTTTTACCGTTAATGTCGACCTTCTGAATCCTGTTACTCAAGTATGAGATTAGAAGGCTCAAAGAAGCATCCCTAATTCCATAGTGGTTAAGCTTCCTGAGCAAAGTTTCATGTAAAACACAATCGAAAGCCTTGGATAAATCACAAAATACCCCTAGGGCATCCTGTGATTCCTCACAGGTATCAAATATTTGGATTAAAAGCTCAACACCGGCGTCAGTTGTTGAGCGACCCCTAGTAAAACCATACTGTTTACAATGTAAAAGTTTATTTCTACGAAAATGAATTTGAATTTGGTCAAGCATCAACTTTTCAAAAATTTTACTAAATGTGGGTAGCACAGAAATAGGTCTAAAATTAGAGGGGTCAGAAGTGCTACCTGATTTAAACAATGGAATTATTTTACTATGTTTCATTAGGTCAGGAAAAACACCACAGTCAATGCATTCGTTAAATATGCAAGCTAAAACTGGAGCTATTGTCATAATTACTGATTTAGCGACATCCACGGAATAACCCCACAGATCAGCAGTTTTCTTTTTATTGAGAGTGTTAAATGTTTTTAATATATCTATAACACAATTTTTTTGAAAACTGAAATTACTTTCACAATCTTTAACGTTCTCCTTCAAAACAGATTCAGCTACAGTGGGGGAGGAAATCAAGGCTTTTGTAGTTGAAACTGGAATGTCAGTAAAAAAACCTCTCAAATGCTGCAGCAACATCAGCATCAGAAGTCAAGGTTTTATTATCACAATTTAAATTGTACTCATTATTACGACTTTTGACCTTTCCTGTTTCACTATTTATAATATTCCATGTCATTTTTATTTTGTCATTACTATTCATAATCTTAGAACTCAGATAGTTTGCCTTGGCTAATCGACATACTCTTCTAAATAACTTAGAATAATTTTTAACATATAATTTGAAGTCGTTGCTGGTGTTATAGTTGCGTTCACCATAAAGTTCATAAAGGCGTTTCCTACTTCTGTGAATACCAATTGTAGCCCATTCATTAAAAGATACAGTACCACTAACCGAGATCTTTCTTGGAACAAAAGATTTATTAAATTCTGAACAATACATGTTACAAAAATCATTATAAAAGACATCAGGGTTGTCATTGTATTCTAAATAATTTAATTTTGTATCTAGATTGCTTTTAAAGCGCTCCAGCCGACCTGCAGTTTTTGGCACAACAGTGATATTCTTTTTCATCATTTGCTTACGCTGGTGTGGTAAACTGACCATTTGGCCACAATGATCAGAGTCCAGGTTATTAATAATTTGCTTAGCCAGTGGTTTTACATTTGTATATATGTTATCAATACAGGTGGCCGAAGTGGCAGTTATTCTTGTCGGCTCCAAAAATAAATGATTCAAATTGTATGATAGAAATAAGTTTTTAATTTTAGTTATCAATGTGGAGTTTTCTAGCAAATTTATATTAAAGTCACCGCCAACAATTATTGTTTTACCTACATTGCGGACTTTACGCAATGTCTCATCCATAACTTTAAAAAAAAACCATATAATGCTGAAGGAGGTCTGTATATACTTTTCACAACAAACTGCTCCAACTCCACACAAGCTATTTCTATTGTTCGTTCAACCGAGAGGCTCACTATGTCTTTGCGTTCCTTTAATTTAAACTTTTTACTAACAATAATTAAGGAGCCACCATGTATTGCATTTCCTCGACTGAACGAACTTCCTACCAAATGATTCTTAAAATTGAACATGAACTGATGGTCTCTAAGCCAGTGCTCGGTAATGCAAAGAATATCGATATTATTACAGTTCATGAACAATTCAATCTCTAAATCTTTGCCCATCATTCCTTGGATGTTTTGGTGAACAATGTTCATAGATTCTACATTTTTTAAATTTAATGATTGACCGGGGCTTTTTATAAAGCTATTTTTACATTTATTTAATGTCATTTTATTTACACACATTTTGCAAGAGAGTTCCTCTTTTGTCTTATAATTTAATTCCAATAATTTACTAGAGGTGTCCTCTATTGTCTTGTAAGGTAATTTAAATTATTTGGAACATATTCCAAAGTCTGAATTGGCATGTCAGTATGTTGCAGCTCAATAGAAGCCGCTGAGCTAGCCATGTTGTTGGCTAAATACTTAAAATAAAATGATAGCGAATTTGTCTGTTATCTTATTTTAAGCGAATCTGTCGCTTAAAATAAGTCTTAAGATAATATTTATCTTTTGTCAATATAAAATTATTATCTAATAATTTATTTATGTCTATTATTTCTACTTTCTTTTCATAGAAAGCCATTGTATTCAATGTCAAATTAAGCTTAAATCTAAAATTATTTTCTTCGTGTGGCAAGTTTTTACTCTAAGGAAGTGTGAACATTATAATTTTTGGAATATTTAAAGAAAGTAATTTTTCATAAAAGTTAACTAATACTTTTTTGTTCACATTTCCCCTTTTCCCAATTAAAATAATAACAGTTCCTACATTATTAAGGTCATGTGAAATCAATTTTTCCATTATATCATGGTATGTTAAACCAGGCATACAATCATTTAAGACAGTTTGCCCCTCAGTGTTTAATAATTGACCCAACCCTCTTCCAATTTCATCACTAAACATTAGAGTGCTACTTTTAGTACATTTATTGTCTTTTTGGTAAGAAATATTGGAATTCAAACTGGACAAACCATAGCATAGCTGCTTAGGAGGTGAGGGTTCACACACTGGTATGGGCATGGAATGCTCCGAGGCAGCCAGGCCTGCCGCCAGGGATTGCCTGGACTCACTATCAAAGTTCTCAGTCCGAGAACTATCGAAAAGGTTATTTAGGGCCAGTATGTATTCCCCAATCTCCTTCTTTGAGGACTCATATCTAGTAGTCATACTTGTTAATGACTCCTGCAAACTAGATAACTTATAATTTATTTTTTCAATTTCAATTTCATATTTTAATTTATTGTTTTCTAATAATGATGAACACTCATTTAATTTATTAACTAATTGTAATCTTTCTTTAATTAATGTTACATTTTTCTTCATATAGACTTTTTTTTTCATTAAAAGTTGAGTTTTCTTAATAAATTTATTTAATTTAATAATTTTTTTTAATTTATTCCTGCTACATTTAACAGGCTGGATAGTGACACTAGAATAAATACTATCCTCCTTTGTTAAGTCAATTGTTACCGAAGGATTAATATTAAATGAAGCAGAAACAATTTCAGGCGCACAGCCAACTAACTCATCGAACAGACTTTGGTTCTGTATGGCAGTTACTTGTAATTTGTCACATTCTAGAGTACTTATACTACAATTAGCCTCATGTAACTGCCTTTCCAACTCAGAGATACGCACAAGGGCCTGCTCATACTCATCCCTGCATTGGTCGAACCCGTCTACTAACAACTGAAGCTTGTCCCGTTCCTCATTAATATAATTACACTCAGAATGTAATAAAGACATCTCTTTTTTCAATTTTCTTTTTTCAATTATAGAAGGTAAGTCCGCCCGCCCATTTTGAAGGGCTCCAAACGCCGAGCTTCACTTTTGACAGAGCGTTTGTATAAAGACTATCTTTCTATACGTTATTATTCTAAGCCTATTACATCTCGACTATGATTTTTGCGTATAAAGCCCATTTTCACATTTTTTACTAAGTTTGCAGTTGTATTTATCGTTTTTATCGAAATAAGATAATAAATTTATGCTTAATATTTCAAATGTCCACTCTGCGAGAATAAGCTGAGTTCGGACGGCCGGCGCATCGCATTTTGTAGTAATTTAGCAGCGGCATTTATCGTTTTTTATCGAAATAGGATAATAAATTCATTATAAAATCTTTATTCATCATGAAGTAACAATTATTCTGGTATAAATTTTGCTCAATAATATTATTAGTAAATAGGAGAAATTCACAGTTAACACAGTTAAGCGATTTTCGAAGTTTTTTGGTTCAGAATACGATTTTGTTCTATATAAAATCAATGATATCTAAATATTCCGAGGCCGCTACGTACTATACGACTGTATAGGAGACAACATACTATTTTTTTATTTCATTTCTTTAGAACATTAGCTAAGAGCTCAAAAAAGTGCCTTCGCGCATTTTATGAAGATCTTTCTATGCAATTTTGGGTTTTATTAAAAAAATAACCAAAATTTACAAAAAGTTAGGCCGCTACGAACTATGCCAATAGCTATTCTACACTATTCAATAAGTCAAAATTGTTAATGTATTTTTGTTTCTGAGATCAAGAACGCCAAATATGGCCATTTTACGCTAAAATCACAGTCGAGATGTCCCATGCCCATAAGTGCCTTCCGAAGCACAGACTGGTTCCGAAGAATATAAGGGCTGGATTGACAATGTTTGTTGTCTTGATTATTTAACTCGTGTCTCGCAGCGATCTTATTTCGACGATTAGCAAATTGCAAATGCAAATAACTGGACCCAGGGCTGTTCTATACAAAACTGCAAATATTAGGCATGAATAGGTATAATTATGTAAATGTTTTCGCAATTTCGGAGTTTGATTACAATTAGCTATTGCCAAACAGGATGTATTTTCTGCTTTAGCAGGTCAAATGTCTTAACAAAAAACATCGGCTAATAGTTTTTTTTGGGAAATGAAACGTATGTAGGTTATGAAGTTTATAAAATATTTGCTATCCATGCTCGCTCGCGATAAGCAGATTTGTCAACTATCGTCTGCTACAATTACAAACAAAGCGAATCGAAAGCCTAACCAGTTCCTACGGCTAGACAAAAAACTCTTAAGTGCATTAGTGAAACGACAAACGACACATGACGTCACCCGTCAGAATATCGCGAGGTATCTAGTTCGATCGCCCACATGTATGACAAGTTAGCGGCTCCATTGAACTCAAGAGCACCGAAGACAGTTTGTCATCTCAACCCTATTTATATAACTACTTGAAGAAAGACTAACTACCGTAAGACAGAGACGTAAATTAGCATAAACGAGTACTAAGTACTGCAATGTTTATAGGGGATCATTAACGTTAATTTTCATCCCTGAGTAGGACAGTAAAAACTCGCAATGCGAGTATTTTAGTCGAGTAGTAGTAATAAACAATGTCAATTAAGTACATTGCTTCGCTACTTTGCTTAAATAAAACAAATAATCAAACTAAGCAAGCAATGTTCTCGCTACGACTATCTTGCCTAGTGCGAACATTGAGGTACCTACAATAATAACTAGAGACGATTTGCGGCCGCAACGTTCACAATCGCTTGGATCACTCACATCACAATAAGCTTGGGAAAAGTATTTTTTTTTAAATATTTACATTTTATCTTAAAATATGACATTAAAGTTTTTTCTGTAGCCCTTCAAAATACTTTACAATAATTTTTTAAAGATTCATAAAAATTACCACGCGCTATTGTTTTTGTGACAATCAAAATACGTGCGAAACCCGCGGCGTGACGTCATCGGTTATTGGTTTTAGAATAACGATTTATTTAATGGTATAAAGTAAAAATGAACTTTTTATCATTTTTCCAAGTCCATTACTGAGGCTAGGCGTTTGCAGTCCACGGGCCACAACGCAGTGCGCAAAAACTTGCTTCGCGGTGTCGTCTCTAGTTTAAAACATCAATGAGTGCAAACAAGGTACACATTGTATTTTTAATTAAATTGGAAAAAAACAGTATACTTGAACATAGTGGAATAGGTGAATTAAGTCTACTAAAGGTTAACGTTTTCCTTCAGTAGACTTAATTCTCTCATTTGCAGGTAAATTAAGTGTATCTACTATTTGGTAGACTTAATGCACCGAGGTGATATCAGCCAGGTGAATTAAGTCTACTAAACCATGGTTTTAAAGACAGAACGACATTTTGACCGTTTGACAAAATGGCATGGTAAGTTATTATCCAATCTTAGCATGCGGTAGCGTGTGACCCTCATCCATGATAAGAAAGACTTTTCTTTATAAAAATAGCACTTTTCCCCAAGTGGAATGTTGAACCGACGACCTTTCGCAATGCAGAAGTTCCAACTGTATTAGTGGTAAGGTAACTCGCCAATTTCTATTTGTATTTTACTTTATTTTTACGGAAAAATTACAGCTATTACAACGTTGGTTCTAATCAAACTTTTAGATAGACATGTTTTCACTTAAATGTTATTACATGTGTTATCATTTTTTGAGAACATACGATACTTATGGTAATCTAGGAGTGCACTACAATAAACAACAAGTGGAGAGAAACCATTTTGTAGTACGTACTATAACAATAACAGTTATTTATTTAACTATATTAATTAAATGTTTGATTTTGATGTTAAGTTATGGTTATGGTAAATAGAAAAATACTTTTGACTTCCCCGTAAACTACAAATTCATGCACCGACCGAGACCCACGGCTTAACGTGCCTACCGAAGCACGGAGAAGCTCAAGATGTTTTTAATTGGGTCACCCATCGAGTCACCCGCCATGGCGAAAGCTGCTTAACTGACAAGATCGCAAACGGAACGCCTGCGTGATCGAGCTCATCAAGCAGCAACGCCATGCCGATATGTTATTACAATTTAAGTAATTGACCGTGTCGTGTAGCGGTGAAAGAATACTATCACCCCCTCTCTTCCCTTGGTTGTCGTAAAATGCGACTAACGGACTAAAGACTGCACATACATCTAACAGCTTAGAGCGGCGATGGGCTCAATGCCTGCCACGCTGAGCACATGTGCAGTTGCTATTTGGTGAAAGTGGACTATATGTGCAGAGGACTACTTTTGCGGTCCTCATTGCCTAGTCTCTGTCTAACCCTTCGGGGATAACAGTCATGATTATATATACAGTCGTGGTCAACTAATTAGGGACATTCAAGATAGTGAAGAGCAATAACCGGTTATGTACATATAAATATAAAACCCTATTGATTTTTCAGCACCTATTATTTCCATAATTTGGTCCGATTACTATACTATAAATGGCTGTAAATAAGAGAATAATTAAATAGAAAAAAGTATTTAATATCAAAGGTTGAACATGTATTAAATTTTAAGGTATAATTATGTAGCTGGACATTTAATTAAGGACAGTAAAGTATAATGATGAATAGAGTTAAACAAAACGAATAATCTCCAGTATTATAATATTTTTAAAAGCTCCATTTTATTACGTGTAAAATCAGTACCCAGTAGCAAAACCTTTGTTAGTAATTACCGCTTGACACCGATGTGGCATAGACATTATCAGTTTCTGACATGTTTCGATAGGAATGTTTGCCCATGCCTCACAAAAAGCTTGATTAAGTTGATCTAAAGTTGTGGTACGATAAGTTGAACCTTTTTTCTTGATTTCGTGCCAAAGGTGCTCAATTGGGTTGAGGTCCGGGCTATTTGCTGGCCAATCTAGCACCGATACTGACTGACTGGTAAGAAACGACTTGACTGAACGGGCGGTATGTTTCGGGTCGTTATCATGCTGAAACGTCCATATAATAGGGAGATGCTCCTCAGCATAGGGAAGCATAGTTTCCTCCAATATTGTTTTGTATTGATGTTGGTCTAAGTTACCCTGAACTTTTCTCACAGGTCCCACTCCACGTCCAGAAAATGAACCCCAAATTTTAATGTTTCCACCGCCATGTTTCACCTGCTTTTTTGTGAATCTTGGATTCATTTCCGCTTTTACAGGACGCCGTACGTATTGCCTTCCATCTGAAGAAATTAAATTAATCTTGGTCTCGTCAGAGAATAATACATGTTGCCATTGGGCGTAGGTCCAATGTCCATATTTACGTGCAAACGCCAAACGAGCATTTCTATGTTCTTTCTTCAACAACGGTACTTTGCGAGCCACTCTTCCGAACAACCCTGCTTCTACCAGACGTCGTCGAACGGTCCTCGCTGATACACCGGCTCTTTCGTCTGCCCCAAACACTTCGTGTTTAATTAAAATAGAGCCTAGAAACGGATCTTTCTTAGCTAACCTGGTTATCATTCTATCTTCTTGCGGAGTTGTTTTTCTCGATCTTTTTGTCCTGGGCACATTTAAAGCTGTGTTATTGCGCCTGAAATGTTGCACTGCATTGCATACCATAGTTTTTGAACAATTTAAATGTTCTGCTATCCCTCGGTATGACCAACCACACTCGACAAACTTCATGATAATTGTTCGTAGTGTTGGATCGCAACTTTTATTTTTGCCCATATTTCTTCAAAATAATTCTCAAAACTTAAAATTAAAAATCTGGATTGCCGCCAAAACTACCACAAAACAATAAAAGAAGAAATAAAAAAGTATTGAGATTCAAATTTTGAAAATAGAACGCAATATCTCAGTGTCCCTAATTAAATGGCCAGCCAGCATTCTTTGAACAAATAGCACACTGATAATCTATCAGCTATACTGTAAAGAGGTTTAATGTTTAAGAAGTTGTTATTGTTTGTATAATCGGGCACATCAATGACTAATTATACTTACGTGTAAAAGATATGGAATATTGTTAAGACTCGTTGGAAAATAAAAAATAAATTCACAATTTGGCTTAACTAGAGATTGTCCCTAATTAGTTGACCACGACTGTATATGTATTTATGTGTCTATACTACTAGCTGTATCCGCCATCCTTTGCAATGCCACGTTGTTTTAAGCCAGGAACCCTCTCGGGCGTCCCCAGAACACCCTACCAAAGTTTCATTACAATCTGACCAATGATAAACACAAACATAAAAACATTGGTTTTTATCTATAAGTAAATATTGATACATAAACATAAACTAGAAGCCCGCCCGCGTATAGACACCCCGTGAACCGCGACAAATTAAAAAAATATATACATACATATAATCACGACTATTATCCCCGAAGGGGTAGTCAGACACTAGGCAATAAGGACCGCAAATTTTCACCAAATAGCGACTGTACATGTGCTCAGCGTGACGGGTGGTGAGCCCATCGCTGCTCTTAGCTGAAGGATGTATGTGCAGTCTTTAGTCTACTAATCACCTTTTACGACACCCAAGGAAAGAGAGGTAGTATTAATTGATATTAATATAGTAATATGAATTAGGTAATATGAATTAGTATAGTGTTAGTATTCTTTTACCGCTACGCGACACGGTTAATTTCCAAAGAATGTCTTTACAAACCTTTTCCTGACAATTACAAACGCAATAAAAATAGAATGAGCCTAACAAATGCAGCCATTCTGTAGTAATGTGCGAACATAATTTCTTAGCAATGATTTGTATTAAATGCATTTATTTGATCATTTAAACAGTAGATGCACGGTCTCATATGAAATCACACTCAAATAATGTCCCCGCGTAAATATATACTATCCATAGATCAACATCTGAGATAATGGTTATTATAAAATAAAGGCACTAAAGTACAAATTCTTAAAAATATTGGAACAAAGTTCTAAATTCGAAATTTTGAGAATCACACTCAAATAATGTCCCCGCGTAAATATATACTATCCATAGATCAACATCTGAGATAATGGTTATTGTAAAATAAAGGCACTAAAGTACAAATTCTTAAAAATATTGGAATAAAGTTCTAAATTCGAAATTTTGAGAGCAAAACAAGGCAAATTTCTGATTTATGCCGTGATTCGTGGGTGGGGCACTACGAAACAAGGCGGCAGTTTTTCAAGCAGCAATCGTGCATCTATACTGTAGCTGTAGCCCGTTCCTTTATTCAATTGAATTGTTTCGTCATTCCTATAAATACTCCCAGTAGGGTCTGTGGCATAACATTTGATAATATCGCGGAGTCACGAACATCCCATTAAGAGGTCTCGATTACATTCCGATTGGGCTACCGGTTATATCGAATGCTGATATAGGAGCTCGATTTGCTTCGTGTTCCGATCGTGCATGTTAAGGAACGTTCGCAATGGCGGGGCATCGGATGGGATGGCTGGGTTTTGAAAGATGTAGTTTAAGATAAGATAAGATAAAATGTTCTTTATTGTACACCATATTGACAGCAAAAGGACAAACACAAAGTAACATAAAGCATTTTTAATGCACCAGCTAGCATTTGAGTACCTAACGTTGGTATAGTCCGATCTCCACTTGGTATAGTCAGATCTCCACTTGTGATTTTGTTTATGTGGGAAGGCCAATGATTAGCAGTGGGATGTCTTTAGGCTAGATGTTATTATTATGTATAGGACAGTGACACAGGAAGTGTTATAGACTAGGTATTTTAGGATTAAAAACACCGTTCCTAGTAGGAAAAAGGGAAATTTAATAAACACAACAGGAAAATACACAGGGAAGTTGCTAACAAAAACAAAATGAACAACCAGGAAATTGAAACTAAAACGTCACCAAAAGAAAAATAATAAAAAATAATGTTGTTTTTTACGAAAGAGTTTGCAACAGAAACAATGTGCAAGAGCGGGTTTTTTTTCACAAAAATGAGAATTTACGCTCACACACCCTCGACTATTATCCCCGAAGGGTTAGTCGGAAGACTAGGCAATGAGGACAACAAAAGCAGTCCTCTGTCATAGTCCACTTTTCACTAAATAGCGACTGCACATCACTCTCGACTATTATCCCCGAAGGGTTAAATGATAAATGATAAATGATTTTATTTTGTAAGTGGGTTTGTACAAACACTTTTACACGTCAATCATGTTTTTTTTTTAAAACTAGATGAGGTCGGCGTTTCCTATCTGACTACTCTGAGAAGATAGACCGAAACAAACTCAGAGGTCACAGTCTCTTCTAAAGTCCAGACATAATCTTGGTCAGGTTATATGAAGACCATGTAGATCGACGTCTGAGATGGTCTTTTGAGGAAAGAACCACACAGATTGAGAGGACCTGTCCAGTCAGTGCACGCATTTGTCAGAAATCGTTCAGCTCAACTCAAGACTTAAGGAGCTAAACGATTCGACGAACAATACCAAAGAAAGGACATTTGGGTAGTTGGTTAGTCGGAAGACTAGGCAATGAGGACAGCAAAAGCAGTCCTATGCCACAGTCCACTTTTCACTAAATAGCGACTGCACATGTGCTCAGCGTGACTGGTGGTGAGCAGATCGCCTTGGACATCCATTTTGAACTATACTAGTAGGTAAAGGTAATAATGTTATTATTCTTTAATATAAAAATGAATCGCTGAATGTGTTGCTAAGCGCAAATCTCGAGAACAGCTGAACTGATTTCGCAAATTCTTTTTTTATAATATTCCTTGAAGTACGAGGATAGTTCTTACGGAGAGAAAAAAAGTTAAAGTATCGACTGTCACGGTGTACAGGATGTTCACGCGGACGAAGTCGCGTGCGGGCCGCTAGTTTTATATAATTTAAACGCAAATTTTGTTGCGAACAAATTACAACCTGAAAAAGACAGTGTCGATAAAATTTCCACTACCGACCGTGGAACTTATCCAGCCCGCCGAATTTTATCAACACCATCTTCTTTTTTTACTTTGTAAGCCAAAGACACCATTCAATGTCAACAAACTACGTTATCAATATCCGATCTTTTAAGAAATAGGCAAGCTATTTTATAATAATGTTATTATTTAAGTAGTATAATTTGAATGCAAATTTTGTACCGAACAAATTACAACATGAAAGAGACAGTGTCGAAAAAAAGAATTTTTTTTTCGTTACTGTTTTTTCATGTTGTAAGGTAAATTAAGATTATATGATAAAATAACATAAAAGACCACAACTGAATAAATGCGCAAAGTCGCAACTTACTTCGAGTTGAGAGACCGAGCAATATTCCTTAAAAATAATTTTGCCCGGTAGATTCTTATCAATTCCAATAATTTTCGTAAAATGGTCATTCATTACTGTGAATCGTATTCAAATTAAATTGTACGTATTGATGTTACTGCTACCTACGAAAATATTATGAATCATTTAATAACAGGAAAAAATTTAAGAATTATTTGGCAAATGGGCCTTTTAGATCTGCCTTTATAATTTCGAGGGATATCAAATGGAAATTAATAATCAATTTATTGGTTGTTGTGCTTACTTTAAACATATAATTACGACTATTATCCCCGAAGGGTTAGTCAGAGACTATGGCAATGGGGACCGCAAAAGCAGTCCTCTGCCAATGTCCACTTTTCACCAAATAGCGACCGCACATGATGTGGTCACAGTTGGTGAGCCCATCGCCGCTCTATGCTGTTGGATATAAGTGTAGTGTTTAGACTGTTTAGTCCTATTAGTCGCCTTTTACGACACCCAATGGAAGAGGGGGGGTGGTAGTATTCTTTCACCGCTACGTGACACGGTTATGCTTACAGTTAATAATTTGATTTTGATTAACATAACTTGTATGGGGTTTAAGCCAAATTTCTAACTTCAATAGGCAGAACAACAGATGATTGAGTGATTATTAATTTATAATTTTTTTGTAAGATTTGTATTTGTTTTATCAATTTTGGCCAATGGTAAGCCCTTGAAAGTATCTTAATAATCTTATTAGATGATCCAGTCATAGATGTTAGCGAATAAACCTTTTTGTTAGAGAAAGAAGTATGTAAGTACCTCCATAGACTTACTAAGGCCAAATTAGATAAAGAAATAAAATTAAATGTTTGTTGACATTAAATTTGTGCAAATATTAGTGTCCTTCGGATTTTGTTTCTAAAAAGAAAGGCAATATTATTAAGTATTTGTTTTCACTTCTTCTTCTTTATTCGATGGCGTTTTCTTAATAGATTTCGCCAGTATCAAGTAGTTGTTTGTTTTCTCGTGAACCTCTCTCAAGAAAAAGTAAAAATCCGAGTGACACTAGATATTTGCACAAATACCTAATTGTGAATTATTTGTATACAATCATTCTTCATCGTATTTGGCAAGGTATATAAATGAAATTTCTTTACCAAATTATGATTCATATTTAAAAAGTTTTAACATGTATTTGTATTTAGAATATTTTTGCTTACATCAGTAAATTGGACAGTTTTAGTTGTACACGTAATCGACAATACAATTACGTTGTATTTTACCTTGACGATAAAAGCTTCAAGGATTGAAATGAGAAAGTCTTCAAAAGTTTCTGTATCTACCAACAGATTGAGTACCTACTTAGAGCGATAATTTGTTTGACCACAGTAAGTTGGCAATCGCATAAACCAAATAACTTTATCATTACAAACTTTTCCAAATTAGTTTCTAATTAGTTCTCGTCTAATTGTACCTGTTTCTATATCCTCGTTACGTGGTGCTTGTAGCCATCGTTGTACCAATTCTATGCTGGCTTCTTCACCAGCCAACATTTTATATGCACATAATATTTTTATATCTCACTTCACCACAAATAAACACTTTGACACACAAAAAATCTAAACAACGCAAACACACTTTTCCAATTCGCACAAACTAGAATTAAATTTCGTCACAACTGATAGAAGTTTAGTCTATGACTTATGCCATACTTACCGCACAAAGATTTAACTGGCCGCTCAATCATAAAACAGATGACGGCTCACAATAAAAAAAAGGAAAAGAACGCGCACATTTTAAATTGAATTAGCGCGACCAAAAGAAATGACAGCGCTTTGCCGCGTTCAAATATCGAATTAATTAAATGACGATCGCCGACAGGCCAGTGTAAACAGCGAGTAGTAGATGAAACCAAATTGAGATTTGCAATCGATTTAATGCACCGTAGACTCTGTTGGTACGCTTTAGGGTGTGATTTCGTTTAAATTGTTGCGAACGCGGTTTGTGGAGCGGCAAGCGGTTAGGTAATGGCCATCAAGTCGAGACGGTTGGTCGAAGAAGGGGGGTGAATGTAGGACGAGACCGCCGAGCATACATTAACCGTCTGGAAGGGATATGTAGATTTAGGTTCATTGTAATCGATGTTTAATTAAGATAGTATAAACTGTGGGCAACTACCTAGTTGGTAATTAAATTTAGAAAGGACCTTGCGAGCTCACTCATGTTTGTCGGAATGAGGTTGATTGAAGTGAGTTTTCGTTGTCGCCGGCAGCCAAGCACACAATCACATGTGATCTACATAACTATTCTAAGATGTAAGTATTTTAAAGAGTGTGATACACGTCAAAAGCATGCAAAATTGCTATTGTCATTTGTTTATATTTCTCTTTTAATGATACGAGTTGTTGACCTCTCGCGGTCTCAGCTGTTCGTAAATCGTGACGTCACTGACACTTGTTGAGTAGGTAAGTATTATATCTGTAACAAAGAAGTTTTGCAAAGCTATTAACTTTGCGGTTGTCACGTTGCCAAGTCGTTGGGGTCAATTTCGTTGCAGTGTATCTCTTCTGGCTATTCGCTAATCTCTGTTAATGGCGTATTAAGTACCTATCTCTGATATACCTAGGTATTGTCTTTGTGCATGAGCTGTTATTAGATACTGCGCACGTATTAAGTAGATTTAACCTAATATCCTAGTAATTTTGTTCAAATTTCAACTTTATTATCAACTGGGAAATTATCTTAATTGTACCCACTGCTTGATTTAGCTTTCAATACCAGATACTTATCACAACTGTCGTAACTTAAGATCTACGGAGGGGATCCAGAATTTAACTGAGAAATCAGTAAATTTATGTATTATTGTAAATAATATTGACAGAGATCGAATATATATCATTTATCATCTACTGAGGAATCTCATATAAATATTGTTGTTTCTCCAATAAGCACTTGTTGTTTTTATAATATTGTTACACGTGAGAATAATACATAATATAAACATGTTTTTAAAATTGTTTGTTTCTTTTCAATTTGTTTTAATTGGAGACCTTTGCCCAGCAGTGGTACAACACTACAGGATAATTAAAAAAAAATACTTACCGTGTCGCGTAGCGGTGAAAGAATACTAGAAAAGTGGACTATGGTAGAGGACTCCTTTGCTGTCCTCATTGCCTATAGTGTCTGACTAACCCTTCGGGGATAATATAGTCATGATCAAATATATGTACTTATGTATGTATTACGTATTAAATGTTTTTTATGTCATTTTGTATTTTAAACTTTAAGAATCTTTATATTACATTAAGGTATTGCAGCTAAATGTAAGGTGATTGTTTTTCGCAATTTCAGAGTTGCAAATATACAAAAAGTTGTTATTTGCACTTAGAGGATGACTTAGTTGCGGGATCACATACCTACTACCATACACCTTGTCTTGCTACTACAGAACAACATAAAACCATTTAGTAACTAAAGGATGTTAATTTATTCCAGAAGTCTCCACCTCTACGAAGAGCGACTGTCTCCAACAGCCATTAATAACCAGTAGGTAGTTGTTCTGTTGTCCCATTAATTTGGTATGCTAATTCCAACCAGCCCCTATTAAGTGTATAGTGAAATGACAGTCGACTTTGTGTGGAACTCTGTGGAGTATGAATGCTAAACAACCTTCGTAGTACGCAGCGGTCTGGTGGTTGTCAACATAAGTCTAGTCTAACACTTAAAGGTCTATGGTTCGATTTCAGACGAGAGCATGATTTTAGATTCGCGAATTGGCGATGACGGAAACATTCGTTTTAAAACAAAATTTCATGTCTCAAAGTTTTGGAGTTACTACACCCGATTGGATTGACATCTTTTAAACTTAGTTATTGCCAACATTAATGGACGTTATTATTCACCCAAATATCATCTAATTGAGTAATTAAATAAATAAAAAATACCTTATGTTTCTGATAGACGAACTCTACTCCAGACTCCCTCCTACTTAGACTACACATGCAAAGTAGTTTTTTTCTACTTTTTTGACTAGATAAAATGCCGCCTTATGCATACAACGAGTACAAGGGCGACCACGCTCGCAATTTAACCCAACTCACTAAAATCTACTAGTAAGGGAAGAGGGCTCGCATTCAAGATGCCCCTATCTTCCGCTAGTTACCTTCCGGGAATCAGACACTACAAATTGAGGAACATTATGTAAGATCGATGGCGTACAGCGAGATAAAAAAATACAACAAAAAATTGTTAGTTTCACACGACGTACTAGGAAAATAATAAAATCGCTGAACACACGGAGGTAATTTGAATAGCCCTTACCGTTCATCCGCATTTCCCTTTCGGCCACCTCTTCCAGTACAGATTTCGCAATAAGCCCTCCGTATTATTATTTCACGGCGATGCCGCCATAAAACCTTACGTTATTAAATTACAACTTTACGAGTGGGGCCGTAGAGGTTATTTTTTACACTTTTTTATTTTTAATAATCCCGCTTCCAGAAAGTGAAGTGTGACACGGCTTGCGCGTAATAGCTAATAATGTACGAAATTAGCACGAGGCTGCCAGTTATCACATCACAATGCGACTCCGTAATACCTATATCACGACCCTACCTATATGTATGGAAAACATTTCGCTCTGAGGTGATATATTCACCGTACGACCATGCTGTGTGATGGCAGCTCATTTAAAGATTACTATAGTACTTTTTGCACAAAAGATCCCAATGGGTCGACGTGCTATTGCGAGAGAGACTTCGGCTACCCACTAAGTTAAAAATAATATTAATAATAAGGCTTGATCCAGAAAGCAGTACTCTTGGACACGGCTCGCATCTTTAGGAGGTTCCTCTCTTAGGAGCCCTGACCACCGGTAGCTTGGACCCTGTTCCCGATACGGGTGGGCTACTATTTTTTATATTTTTAAATGTTGGTTTTGTATTATTATATAAATATTTAAAAATGTAAATAGTGTCTATTTGAATGAATAAATCGATTAATAATAATAATAATCTTATTGTTCTAATTTTTAAGATAAGAATACTACGTGATACCTACCAACGCTCTTCACTAGGTATTCTGTTGCCATTACATTATTGTAGCAATGACTTGATTTCAATGATGGAGGACTTTGCCCAGCAGTGGGCTATATAGGCAATACTTTACTTTCTGCTGACTAAAAAAAATCATCTTGAATTAATAAATATTTCAGAGAAGATAGATGTATCTACATACAGACACGAGCACAGATAAGTACTTAAACAATTTTAGTTAAAAGTGTGAATATTACTTCATCACCGCGCCCATAAACCAATACGGCTTTCAAATTCATAAAGATGTTTCTATGTCATCACGAAAAAAGTTCATAATAATTATACTTAGTCAGTGGTTATTCTGTTACGAAATCAAATTTCAACAACATTGCAAAACTTGAAAGAGGCGATTTGCCTCAGGCGGGACTCAATCTCACGACATTGCGCAATACGCTCTTCTGAGCTATCGAGACATTAGTTGTTAATGTAAGATGCAGTCTGATAAACCCATTACAATCAGTATTGGGCCAGCTTGGTGGGTTATAGCCCGTCTTCCTATACGTGCATTTTAATGTGATAAGGCGTAAGTAGAGCGTTTCAAGGATGATAACATAACCGCCTCTGTGGTCTAGTGGCTAAGCCACCGGTCTCAGACCCAGAGGTCCCGGGTTCGATTCCCAGCGGAGAGCACATCTTTGTGTGCTTGGTTTGGTTGGTGGTAGGGCTGTTAAGTCCGCCTAGCGGCTAGCTACTACCATCTTATCTAAGTCTGTCGCCATAACAACGATGTTTATAGCATTATTGTTTTCCGACAGTTAAACGATAAATAGGATAGCCAGTTCCTCAGTGGTTGAGGATGCCGGGTGAAGCGCGCTTCCACCTTCGGCCTTATCGTCACTTACCATCAGGAGAGATGAAAGAAAAGCGCTTACCCGTCGTTAAATAAAATAAAAAAACGATGTTAAAATGCTTTCGAAACTATATAAAAATCATTCGTGGCTCCTTAAACCATAGGTTATCTGGAAAAGATCGTTTCTAGCGATAAAGCCGCCTTTGCTCATGTTATTACCTACTAAAATTCTACTGTTTTCCCTCACGTATGCGAAAAATAATGTGTTTTCTATCTATAAAAGAATACTATATGTAAACAAGTATAAAATAAATCGGTGACATAAGAATTGTACCGTTAGCTGGCAAGTACAGAGTGTTGCAGAACAACGATAGGATATCGATAATGGACTTCGAAATCTGCTAAGGATATTATAGTACAATCCATTTTATCGCCACTTGTCTATACTATCCATAGATATCTATCGATAATGTTGACATGATTAATTTTGTCGTGTCCGTGTCGCGTATCGGTGAAAGAATACTACCACCCCCTCCCTTCCCTTGGGTGTCGTAAAAGGCGACTAACGGACTAAAGACTGCACATACATCCACATGAGCACATGTGCAGTCGCTATTTGGTGATAAGTGGACTATGGTAGAGGACTGCTTTTGCTGTCCTCATTGCCTAGTCTCTGACTAACCTTTCGGGGATATAGTCGTGATTATATGTATGACGACCTCCTTGGTCGAGTGGTTTGTACACCGGTTTTCATGGTGTCGCCATCTCTGAGGTCTCGGGTCTGGGTGTTTTCTATGTATAATAAGTATGTATTTAAGTATTTTAAGTATGTTTATCCGTTGTCTAGTAACCATTTAACGAGTTTCTTCGAAGCTTCTCTTGGGCTAGATAATTGGTGTGATTGTAGGTAAGATTTATTATTATTATTATTATTCCATTTATTCATTTATATACTTACATACTATTTAAATTTTTAAATATTTCTATAAAAATACAAAAAAACATTTAAAAATATAAAAAATAGTAGCCCACCGGTATCGGGAACAGGGTCCAAGCTACCGGTGGTCAGGGCTCCTGAGAGAGGAACCTCCTAACTATTATTATTATTATTATATATGTATTTTTATCGATACGACTGAAAGTGACAATACTAAGTATAGATAGTTTCACGTTCATAGTCTTGTTCATAGTATATCAAAGTCAACCAGTTATAATTAAAAACAATTTTGATAGTATCAATACTTGTGTACTATCGATAGTCAGCTATGTTTCGGTAGTATTGCCCATGCAGGAAAATTAATAGTAAGTATTAAGTCCAGATACATTTTACTTTTACACGATAGTTAAAGCAAAACCTATAGCAATTCTACAATTGACCACGTGCCAATAATATTGATCGTAGAATGATCAGTTGATGATTCAAGTTAATTTTAGTATGTTGTTAATAAACATCACACAGAAACAAATAAACAATATTATACTTCCTCATTTTTTATTCGTTTTAATGACATTAAGGTGAGATCTACCCATGAAACTGAACAACTTTCCCCAAGAAACCTTTGTGCAAAAGTGACAAAAAAAAATCGACCTCCCATACTATTGTCGTCAGCTAATCGGACAGTTTTGTGTGGGAGGTCAAATTTTTTTTGTCATTTTTGCACATAGGTTTCTTGGGGAAAGTTGTTCAGTTTCATGGGTAGACCTCACCTTTAATTTTAATAAAACGAGTAAAAAATTAGGGTGTATACCTAAAGCAAAAAAAATCTGCATACAATAGTTAAAAGTAAGCTATTTTACTAAAGGTTTTGACTCAACTATCGTTGGCTATACGACAAATTACGCTTAATTGGTTTTGACTCGACTATCGATGTTTACGATATGCAACACTAAAGTACAGTGTAGCCGCAAGTAGGCAAGCTCAAATAAGGCTGTATCTAAAACCGGTGTGACCAGGTGTGCACAATCGATCATTGCACCATTATGTGCGGCCGCTTGCGAAATAACTTATCTGTTTCGCTGACGTGACACTAATACTGATATAAGGCGGTGCGCATAGAAGAAGATGGATGTAAAGAGGGGTAAAATCTGTGGACCTAGCCTAAGGCATTGCACGTCTTATCTTATCTTATCTTATCTTATCTTAGTGGGGCCTGAAGAGGTCTCCCTCTTGCCAGCATGTCGATCCATTGCGATCTCTTGTGCAAAAGTCGTTGCGCATTAAATATGAGTGAAATCTGAGCTCTTTCGGAGATGTTCCAGGGTTTGCATGCTTAGGGCACATGATAGGTAAGCAAGGAAGACAGGCGAAATCATTTCGTAATAGAATTATTATGCATATAAGTTTTGTTTTGTTGACGTGACACTAACACTGATAAGGCGCTGCGCATAAAAGAAAACAGGTAAAATCTGAGGTATCCCTGGGTTTGCATACTTATATATAGCACGCAGTAGCTAAGCAAAGAAGACAGGCAAATAAAATTAAATCTTCTCCCACGAAACTGTCAACTCGAGCTTGATTCCTACTTCTTTTTTAAGCTCTCGCAAGTCATTCATACTTCTCGAAAGCACTTGTCCTTCATCTCAGGCCGAAGGGTTTTAAACTCGAATCCTTAACTACTGAGTAACTAGCGATTATATCTTTAACTTTGTGAATACAACTATGCAACTAACATTTCCGTTAGGACATAGTTGTAGCTAGCCCAGCGGACTTAAAACAAGCCGGTCAAACTGAGTTAAACGCACCCCCCGTTGGAAATAAAACCCGGAACCTCTGCGTCCAATGATTTTAACCATTGGACCGCAAATGCGGTTCTATTTATGTGGGTCGTTCTATATATGTGAGTCATAATCATAATAATCAATTTTGATACTACCAAATCTGACTGATTCAACAAATCTTACAACCGAACCTGCATCAATCATACCGGGTTCAATACTCGTATTTACTCCCGCTTGGAATCAAAGGTGCATGAGGGGGAACTGAACTGAAGATACGGCTTAAATAAATTAAAAACAGTTATTTCTAAATTGACCTAAGAGACGGCGACGCCAGAACCAGCGTGCTAATCAGTCGACCAAGGAGGTTGACAAATTGACAGACATTGAAAGGTATCAGCTGTCGTAACGTTAACGTACAAGACAATAAAAATTAAATTAAAGCAACCTCTAGAAATCATCGTGACAGACAAGGGGCTAACGTTAGACATCGTTTTGTAGTAAGAGGGTTAAAGTCTAATGTGTGTGACATAACAAAATCACCGTTGACACTACCAAAAAAGTGCTTGCTTCAACAACCCGTAATGACCGCGCGGCCGCCAAGTGCTCCGCGATAAGTGATCATTGATCTTTCACCCACTGCTAGTAATAACTTACGTCAATACCATAGACCTAGGAATCTACCAGAAGGTACAGATGCCAGCATTTCAACCTACCACAAAATATGTTTTTTTTTCAATACCTTTTGTAGTTTGTCACAAAGGTATAAGGATCAATATCAATTGAAGAAGTTTGACAGTTTTTGATAGGTATATCTGCAGGCGTGTGAAACCATTTATTAACCTGGAGTTAACCTCTGAAATAAATAATAATAACAAAAAACATGGTAATCCTGTTAACAATTATTCAAATTATAAGTGTCCATTATAGTTAATTAGTAGATTAGTTACCCTGTTTTAAAAATACAACACTAATAACTGTTATTCTGTTCGAGGTCCATTTATATAAATACTCGTTCATTTAATTTCCTTTAGATAGCTGATGTCAAAATTTAATCTTCTTATCTCGTGCTACTGGCCATGACTTATTAACAAAAATCTATAAATAATTTTACAGTAGGTAACCTAACCTGCTTAACTTTTTAATGGAACTTGGGTATATAAAAAGATATGCCTACAATACCTACCTACGAGTACGATAAAGCAGCTTTATTAAAACTTCATTCAACGTTTTACTTTAACTCTGCCCTTAACGTCGATTTATCAGTCTATGGTGTGTCGTGAAAAGGTGACGTCAGTCAAGGAGGCAACTATCGTAGTTAAACAGGTTATTAATGGTTCGCCCATAATTGATCTGTCGTTAGTGTGGCTCGTCAAACGAAACGTCAAACGGTGCGGTTGGTTGCAGTCTCAGAATAATAACTAAAGCATGGAAGGAGTCCAAATGAGACTCGTATAGTTGTCCTATTTTTCAAATGGGCCATAAACATTGAAAGGAAAGAGACAAAATAAATTGCTAAAAACGTCAATTAAAGTAAAGTGAAAAAAAAAATTAGATACCTGGGGGTCTATCGGCTAAAAAATATAGATATGGATATGGGCTTCATTTGACATTTGAAGCCCATATTTTGTTCTTATATGGGCATATTGCCCATATAAGGATGCATGCATGGGCATATATGGACAAAATATGTATATCGGCTAAAAAATATAGATATGGATATGGGCTTCATTTGACATTTGAAGCCCATATTTTGTTCTTATATGGGCATATTGCCCATATAAGGATGCATGCATGGGCATATATGGACAAAATATGTATATAAGGACAAAATATGGGCTTCAAATGTCAAATGAAGTCCATGTCCATATCCATATTTTTTAGCCGATAGGGTAGCAGGTCATGGTCACCAACCGAATTCAAAAGCGATCTACAAAATGGAACTCGAAGCGTAATATTTGACTTTATATACCTCAATGGACATTGGCAAAGGGCCAACGCGCCAGTGTAATTTACTTATGTTATATTTTTGCATGTGCATGTCACATAATATCGCATTGTTTGACAACAAACGGATTGCCCACTCAACTGTCAAAGCACTCCTTCTATGCTTTAGTTATTAATCTATGGCAGTACACTCAACGCGATGTTGTCTTTTCACTTTTTTATTGATGAAGATGAACACGCAAAACTATTCTTATTGTGTTTCATTTATGTAGCGTGAGGGGAGGTCAGCCCGTAACATACACGATGGTCCAATGCGATATGCATCATAATATCAAAATACTTCCGACCCATCTCTTCCCTTTGTTGTCATTAAAGGTGACTAACGGACTAAACACTGCACATCCAACAGCATAGAGCGGCGATAGGTTCACCACCGACATATATTAATACCTCCAGCTAATATTATAAAGATTGAGGAGCTCGATGGCGCAGCGGCTAGCACGTTCGACTTGCGATCTTGCCCGCTAAGCAACTTTCGCAATGCCGGGTCGCTGGATGGGTGACCAAATTAAAAACATCTCGAGCTCCTCCGTGCTTCGGAAGGCACGATTAGCCGTTGGTCCCGGTTGTTGTCGTAAGATGACAGTCGTTAAAATCCACCAACCCGCATTGGGCCAGCGTGGTGGGTTATGGCCCAATGTCCCCACGTGCTATTGTTCACGTGGGAGGCCTGTGCCCAGCAGTGGGACGTTTATAGGCTGATGATGATGATGAATATTATAAAGACACATTGTGGTAGCGGTTTTCTTGTGTATTTTTTCCAAGAAAGCCAGTGGATATTTGCACCGAGAATTGTGAATAATTTATTTATTTTATAAACATTCTACACCGAATTTGGCCCTTATATGGTAGAAATAACTCAAAGGCTAGAAAGACTCTAGCCACTACGCCTCCGAATGATTAATAGAAAAAATGTCATCCCAACATCAATAATTAGCAGCGGAACCTAAGGCTGCTTTTCTACCGGACGGAGCTGTGAGAGGTAGCTAAGCGGTGTGCATATCTACCAATAGAATGACTTCATTTTTACACCATCAACATTATCATCACCATACATCAGGTGACATAAAGGCTAACCCGCAAAAGAAGAAATGTTTTCATCCCGTGGTGGAAAATAAATAAATAATTTCTTTACGCTCACACCAATTATCTAGACCAAGATGATTTTTTTGATGATTGATGATTCTTTTGAAACACGCTAAGAGGATTTACGCATTTCGGTTTCCCATACAAACTGCCAAGTCGAAATTTTTAAAAACCAATAAGCTAATTTTGATGAAACTTCGCATGCTAAAGTAAAACACAGGAATCTAAATTTTATTTATATTGTAATTAAAAGTCCACTATAGAAAGTTTAAAATCGCAATAACACAATAAACGTTTTTTAAAAATGTTTTTAACAAACTATTTAGATCCCTGTGTTTTACTTTAGCATGCAAGTTTCATCAAAATTGGCTCATTGGTTTTTAAAAATTTCGACTTGGAAGTTTGTATGGGAACCCGAAATGCGTAAACCCTCTTAATATGGTAAGATAACGGATAAATAAACAGAAACATAGAAAAAACACCCATACCCGAAATCAATTTAGAAAAACAGTTTTTCTCTAAATTGACCACACCGGGAAATGAACTCGGGACCTCAGAGATGGCGCGACGCCAGACCCGGCGTGCTAACCACTCGACCACGGAGGTCGTCAAAAAAGAAGCAACGTTAAGCGGCCTATTACATCTCGACTGTGATTTTTGCGTAAAATGCCCATTTTTGCATTTTGTTGTAATTTTGCAGTTGTATTTGTCGTTTTTATCGATATAGGATAAATTCATTATAAAATCTTTATTCATCATGAATTAACGATTATTCTGGTATACATTATGCTCAATAATATTAACGTAGATAGGAGAAATTCACAGTTAACATAAAGTGATTTTCGAAGTTTTTTGGTTTAGAATAAGATTTTTTTTCTATATAAAATCAATGATATCTAAAAATTCCGAGGCCGCTACGCACTATACGACTATGTAAGAGTTATCATTCTATTTTTTTATTACATTTGTTCAGAACAGTAGTTCAGTCTAGGAGCTCAAAAATGTGCCTTCGCGCATTTTATGAAAATCTTACTCTGCAATTTTGGGTTTAATTAAACAGTTAAGCAAAATTTATAAAAAGCGAGGCCGCTACGCACTATTCCAATAGCTATTCTACACTATTCAATAAGTCAAAATTATTAATGTATTTTTGTTTCTGAGATTCATAACGCCAAAATTGGCCATTTTACGCAAAAATCACAGTCGAGATGTAATAGGCCTCTTAAAGACTAAAAGTTTCCATTCGACTTGCCATCCACCTAGTCAACGGATCCTTAATTTGTTTGGCAACATAATTGGATTTGCTACAGTGATATTAATCGGTTGGCTTTGCTCTCATTCATAGAGACACATGCGGATTAGTCGGCGTATCTACTCAGGTTCTAACACACACAGGCATGAAAGCTCTCGGGCGGGTTAATGCGAGCTACGCGGCGTTTAAAGCGCAATGTTTGTATACAATGTTAACATAACTTAATAAGGACTCAGCCTGATGGGGATAATCTGGGTCAATTCTTTTATTTATAGTTTTCGATTTATCTTTTTAAGCTTGTAAATATTTTTATTTTAATATTAGGTGTTACTTTTGTTTTTTCCTATTAATTATTATATTATCATTTCAGCCATAGTCGTCCCACTGCAGGGCAAAGGCCTCCCTTCCCTTTTCCAATCTACGCGATTAAGGGTTCTTGATCGCCAGTCTTTGCAGTAGGAGTCTAGCTCGTAATAGTTTATTTTTTTTGTATTATACTAGCAAAACCATAATAATAAAATAATAATTTAATCACGTAAATCACATAATGATGTTTGAATATGTATTTATTGCAATTATTATTACTAAGTAAGCACCGTATCCCGGGACGAATTTCCACGCTTTTTGCGTTTTGTCATGTAAAGAAAAGATAGCCGGTCCTCTGGTGTTGAGAAATCCGGATGAAGTGCGCTTTCACCATCGGCCTTATCACCACCTTACATCAGGTGATATGAAGGCCAACTGTTTACCCGTAAAAGAATAAAAAGAGGTTATATAGGCAGTCCACAACGACAGATCTCCTATAAAATAAAATACGCCACAGCCGCCTCACTAGGTAGGCAATGACGGTAACAATGCTGTACCTACGAATCACATACACTTTATGCCAGATGGAGATATGAAGATACACTTTTTATGACAACATAAACCATAATAGGGCTTAATGTTGTGTGGTAGAGTGCGTTTTTGCCTGAAGCTGAAAACCACAACACCCTTATTTATCATAGTGAGTAAAATAGTGGAGAATAAATATACGTTAGGTCGTAAACGGGTTAATCCCGAGTCATTACTCTCGCAACTTAGTTGGAGATTCAGGGGGTGCCACTTTAAAGTTGGTCCGTAGTTCGTAAGCCATTTAGGTGGGAAAATATTGTTAACGCTATAACAGCAATTTGTCCATTTAAAGGCGGGTCTCTTGCGACACTGTTTTGTGTTTTCTAACACCTAACATCAAACATCTAACAAAATATGTCAAAATATGTACGTAGGCCACGCCCATATTTGTTAGATGTTTGCGGAGCGAATAATCGCGTTTTATATTTTTAAAAATTTATAATTGTAATAAAAAAACGATCGGTTATAATCCCTCAAGTTATCTATGAACTTCATTTTGGTAAATTTCTCATAATATCAAATCACTTATTTTAAGAATAAAACTTAGAAAAGAAGGTAAATTGACACAAAAATATATAACTTTGTGAATTTATTCTATCGAACCAACTTTATCAAATCGTGTTTCCATCGGGTCTATTTCACAGAATAAAGCCTTAACAATGTTTCATAATTTTCGCAGATTTTATTTTTACTGTTTACTACTCCAAAACTAATTCTAAGAACTTGTTATTTTAATTTTTTACTAACACCTAGCCTTAACAACTACCTACTTGTTACTGTACGTTATCCCATTGTCTGTCACGAAGACTCCTAGAAGTGGCTACCAATTGAATTTCTATTGTGTATGGCATTACGGCCTTTGACGACCTCCGTGGTCGAGTGGTTAGCACGCCGGGTCTGGCGTCGTGACATCTCTGAGTCGGGTTGATTTAGAGAAAAACTGTTTTTCTAAATTGATCTCGGGTCTGGGTGTTTTTCTATGTTTATGTATTATATTATTATTATCCATTATACTTACCATATTAACGAGTTTCAAAAGAATGGGTACTTATCTTGGTCTGGATAATTGGTGTGAGCGTAAACCAATTTAACTTAATTTAATTTTAATTGTGACAGCTGAGCTTTTATGTTACGAGTACGTTAGGAACTAGTTTCGTTGTTTTAAAAAAAAAGCTGTGGTCTCTGTCCGCCCCTCCGGGAAGCGGGTGTATACACGCCATCATCATCACCATCATCATAATCAGCCCGTGTTAGTACACGCCATATGTAGTACATTATTATATACTTCGAAAATAATATAAAATTTAAAATGGCGACTTTCTCTGTTGGATTTCTTATGTCGCATCCACACGCTTGGCAAACCTCAACAAGCCGTCACAAATTCAAACGTGGGGATAGAGCGAGCTTGGTTTGCGTAGGTTTACAAGCGCTTGTAGTTTACAACGCTACGCTAGCAAACGTTTGTTGCTGTTTAGAGTTTGTGGCAAGTGCCAAGCGTGCGGACGTGGCATAACATTTAATCTTACGCAATGCAATTGTTTTTCTTCAACTTTTGAAACGTTTACATACAACTATTTATACACAAAAACAGCGTAGTTAATGCATACAATAACAACCTCTAAATAGCAATAGGTTTAAATCGCTACAAATTTTCATAAAAGTGGAAGTAAATTACAGTATGTTCCACTGCTGGACAAAGGTCTCCGCCATTGAAGTCGATAGTCGAGTTTTCACTTTAACTTTTAGATGTTTTCTTACCGCGCTTGTTTAATGCAAGTTAGAGTTTAGAAATTATGCAATCACACTATCACATCACACTAATATTATAAAATCGAATGTTTGTGAGTGTGTATGTTTGTTACTCTTTCACGTAAAAACTACTGCATGGATTTGGATGAAATTCGGCATACAGATAGTTTGTAACCTGGATTAACACATAGAATACTTATTATCCCGATATTCCCACAGGAACGGGAACCACGTGTGTGAAACCGCGAGCGGCCGCTAGTTGAAAAATATATAGGAAATAAACTGTGCCCGACCTGGGAATTGAACTCGGGACTCAGGATATCAAACCAATCACTTCACCACTCGGCTACCGAGGTCACAATTTTTTGTACTAGGTTTTATTTTAAACTTACTCGCATTCATCCAGCATATATAAATGTTTAGATAATGCCGTTCATAGACCCTGGTGCCGGATTACTTAATTTCCATCAACTTTAAACAACGCTAAGTTAAGCGTACAATTATAAAACAGAATGAGCGCTAAATCTAGATTTAATATCTTGATGCGAGCCCCTCCAATCAAACCTTATTAAAATCAAACTTATCCTTGTCTTTCGTTCAATAAATACACCAGTAGGGCAAGCACGAACAATTTGCGAAAAAGTATTCGTATCGTCATCGTCAACAATTTGTATGAGAATTGAGCAGCGCCCCTACCGGACGTAAAATTAACTAAATTTGGAAGCACGAACGCTAAGGTATCGTAAGCGTATCGCCTTCGTATCGTTACTTGATATGTTTATATGAAAATTAGCGAGCACGAACTTAGTTTTGACATAAGGTATCGTGGATGACGAAGGCTGGCTAGCGTGAACTAACGAATGTTTCTACACGAAGAATTTGTCGGTGAAAAAAGTATCGTTGTGACTTTAAAATCATTTAAAAAATATTTTTTGGTTGTTTCTATGGCCAAAGTGCACTTTCTAGGCATATTTTCAATAAAATGAAGTAGGCGATGACTTAGTGAGGGGAAGAGCAATATAAAACATGCTAGTAGAGATAATTAATATCATGCTTAATTAATACATTTTATTACTTTGTCTACAATTTTTTTATTTTCTTTTATTTCTTATTCTATTTTCTAATATTATAATTTGTTCAAAAGTACATCCTAATGTACAAAGTACCTATACTTTAATTATTTATTTATCTTTATTGATACAGAGCAACACAGCAAGGCGAACTTAATGCCAAAAGGTGCCTTTTGCTGTGTATCAATAGTCATAGTCAATTGTCGTTCTCTGCTAGATAGACAAGGAAAATCGGCGCAATAAAACAATTAAATAAAACAAATTTAAATTTATTACATTTATTTATTTATTTTTTATTGTACAAAACATTTTAAATACAATTTTTACAAAATCAATCCTTAGCAAAAACCTCGTGGGTTTATGTGCCTTCCCCTTTCAAAGTACCTAGTTAGTTCCCTAACAAACATACATTCATAGCTTCTTTCATGAACTCTAACCATTGCTCCTCCAGGTTAATAACTATTGATACTACTGGGAAACTATAGTAGGCTGCTCGTCTGCTGGAACAGCTACAGTAGGTTGGCTGCTAGTTCCAGGAGTATTTCAATCACCTGTAATATAAATAAAATTCCTGTTAATAACTAGGACAAAATCTAACATAAAAATATTTATTTCGCGGCCTTGATGCATGAACATAATATAAATTAAGACTAATTTAAATAGAGGCCTATTAACGAATAGCATGAGAGATGCCTATTTACAATGCACGCACCGATAATTTCATTTCGTATGTTAAAAACATAACAAAATCAATGGGTCAATCTTCGTTAAAGTTTACCTGTGCCTTCCTCCTGCGATGGAAAAGAACCTCAGAATTTGACTCCTCGGGTTGCGTCTTGACCCTGAAAAATATTATATGATTTTTAATATTGTTAGTTTAAAGTTTACTAAATACAAATTCCACTTAGAAATAAGGCCGCCATTGGATACGTAAAGGTACATTGCACAATAAAGTCTGTATGTATTAATGTGTTGCTAATAGGTCAAGGATCATAAGACCGCCGGCGGTCGCGAAACAATTGATTTTCAATGTGTTTGATTTTACGGTGCTCAAGGGGTTAATGTGAAATGAAAAGCAGTGGAACCAGCTTCCACAACCACCATCCCGGTAGCAGCTTGTACTCAAGTAGGTGCTCGTATGCTGCTTACCCTGGTTCTTTATGTCAGTCAAAGATAATTGAAGTGCTGGACTTCCACCGGTGCCACTAGCAGCCCTATGAATTTGACCCACTTCTTTTTCGTGCTACTTTTTAAACCACTAAACCTTCACCATTTATACAAAACCAAATACTATTTATGTAGTGTAGTTATATAAAAAATACAAAAAATAATGTTGCTATTGATCAATAATTTTGATTTGTGATGAGTTAGTGTTAGGTCGAGCACTTATGAAGTTAAAGAAGGTACTAACTTGAAACTATTTTCTTTGACATTGCGCCACTTTTTTTCTGGCAGAGTGTCCTGTCTGTCCCATTGATATTTATTTTAGCTTAAGCTCCTTCCATTTCATTTGAATGAAATGGCGACCTCGCAGACTTCCAGAGGGTTCAGATGAATCTCCATTTCTATAAATAAAATAATAATCACACATCTTAACCATCGAACTTGTAACAATCATACATAAAGTCACAAACAACAAAGTAGTATGCTTACCTTTCCATAAACTCTACCATCATTGCGTATTGTGCATGGCTTGTCCTCATTTTGATCAATTTAAAACAATTAAATTTACTTTTCGACGTAACACTAAATTCACCTTAGAGATTGTTTGTGAAGTGCTAGTAAAGTAAACAAACAAAGTTGGCTTTGCCGCGAAAGCAATTCTATGTGATGTCGTTCAGAAATCAAAACAGAGTCAAAATATTTCATAAGAATTTTAGGAACATTTATTAAGTTTTAATTTTATTTATACACTAATAACAAGTAAAATAAACTTTCATAATTATTTTATATCATTTGACTCTAATATACACATATAATTGTTGTGTAACTTTTTCAAAACCACTTCATCTAATTTCTAAACGTATCCATTCGTTCAATGTGCTGCGATTGTTCATTCACCGGGCACATCTCTGCTTACGTTATGATGACGTCACCTTCGTCGTCGCATCGAGCTTGCGATACGATTACGGAACTCTTCGTGCTTAGGACCATAGACAAATAAGATAATATATCGTCCTTGTTAGGACTAGCGTTGTACTACGTTTTCGTATAGTGGACTCGATACGTTTACGTTACGAATACTTTAAAAGTTCGTGCTTGCCCTACAGTTTTAAACCAGGCTTTTCTTATTTATTAAATTACTAGCGGCCGCTCGCGTTTTCACCCGCGTGATTCCCGTTCCCGTGGGAATATCTGGATAAAAGTATCGTATGTGTTAATCCAGGTTATAAACTATCTGTATACCGAATTTCATCCAAATCCATTCAGTAGTTTTTACGTGAAAGAGTAACAAACATTCATACTTATGTTGACGTGGGAATATCAGGATAAAAAGTATCCTATGTGTTAATCCAGGTTATAAACTATCTGCATGCCGAATTTCATCCAAATCCATTTAGTAGTTTTTACGTGAAAGAGTAACAAATATCCATACATTCTTACAAACATTCGCGTTTATAATATTAAGAGGATATGGAAATGAGCAAAACTACATAGATACAGTTTGGCGGTGCTATAATATCTATCGCTTTAAAGCGATTTCTGCCAGACGAGAGCTGGAGATGGAGAGCACTTATACATTCTAAGATCTGAGTTGCGAAACAATAAAAACATAGTTACATAATCATGAAATCAAATATAAGGAAATAAGAAAAGTAAAGTAAATAAATAAAATTTCATTGTAAAAATGTGTTTAACGGTGACGTAGTAAGCACTATTTTGGAATGAGAAATTTTGAGCAATAAGCAATTGTAAATGCTAATTCACGTCTCTGCGTACAGCAGCATGTAACATACTCGTAAGTATTAGTATAAGATGAAGTCATTTAATAAATAAATGTAATATATGTCTAAGTCTACTGTCAAGGCTCGCATCACTTTATAATCCAGGTTATAAACTATCTGTATGCCGAATTTCATCCAAATCCATTTAGTAGTTTTTACGTGAAAGAGTAACAAACATCCATCCATACTTACAAACTTTCGCGTTTATATTATTAGTAGAATTACACGTACTTTTAATAAAAGTGGTAGTACCGATAACCTTATTTTCAAGAGATTCATTCATTACTTAAAATTTAATAATATATATATACGCTAGAATACTCAGAGTGACGAAGTACAGGTGGATAACAGGGACTTAAGGTAAAAGGGGATATTAAGGTATTTCCCAAGAGTCTACAATGAAAAATTTTGTTTCGCCCAAACATATTACATGTGATTTCGTTTCACTAAGTGTGCGAGACAAAGGTGAATAATGATTAAAACAAGCGACAGCTGAACTGTCCTATGGTCAACCACACATCCTGTTATTTATAAACTTTGGGCAAGTACCTAATTAAAATGACATTACCTTTATTTGAGTTTTGTTACTTTTTGTATAAGTTTTTAGGAACAAAAAAAGGACAGAACCAGATGTAACCGTAGTTCATGTTTATAGGTAATAAAGCCCCCAAGCGGTCGCATGAGACGGCACCTACAAAGACACACTTGACTTTGTACCGTGTTTTCCAAAAATCGAACGATGGGTTAATCAATATTGTTATGGACCCTAATAATATGTGGGCTGCGGGACAGCGAACCGGATAAACAACAAATGTAAATCTAGGTTGATAAAAAACAAAAACTTTAAAGTGACATAATGCAAAATTAAAATTACAACATTTTATTTAAAAATAGAAACAAATACAACAAAACAAAGAACAAAGTTATGCAAGGCATTTTAAACAGTGACAAGTACATACACTTAAAGTCTATGTTAATGAAATTGATGTTCCCATATAAAATAAAATAAAGTCTATAAAAATAAAAGAATAAGTCTGGCGCTTTGTACAACATTGATAATAGCATAGTTGTGTTCCGACAGTTGGAGATAAGATAGCCAGTTACTCAGCGGTTGAGGATTCCGGGTGAAGCGCGCTTCCACCTTCGGCCTTATCGTCACTTACCATCAGGTGAAGGCTAAGTGCTTACCCGTAGGGGATATAAAAAAGGAAAAAAAACAAAAAATAATAATTAAATTAATTAAAAAATTAAAGTTGTTGACGCTCACACCAATTATCTAGCCCAACATAAGTATTGCTAATATGGTAATATAACGGATAAATATACAAAAACAGAAAAAAAAAAACACCTACACCTGATATCCATTTAGAAAAGCAGTTTTTCTCTAAATTGACCCGACCGGGAATTGAACCAGGGGACCTCAGAGATGGCGCGACGCCAGACCCGGCGTGCTAACCACTCGATCACGGAGGTCGTCATGATCAAAGTTGTTTATTCTGTTTGACTAATTGAGCCTAATTGGTAGGTAGTAGTGTTACAAAAAAGATTTGACAAGTTGTTTTTTCGGCGCGCCCGCTGTGTCGCTGGCTTTACGCCAATTATATCACACTGTCACTATTTCTTAACTTCAATTGCTTACTGATACGTAGTGGTGAGATCATTCGACTAACGAACGGAGATAGTTTGTTTCATTTTGAGATATAGGCCTTCCGATAGTAGTCTAGCTCGTCCTAAAATTGAGTCCTAAGTCGTAACTAAGATTTTGTGATATAAATAAATCATTCCGATATCCTTCCTACTAATATTATAAACGCGAAAGTTTGTTAGTATGGATGGCTGTTTGTTACTCTTTCACGTAAAAACCACTGAATGAATTTGGATGAAATTCGGCATACAGATAATTTATAGCCCGGATTAACACATATCTTTTTATCCCGATATTCCCACGGGAACAGGAACCACGCGGGTGAAACCGCGAGCGGCCGCTAGTTGTATACATATATAGGAGCTGTTCGGTACCGGCTCATTAATAGAAACTATCAACCTATCCCTTCCCTTGGGTGTCGTAAAAGGCGACTAACGGACTATTACTGCACATACATATAACAGCATAGAGCGGGGCTACCATTTATTACGCTGAGCACATGTGCAGTCGCTATTTGGTGAAAAGTGGACTATGGCAGAGAACTGCTTTTGCTGTCCTCATTGCCTAGTCTCTGATTAACCCTTCAGGGATAATAGTTGTGAGTATATGTACTTGTGTATATGTATGTATTTAGAAATAGTTTTATTTTCTAACGAAAAAAAAAAGTTTCTAACAAAATCTATGCGAGTTAGGCTGGCTTACCCGCTACAGCCAACCAGTAGTTTTATTATAAAACCAACCTTGTTTAGGTATGTTTAATATTTTGCTTACGCAACTTTATCCAAATATAGTTTCAGACGATAAACAATAAATAACACAAGGTGTCTACTTATCTTTGAAGAACGACACTTATCATAGAAAATAGGTATAAGTACACCAAAATATGATATTTGATTATTTTTGAATCGATAACAGAGTCGTAAACACAGCACGGATTTCTTTAACGCCCCATTGACAACTAGTTTTTCATACTTCAAACGACGGACTACGTCACTGTCTCCTTATACTTTATTATACAGCAGAAATCTTAAAAACTACCTTGGCCTAGCATTTTTTGCTACTTAATAAATGTGTAAGTATGATAAATTTTCCATTATTCCGATTGCCCGCTACTCTGGTAAATCGTTGTTTTAAAATAGTTATGAATGTCGAATAAACATAAGTAGGTACTTTAATGTAAGTAAGTACGAATTTATCTCCAATATGCGGATATTTGTGAAAGACGTTGTTTAACCTACATCACTTTGTAATAGTAACAGTGTCGCGTAGCGGTGAAAGAATGCTTACCACCCCCTCTCTTCCCTTGGGTGTCGTAAAAGGGGACTAACGGACTAAAGACTGCACGTACATCCATCAGCATAGAGCGGCGATGGGCGCACCACCTGTCACGCTAAGCACAAGTGCAGTCACTATTTGGTGAAAAGAGGACTATGGTAGAGAACTGATTTTGCGGTCCTCATTGCTTAATCTCTGTTTAACCCTTCGGGGATAATAGTCGTGATTATATGTATATTTAAGGGTGGATTGGACCAAACTGGAATAAGGTCTTATACCTAGATTAAACGCCGAATTTGTATAGACTAATCTCGGAGTAAGTCTTATTCCAGTTAGTTCGAATCCACCCTCAGTATGACATATAGTTAATCTGAGTATATACACATGTTTGCAAAGTGAAGATCTGGGAATGAGACCAGGCACAACTAGGTTAGTCCACTTTTCACCAAATAGCGACTGCACTGTGCTCAGCGTGACAGGTGGTGAGATTAAATGCTGCTGATTATCGCCGCTCTATGCTGTTGGGTGTATGTGCAGTCTTAGTCCTTTAGTCGCCTTTTACGACGCCTAAGGGATAAGTTCACCGCTATGCGACACGTTTGCTATAATGTCACCAGGAAGTTAATTTGCTTTCAAAACAAAATTTGTACAGCTTGTTCAATTATTTATTTGGGCATTTTTGTAATTAGTCTACTTGCCGATAAAACGCTAAGCACAAGTGCAGTCACTATTTGGTGAAAAGAGGACTATGGTAGAGAACTGATTTTGCGGTCCTCATTGCTTAATCTCTGTTTAACCCTTCGGGGATAATAGTCGTGATTATATGTATATTTAAGGGTGGATTGGACCAAACTGGAATAAGGTCTTATACCTAGATTAAACGCCGAATTTGTATAGACTAATCTCGGAGTAAGTCTTATTCCAGTTAGTTCGAATCCACCCTCAGTATGACATATAGTTAATCTGAGTATATACACATGTTTGCAAAGTGAAGATCTGGGAATGAGACCAGGCACAACTAGGTTAGTCCACTTTTCACCAAATAGCGACTGCACTGTGCTCAGCGTGACAGGTGGTGAGATTAAATGCTGCTGATTATCGCCGCTCTATGCTGTTGGGTGTATGTGCAGTCTTAGTCCTTTAGTCGCCTTTTACGACGCCTAAGGGATAAGTTCACCGCTATGCGACACGTTTGCTATAATGTCACCAGGAAGTTAATTTGCTTTCAAAACAAAATTTGTACAGCTTGTTCAATTATTTATTTGGGCATTTTTGTAATTAGTCTACTTGCCGATAAAACGTCATTTATATTTATTGTGCGGATAATCCCAGATAAAATTGGGAAATACATTTAATACAAGATTAGTGTTGCAGAAGTCTTTAATACCACAGTTTAAGTGGCTACACGTGCTCAGAAACGTCAATTAGAAAATATTACTTAGCTACTATAATTCTTCATTCTAATAAAAGTATTTATTGATGACATTCAAAACACTTTTTTAGAGAGATAAATATAATATCAGCTGAGTAACCACTCACGTGGGTTGCTGTGTATATACGGAAGCCAAGCCATTAAAAAAAAAATATTCTCGTGATAACTTTATCCTCTCAAGGATCACTAGACCGCCGGCGGTCGCAAACAATAGGTTTTCAATTGTGTCTGGTTTCACGTTGCTTGAGGGATTAAGGAAATACAAAACATTATTTGAGCATGCATTTATGTGTTGAATGTTTCAGCTGTTGGAGATATGAATATCGAAGAGGCTACCTTTCAAAGCCACTTTCAAAACTTTAGACACACTCTGTAATTAGCTTTACATCGAAACGTCAGGATAATATAAAAACTATGTAAATAGTAAATTAAACGCGAGTTAATCCGTAAAAAGTGTTTCATTTCAATGTGTAGTGCTCGCTTAAACCTCAGAAAACAATATTTACATCCTTAAGTTTATTATACATTTTTGTAATTTTTTCTACTTCTCGAGTCAATGGCAGTTAAATTCGACCTAACCTGAAATCTGCCACGTCTGCAGCTTTCTGGTTGGCCTCAACCAAATTCTCCATCGTGCATGAAGTTGGGCACAAGTAACAGGTGAGCAGGTGTTGCATACAATTGCATTTATTTGTGTCAACAAGAAACCCTCAGTTACTAAGACTCTGCTTACAGCAACAGCCCTGAGGTCCTACTGTCACCTCCTAGAGCAGGATTACTTTTTCTGATCATAACTGCTTTAATCTTGCTATGCAAAATTCTTATGGGGACTGGCACAGTAAGATAAAAATAATACAGCTGTAAGAGTTGATGGGCCCGCAGACGGTTTAGAGTCTTCCTGATTTACCTTGGAAGTTTAGCACCATTATTGTAATGAAAAATGTTTAGTTTTTCAATAAATAAATAAAATAAATTATTTTGTTGCAGTCAGTTTCGGCCGGGGAAACGCAGTCTAAGCATTAAGTGTAAAATTAAATAAATTAAAAGAATATAGGTTTGCGTAAAACCAAGTAAACTATTTCGTTGTTATGGAACGCGATAATATAAAAGTGTTTATAAGGTTCAGTTTTCAAGATTTTTCTTAAGAGGGTTTACGCATTTCGGTTTTCCATACAAACTTCCAAGTCGAAATTTTTAATAACAATTTTGTGGCATTCTTTACCATGTTATTTAGCATTTTTTTGTTATTTCTTCTTCCCAAGTAATCTAGCTTTTAACATAACCTTTATGTACACATTGACCATGTTGATTAGTATGTACCAGCAAAGTGAAATGTTTTAATTTTTACCCAATTTCGTTCTCTTATACGATAGTATTATTCTTATGTTTTCACTTTATTACTTACTGTTATTATTTTTTTAACGCTTATTGTTAACTTAACTCTTGTTCTAACTTTGGGACAAGAAACCAGTAAATAGTTGGGTAGGTATACTGTTCTGCTTCTGATTTAAGTTGCTTTTACATTCGATTACTTGCCTGCCACTTACTTTACTGCATTTAAAGGGCATTTGATGTTATACCCTCCACTGCAATTTATGTGGTGATTGATCTAAAGTGCTTCATTGTGTGACGTACTTCTATATTATTGAAACTTACTAAGTATGAGGGTTTACGCCATTCGGTTTCCCATACAAACTTCCAAGTCGAAATTTTTAATAACAATTTCATTTGATGAAAATTTGCATGCTGAAGTAAAACACAGTGATCTAAATTGTTTGTTGAAAACATTTTTAAAAAACGTTTTTCTAGCTGAGTTATTGCGATTTAAAGTCCACTATAGAAAGTTAAAAATCGCAATAACTCAGTTAAATAAACATTTTAAAAAAATGTTTTTAACAAACAATTTAGATCCCTGTGTTTTACTTCAGCATGCAAAGTTCCATCAAAATTGGCTCATTGGTTTTTAAAAATTTCGACTTGGAAGTTTGTATGGGAAACCGAATGGCGTAAACCCTCATACTTAGTAAGTTTCAATAATATAGAACTACGTCACACAATGAAGCACTTTAGGTCAATCACCACATAAATTGCAGTGGAGGGTATAACATCAAATGCCCTTTAAATGCAGTAAAGTAAGTGGCAGGCAAGTAATCGAATGTAAAAGCAACTTAAATCAGAAGCAGAACAGTATACCTACCCAACTATTTACTGGTTTCTTGTCCCAAAGTTAGAACAAGAGTTAAGTTAACAATAAGCGTTAAAAAAATAATAACAGTAAGTAATAAAGTGAAAACATAAGAATAATACTATCGTATAAGAGAACGAAATTGGGTAAAAATTAAAACATTTCACTTTGCTGGTACATACTAATCAACATGGTCAATGTGTACATAAAGGTTATGTTAAAAGCTAGATTACTTGGGAAGAAGAAATAACAAAAAAATGCTAAATAACAAGGTAAAGAATGCCACAAGAAAGCAAAAGAAGTATTTAACAAAAATTATATAATATGCACAGATACTTACATGCGGAAAGCGAAAACAGCAATTTCAATGTTGGCAACATGTAAGTACATTTAAGTCAAACCACCGAATAAATATCGCACCGAACAAATTTCACTTTACACTGTGTCCGACAGACGTGTATAATACTAGGGAAAATTAAGTATACCTCTAAGTAACCAAATAAACAGTATGAAAAGCAGAGCAAAACAAGCATGTCAACTGAAGACAATGTACTTTGGTGCAAGTAAAAAAACGACTCTCAGTACGCAACGTAGACTAACACGATGCATATCTAAGGAGAATTAATGAAGATAATGTTTTTTATCTCCCTTTACTATCGGAATAGTACATTTTATACAGTAATTAAGTCGTAAACATGAAAACCACTACTACATTGCGATTAGATATGCCACGGCTTTATACGTCACATATCTAATACTGTTTTCTGTTTAGTTATTGCTTAGACAGAGAACTCAGAAAAAAACGTTAAACTGTGACGATGTATCTTAAAATCATCCTCAAAGAACCGATTGTATTGGTAGTTAGTAGGACTATCAGAATAAACTTGCTTAGTTAGAAAACTTTGTGACTACTTGTTAATTTTAAGTTAAAATAAAATAAAATAAAAATTTGCCATCTATCAATGAAACAAAACGAATAGTCAAAAGAATAAAACACAATCTTAGAAAAATTGTTATTATGAGCCTGTATCTGCCAGCGATTCTGCACTATTTGGGTAAATCACAATCTGATGGTTTAACGAAATTATAATTCATAAAGATCACTACTTTAAGAAGTATTAATAATAAAGGGGCTATAACGCCATGGCAGTCACCGTTGACCGACAAACAATATATTTTTTATTGTGTCTGGTTATGTGGCAACTGGCAGTCAATGTGTTAAAGAGTAGTTTAGAGTAGCCGAAAGTGTTAGCTTAATAATATGAGGACTTACATCTTTTGTACTTGCTGTGCCTATGCATGATCACATTGCTCACGTTCACGTATCTAACGCACTAGATATGCCGATTGTAACACTACAATGGCTCTAAATAAAAACTTGACGGAATCCTTTGGCTTGGCGTTATCAACCGGTGACGTACCAGGTGATAATGAAGAGTCTCCATGGTTACATAAAAGGTCGGCTGTTGTTTTCATTGAAGTGTTCCTTGTGTACGACTGAGCTATACAGTTCTAGTGTTCGTGCTGACTCTGCAGACGTCATTAGGACTGCAATTTTTTGAGAAACTTTTCTGTCTTGCCGTGAAAAAGATAATTGGTAGTATTTTTTCACATTGTTTTGGTTTATACGTTTACATAATATGAAAAATATTATAACAAATTAATTGTAAAATATTTTTCGTTTAATGTAGATGGTAATGAGCGATGATATATTTCGAATGATACAATGACTATTGCAAAAAAACCACTTAAGTTTAAGCGAAAATAGGGGACTTTATATTTAGCTTTTATTCATACATTTAGCCAATGTTGAAGATAGGCAAATAGATTGTAAAATATTCTTCGTCGATTCTAGATGATAATGAGCGATGATGAAATATGCTGAATGATAAAATGATATTCCCCCCACACTCCTTGAGTTCCAGTAAATATGAGTGACTTTACTGAGACTGCACTCGGGTTTCTTGAGAGAATTTTAAAAGTAACGTTGCACATTTTGCCGCTCTCTTGCACGCATGAATTACCAGAATATCCGAGGATTTCGTGTCGGATAACGAGACGACTATCTGGCGTGCTCATAAACCAGACCACGTTGAACTACTACTGGCTATTTTTATAACAATTATTTTTTCTCATCAACCTCCACCGCCGGGTACAGGCCACATGGACAACAGCAAATATGGAGATTGAGCTTTAACGACCGCCATCTTACAAGAACAACAGGGACCAACGGCTTTCCGTGCATTTCGTAGTACGGAGCATTTTTATCAGCGGTTGAGGATTGCGGGTGAACTACGCTTCTGTCTTCTGCATTGTCATCACTTAATTACTATCATGTGTGGTAAAAAAACAATAGTGTCTTTCTTTTGAAAAAATCCAAGTGACGCTAGATATTTGCACGAAGAATTGTGAATACAAATTTGTTTTCAAACATTCATCATCGAATTTGGAACTACACACATCAAAAGTGTCTAGGGATCAACATATATTTTTGCAATAACTTTTCTCCTGATTGATATTAATTAAAATTTTCTTTAAGGATTCATCAAATAAAGTGTTTTCGTTTGTCTACAGTAACGATAAACCAAGTCACCTTTGCATTAATAAAGAAATTTGCCATTTTCCTAATAAAGGGATTTTTGACATTTGAACCACTAACATTAAAGTTCGAAAAAAAGACTGAAATAACAGTTTTCTTTAAAATTTTATTGGGTAACTTAAACAATTAATAATCCGTGTTTCTACCGCAAACACTAACAACACAAGAACATCGGTTTGGCATACTCAAAATGAGTTCATCCAAATCACGCTGTGGAATGGCCGCCCATGTTCGTTGCAACAACAAAAAAAGGTCTTCTTGCGACTGGATACCCTCCATATTCGGCAGAGCTCTTCTCTGTAGCATATCCCATGCATGCTCAATCGGGTTCAAGTCTGGCGACTGAGCAGGCCAGGGCATGACATTGATGTTAGCTGCGGCGAGAGTCTGTCTTACAACTCTTGCGGTGTGCGGTCGTGCATTATCATGCGTTAACTGAAATAAGGGACCGATTTGCACTTGTAGAGGAACGATGACGTCTGATACAATCGTCTCAGCATAAATTTGAGCGTTGAGGTTGCCTCTGATCCAAATCAACTCAGTTCTTCCGCCGATCCAAATACCCGCCCATACCATGATGGTTCCACCACTATAAGGATGGACTTCCTGGCAGGATTTTAATCGCTGTTTGCGTCCAGGGGTTCTCCAGTGTCGTATACGTCTTGTATCCGGTCTCATACCAAAACGAGACTCATCAGAAAAGCACACGAAACGCCATTGTTCTTCTGCCCAATTTCTGTGTTCAAGAGCCCATTGATATCGAATCCTACGATTGTGCATTGCTATAGGTGGTACCCTTAGCGATCTTCTGGAATGAAGGTTCACTTCATGCAAGCGGTTTCTGACTGTTTGGTCGCTAATTAAGTTCCCTGAAGAGTGATGAAGCCTCACGGCTAACATCATGGCGGTTATTGTTGGAGCTCTTCGAGTTGTGATTTGAATGTATCGGTCTTGTCTCCGTGTGGTGCAGCGATACCGTCCTCCATGGCGCTCAGCCACGGTACCAGTGCTTCGGTAACGTGTCCAAAGTCGACTGATACCACTCTGACTTGTATTCAGAGCTAAAGCCACAGTACGTTGCCGGGAACCGGAACCAGCTTCTATCATTCCCACGGCTCTGAGCATTTCTTCCCTGCTTAAATGACGTCGCCGCTCCATAATAACGTTGGTTTTAATCAGTAGTAGGGAAACAGTAGCACTAATAATGTCTTCAATGCGTTGTATGTTTTTATAGGGAAAATATTGACAGCTGATTTTCATCTTTTACTAGAAATTGATTGAAAGTTCCTGTTTCAAATTATGAAATGCACCAAAAAGGATCCATATAAATTTATAAAATCATAAATTTATTACAAAGCCACATCTCAATCTCAAGAAATCCGCATAAAAATGCTTGATCCCTAGACACTTTTGATGTGTGTAGTTTAGGTCGGCCTCGCTGCCGTTTAACCCTACGTGGAACCAAGCTAGCTGGTGGCTATCGCCCAGAACTCGTTCGGCATACGGATTGTTTTTTAAATTGTGTAAAGTATTTTGTATGTTTTTCAGATAATAAACCTGTGACATTATAAGTAATAATGGTTCGAATTGTTTGCACCTCTGATACAAATGGTTGTGTAGGTTTCAAAGTTTCAATGTTTTAAAATTCAAAGTTTCGGGTAATGTTTTAAAATTCAAAGTTTCGGGTAATTATGTAAACATGTTAAATATTTATAGGTATAATTACCTAAAACTTACTTAGCAACCCAGTTTTGAATGGGTCTGAGCTACAAAAGTATGAAAACGTATGCGATTTAAAAAAAATATCTGATGTCCCTGCTCTGTAAGTTAGGACGATATGTTACAATTACTTATTTTGCCATCGTTAAATAGTACCTACGATATCTCGCTATCTTTATTGCACAAGGTAATTACCCGAAGCCAGGTGCATTTTTATAAATCGGTGGTATTTAACGCATGATAAGGATATTGATGTTCGCTGTCTATCAAATTGTACCCTTTTTTGTCTTAATGAATGTGTTTTTAAGACTTTTTGTATGGTTGATATTATGATAATTATAATTATTTTGATATAAATTATTAAGTAAACGCATATGTAATTAAAAGGAAACCATATAAATGTATCTAAATCGATTTGCTGAAAATAGGAAAACCTTTTCATCTATAATAGGTAATATAATAGGTCTATTACTTTATAATTTATTATATATTGTATATATGTTCTGTTAGACGTCACATAAAAAAATCGTCAAAAACTATCTGAATTGATTTAGTTGCACCACTTTTGTTTAGCATTTACGATGTTAGTCTCACAGTACTGTAATAGTTGCATAAGAAATTCATTCACTTTTTTAGGATATTGTACCCTTTTCGACACAATCTGTTGTAATGATCCCATTATCTTTAAAATCATATTCACGTACCAACCTCTTAGTCTACCAAATCCCATAGAGATAAGAATTGAGAACAAATGTTGCGTATAGTCGCTTACTGTACCAACTCACTTTTATATTGCCTGTGGGCTATTTTATATTTTTTTACTATCCAACAGGGTACTTAGCATCTCACGTTATGGTATTAAAACAATAAGGTCAATGGTGAAAGAGATCTTTATGCGAATGCAAGTTTTTCGTATTATCCAATTAAATAAGAACTTTATTGGCAAAGTGCCCGTCTCAATATCGTTCGTTCAATCGCTAAGTTGGGTCGATACATTTTTCCAAGTATGGTGATTAAGCCATAGAGGCCCATATAGACTTATGCCCAGCTGTGGGGCAGTACATAGGTAATTTACTTTACCTACTTTTTTATTATTGGGATCGAAGTAGCGCCACATAATGACAAACTTGTAGACACAACTCGTCAAGTCATTTCGAACTGGATCGAATAGCAACTAAGCACTCCGAACTTCTTAACCCCCGAGTCAAGACTTGTGTAACTAACTGTAACATTGATTACACCTCTGCTCTCGACTGTACGAGAACCTAATCGTATAAGCCTTTGAAATATTAAGCTACTTACGGGTTAAGGTCAAATTACGGCCCATATTCCGTAGCTAGTATAAATCGTCCGTTATCCGCTGATAAGAGTGGCCTCGGTGTGCGCGTGCGACTGCGATCACTCGCGCAAGCGATCTTTGTATCACGCACATAGTTATACTATTTTTTTCTTGTAACGCTCAACGCACACCAGACCGACTGGCATAAAGTGGTTTGGAAAAGAGTAGCATGCAAGGGCTGGGGAAGTGCCTATGAATAAATCAAATAAAAGTTTATTTGGCTTAAATATACCACAACACACAATAAAGAAACCGAAGCTGAGGTACAAGTGGCACGTGTAAAACAGCGTGTAGCTTAAAAAATCATCGAGAATCTTTTAAAGTGTTAATCACCGCAATTGCCACTCGAAATATTCGCTGACCTTTATAACCGTTTTGTTATGAAGGTGGTACAAATAAATAAACTTTAAGATAGTGAAACGTTAAAAAAACTACTACCTCAGGTGAAAATCACGCAACTGAGTGTCATGCACGCTATAAACAAACAAAAAATAATATGACACACACTTTACCTTAGGATTTCGCTTAGGCTATTTCATTCAATGATATCTTAATTATGTTGGATAATGGATCCATATCATCTAGATCTTCTGAGCTAATGGGGGTTCCGCAAGGGTCGATACTGAGTCCATTTTTGTTCTTAGTTTATAATATTGATTTACCATTTTATGCGGAAAACCTCGGCAATATAGTTTTGTTTGCTGACGATACATCTTTGATATTTTTAAACAGATAGAATAAAAATAGTTTTTAAGGAGCTGTTTAAAGAAAATAATATTCTTACAGTTGCATCACAATTTATTTATAACTGTATTGCATACGTACGTCAAAACATTTCTTATTACAAAAAAAATTGCGATATACACAAAATAATTCCTAGAAATAAGTAAGTATAAACTTGTAATTTCTAAATTTCGACTTCAGAAGGTTTATTGATCATTCATGGGACAAGGTGTCAAATATTACAATAAAATCCCGAAAGATGTTATAATTTTGCCCTTTGACAAACATAAGACACATGTTAAGAACAGACTTTTAGCAAAGGGACAGCCCTACATTGTAAACGATTACATTAATGACAAAAATGCATGAAATTAACATTCCTCTAATTCAGCACACATAATTATTGTTTTAATGCGTTCATAGTGCCTACGTAAAACTTTTTAGATTCACTTTTGTATTAAATACAAAAGTGAATCTAAAAATTTTATCTTTTTTTTCTATTTTACAACCTTACTTTTTCTTTATACAAAAACAATTAAGGTAAAAGCCGGATAATTGCCCCACTTTTCAGAAAAGCTCTATTATAAGAAAATATGTACCTACTAATTAGAATAATGCAACCTGTATATCAAAAGATAGGTCTTTGATCTATAATAGAACAATATTTTTGTGAATATAATTAATAATGGTTTTGGGTAAATCCTGATTTATTTGACCTTTCAAAAAAAACTCAAAAAAGGATAGTTGCCTACTCTAGCGGATAGTTGCCTAACGATAAAAATCCTCCGGAGGATACTTACCTCGTGCGGGGATAGACGCCTCACAATGTATTTTTTATAAATAAAAAGAAATTGACATCAGTTTAAGTAATCAGTCTTTATTATTTCCTGCAATCTTTTGTGGAGTAGTAATCAACATTATAAAATATTATTGAACTTTATGCTTTAAAACTATAAAAATGCCTGCATTTCCGGTTGCGATCTTGCAATTTAATTAACTTTCGCAATGCCGTACCACCGGATAGGTAACCTAATTAAAATGTCATGAGCTCCTCAGCGCTCCGGAAGTCATACCGTAGAATTATGTTGCCTTTTTTTTAATCCAATACGGGTAAGCACTCTGGCTGAGGAGCTCGATGGCGCAGCGGCTAGAGTGTTTGGCTTGCGATCTTGCCCGCTAAGCAACTTTCGCAATGCCGGGTCGCTGGATGGGTGAGCCATTTAAAAACATCTTAAGCTTCTCCGTGCTTCGGAAGGCACGTTAACCCGTTGGTCCCGGTTGTTGTCGTAAGATGGCAGTCGTTAAAACCCACTAACCCGCATTGGACCAGCGTGGTGGGATATGGCCCAATATCCCCACGTGCTATTGTCCACATGGGAGGCCTGTGCCCAGCAGTGGGACGTTTATAGGCTGATGATAATAATGATAATACAAAACTGATAGTATGGGAGATCGACATTTTTTTGTCATTTTTGCACATAGGTTTCTTGGGGAAAGTTGTTCAGTTTCATGGGTGGAACTCACCCTTAATTGTTTTTTGTATTAAGGAAAATTAAGGTTGTATATAAATAATTTCTTATATTTTATTGTTGAATGTTATTGATACTCTTTATTCCGTTAGTCGCTTTTTACGAAACCCAAGGGAAGAGAGGGGCTGGTAGTATTATTTCACCTTTATGCGACACGGTTGTTGGCAGTGCTTAAAACCCACCAACCCGCATTGGGCCAGCGAATGTGGTGGGATGAGTAATTTCCCCATTTTTTGTCCTATCGGGAAGGCGTGTGCTTAGCAGTAGGACATTTATAAGCTGAAGACATAGACCATTGAAGATGATGATGATGAAAAAAATGGCGAAGCTTACTTAGCTTAGCAAAGGATGCCTAGGTTTTACGGTCATCATTGTCTCTGACTAACTCTTTTAGGAAAATAGTCGTGAATCTTTGTATGTACATACGGCGTCAGATCAACCTACCCAAAACTATCAAATTTTTACAATCAAAATTGAACTTTAATTGTTGGTTTTAAGGTTCAATATTCATTGGAGAAATTTGACAGTTTAGGGGAGGTTGATCTGACGCCGTGTGTACTCGGAGGTGTCTCTAGAAAAATACTGATTATTTATGCAACTCTTGACGTCACAACAACTTAGCATCAAACAGTTCAAGAGCATTCCTAATTGCTTCTAAGATGGTACGTGCTTGCCGATAATTAGATAAAAGTGGACATTATAGTGAGCCATCATTTTCCTTTTATCGTTTTTTGCGGCCATCGTGAGGTAACTTTGTCTAATCTATTCCGTTAAGGTCTCCTAATTCTATTGAGCTGAATAATTAATGTATTTCCAATGGAAGTAATCCTCGGTTTGGTTTTCTTACACTTTGGGGATCCTATAGGTTGTTTGGGTAAGGGTATAATAGATATAAAAGGGTTGAAATAACCTATTAATGGCCGCAACTTTAATTTAGATCAACTTGGAAATCTCGAGGAATTCAGAACTGAATTAAAATAAGACACATTTATTGGCCTGCAAAACACTAATAATATAACGTACACAAATAATACATTGAATAATTGACAATTAAGTAACATTAAACTACTATGTACCTACTTATATAAACAAGAATAATTCGTTAAAAATGCTTGTTCGCATCACTTCATAACGAATTATTCCCCAGAGTTACACTTTTAATAAAACTGAGCTTTTATTCCTGTAAGATACACTATTTTAAACCCTACCAATTTGTCCTCTTAGATACACTTTTCGGTACTGTTGTGTATAAAATAATTACTCGACTGTATGTATGTTTGTTAAGTACTTCATACGTTCTGCTCTACATGTGGTTCTGCCCCCAAGCAACACTGTTTTACATTGATGCGTTCATGATAACAGAGCCTACGATGGAAGCCTATACAACTGACAATCTGGATTTTTACCTCTAAAAAGCCAGATTGTCAGTTATACAGGATTCCGGGTGCAAGGTGCAATGCGCTTCCATTACTTACAGGCTTCCATCGTAGGCTCTATTATCATTAACGCATCAATGTAAAACAGTGTTGCTTGGGGGCAGAACCACATGTAGAGCAGAACGTATGAAGTACTTAACAAACATCTGGAGAACAAAATAATGCTATTAACGTGTTGATATTATAACGATATGCTTGAATAAAATGGCGGTAGCTAAGCCAGGTGGACCTAAAACAAACACTACCAAGAACTAACTAAATAAGTGCAATCGTCGTCGTCGCAAGTCTCAAGAATCTAAAACACATTTTGCCCGACCTGGGAACCTAGGATCTCCGCCTAATTTTCAATTCCACAACGACACGCAAAAGACCGCGAAAACTGGAAGGAGAGGTCTTTGCGCAGCAGTGGGACAAATTGGGCCAATATAATAATGATAATTTGTCTGTAGGTATGCTCGAAATCACGAGGTCACAATGGTGTATTCTTTACAAATTCACAGAATCTTGACATAGGTCTCTTTCCTAACTAGATTCATCGTGAACATAGTAACGATTTGTTTAGAAACAACCAAGTTAACCGCCTCTGTGGTCTAGTGGCTAAGCCACCGGTTTCAGACCCAGAGGTCCCGGGTTCGATTCCCAGCGGGGGGTACATCTTTGTGTGCTCGGTTTGTTTGGTGGTAGGGCTGTGAAGTCCGCTTGGCTAGCTACCACCATCTTATCTAAGTCTGTCGCCATAACAACGATGTTTATAGCAGTGTTGTGTTCCGGCAGTTTATGATAAGATAGCCAGTTCCTCAGTGGTTGAGGATTCCGGGTGAAGCGCGCTTCTACCTTCGGCCTTATCGTCACTTACCATCAGGTGAGATGAAGGCCAAGCGCTTACCCATTGCCTAATAAAAAATTTAAAATAAATGTTTGGCGATATGCCATGTACCTTTCAAACTTCCCATAATATTATCGCATCGGCTCGATCACCAAACAACTTTATAGCGTTCGCATCCAATTGTGTGAATCATTGGCCTCTAATAATAACATGATACAAATTGTTATCGTCTATCGTTATGGCTGTGTTCATTCCACTTGTTACATTAAAATCTTGAGTTATTAGTAAATCTACAGACTCGCGACTATTATCCCGAAAGGGTTAGTCAGAGACTAGGCAATGAGGACCGCAGAAGCAGTCCACTGCTATAGTCCATGTTTCACCAAATTACAACTGCGCATGTGCTCAGAGTGATAGGTGGTGAGCCCATCACTGCTCTGTGCCGTTGGATGTATGTGTTGGAGTCTTTAGTCCGTTAGTCGCCTTTTACGACACCCAATGCGCAACCCAGAGTCCCGAGTTCGAAACTCGGTAGGGGCAAATGTGGTGAGCACGGGCATTTGTGACCGAGTCATGGATGTTTATTAGTATTTATGTATGTTTATCCATTATTCTGTTGCCATAATTTGGGCTATGCTTAGTTTGGGGCTGAATGATTGGTGTGGCAGTTGTGAATTTTTATTTTTTATTTTTTTTATATAATTAGTTGATTTGTGGAGTTTATTTGTTGGTTTACAATTACTATTTTGTGTTGCACCGCCCACAACTCTTTCTGCCTAGCACGAAGGTTGACTTTTAGAGAATACTTTTTGGTATTAAGTCCGCCTTTTGTACATTTTATTTTTTCTTATATTGTGCAATAAAGATTAAAATAAATAAATCAAGTTCGATGGCGCAGCGGCTCAAGTTACAACGCTTTGTTATTTTTTGTACGGTATCACAATAATTGCAATTACAGGTAACACCTCATAATTGTTCCATAATTATTTACATCATCGACAGATTCATTAAAACAGGATACAGAACAATAATGAATTGCATTCGTGACGTGCATTTAATTAGCGAACACAAACCAACTGATTATAAATTGATGGCTTGCTTTGTTATTTGGGTTGTCGCTGCCATTTACGAAGAAGACATTTATATCATTAAACTTTGTGTAAAAATTTATTTTAATGTTTTGTTTTTCAATGATTTTATGTTTTAGCAGCGTAAAATTATCTTTAAAGTATTATTTTAACCGTGTCGCGTAGCGGTGAAAGGATACTACCACCCCCACTTCCCTTGGTCGTAAAAGGCGACTAACGGACTAAAGACTGCACATACATCCAACAGTATAGCACATACGCCGAGCACATGTGCAGTCGCTATTTTTTGAAAAGTGGTCTATGCAGAAGACTGCTGCTGCTGTCCTCATTGCCTATATAGTCTCTGACTAACCCTTCGGGGATAATAGTTGTGAGTATATGTACTTGTATATATGTAAGTATGTATTTAAAAGTAGTTTTATTTTTCTACTTTCTTGTTTTTCTTTCTTTCTTATTAATGTATGTATTAAGTAAGATATTATTCTTTTAGAAAAGTTGCTGTAGGTGGTAGGGTAGGACTACTGGTATGATTAGGTACTGATCGTTGGTTTTCTTCAATAGAAGTCCGACCAATTTAAAAAATAGTAAAGTATAGCCCACATACTGTCGCACTACTGGGCAAAGGCCGCCATTATTGAAATCAAGTCTTCGCTGTTGGTGACAAACACAAACCCGGGCTATGCATCGGAAAATCAGAAACACTTTTCTCGACCTTTTTTTTTCCTAGTGAGTTCACCTTATGGATACCCTACCCCCAGAAAGGAGGCTAGGTTATGTGGGGCTCCCTCCGTCCCCCTTTTCACACTGAAAGCGTAATAATCAATCAGGGATGAGAGGAAGGGAAGTTTACCCACTCACTAAACACTGGAGAACAGCAAATTCGAGTAATGTGGTGGCCGCAGGACCTGTCCACCAGGGAATTGAATCCTGGACCTCGGCTTATCAGGCCGAGCTCTTAGCCACTCGGCTAGCGAGGTGATCGAGTTAAAGATAACCAAAATTTTGTATGGAATCGAAATTGCGTAAAGAACATAAGGAACGAACTTGTCTCAATGTAGGATCGAATAGTAAACTGACACTGCACCACAGAACAGAAGAAGGAGGTCTTCTGAGGGTTTACTCTCTTTCTCCGAACGAAATTTCGGCTGATTTTAGTTTTTTACAGCTGCTGTTTTCGTTCCTTATTATACCTTATTATATAAGTATTTAGATTCATTATTTTTAGAAAATTATTTAATATTTCAAAAATAATGGAATGCGTTATAGATAACATTTAATTTAGTTTTTTTTAGACCTTTTGTTTAAACATACCTTAAGGGAAGGTACTTGCTCCTGAAACACGGGTTTTTCTAGCTCGGGAGTCAGGGATGGGGAACAATGAATTATTGTAAAAGGTTATTTTATTAATAAATAAAAAAAAAAATTGCAACGAAAATCGGCCTAAATTTTGTTTTGGAGAGAGTAGGCCCTCTGTTCTGTGCACTATCTAACTTCACATGCAACTGACATCAGTAACAAACAAAAATCAGCTTTGAGACAAAATTATTTTACGGTTCATTTGTACAGCCGCTAACACAAATAATAAAAATCTCTTTCTACATTATAAATGGAAAATTGTGCGAGAAAGTGATTGCTAATTAACTTCGACAGTGGAATTAGAAAAGAAAAACACCTCCACAGATAACGAGCTGCCGTAGAGCCCGTAGACAAAACAAAGCAAACATCAACTCTGTTTGTTTCACATTTATGACGACGGTGTCTGGAGCGTGAAGGCCCTAATGAGCGGTTTGGGATCAGTTGGGAAGTACCAGTGATAGTGCATGTAGACTAAAAAATGATAATATTATGACGAATTGGAACTAAATTAAAGTATGACTAATTAGAACTTATTTTCGATGTGACCAGTTGTACCCTAAATAATTTTTTTGATCGTTTTCTTTTTCATAAATATTGGCTTGGTCAGTATCAAGTGCGAGAGATAATATATATAAATAAAAATAGTTTGCCACGATTTTTGTTTGGGCATAACTTTAGAAAGGGATACGGGGTGTATACGCGTACGAAGTCGCGGGCGGGCTTAAATATTGTCTTGACAATGACAAGCACAAAAGAATAAAGTATTAGCCAAATTGGTGCAGCCGTTTTGAAGTGATGTGCGAACATACATTTGTGGCAATTGACTTTTATTTACATTTATATTAGACAAAACCAGCGATATAAAGGTACGTTACATTAGATAGGCCGTTCCGAACACGCACCACTCATCTGCGGAGTCGACTCGGCACCTTGCTTTTGATATTCGCGCGTGCGGAGCGGCGTAAATAATTATTTATTTCTTGTCAAAGTGTACATCTAGACGTTTACTACAATTCAGTTGTCAAGTAAGTGAAATTAATTGTTATTCAAGTCATTATTATGTAGTTATATCGTACTATTAGAATTGAAAAGATATTTTTTCAATTATTGTTATTGACAATCTATTTAGGACGCCATCTTGATACACACTAACTACTTTTTCTTTGACCGATCTGGCGCTGCGGGCGGTGCTACGATGTCTGTCTGTTGATTAGACGACATAATTTGATACTATTTATGCATTCACTAATCATGTTGTTCGTAATAAATCCGTTGACAAAGTGTTGTAATCGTGACATGTGTATAATTTTTTTAAGCTAATACTTATCCGTTTTTTTGCGGCACCAGCGCAGTACATTTGAAAAACAGGTAATTATGGAAAAACATGGTAACTTATTTATATTTTTGTGTAATTTGGTAAACAAAGAGTTGCTTTCTAATAATTTCATAAAAGATTTATAAAATAAATGATATTTTCGTAAAAAAACATGTTTAGTTTTCAAGGTACACTTATGTGTACCTTAGGACTGTAATATCGGATTTTTACTAGTATAAAAATAACAATTTATTTTTACAAGAACGCGTCAAAATGTTGCTCCACACGATGCCGAACCATTTGCACAAAATGAAAAGTGTACTTACTATGTGTCACAAGAAACAATTGTTTTGAGGTAGTCCACAATCAAAAATAAGTAAAAGAGGCAAAATGCACTCCTATTAACCTGAGGTTACTACCTACACATAATGTTTTTTATAAAAATAAAAATGTTTTTTTTACAATAAGTATTTTATTTTATCCCTAATTAACCCTATTTTAGCTTAAAATATCTTTGATTTTGTTTGTTTAAGCTTCAGGTCTGAAGAAGCTATCTGAGATGGTATTTCTGAGAACACTTTGCCTTCAAAGTTTTAATGCTGTTTTTGTGAAGAAATCAAATTATATTTAGATTATGTAACTTCCGTTCCCTTGAAATAAAAAGAAACAAACAAAATATACATTTCACTTTCAAGCAATCTCGCGGAAGCTAACTTAAAATGAATGCAACATAATAACTACGAAACTCCAGCAATTCCACCCATTCAACACGAAACGCTAACGTTACGTGAATGACAACTTTTGGAACTCAACAAAAAGTTAAAAGTTGACCGGAACGTCTATTTGCATCTGAAATGCATTTCCTGGGGCATCTTAGTGAGCTGCTTAAGGTCGGTAAGCTAATAACAGCTCTGACGGTAACAGTTTAGAGTTCAACCTCGCTAGTTTGGTGCACAGCAAAAATTGTTGAACCTATACTGGCAGAATCTTGTTTGCTCGTACGAATTCTATTTGGCCCTCACTCGAGCTTGTAGAATGTAGTTGCAGTGAAGGAAATTGTAGCACATGGCAATCTTAGCGACAGCGCACGGGAAAATTGGATACCACTCACCAACTTTCTAGTGAAATACCTTTTCTACATCGGTCTGAGTGGTGAATGAGCTTCATTCGCCATTCTGTCACTTCTCACGGCAGCTAAGATGAGAATTCTCGTTCCAGATTATAACTTAACTCAAAAGCGAATAAACCTGGTATTAGGCACTCTGATAAGTAAGTATACTTTAAAGAACACAGAAATATCTTGATATATTTCTGTAATAAAGAAATTGTAATAAAAACATGTGAAAATCTTAAGGCCCAACATACACTGCTACTTTTTGTAGCGATGTATGTAGGGCGGTCGCCTTGGCTGTAAAAGCTGTAAAAGCTCCTTTTCTAATTAAGGGGATCCTGCACAAAATTGTGAAAATTTACGTAGTTTTAAGTTACTTGTACTATGCGCTGAATTAGTTAAATGCATTAAAAGAGCTTACGTAAGTTAGCCTGATCATTGCACAAGGTTCGAGGCCTTGTTAAAATTTGAAACTAATTCTTTAACAATAACAAACAAATACATAAATCTAATGACTCCTAAAAACATTTTTTTCGACCACTTTCTTTATTTTACGCATGAAACAATAATTCTTACATGAAAATATTTGTATTGATATTCCGCAGGTCACCCCCATTTTAAAAAAGTAAATTTTAATTTTAAATCAAGCGCGTGATGGTTTTGAACATTTCGCAGAATAAAAACATTGCTCTAATCAAATTACTAGGTCTCAAACTTCAAAGCAGAATTGTTCTAATTTGAAATATCAATAATGATTGATTTTGCTTTAAAGTTTATTAAGAGACTCATGCCAGTTTTTGCGATCGCGCGGCACCCCCTTAAAATAAATGCTCATTGTAAATAACAGAAATTATTCATATTACTAAGTTAACCCTCACTGTATGGAGAAGAAAAAAAAAGAGGATTTATCGACATTTCTGTCGAGCGTGTGAGTGCTTTCTCTTTGTTGTGCCGTGGCTTTTGGCACGGTGCCCGGTGTTAATAAATAAAAAAACGCGAACCGATGTCTATTTCCGACTGTGTCACTCTTGTCTGCGGTTGTCATCGCAATGTTGCATGGAATAATATATTATTCTGAGCAATGTTGCGAATGCGATACACCACCTCTTTCCAATTGTTTGACAACTTTTCTTATGATTATTATTTACTTATATACATATTATTATTTATATAATCATACGGTTAAAGTTACTCGCGTCCGTAGGTTTACCCTTGAGACCCTACACGTGACCCCTGGGTGGTGCGAAATGAGTGACACTGACTGAGTGGTAGAGCCACGCTGCGTTGCAGCACGCATTGGGCCGGCTCGCACGGCGTAATACCACCATCTCACGAATATTCGGCGTGAAATAATAGCACTTGGTGCTGTTGTGTTTCGTCCGACCAGTGAGGGTTCCGGAGGCCCCTCCCCCCCCCCCCCCTTACAATTTCCTATTCCTTCCTTAAACCTATTCCTCCTTAAAAGCCGGCACCGCGTCTGCGATTCGCCTGGTTTTGCGGGTGTCCATGTGCGGCCGTGATTACTCTCCAACAGGTGACCTACCTGCTCGTTTGCCTCCCTCTCCCTCTTTTCTAAAAAAATAAATATATTATGTATGAAATCATACGGTAATTTTATGCAAAGTCAAGTAAAGTGACCAAAACATTCCGTTGTTTATTAAAAATATATCTTAGCCTGATAGTATAGCCTATAGAGTAGATGTTTTCAATTTCATAAGATGCCAGCGAGGTCGCAGTAAATTTTTCTTATCTTTACTAAAACTTAAATAGCTAAAAGAATAAATATTTATAAATCCGTGAAAGCGGCAACATTTCATGCCCATTATTAGCGTTTAATCTATTTATGTATATACAATAAAGCATGCTTGAGAAATTCGTAACACGTCGCGCATCGAATGTCTTCCTAAAACAAAGCATGGAATTAGTATTTGAATACCAATGACTGGTTGATCTCAAACGTTTTAGATTTTTTGTTATTCAAATTAAATTTTAATAGGTGACTTTGAAATTCTAAAGCTATTGCGAAGGTTACTTATTGTTGCAATAAGAAGACAATGATGTTGTTATGCTGTTGTGGTTACGAAGGTAGGCAAGAGTACATACATATCCATTCATACATAATCACACCACACCCGTATCCTGGGTAAGCGGAGATCCGACGTAAACGCTAGGTCTCGGTATCCGAATAATTTGATAATGCCTTTGCACAAGCTTAGTATAGCTGGTTCAGGACCATACGCAATGACGATAAAAGCAAATAGACTACCTAATTACATAAAGGCTGAACCAGACACTAATATATTCATAAATTTGCTAAAAAAAATCCTGCAAGACAAGTGCTAATATGAATTCAACGAGTTCTATAACGATAACACCAATGCTATGCTATAACTTATAAAATTTTCAACCATACCTGCTGTAAAAACAAATAATAACATTTTCTTTCCTAGAATGAATAATATGTTGTAGGTGTCGGTCCAATTTCTATGATTAATTTATTTTATATTTAAAAATACAATTATTGTTTAATTATTTGTTACTACTTAATCAATTAATTTAATGATTCATAAAATATTGTAATATACTTAAGTAATTTAAAAAAAAGTGCTATTAGAAAATTGCAACGCCCTTCCTGGGCCCATATGATTGCTACCATATTTTATAAGACCCTAATGTACATACATAAGTGATGCAATAAATAAATGAATGAATGAATGAATGAATCATGCTTTCCATTTACCAATCCTTTCCTTTTGCTTCATTTACTCTCATAACACATGATACTCGACGGTTTAGCAAACCATTGACCTGAGCTTTTTCGAGAACGTTAATATACATCATTTCCTTGCCCTTGTCCCTAATTAGGGTCGGCGCAGTATAGGTTCTTTTTCCATTCGTCCCTATGAGATGTCAGTTCTACGGTCACTCCTTTCTTCACCATATCATCTTTCACGCAGTCCATCCATCTTTTTCTCGGCCTACCTCTCCCCTTGTATCCATCCACAGACATGCTTAACACTCGCTTTGTCAGATGGCATTCATCCCTCCTCATTATGTCCATACCAAGAAAATCTCTTTCCTCTTAACTTCCCTGTCACTGGTGCTACTTTCATGCTTCCTCTGATTCGTCGTAGAACGTCAATATTAATATAAAATAGTTACGCATACTTCGCACATGAAAACATATACAGTCATAACTCAAAATTAGACTAATCTAATTTTGAGTTATGACTGCATATGTTTAATAACTCAAAATTAGATTAGTCTAATTTTGAATTAAGACTGTATTTCTTTTCATGTGCGACTTATCAATGTAAAAATATAGCAGGCAATGCGTTTTTGCGTTCTTTGAAATGATCGTATCGTCGTCATTTTCTGAAAATAAGAATAAAAGTATTAAATAAAATGAACATCAATCAGTATCAAACCTCCATTGACCAATATCGATACGAAGTTTCCTTACGCCCTCACTTTTCGTTCCCGCCCTGCTCCATTTTTGATTACATCCTGCGCCCAAGGAAAGGTCTTCACCAAGTCTCAAGCATGTCAATTAAAAAGAATTGTGTCCGCTGTAACCGTTATTTATTTGACATTACACTATCAAGGGATCTATACTGGTATTCTCATCCTCATGCCGCACAAGCCGTTTTCAGTCTTACCCGGACGTAATAGAGACTTTCTATTGTTAGTTCGCCGTAGTCAACACGATCCGATCGGAGAATTTTTATAGATAATTGTTTTACAAAACTCTTATGTGCATGGAACGCTATAACCATTTATTTGGTCTGCAATTTACTTAACTTTTAATACAATAGTGTGAATTCCACTAACTTATTTTTTTAATTTATTTTTTTTGTTCACGCATATGTATTAAGACGATTTTTATATATATGACGACCTCCGTGGTCGAGTGGTTAGCACGCCGGGTCTGGCGTCGCGCCATCTCTGAGGTCCCGGGTTCAATTCCCGGTCGGGTCAATCTAGAGTAAAACTGTTTTTCTAAAATTGATTTCTTGTCTGGGGGATTTTGTTTATCCGTTGTCTTACCATATTAACGAGTTTCAAAGGAATACTTATCTTGGACTAGATAATTGATGTGAGCGTAAACAAATTTAATTTAATTTTTTTTATTTAATAAGTTACTAGCGTACTAGTTACTAGCGGCCGCTCGCGGTTTCACCTGAATGGTTCCCGTTCCCGTGGGAATATCGGGATAAAAAGTATCCTATGTGTTAATCCAGGTTATAAACTATTTATCTTTATGCCGAATTTCATCTAAATCCATACAGTAGTTTTTACGTGAAAGAGTAACAAACATCCATCCATACTTACAAACTTTCGCGTTTATAATATTAGTAGAATAGGATAGTAGGAAGATACAGAATACTGCGGTGTGGTGGTGGCTCATTAGAATAATACTACCATCGTAAAAGGCAACTAGGTCCCGGGTTTGATTCCCAGCGATGATCTTTGTGTACTTAGTTTAGTTGCTGGTAGGGCTTGTTAAGTCCGCCTGTTAAGATACCATCATCTTATTTAAAATCTAGTCATAACTACAATATTTTATCATTGTTGTGTTCCGAAAGTTCAGAGATAAGATAGCCAGTTCCTCAGTGATTGAGGATTCCGGGTGAAGCGCGCTTCCGTCACTTACTATCAGGTGTGATGGAGGCCAAGCGCTTACCCGCATTGGATTTAAAAAAAGATACAGACTCCTACGTTTTGATATCCGGAGCACTGAGGAGCTCATGACATTTTAATTAGGTCACCTATCCGGTGGTACGGCATTCATCATCATCATCATCAGCCTATAAACGTCCTACTGCTGGGCACAGGCCTCCCACGTGGACAATAAGCCCGTGGGAATATTGGGCCATAACCCACCACGCTGGCCCAATGCGGGTTGGTGGGTTTCAACGACTGCCAGCTTACGAGAACAACCGGGACCAACGGCTTAACGTACCTTCCGAAACACGTAAGAGCTTGTTTTTACAGGGTCACCCATCCAGAGACCCGACATTGCAAAAGTTGCTTAGCGGGCAAGATCGTAAACCAAACGCGCTAGCCGCTGCGCCATAGAGCTCCTCAGCCAGAGTGCTTACCCGCATTGAATTAAAAAAAAGACAACAGAGTCCTACGTTATGACTTCCGGAGCACTGAGGAGCTCATGACATTTTAATTAGGTTACCTATCCGGTACGGATTGCGGCATTGCGAAAGTTTATTAAATTGCAAGATCGCAACCGGGAACGCGGAGCGCGGAGACAATAATTTAAGTAGGTATTTATTTAACACTACAAGCGAGGAGATAATAATTAAGTTTATTTGTGTTACACTAGCGGCTCCCCGTGCCTTCGCCCGCGTGGACTTTCATATCCAGTCACGGTTTTTTTGAGTTCATATAAAAAACCTATAGATATACCTTCAGCTTTTTTTAGTTTTAAAATAATCTACTATTATGAACATTTCAAAACAAAAATCAGCCAAAACGGTCTAGTCCTTCTCAATTGATGCCCTTACCAACGAACATCATTTAATTTTTATTTTGGTAAGTACATTTTTTTTGCTATTTCATTTAATTACTTAATTGAAGATTACTAAAATTCACAACTTGTTCCTCGTAAATGCTGCCTACTAGAGCATTTGCAAACAATAAAATAATACGTGCATAAATTAAAACATTTTTATAGAAGCACGCATACGTCAATACGTCAATGAATGTAAATCTGTGTACCATTTGTATAGAATTGCATTTACTATTGCAAGTTGCGAGTATTTACCATCGATTACAATCGTTGCAATTGTAAACACCTTAGTTTTGCAAATGCGAACACTTTGACACCGAATAATATGCATTCAAGATAAATGCTTTCAATGAGTTACCAGAATAACAAAACCTATTCAACATTGTCGCATTAACCTATAACCTACTGCTTGGCATTGTTTTCTACTAAATATGGAATGAAAAGAAAGAGTGAAAATGCAATGCAAAGAATTAATCAATTTGTTTATTTACGTGGAACAAAGTTAAGAGGAAACACTACGTCGACGTGGCATGCCAAATTCTCATACAAAACACAGAAAAACGACGTTTGGTAGTCCCCTGTTTCCTCCTTCAGAACTGGACTAATTTTTATTACTTTTATCAGCATCGGTTAGAGAAAAAGATTTTCTATGTCTGTATAATTGATTTTTTGCATTAAGTCATTTATAACCAGGAGCCTTAAAAATTTAGCGAAATCACTCCGTTTTAAGGCGTCTTCAGAAACATTAAGTGGCTGGTTTAAAAACAAAATCAAACACACAGACAGAAAATCTGTTTCTTTAACCGATGCTGCAAAATTAATAAAAATTGGTCCAGTTCTGAAGGAGGAAACAGGGGACTACGAAACGTCGTTTTTCTGTGTATTGTATGAGAATTTTGCGTGCTACTTCGACGTAGTGTTTCCTCTTAATATTACAATGAAAAAGGCTCGCCCGGCGTAATACCACCCTATCGCGGAATATCGGCTTGAAACATAGCACTGGTTGCTGTTGTGCTTCGTCCGGTGAGATAAAGTACCGGAGACCTACCTCTTTCCCTACTCCCCTTACAATACCTACTCCTTCCGCAAGGTCGGAAACGCATCTGGTTCCTCTGGTTTTGTCGATATCGTCGTTTAAAGTATTTCATATAAAAAAAGACAATTAAATCTATTTACAACTAACAAACATAAAATAAAGAAACAATTGTAAACTCTTTAAAGAAATTGTATTCTTTAGGTTCTAATTTTGCATTATTTAGATTAGGTAGGTACCTACATATTTTCGTAAATGTTATTGAATACTTACTTGAAAGATTTTGCTATTCTATTTGTATTTAAAGGAAGGATGAAGTCACCAAAAACCTGAAAAGCTTAAACTGGACAAGACCGAACAAAAAGGCGTAGGAGTATACTTATATTTTAACGTCGAAGGCCAAGATCCACTTCGTGTCGCTGAGCAAGTTACTACTTACTTCGCGAATCTAATATACTTACATAAGTAAGACAGCATTTTTACTTCAAAGAACAATTCCCACCACTTCCAGTTAAGTATCAGACACCCTAGTGGCACATGGGGGGAAGTACAGGGTCTTTTAATGGATATGTATGGGGGGGACAGGAGAGTCACACATAAATATCTGGGTCTCCCCGGGCGCTGTGGTAGGTATGCCTAATGCATTTTCTCGTGTATTAAAAACAAATGGAAAGGTTTCAGACAGTCTAGCAAGAGCTATCGATATATGAGATTACACGAAGCAAGTTAAAGTACCTATATAACAAAAACTGATAACACAGAAACTAGTGAATAAGTTGTCTTTTGGCAAGCATTCCAGAAGAGAAACGGAAGGGTGATTTATGAAACTCAACTTGATCTTGTAATAAAAAATTACAAAAAAATACTTAGGTACAAAGCAGAGTTTTTAATCTAATACTACTTACTATTTTCATAATGTGAAAATTATAATATGTACATCTTCTTTAAAAAATAAATACAATTACCTAAGTATATAAGTACATAGTGATATCAGTAAATAAATGGAGCAAATATTTGGTGAAAAGACCACATGAAAGGTATTACTAAACGTTAGATAAAGTTCAACGAGATAAAACTATACATAGACATACTCGTAAATGGGACAGCACGGTAGCTACTATATGTCATCATACTAGATATAGGCCTTATCTGGAGTTAAACAACATGTATTATTGATTTTTGTTCATAGCCCACGAGTGCGTTGATAACCGAAAAGTCATCGAAGCGGTAAACATCACGCTTCAAAGGTACATTTTGTATTATTAGGTAAAAAACCTAACTATACCTAGCGGAATAGAGCAACAAACATGAGCTGTCAAACGAAACCGAAATATGATGGCATTTGTGTGTGTAAAGTGATTGATGCATTCAGTGATTTTACGTCATGTTGCTTTTCACATTAACATCGATATCGATTATATTAATTACTAACAGTAATACTATTAATAGAACTAAAATAAGATGGGATGGGAAAATATCCACGATTTCACGTAAAAACCGAAAAATTCTCAAAACCCAAATTCTCAGCGTGCTGATAAGTGCTGACAAACAGTAGCCATCGCATCACGCATCTCTTTTTATCCCACAGTGTTGTTGCTAGTGATATCCTGCTCGCTCAGCCCTTTGTTTCTCTACTCCGCTAGGTATAGTAACTTTATGGGTTTTTTCGCTCGATGGTCTAGACTAGTCTAGCCAACCTACGAATCCGCATTGCGCCATCGCCAGCGTCTCGTGCTATCGCTCATTAACCTTGTCGCGTACCGGTGAAAGAATACTACCACCCCCTCTCTTCCCTTTGGTGTTGTAAAAGGCGACTAACGGACTAAAGACTGCACATACATCCAACAGCATAGAGCGATGGGCTCACCACTTGTCACGCTGAGCACATGTGCAGTCGCTATTTGGTGAAAAGGACTATGGCAGAGAACTGCTCTTGCGGTCCTCGTTGCCTAGTCTCTTCCTTCGGGGATAATAGTCGTGATTAAATGTATGTATTAGGGCCTAAGTGACCGCGTGGTCAAGCACTCGGCTTGATATAACGAGGTTCCGGGTTCAATTTCCAGGTCGGGCAAAGAGTGTTTTCGGATTTTTGAAGCACAGCCCGGGTTTGTGATCCCCAACCCGCATTTAACAAGCGTGGTGATTAAGAGGGTTTACGCCATTCGGTTTTCCATACAAACTTCCAAGTCTAAATTTTAAAAAATCAATGAGACAATTTTGAAGAAACTTTGCATGCTGAAGTAAAACACAGGGATCTAAATAGTTTGTTGAAAACATTTTTAAAAACGTTTTTCTAGCTGAGTTATTGCGATTTAAAGTCCACTATAGAAAGTTAAAAATCGCAATAACTCAGTTAAATAAACATTTTTTAAAAATGTTTTCAACAAACAATTTAGATCCCTGTGTTTTACTTCAGCATGCAAAGTTCCACCAAAATTGGTTCATTGGTTTTTAAAAAATTCGACTTGGAAGTTTGTATGGGAAACCGAATGGCGTAAACCCTCTTAAGCCAATACCCATCAGTTGTATAATAAAACGAAAAAGTAAAGTAAAGTATCAACAGCCTGTACAGTCCCACTGCAGGGCAAAGGCCTATCTACAACGGATGGGTCCCTAATAAGGGAGAGATAGAGCGTTGCCAGATATTTTTTTAGTCAATTCGGGATTTTGAAACTTTTTGAGCGAAAAAAGCGGGATTCTTTCGTCGAAAGCGGTGTAAAAAAACACCGTGTGTTATCAAAACTTTTTAATTTTTTATCTTTTGTTTACGTGACAATAGATAGATAGCAATAATAATCCGCGCGCGGGCGGGCGGCCAGTCTACACTTGTTTGTGTCACCCGTCCGCGTTTCTCCAGCACGCTGCACGCACGGTTAAGTTATTCCAGAAAAGCGGGACTGAACCTGTCCCGCGCGGGACATTTAATTTTGATTTAAAAATCGGGACGTCCTGCCAAAAGCGGGACGTCTGGCAACGCACAGGTCTCAAGTACCCAGCTTATCATACTGTTTAGTTTTACATTATTTGCATAAAAATAAAGGCTAATTATGAATATCAATCGTTATCATTACATATTATAAAGTAAAGTCGCCGTTTTCCTGTGTCTGTGGCACCGCACTATTCTGCTAAACCACGCAATGGATTTTTATGCGGTTTTCACTAAAAGATAGAGCGTTAACTGGGGATGGTTTTTGTTTATATTTTGTAGAGATTTTGTACAAAATGACTGAAGTATGACACGGGCGGGCCGCTACGCTAGTATAATATAAGTTTCAGACAACACAGTAGAGTTTTTAGCTATGGCATGTGCCCATCTCTGGGACGTTTGTAGGCTGATGATGTTGGTCTAGTAGTTTGGCCACTGCCTCAAACTTACAGGTCCCGGTTTCTGCTAAGCAAAGGCCTACAAAATCAGCCTCACTGCTATTGGTGGGTTGGATCAATCACCACGATTGAATGGTGCGGATTGGTGATCAAAACCTTGCATCGGAAAGTCCGAAACATTCTTTGTCCGACAAGGGCCTTACAATGACCTCTTTAAGAAGGTTTACGCATTTCGGTTTCCCATACAAATTTCCAAGTCGAAATTTTAAAAACCACTAAGCCAATTTTAATGAGACTTTGCATGCTAAAGTAAAATATAGGAATCTAAATAGGTTGTTGAAATTTAAAAAAAAAAAACGTTTATTTAAGTGAGTTATTGCGATTTTAAACTTTCTATAGTGGACTTTAAATCGCAATAACTCGGATAAATAAGCGTTTTTTAAAAATGTTTTTAACAAACTATTTAGATCTCTGTGTTTTACTTTAGCCTGGAAAGTTTCATCAAAATTGGCTTAATGGTTTTTAAAAATTTCGACTTGGAAGTTTGTATAGGAAACCGAAATGTGTTAACCCTCTTAAACAGTATTACTTTAATCTGACTATGCAATATTCGTATGGGAATTAGCGTAGTAACATTATAGTAATACCGCACTAAAGGTGATTTATTCACACATATCAGTAAAGTCACAGTTCCGACACAGTACCGGCACAGTGCGAAATATTCTTTCATACATTGTCTATGAACGCATCCCCACTTGTCAGTGTCAGTGACGACACAGCGCTCTCAGTGTTGATGCTGCTTTTCTTCTTCGTCTAAAGCAATAGCTATCATTGCTAGCTCCGTAGTATTTGACAGATCCACAGCAACAATCACGATACTTGACGACGGACACGTTTCCACTGAAGCTCCGTGAACTGGGTACTGACATGTGTGAATTGAATCACTTACGCAACACTAGCACTGATACTGAACTGAGCGAACACGTTGACGGAGATAGAGTTAATGGTAAGTTCCAAGAAAATGCCCGAGTTCTTTGATCGTGGCGACTTAATTACTAAAGTTAATGAACGCGGTACTAGTAGAAGGTAACTAAATAAACTTAAAAAATTAACATTTCCTATAATTTTGCAGACCTTGCTCACATTAATTACAATAGAAATACGAAACTAGGCTGAATACGAAGAATTAATTTTCGCCGTACCTACAACTAGTTTGAACAGAGTTTTGTCTATACAGCATAATGTTTCATACATAATTGAAGTAAATTAATATTTTATTCGGTATGGTACGTTCTATTTTACATTTTATTTTAGATTCATATTTCGAAGCTTTTACAGGGAGTTAGTTGTTTTATGGTAATTTAATTTATTTGAGGTACTGTGTACACTTTACTGATGTTAAAACAAAACATGGTAACGATCGTACCTGAAAAAGGTATTCAGAATTAATAAGAGCAAAGTGATTATGATCGATATAAGAAAAAAATAAGCTAAAGAGATCTGTCTGCTATATCCAGACTGTTCACGGATAATCGTCCTTGGATTAAAACTTTGTTATTCACGCGCATCGAAGGTAAAGTTGTTAAGGTAAAAAACAAGCAATATTAGCGTAGGCGTACTCTTAGGTAAGTAGCAAAGTTTTTTAACAAGTTGCACGATTCACAAGGATTTGATGAAACATGTTCGATATTGAAGTGCTCAGCTTTAAGGTAAAACTTATTAATTCACAACAATATAAAAGTAATATAGCTTAAAGAATTAGCAAGCTGAAGTGTGCGTAGAGTAGTCTAGAGCCAAAACGTGGACACTAACGATATGGCTGGTTCACGAATTTAACGCTAGGATTCCCGAGTGCAGAAACTAGTAGGGGACTGATTGATTGCACATCGCGATTCGCGACCGTCAACTTAGCAAAATAGGTTTTGAAAATCAGGAATTCTTTTTTTTTATTATTATTATAATGGCCGGAATGCCTCACCTATTCAAAGACAATTATTTTCGTATATTTTTCATTAACTAAAACCAAGTATAATGCAAGTAATACGATATTTGAATTACGATTAGACGGATGTTTGAAATTTTATTTGATGCAGTAAAGTATCACTAATAGAGTATTTAATGGCCGGAATGACTAGATAAAAGACTGTGGAATAACATATAATGCCATATATATGCCAAACAAAATTAATAATTAATAATAAATTAATTTTGAGTACTTGTGATTTGCGAGTAATCCATAATTTAAAATACCCTATTTTCGGGAATTTCGGTAATCAGTCACTCAGCGAGCGATGGAAAGGGCTTGGAGTTTCTCTGAGGAATCGGATTCGTAACGAGGTGATAACGAATCTAAGGTAACCGACAAACAGTCGCAGAACCGATGACCGTTGGGGTAGACAAGTTCTGGAGTGGAGAACGCGTATCAGCAAGCGTAGCGTGGACGCCCTCAGACTAGGTGGAACGACGATCTTTGCAAGGTATCTGGCAAGAGCGGGATGAGAGTGGCCGCAGGTCGTGCTTAGTGGCGTTTTTTTGGAGGGGCCTATGTCCAGCAGTGGACAAATATGGGCTGATAATGATGATTAATGTCATTCATATAAAATGTTATTTAGAATGTAAAAACGGATGAAAGGTGACTTATGATTAAAGTGCATGAGGCAAAGGTGAATGAGTGAGTAAACGTAAGTACCTACGGCGTTCTCTCGTCAAAGGTGAGGTCAAGAGTACGCTAACCCAACATACATATAATCACGACTATTATCCCCGAAGGGTTAGTCAGAGACTAGGCAATGAGGACCGCAAAAGCAGTCCTCTGCCATAGTGTACTTTTCACCAAATAACGACTGCAGATGTGCTCAGCGTGATAGGTGGTGAGTCCATCACCACGTTATGCTGTTGAACGTATGTGCAGTCTTTAGTCCGTTAGTCGCCTTTTACGACACCCAAGGGAAGAAAAGCGGTGGTAGTATATATTCTATCACCGCTACGCGGCACGGTTAATACGTCGGTCCAGTTACTTGTTTATAAATTAGCTAATGTTGTGTTTAGAGACTACTAATGTTAACACACAAAGCCAACTAAACTGCAAAGCTCGATTTAAACACGCAACGTAGGTGTGCAAATGATTTACTGTTTTACATTATCATATGGTTGTGTTGATCGTAAAGCGGCACTCAGCTACTGTTCCTTTGATCTAGTTTATTATTTGCTGTTTGGTGGTACACGTGCGTTGGATATTTTCATAAGCCTGTTGTAGTTTGATTTGGAAATCTCTTATTTTTGTGACGGGCGATTCGTTAAAGGTCGTCCGTAAACTCGCCTCTCACTTCGACCCTCGCGTTCTAATCAAGACTGATTTTTGTGACGTTTGTGTAGAGTCGAATTTTCGTGATCGCGTTTTTTTTGGTTGGTTTTTAATGACTGCTTTCTTACGACAACAACCGGGACCAACGGTTTTACGTGCTTACGTAAGATATGACGTCGTTGTGACGTTATAATGTCGAGCAAACACACGGCCGGCCGCCGGCCGCGACAAACGAACGCGAATCGACGATAATTATGTTAATGAAAGAAATAGGTACGTACAACGCAATGCTAGTTGTGGGCATTAAGGTAATATAACTAGAGACGTCACCACGAAAGAAGTTTTTGCGCACCGAGTTGCGGCCAACGGGCTGCAAGCGCCTCAGTGATTAAGAGTGATCCAAGCGATTGTGGACCTCGCAAATTATTTGAACCGCCTCTGTGGTCCAGTGGCTAAGGTACTGGTTTTAGAGCCAGACGTCTCAGGTTCTATTCCCATAGGAGGGTACATATTTGTGTGCTTTATTTGGTTGTTGGTGGGTTTGTTAAGTTCGCCTGGTTATCTACCACCGTCTTATCTACAGTTTGGCGCCAAAACAACAATGTTAATAGCATTGTTGTGTTCCGACTGTTAAGAGATAAGATAGCCCGTTCCTCAGTGGTTGAGGATTCCGGGTGAAGCGAGCTTCCACCTTCGGCCTTATCTTTACTTACCATCTGACTCTCTAGACAAGTGGCAAACGCTCCCGCCTAGCTATTTGTAATGTGTCGTAAAATCCGTGCACGCTGCTATATATTTTATCTAGCAATAGGCACAGTACGCAGCAGTGTACGACGAATTACAAATAGATCCAAGGGAGCGTTTGTCAATTATCTAGAGATGGGGGCATGTAAGATAAAGGTCAAGTCCTTACCCGTATCGGATGAAAAACCAGTGCGCAAAAAATTTCTTCGCATTGACGTCTCTAGTTATAATACCCTTATGGTTGTGCGGCGCGCGGCAGGATGTGTTTGCGTACGCTATTATATCGGTGTGTCGCGATCGCAACACTAAACCTAATGCGTGCGTAACGAAACCGCACCTCACGTGGGCATGGAGTATCATTATTTTATACATATACATACAGTCGTAGAACTTCCCGGTCTACCATTTTTACTTAACCTTACTACTAACTGACCTACATACACTATTAATCTATACATCGAAGCAGTGTGATAAAAACCAATATTGGTTTGTCCACACACCGGCACTCACTCACCGCTATAGGCTCACAAAGCCACAATATACAAAAACAACAGGTAAGTATATGAATAGACAAACAATGTTTGTCTATATATTATTATTATTATTAAATACATTACAATCCACCCACAACAGGGCTAACATTTTGCGTGAGGTTTGCATTCGCACAGCCTAGCGCTGCGCTATCTTACCACACACAAACCTCAGTGGTTTTAAAATACTGTACCTACTAAAGGAGAATGACCATTTTACTATGGGAGTTAGGCTAGTTTTCTAGCTAGCTAGCGTAACACAACGCTTTAAAGAAATAAATAGTAATCAATAGCAGCAATGCTTTAATGCTATAGCAGCAAATATCATGCGGGAGATTGAAGCTATCTTCATTTTTAGCTTAAGTATTTTGAGGTTATCGTATGACTATCAGTTCAGTACCCCAAGCACGAACCATTATGGTACTAGTTAAGGTAATCGTAATCGTATTATTTTGTATGAAAAAGGTTTAGTAACTTTATGGTTTTCATACAAAATAATACGATTACGATTACTTTAACTAGTACCATAATGGTTCGTGCATGGGGTACAGTTCAGCATTTATTTATCACTTGACTCTTAACGCGGCGTTTTATAGAAAACCTTTTTTAACAGTAATCATTATAACTTAAGATAACACTTTTGATATGTGAATGATTAAAACGCAAGTGATATCGAATGGGCTGGTTTGGTCATTCTCCTTTAGGGTGTAATTAGGTTATTGAGCAATAATAAAAAAAAAATAAAAAAATGTGTTATCACACGGGGTGGTTGGTGATACTTCATTTATAATTATGTATTCTTTAATGTATATTATGTTTACCACCCTCTCACTAATATACGGCGTGAAATAATGGCACTTGGTGCTGTTGTGTTTCGTCCGACCAGTGAGGGTTCCGGAGGCCCCCCCCCCTCCTCCCAATTCCTATTCCTTCCTTAAACCTATTCCTCCCTTAAAGGCCGGCAACGCGTCTGCGATTCCTCTGGTTTTGCGGGTGTCCATGGGCGGCAGTGATTACTCTCCATCAGGTGACCCGCCTGCTCGTTTGCCTCCCTCTATTATAAAAAAAAAAAAAAAAATGTGCTCAGCGTGACAGGTGGTGAGCCCATCGCCGCTCTATGCTGTTGGAAGTTGTCTAGTATTTAGTCCGTTAGTCGCCTTTTACGACACCCAAGGGAAGAGAGGGGGTGGTAGTATTCTTTCACCGCTACTCGACACGGTTGTACTACACATATGTGTTTATCCTCATGAAAATAAACAGTTGGAACTGTGTGGGGTGGCGACTGATTAAAATAATTTTACCAACCCATCTCTTCCCTTGGGTGTAGTAAAAGGTGACTAACGGACTAAAGACTGCACATACTTCTAAAAGCATAGAACGGCGATAGGATCACCAACTATCACACTGAACACGTGTGTTCCCTGTGTCCCTGCGGGGATAATAGTGTGAGTAGTTGTATGTAAGTAAGCAAACTCGTGCTATTGTGAGCTCACTAGTATTACGTAGGCAAGCACCACATATTTATTTTCTGGACAATCAAACTGAAGTATGAAATCAGAGGAAGTTTGAAAGTGGTGCCAGTGACAGTAAGTTGTTTGTCTTGGTATGTAATTTTCAAAAGAAAACACTTACGTTCGCCTAAAGTTTTTGAGGTACCATCCTTTAAGACTAATTATGCAAAAAATAGATTCCTTTATTTTTATGAAAAAACGGGATTTTTACCATGTCTGAGTTGTTGATTTTGCGTTACTACGTGATCATGGTGCATGCAACTGCGCCGAAATATCGGGGACTCAAAATCAACAACTCAGACATGGTAAAAATCCCGTTTTTTCATAAAAATAATTGTAGTGACCATGAAAGTTTAAAATGTTAAATAGATTCCTTGTTCGTGCAACTAGTAATTTTAATAATAAATTTATTTTTCGATAAAATTGGCAATTTCAAAAGAAGCATTTAAGGGGTGTCTGTCATCTGCTAGTGACTGAGAGAGTATGAGAGAAGTTATTTTCACTATACTTACATGTGGTTAATATTTTTAATATTTCTTATAGCAAAATAAAAATGTTATGATTAAGTTAAATATGTAACTTGAAGAGGTCTTCATTGTTAAAGAGTAGTAGTTAAGCTAATTTGTATGTTTTTTTACATATGTGAAAACTGTTTTGGCTAACGAAATGTTTATTAACTTCTGTTTTATAAGTGTATAATATGCCGTATGATTCCCATATATAAATAAAAATAAAATAAATAAATAAAATGGGCATGCGGTAAGAAAGGAAAACGTATCGAACTAAGTATAAAAGTGATGAAAAACACGACAGGCTTAATACAATTATAGTTTCACCAGACCCTGAGCATCACACACATAGTTTTTGAAACAAGACTAATCGAACAAGACCAAACACAGAGGAGTTATCTTATTTAATTGCAGAGTTTCTATGACCACATTCCGACTACATCATCAGACCAGTTTTAGTGTGTTATATTATTATATTATCAATTTTAGCTCAATTGGTCCCCGGAAAGTGGTTCAATCCTTCAAGTAGTTCAAGTTTGTCACCTGAATGTCAAATCAGAGTTTATCTCACCTGGCACCTCATTTATGAAACTCTTCTCGTTTGGCACTAAGAGAAAAAAAGTATATAAATATATAATTAAAGTATAGCAGATACTGTTTAAAATGAAAATTAAAAAGCAAAATCATCCCTTTCATATGGTTTGAAATTAAGTGCTGATTGCGTAAATAAAGTAGCCTGGATCGTTAATCGGGACTTTATTCATTATCGATAGGTACACCGCATACATTGAATTGAGAAAATATACGATATCAACGTATTTCGATTAAATAAATTCCGTCGGTTTATAAGCAGGTTTAAAAAAAATTTAAATAATGAATTGTCATTTTTAGCTTTTTTTTTTTTTTGTTTTTGATGTTTTCTTTTGAATATTTTCGTTTCACGTTACTTTTGTTAAAGTTAAATGACCTTGGAAACAATTATTGTTTTTATCTCAAGTAAATAAAGAGAATGTCATTTATTATGACATCATTTAACACAATAGTTATAGAATAGAATAGAATACTTTTTTGCACACAGAATACAGACACGTTACAAAGGTTGTCTGGCAATTTAATTGATAACATTCCTTTGTGGACAAAGGAGAATGCCGTCTAATGGTCTCCTACTCCCACCTGGGGCCCAAGTCTGCTAATTTACGAATGGCATAATTGAATCGCAATTGGATCGCATTGTAATTGTTTGACACATTGGGTATTCTCTTACTCATTTATGAATACCAAATGTGTTAAACAATTACAATGCGATCCAATTGCGATTCAATTATGCCATTCGTAAATTAGCAGACTTGGGGCCCCTGTTCTGTTGAATAGTTCTGTCGGCAGAACTACTAAGATTTTTTTTCCCATTAGTTCTGTGACTTATAAGACTATGGGCTTCAATCTCAACTATTTCTCGTCTTGTAGCACCCAAAGTCACTGCGTCAAAGCCAAACTTAACTGTACTTATATTTTGATGAGGTTATCCTCATGTACATGTAACATTCGAGGAACTTCCCGGTCGACCACTTTTCGGCGATATTCGCTAGCGCTCCATTCCGACCGAGCGTACATAAGTACGTAGGTACAGTACATACGTAGGTACTTAGTACATATAGGGTTAATTTTGGATCTCCCGCCAAATTTTTTTAGGTGATCTATAGCAGCAGTACAACCAAATAATGAAATAAAAAAAAACATTATTTTTACGTCAAATATTTTATTATTACTTTTTTTACTTTTGGTATATTATCTTAGATTAAATTTGTTTTAATCTAAGTATATTATCTTATATTTACTTTGGGCGGGGAGTCCAAAATTAACCCTGTTTATTAGCGGGTGCGTAGTTCGTGTGCAATCGAATATCGCCGAAAGGTCGACCGATAACTTTCTCGAATAGTATGAATATTATGTTTGTTGTTTGTAATTAGGTCAGTTAGTTAGTAGTAAGGGTAATTATTTTACATAATTATATTTGCGACTATTTTGACACTCCCTAAAGGGTTAGTCAGAGACTAGGCAATGAGCATCGCCGAAGCAGCCCACTGCCATAGTCCACGATTCACCAAATAGCGACTGCACATGTGCTCAGCGTGACAGGTGGTGAGCCCATCGCCGCTCTATGCTGTTGGATGTATGTGCAGTCTTTAGTCCGTTAGTCGCTTTTTACGACACCCAGGGGAAGAGATTGTTTGGTAGTATTTTATCATGAAATTCAACCTTTGTGGCATAATGAACCGCCTCTACACAGCTCACTGGCTTCACTTTCAAACTTCCTCTGATTTCATATTTCACTTTGATTATACTCGTACAGAAAATAATAGGCGGTTACCTACGTAATGCTAGTGACCTCACAATGGCACGAGTTTGCTCAGTTAACAGATAAAGCAACACGTTAAAATATTTCTCCAATTAAACATTTCACTTGCCGATAACAGGCTGTCACGGCGAGACGACTGGGTATTTGTTTTTTTACGCACTATCAGTAAACAGTTAGATAGACGTAGACGAAGAAACACTTTAATTTAAACGAACAAGAAACGATCGCTATTTATCTCTTTACTCCAATAACAGTCGCAGAGCTCGCAGATGTATAAGTTAACAAAAAAAATTAAGTAATAGAAAGGTACTTAATTGAAACCTTGTTAGAGAAAGAAAATGAGCAATAGGTATATTTATTTTAATTTGATTTAAGGAAATATCTGCTGAAATGAAACACTTTTCCGAATCTACTCGCGTTCAATTAGTTTTTTATTTTATTTTACCTGTAAGACAACTTATAGTAAAGTGTACTTTACTATAGGTTGTCGTACTTTACTTTTATTTACTGATGTTTCGAATCCTTTACATGGTCAGTGGTCACAGGGTGACTAGACTAGATAATGTCAAAATTTTACTCATTTTTATTTGCAAAAAGTGTAGCATTTAATCATGGAACTCAACGTCAATGATGGAGTAACAGAACAATATCAATTTATCAACTGTTATTTTATATTGTTTTTGAAAGTTTATAGGAACACACGTAGGTATTTTCATAGGGTAAGTTGTAAGAAAGCAATACTTAGTCGATAAAAATTATAAGTTTCACTGACGGTAATATTGCACTAAACATTGTAACATATTGTAACATTCAGTTCTGTTTTCTATAAATAATTAGCATTCAAATACTTAAATGTTTCCTTTATTTATTGTAGCCGGGGTAATGCAAATAGCAACTTATCAAGGAGTAAAGTATTAATATGCTTAACAAAATACCTATACACAATTAGAGAAGAAAATATTTCTTAAACGACGAAAGAATTTTCGTGAAAAAATTACGAAGTCAACTCACCAGTCAAATCTTCCTTGTCCACTTCCATTTGACACACTTCCCGTATCACAGAAAATGCATCTCCATTTTGAACATTGTTTCACATTTCACCAATAGACATTTTATTCACAAGACACTATAAAATCTTATCAGGTCATGATAATCTCTAAAATAATAATCAACAAATCGCATAGATTGCAATCTTAATTTCGCAGAGCATTTATCCGCACGATTTATCCATAAACACAATCGGTATTGCCGAATTTATCGATGAACACAATCGATGTTGCCGAATTTATCGATAGACGAAATCAATATTGGCGCGTGAGCCGAGTTGCAACCGTCAAATCGTCAGCGTGTGGTCAAAACGGTTGATCAACTAAACTGCGGGACGCTTGCAGGCAACGCGTTATCGCGTCCGTAATGCCGCACAGCTGTAAACAAACGGTAGCAATATGTGGCTACTCGTAACGACGCACACCGGCGGCACCGGCAGACATTATCGAATTACGTGAATAAGTCGATATCGCATATTTTGCTACCAGCCAATTTGACGTCGCAAAAACACACAGGTTATCACATCACACATCACGACTACTGTACCCTTCGAAGGATTAGTCAGATACTAGGTCATGAGGACCGCAAAAGCAGTCCTCTGCCATTGTCTACTTTTCACTAAATAGCGACCACACATGTGTTCAGCGTGACAGGTGGTTCGCCGCCTCTATGCTGTTGGATGTATGTGCAGTCTTTAGTCCGTTAGTCATATTTTTTCCAATACTTTTTTTTATACTGCTTATCTACCGACGGGCTTTATCGAATTACGTTGATCGAATTTTTCGCTACGAATCCAATAGACGTTGCAGAAAAATTTACGGCAAAATTTACACAATTTTTTTCCACCTCGTTGGTTACGTAGCAAAGCGCTTTTATAGACATAATAATATAACGGCACATGTCAATGCAATATTTACAATTTAATGATTTACTTTATATACATACACTAGCTTTTGTCCGCGATTTCGCCTGCCGCGGCATAGAATCCTACTAATATTATAAACGCGAAAGTTTGTAAGGATGGATGGATGTTTGTTACTCTTTCACGTAAAAACTATTGAATGGATTTGGATGAAATTCGGTATACAGATAGTTTATAACCTGGATTAACATATTGGATACCTTTTATTCCGATATTCCCACGGGAACGGGAACAACGCGGGTGAAACCGCGAGTTGCCGCTAGTACATAATAATAGAAGTGCCGCGGCCGCGCCTTCCTGCGGTCCGTCAATAATTATAATATTTTGTAACATAGCCATTTTCAAATCTATATATTGGTGTATTGGTATTGTATTAGGGACGAGTATCGGAGATTACCTCCTACAACCAAGCTTTAACAACAAATCTCTTTATAGCATTAGTATAGGGTATTTTTGAAACATTTCTAGTGTACGAGCTCCAATGTGTGCTTCTTTAGTAATTTACGACTACTAAGATTTATCTGACCAGACAAATTATCTGTTAACTGAAAACAAACCCACAAACTACAAAGGCGATCGTTCACCATTTTAAAAGCATAACGGAGAGATTTATGAGCAGTTGTAACATCGCATTTATACTTACTTTATCTATACTATAGTAGGTATTTCTTAAATATAATATGCGTAAATAGAAATGTTAGATACCAATCTTCGGTTGATCAACCCACAGAGTTATTTTTACGAGTGTGAACTACGTAATTGTGAAAGTAAAACGCAATCATGCTAAGTAAACAATTAAATAGTCTGTTTAGGTAGTTTTAAAAACCTTGTCGTGGTGAAAGAATACTGCTACCACCTCTCTTCCCTTGGGTGTCCTAAAAGGCGACTAACGTACTAACGATTGCACATATATGTGCAATCGTTAGTACATCCAAAAGCATAGAGCGGCGATGGCCTCACCACCTGCCATGCTGAGCACATGTGCAGTCGCATTTGGTGAAAAGTGGATAATGGTAGAGGACTGCTTTGCTGTCCTCATTGCCTAGTCTCTGACTAACCCTTCGGGGATAATAGTCGTGATTATATGTATGTAAGATTAAAGTAATACTGCTCTAAGATTTGATAGTAAGAACTATTGTATGCGTAGCAGCTTATTTATTATTCCTATTATTTTGTTTATAATAACCTGTGCTAGATATCACAAACGGGAAAATTATACGAACCGAACCATTAATTGGTTACGTAAATACACCACACTGACGTTATAAGAATTTCGATCACATAATTCTGTGGCATCTCGTGAGCTGTTCACAAACACAATCGTTCAAGAACAGTTTCGTTGGTACGACTATTTATCACGAATAAGTCACATTTTTGTCGCTCTTATACTAAATCTTCGTCACTTTTAACAGGCACTTGTTTCCCACCGATACAGTTACATCGTTTCACTGTCTCGTCTCGAATTTCGGTGGTAATGTAAATAATAGTAATCGCGAAAGCAACTGCTTCCGTCCCCGGTACAAACAGTACTAAAGGGCGTTTGATAAGCGCAACGCAGGCGCATGTGTTATGCTCGCGCGTGTGCTCAACTCTTGATATGTTATAATTAACTGTAAACACACACATGGTGGCGCTCGCTTGATATAAAACATTAGCATGTTTGTGCTTTATGTTATATACCTACTAATGGACACGAATGTTTTCCCATAGGCTGAAACTGACAGGTCAGATCAACAGAGAAATTGACTAGCCGAAACTGAGCTGTTTGAGTTTTATGAATACTGACAAAAAATGTCTTACCTACTAATAAAATAGATTCGGTCTAGTCGAGGAGCTCGAGGGCAGCGACAAGGGTGTCAACTTTCGCAATTCTCACGGGGTCGGTGACGAAATTAAAATATCTCTAGTTGAAGGCACGTTATGCCTTTGGTCCCGGCTCTTGTCGCATTGGTCTCATACGGTTTAAGGGTTTTGTGACTAGTGTGAGATAAGTGAGAGCTACTGAGGAAATTTCTATCTTACCCTCAGAACAATAACTTACTGTTCTTAGATCTTACCTTTAACTGACAGAACATAATAGTGTTGTTAACATGTTGCCATGACGACAGACTTAGATTGATAAGCAAGCCTTAAACAGGATTGTTACAGGGTGTGTATGTTTGATATAAAAACTTATGGTCTAACGTTCAGATAATATAATTACATTTCATATGATTTCATTTGATATAACAGCTGACTTAATAATTGTATTATTATAAACATCAGACAAACATGGACAAACATGGACCTATCGGTCAATAAATCTTTCTTTACTTTTACTAATTTAATTTAAGCAAAAAATACAAAACTAAATGACACGTCTTTTTAGGTTTCCGTGCCCAAAGGGTATAAACTAAAAACGGGACCTTATTAGGGCGCATTTTTATTGGTAGTTAGCGCCCGCATGCGGGGTGCAGGAAGATTTTTGAAATGCATGCCACAAGGCCCAAAGTTTTATAATACTTATATTCGAAAAGGTTTTCTCTTTATTTCTGAATCCTTTTAAAAATCCATCGGCAGTTGTAAACCATGAAACCTTCAGTTAGCCGGAATGCGGGGCCTCCCCGCATTCGGGCTAACGACCGACTTATCGACCAATGAAAATGCGCCTTTACTAATACCACACTGTCCGTCCGTCGCCGGCTGTATCTCAGGAACCGTGATAGCTAGACAATTGAAATTTGTACACATGATGTATTTCTATTGCCACTATAACAAAAAATACATATAAAAACCGAATAAAATAAATATTTAAGGGGGGCTCCAATACAACAAACTTGATTTTTTTCCGTTTTTTGCTCGTTAATAATCGTTGTATAGATAATGTTGCAATGTTAATAACTAATGTTGTTTAGATAATAGTACGGAACCCTTCGTGCGCGAGTCCGAATCGCACTTGGTCGGTTTTTTTAAAGTAGGTACCTACCTACCTAAACTAACGTTTGCTAAAATAACGACAGGGCGCGTCACTTTTGAAAGGGCTGTCCTTTTCCAAAATTGTAGAAAGGTTTCACTCGGAAAGGAGGGGAAGAAAAGATTCTTTGACAAAATAATGAGGTTTGTTAGTGACGGCATGCAGGCGTTATTATGTTGACGGGGGACATTTTAGCGCGAAATTAAAATGTCACGTTTGCAGTATCGTGTTTCTAGAATTACCAAAAACCTTCCTATTGTTTGTAGTGAAATAATGCGGGTCATTAACCTCTCACAGGGCTGGTGGATATCCCTAATGTGTTAGGTGAGACAAGAGTACACAGATTGCGGTGGGTCGGACACGTTGAGCGAATGGGGGAGGATCGGGCGACGAAGTGTGCTTACTTTGGAGTCCTTAAAAAACCGGTGTACAAACCACTCGACCAAGGAGGTCGTCAATAATATAATATAATAATATGTATGTATGTATTATTTGTGTGTAGTGATATGCTCGATGGCGCAGGTTTGAGATCTGGCCAGTTAAGCAACTTTTGAGGCTATATGGCGTTCGGTTTGAGATCTAAGCAACTTTTGCAATGCACGGTCAGTGGATGGTGACCAAATAAAAAAAAGCATCTCCAGTTCCTCCGTGCTTCAGAAGGCTCGTAAAGCCGTTGGTGCCGGTTGCTGTCCTAAGTTTTTAGTCGCTAAAACCGACCAGCCCGCCAGCCAATCACCAATTATAATCAAAACAACGGGAAAAAAACTATTATTTCTCCAATTCAAGCTTAGATACTTATAGGTAGTAACTGGTTGTAAATACTATAGATGACGGGAGACTGTGGTCTGTGGAGACAGGAGTTCAAACTAGGTAAAACCCCGTGCTTTAAAACTCCTTGTCCCCGTCTTTCAAATAGAAAAAAATATTAAGAGATACCTAATGCGGGAGCTTACACAATTACACAGCGATTGTGGAAAAAAATAAACTACTTTAACAAATACAGATTTCGGATATAGAGTAAAATTTATGCAAACTAGGCAAACACTAATTATGAATGTTTATGTACCTTTATATATATACATTAAATAAATTCATCATTTATTAATCAATAATTAATTAATTTTGTGTACAAAAAGACACACAGCAATTAGATTTTAAATTTAATGAACGTACTCCAACAAACTTTCTACTTCAGCATAATATGATGCAAGAAGCTACGAAGTGACTTACACTTACACTTACACTCTTACACTTGTATTTGGTTAATGGATAAATTTTATGTAGTTTTTTTTTTTTTTTTTTAGTTATTTTTGATTAGTGACTTTGAGTCACGCAAAGAGCAATGGAGAGGGCTATGCTCGGGGTTTCGTAGACGGAGATTCGTAGACGAACTAAAGTAACCGACATAGCCCAAAGAGTCGCCAAGCTCAAGTGGCAATGGGCAGGGCACATCGCCCGTAGAACCGATGGCCGTTGGGGCAGAACGGTTCTCGAGTGGCGACCGCGCACCGGAACACGCAGTGTTGGCAGGCCTCCAACAAGGTGGTCCGACGATCTGGTGAAGGTCGCGGGTAGCCGCTGGATGCAAGCAGCACAGGACCGGTCGTGGTGGAGATCCTTGGGGGAGGCCTTTGTCCAGCAGTGGACGTCTTCTGGCTGATGATGATGATGATGATGATTTTTTTTATTGTACAATCGTCAAAAAGGTAACAATCTACGGGCAAAGGATGTCCTGGGATTGGTTGTATGGCAAACCTTATGGATTCTTTTTGTGTCAGCTTTTTAATTCTCAAATGTATATTGTAACATAGAGTACTGACGCAAAACAACTTGTAAAACAAATTATCTTCTCACTGAAAGTACTTAGGTATCTTCATACAAGAAAACAGTTAGGTTTAGTCTGGGCTTTTTGTATGCAACCTTTAAAATCAGTCTTACAGCCCGTTCTAGAGGAAGCATAATTGTTTACTTTTGGCTACTCCAACTTTACTAATTGGCTACTCCATCCCAAGAGGAGATGCAGTAAGAGATGACGGACTGGCAGAGAGCAAAGTACCTAAATGTTTTTAATAAGCTTCTGGTCAGGAATGTGTCGCAATTGTTTGAATACATATGCCAACTTTGTAACTTTCTGTGTAAGGTTTTTAATGTGTTCGCGAAAATTTAAGTTCCTATCAATAGTTACTCCCAAATATTTTAGATTGTCCTTTGAAAAGGACTTGTCTTGTAGTATACTAAGTACAATAATCACAAAGTAAGAACAAAGTAAAGTGTACTTTATCTAGGCTCGTGTAAAATGTTTATGTTGCAAAATAAAAAAAGTCTGCTATGTCCTCATAGCTCTGACCCAGACTGACATACTATATTTATACGAGGCCCAATCTCTGAAGAGTAATTTGGTAGTACCTGACAGTTGTGCGTCATTACACTGATAGCGATAAAAGCTGATAACAGGATAATAATATGTGTCGCAGCCTCATCATTTCAAACCTTATTCCGTTGACAGTAAGGTCTAAAAGCGTCAGCAAACTCGTGAACTGGGAGCCTGTATTAAGCCTGCCGCTGAGGGTATATTTGCAAGTGGCTAAATTATTTCTCGTCTTAGGTATCGTAAAATGTTATCCGCTGACATATTATGCATAGCTGGTTTATCGCGCGGCAAGTGTTATGAAATATAGTCCGATAAGTCCATAGTCCGAGTGCTGAGTGCAGGTTAAAGTTAACTACTTAGTACCTTTAAGCATATAGGATCGTAGTAACAGCGCCATCTGTTGACAACACTAAGGTATTATAACTAGAGACGACTAAAATAATTTTTAGGTGCTCAATTTCAAATGTTGGTCTGTTTTAATGATTGTATACATAAACTATGTGAAATAATTCGAAAAATTTAGGTACTTCGTTATTTAAAAGTGATTTTGTATAAATACATTTTTAGTTTAAGTTGACAGAAAGTAATCAAAAATGGCGATATTCTTCTTAAAGGTATAGTCTTCTCATAAATAAATTATGACACTCGATTGAACTACAACGCCGGTAGTCAAGAGTACTTTGAGGTATTTGGTTGGCATAAGAGAGTAATTACGCACTTAGCGAAGACATTGCAGTGGAGAGTAAAACACAGGCTTTAGCTTCTAGCTTTACTTATATACGAGTACCTATAGATTAGGGTTCTTTACGAAATAAGAAGCCCTAATCTTCAGGTCACTTTAGGCGCAAAGTAACCAGCTACTGCTTAAACTTTGATCGCAGATACCGTTTTAACTTAAATTGTTAGTTTCAAGTTTATTTTCAGCACTAACTGCCGTACTCAGAGACGTCAATTAAGTTTTAATGACAATTAAATGTCTTTCCTTTTTTATTTAGCACTATACATGAGAAAGTGACAGCAAGAGATTTAATTGTCATTTAAACTTAATTGACGTCTCTGTATTTTCAGTAAAATAATCAATCAGATCAGGCTGTAATACTCTTGGCATTGCAAGTGTTGGGCTACGGTGACCGCTTTCCATCAGGCGGGCTGTATGCTCGTTTGCCGGCTCATTAACATAAATATGTATAGAACTAATATTAGGTAGAACAGTACTGTACTTTACATCAGATTGTCTATTGTCCTACTAACAGTTTTTAACTTTTTTTCAGGTGGAAAACGTAATTTACTTTGAAAACCCTCAAGGAAACTTGGCATATACAACAATAACTTCAGCTACAGTATTACCACAAAATGTTTACGTTCCTTACGAAAGTAACAACCCAGCAGTGCAGAAAAGTTTCAGCATCGATATTTATAACATGTCCGAAAACCAAAAACAAATGTTAAAACACCTGAGACAGATATTGGATAACCAAAACCAGACGCTGGAAAACCAAAAGCAGCTTATGGATAGTAACACAGCAGTCTTGGGGCAAACACAAACTCTAATTAAAGTCCAAAACAATGTTTATTATACTGGAAATATAATGGAAATATTAGTTCTTATACACCAATCTTTTAATTTTCCCTTAATTCAATATTTTTTGCTAATAAATCAGAAGGACGGTCATCTTCGTTCGAGCTATATATACTATTTGGCATAAAATCAAAAAATCTTTGTTAAAGTCATCTTCTTGAAAATTTTGTGCGGAACCCTTTTGCTCAATATAACTTCCTTCCTCTTGACCATGTTGTATCGCTTACCTCTTTAGTAGGTAATTTATTTTTTATAAAAGGTTTTTTTTTGTTATGGCCACTGTATCTTTATCAGCAAGACCTTTTCGAGAATTACAATTACTTGAATATCTTCATAAATTGAATTTATGAAATTCCGAAACTGTTGCTTAATTTTATATCTCACTGCACCTGTCCTTCTTTGTGCTCTCCAAGAATTAATTCTATTCATTGTTAAAGGAAATGCACAACGTAAAATCCACACATAAATGCACATACACAAAATCAATAAAAATATTTTCACGAGCTTAGTTAGATACAAGTTTCCATAATGTGAGCTTAAATTTTAGACGAACCTATAAGTGTTATATACATTAAATGGTGTCATTAAAGAATAACAACTTATTTATCTTACACCAAAGCCTTTATATCAGGATCGTACAAAACTGCCATAACTATTTAACCTATAATTGCCTTTAGTATAACAGGCGTAAGCTGTATATAAGAGTGATACAACGCGTGTAGAGTTTGGCGTTAATACACTCTTAATTAACTCCGTTGCAGAACCAATGAAGTTACTGAAGTTGAACAACGGCCTTTTGATATATAAGCAACTCCATTAAAGCAGATTTATAGAAAAAAGTATTACAGGGAGATTATAAAGAACTTTATACAGCTTTTAACGTTGCCGGGCGAAACAAGCTTTAACGTCATAAGTATATAAGCAGCCACTGCAACTACACTAACTGTTAAGAATATTCTGCTTCGTTATTTACAGTTCTAACTCAACCTGAAGAGTCAAACTCATTTCATAAGTGAACTGTATCACCTATAGTGACAACCGAACCAATTATAAATCAATAATAGCACTCTAAGCTTAAAAATGACCTGCAACCAACGCCTAATTGTTTGTTGGGTTTATATCTAGAGTGTAGTAAAAACATCGAACAAAGGGTTTGTTTAAATTTTGCATCGCCAATGGAATTTCGTGTTCGGAGTCACTGAAAATGTTACACATGGCTTACGGTGAAACGACTTTATCAAAAACACGTGCTTATGAGTGGTACAAAGCGTTCAAAAGCGGTCGAGATGTGATGGAAGATTTGCTTCGCTCTGGTAGGCCATCAACGTCTTCAACTGAAGTTAACATCGCAAAAGTGAAGGAAATGGTGACTGAAAATCCTCATTCAAGTTTGAGAGAGATAGCCGCTGAACTTTCTGGGTTTCACGAGTCGAACCGTACCATTTAAAATAATCACTTGGGTCTGAAACATGTTGCCGCTCGACTAGTCCCAAAAGACCTGAATTTTCTCCAAAAACTCAATTGCATAAGAGTCGCTGAGGACATGCTAGAACAAGTCAATTTCGATCCAACAATCATGCAACGCATTGTTACTGGTGACGAGACGTAGGTTTACGAGTTTGACACGCAAACTAGTCAACAAGCTTCGGAGTGGCGCCTTCCGACTGAACCGAAACCGAAAAAACCACACCAAAGTCGATCAAAAGTAAAAGTCATGTTGACTGCTTTCTTTGACTATCGCGGTGTTGTACACTCGGAATTCTTGCCGGAAGGTCAAACGGTAAATAATGAATGTTATTTGAGCGTTATGCGGCGTTTAACAGAGCAAATTCAACGAAAAAGGCCAAATTTGTGGAAAGAAAATTCTTGGATTTTGCACCACGATAATGCGCCTTTGCGCAAGGCCATCATTGTAAACGAATTGACCAAAAACTCAACAAATACCATCGAGCAACCACCTTATTCACCAGATATGGCTCCAGCTGACTTCTTTCTTTTTCCTATACTCAAATTACCACTTCGTGGTACCCGTTTTCATTCGGTAGAAGACATAAAGAAGAACTCGCGGCGAGAACTGAACTCAATTCCGGAAAAAGCGTTTATAAACATGTTTTGATTATTGGATTATTCGTTGGCGTAAGTGTATCGTTTCTGAAGGAGCATACTTTGAAGGCGATAAAATAAATTTCCCCGAAGGGTTAGTCAGAGACTATTAGGCAATGAGGACAGCAAAAGCTGACCTCTACCATAGTCCACTTTTCACCAAATAGCGACTGCACATGTGCTCAGTGTGACAGCTGGTGAGCCCATCGCCGCTTTATGCTGTTGGATGTATGTGCAGTGTTTAGTCCGCTCGTCGCCTTTTTACGACACCCAAGGGTATAGAGCGGGAGGGTGGTAGTATTCTTTCACCGCTGCGCGATACGGTTACGACACTTATTAGATGTGTAGGCATTGAGGTACAATAACTAGAGGAAGACACCGCGAAGCAAGTTTGTGCGCAACAAGGTGCAGCCGCAAGGTCCACAATCGCTTGAATCACGCGCAATCACTGAGGCGTTTGCAGCCCATGGGCTGCACCTTAGTGCGCACAAACTGGCTTCTCGGTGTCTTCTTTAGTTTATACCTCAATGTGTGTAGGTGATAGAAAACATATAATTACGAAACATATTTTTATTTCCTTACCATATTATATAAAAAAAACTTTTTTCTTATAGGAATTTGAAATGAGCCGCCATAGTATCGAAGTACGAGGGCAGTTTGGTAACTCAATGACTGGTTGAATAAAAACTTTTTTAATATTTTTTTGTCTCATATTTGGAAACTCACTACGAAGCGCATGCCGTTGTTTTTTCAAATTTGGCGCGAAAACAAGCTTTTTAGAAACAAAAAAGGGATACCGAAGGGAAGAGATGGGTTGTTAGTATTATTTTGATGAGCCCATCGCCGCTAAGCTGTTGGATGTATGTGCAGTCTTTAGTCCGTTAGTCGCCTTTTACGACTCCGAAGAGAAGAGAGGGGTTGGTAGTATTATTTTGATAAGCCCATCACCGCTCTATTCTGTTGGATGCATGTACAGTGTTTAGTTTGTTAGTCACCTTTTACGACACCGAAGGGAAGAGAGGGGTTGGTAGTATTACTTTGATGAGCCCATCACCGCTATATGCTGTTGGATGTATGTGCGGCCTATAGTCCGTTAGTCGCCTTTTACGACACCTAAGGGAAGAAAGAGGTTGGTAGTATTATTTTAATGAGCCCATTGCCGCTCTATGCTGTTGGATGCATGTGCAGTCCTTAGTCCGTTAGTCGCCTTTTACAACACCCAAGGGAAGAGATGGGTTGTTAGTATTATTTTAACAATAAGTCACAACTACACATTACAGTACCTGTCAGAAAAACGATTCTCCCTAGGGCGGAAAAGTATTACTTTCCACCCGCTCCTCAGGCAACTTTAGACCACGGAGCAAAAACAACTACTTTCCGTGTATGAGGATAATGAAAACATATTAACCACTTCTTGGCGGGAAAGTGAAATGTCATGTTTGCAGTTTTGTTGTATTTTCTGAATGTGTTTTGTCGAATATTGATGTGAAATATTGTGGTGGATTATTAACCTGTTCGTGAACGTGCATGAGTATTGGCAAATAAAACAAAACAGTGCAACATCACTTTACAAATTTTCTCAAGAAGTCCGAAGATTTCACAATTCTCAGTAAAGTCAAACATATTTAGGTACTGGAACTCAAGGAGTGTGGGGGATAATCATTTACCATTCAGCATTCATATTATTACTCATTAAGATCTACTTTAATGCTAATGAAGTATTAACTACAAGTTGTCCAGGCGAACTTCGTACCGCCTAACAATTAATCAAAGACATTAAACTATTTAAATCTCTTTGCAATTAATGAATGTAAGTACGGAACAATCTCAGAACATGCTTATTGTTCTGAGGGAACAATAACGTCAAGCTGTCAATTCTAAAGTCAACTCTGTCAATATTTTTTTTTATGTTATAGTATTTTAAATTTCTTCCAACAGTTTCCATTAAGTACTTATAATTATCCTCTTTGCTGTGTTCTATGTAACACACTCAATCACTTTATATGAAGATTTTTTAATTCAAATAAACATTTTCTTTCACACAAACTTTTACGAATACAACAAAAAAGAATTTGCTAAATTGGCGCAGCCGTTCTAAATGACTCGCGTACAAACATTTCTATTGATTTTATTAATATAGATAGATATCTCTCTTACTTGACACTTGCTGAATGTGCTAACCGCACTAAGCCATTATTTAAGAAAAAATAACCAGTTATTCTTCATTATTATCCATAAAACTAAAGCTTAAAAGGAGTCCAAATGAGACTCGTATAGTTGTCCTATTTTTTCAAGTGGGCCATAAACATTGAAAGAAAAGAGACAAAATAAGTTGCTAAAAACGTCAAATGTAAAGCGAAAAAAAAACCGGTCACCATTTATGATACCGAATTCTGTAATTTGAATGGTGACCAAACGGAGTTACCACTCAAATGTCATAGCACTCCTTCTATGCTTTAGTTATTATTCGGATCCTGCACGAAATTGTGAAAATTTACGTATTTTTAAATCACTTGTACTATGCGCTGAATTAGTTAAATACATTAAAAGAACTTACGTAAGTTAGCCTGATTATTGCATAAGGTCGTGGCCTTGTTGAAATTTGAAACAAATTGTATAAACAATAACAAACAATTCATAAATCTAATGGCTCCTAAAAACATTTTTCATCGACAACTTTCTTAATTTTACGCATGAAACAATAATTCTTACATGAAAATATTTGTATTGATATTCCGCTGGTCGCCCACATCTTAAAAAAGTAAATTTTATTTTTTAACACAAGCGCGTGATGGTTTTGTTCATTTCGCAGAATAAAAACATTGCTCTAATCAAATAACTAGGTCTGAAACTTCAACGCAGAATTGTTCTAATTTTAAATATTAATAAGATTGACTTCATTAGGAGACTTATGTCAGTTTTTGCGATCGTGCGGCTCCGCGCGGTGCCCTCTTAAAACCAAAACTAATCTCAGATACGTAACAGACATCACGCCACAGAGTGCAAACCCTCCATATGCTACAATACTGAGATACATACTCCTTTTTATTAATTTACTTTCATAACATCGTCAGTACGTCTCTTCTTGACCTTTCACGAGAACGTTGTTATCATGTATAATGAACAAAGAGAACAGGTAAAGATTTCATTAGTATATAACTCAGTTATATACGTATATAGCATAGTAACTAATATCGTATTATTTCTAATTTCGTTACGTCTCCTCATAAAATTTTCTATTCAACCTTGGCCGAAATATAGCTTCTTAGATAAAGGAAGATGATTAATACTGATATATAACATGTTTTACAGTTCTAACGGCCGGCGCGACTGTATTCTCTCAGTGTTAGAGTTCATATTTAATGATACGTAATCTGCTGGTGTGAGTATGAAATCTAATTATACCACAGATTATAGGAGATGTTAATACAAGATAGTGTCACTGACGCACTAGATGCAGGGTTAATGGTTTACGGTTTGCTACGACCGGTGTAGTGGTTTAGTATCGCGATAAAGATTATTATAGAATTAATGGTTGTATCAAACTCAAACTCAAACAGAACAGAGGGCCTATACTCTCTTTCTCCGAAACGAAATCCTGGCCGGTTTTCGTTTGCTATTTACAGCGCTTTCCATTATTTTAGAAAGGACCATGGGAAATTTTGTCCCCACCATCCAACAGATATGAAATTAGTGTCATATGAAGGGTCTAGTAGGATAGGTATTTTTGTACTATGGCGACGTTTTTCAAATACTCGGGATTTAGGTTATTAAAAATATATTGTTTTTGAATATTTTTTTTCCAACAAAATAAGTTTGCAAGAGCAGACCAGACTCCACAGGCGGCACCCGTTCACGAATATGACATGTGAATCAGCCATCGCTTCGCTCAATCATGTTTTAGGGAACGTAGCAACCCGACGCACATGCCAACACCGCAGAGACACTTTGATAGAGCATGACACACTCGAGCAACTCCAACTAAAGCAAGAAAACAATACAAGTTTTTTTTATTATAAATAAACCCAATACTTTTTGCAACTAACACAGGTACTTTTGGCTTCATTGGGTCCCAATGAACAAATTGACACGTATCATATGACTGTTGTAGGGTGGGGACAGGGTTCATACCAAATCCCCCATGGTCCTTTTATAAAAATTAATAATCTAAATGCCAAACCTGTTTTTTATGAACGAAATTTCGGAAGGAATGTAAACCGCTGTAAGTAGCAAACGAAAGTCGGCCGAAATTTCGTTTCGGAGAAAGAGAGATAGGCCCTCAGCTCCATGGTGCCATATTATTGTATTTTCGAATTTACGTAGGCATACAAATTTCGAATAGTTCAAATCTTCCATGCAAGATTCTACGCTACATACATACTTACATTGCAAGTTAGATGGAAGCTATTAATATTTTTTTATGATTTTTTTTTAATTTTTTACATTACTTAGATAACATTTAATTTACCGAAAAAGTTGTCGAAACGAGTATTTCTTTTACAAGTTCATGTTGATTTTCATTAAAAAAGTATCGATGTTGCTTTTAGTAACATTGGTCATACCTAGTGATAAATTTATTATTTTGGTGTACTATGTTATAATGGCTTATTATGCTGGACGTATATCAATCAGCCAGATTTGACGACTGTATCGGCGGACAGAAAAAAAAGGAACGAAAACATTTGCCCTGCAGCAGGTCAAAATAAACTGACAATAATTATTATGTACCGATAGTCGTCGGCAAACGGTCATACTCCTAGAGAGGCTCTCGCTGAATGATTGGATCAAGGGTCAGATACAAAAGGCAGTAAGTACCTACTCCTTGACACGGCACGTATGTCAGGAGGTTCCTTTCTCTGCAGCCCGATCCACCGATAGCTTCGGTCTATCCCAGCTGCCGGTGACAACCTGTAGGTTAAGTTTTTTATAATGTTCTTTATTGGAAATAAGTCTTTTTAGGAAAGTAGGTAAGTATTGTTAAAAATTTTGCCTAAGAATGTAAAGTAGTAAAGAGAATAACATGTTATTATAACATAGCATACCTGATTGGGCTAATCAAAGTTTCCCCAAGTAGCATGCCCATCGCGAGAACAAATCAAACATTGTTACGGATCATTACAACCAATCTGCTTTTGAGCAAACACACCGACTTTGGGGACTTTTATATAATGTTGCTCACGTAGGGACCGAACTATTCAAATGTCAGCCCTTTCTTTGTTGGACTATTTTTACGACTTTTTAACTTAACCAATCCTTATCGTTAATTAGTTTGCGATTGTTTTGATGTGCACTTATTTAGGAAATACGGCGAGCAGAAGAGTATTTCGACATTTTTAAAGACGCTTACGCTGTAGAATTCCGTTTTGTCAATTTCGTCAATTTCGTCAATTTCATTATTTTTTTCTGTGAAATTTTGTGTGCCAATATATAGATTTCTTTAACTTGTATGATGAATTAGTAATACAGAACCACCACAAATTTTTTCACGGACCTACGTACTACGTGCTTTGAGCTATTTATTGGGTGACTGTAGTCACCGTGGACATAGGAGGAGCTTTGAATTCTGGGTGACTACAGTCACCGTGGACGTATATGCGTAATTTTTTCTCGGTGACTATAGTCACCGTCGACGTTTGAATGGATAACTTAATTAAACTAACTTGATGATTGTAATTTAATTAGATTAACAATGCCAACCAACTTCGCTATCTTAGAGGAAGTTTATTTTATAATTTTTATTCCTTCGCTTGGCCTTCGTGATATTATGGAATAATAAGGCTTAATTACAAATTAAAAAATGTTGAATTAATAGCCACGAGCAGGATTCGAACTGCACTCTTCTGACAATCCGGATCAGGTGCGCTACCGTGGACTTATCCAGCCCGACATAATTTATATAAAATAAGCTGTCGGAACACAACAATGCTACTAACAGTGATGTTAAGCCATATATAGGATAGGATAGGATAGTTGTGGGTATCGGTGGATTAAATTCAAGCAAAACCAAACTACCACTACCATCAACCAAACCGAGTACAAAACCATTGGGAATCGAAACCGGAATCTCTGAAAATATTAAACTTGAATATAGAGTCAACGACCGGAAAATTATGATGTATGCTTTTCGTGCAATGATCACTTTTTGTTGTAGCACGAATGACTACTCCGGTCACATATCCGGAAAAGAGGGAGTGGGGCATGGGGGCATCCTTCCCATCATGGGGACACCTCACTCACCTGACACACACTTAAGAGGAAACACTAAGTCGGAGTGGCATGCAAAATTCTCATACAAAACACAAAAACACGACCTTTTGTAGTCCCCTGTTTCCTCCTTCAGAACTGAACCAATTTTTATTACTTTATTTTTTATGTCTGTATTTTTGATTTTTTCTGAAGACGTTTAAAAACAGAGTGATTTCGCTAAATTTTAAAGGTTCCTTAAATAAATGACTTAATGCCAAAAAATCAAACATACATACATAGAAAATCTCTTTCTTTAACCGATGCTGAAAAAGTAATAAAAATTGGTCCAGTTCTGAAGGAGGAAACAAGGGACTACGAAACCTCGTTTTTCTGTGTTTTGTATGAGAATTTTGCATGCCACTCCGACGTAGTGTTTCCTCTTAAGAGGACCGGATAAAGGGCGTGTATCCGTACCTAAGTGCCTACCTATACCATGTAAGAGCTCAGCTTTCGTAATACCAGATACAATAGAAATTCATCCTATCCTACTATCCTACTAATATTATAAACGCGAAAGTTTGTAAGTATGGATGGATGTTTGTTACTCTTTCACGTAAAAGCTACTGAATGAATTTGGATGAAGTTCGGCATACAGATAGTTTATAACCTGGATTAACACATAGAATACTTTTTAACCCGATATTCCCAAGGGAACGGGAACCACGTGGGTGAAACCACGAGAGGCCGCTAGTTTATAATAAATACTTTTATTATTTACTAGCGGCCGCTCGCGGTATCACCCGCGTGGTTCCCGTTTCCGTGGGAATATTGGCCCGACCGGGAATTGAACCCGGCAAACCTCGGAGATAAATCGGCAAGACTCGGCGCGTTAGGCGGTGAAAACGGAAAAATTGGGTATTTTCTTTTAGCTGTTATTCAAACTACTTATATTAGATATTTCGCACTGAAATTTTCATTATGTTTTACAGAACGTATGTGTGAGGGGATGGCTGTTTCCAAAACACGATTGGAAATATTTTGCTTGATAGAAAAAAATCCTGATAAAATTTCATATAAATGCACATTACGGCCGTGTTTTACAATAATAATTCCAATGAAATCATAAACACATAGGTATTTTTTGTATTTTACCTTTTCGATTTCTTGACTGATTTGGATTCCCAAAAAAACTAAACATGTTTATTAACTTATTTATAAAAATGTGGGTTACTCGCATAATGACACGCATATTGACTTACACGCATTTTGACCTACACGCATATTGACTTACACGCATTTTGGCTTACACGCATATTGACTTACACGCATTTTGACTTACACGCATTTTGACTTACACGCATATTTACTTACACGCATTTTGACTTACACGCATATTGACTTACACGCATATTGACTTCACGCATATTGGATATATTTAAGTATTTAACACCAGGTGAGTGGCGCTTACGAATTACCGCGGACTCAGCACCGCGCAACACCCGCGATGGCTCGGAAGAGGTCGTTAGAGGTACCTACCACGCGGCTCGTAATATTCAAGTCAGAATGATCACTTGATAAACAAAAAGTGCTGTAAAGCTTTGTAATTGTTGTGAATCACAGTAAGGAAATGTTTATTTATTTGCTATTTTTTATACTTTCCGTAAAATGAAATTAAACAACTACAGTTATGATACTATTAATTCGTCATAAACCTCAAGTTCAAGAAAGCGTTATTTTAAAAATAGTTTATAGGGGAGGCGGGCAAGTTTTATTTTCTGCTATTTCTGTCAAAGTAACGGCAATGATCACAATCAGATAAAGCAAACAACAATTTCCCGGTAAAGAGCTGTTCCAACAGAAACATCCGACCGATACTTCCATTAAATAGACAAACAATGTAAAAAAATCGCGAACAGGCGAGCGAAGTAAAGTAAATCAAGACCTAACGAGAGTGCACACAAGCGACTCTTAGTAAGACCAATAAGCGACTCTTAGTAAGACCAATTGTTGGTGTCTTACTTTCTTTCCGATTTTTTTTTAACTGAATCTACTCAAACACTTTATTGAATATCTCATTTTTGGCTGACAATCAGGTCGCAAGAGTAAGAATTTTTTGTGGGACAGACGTTTTTAACAACGTCTGCGTTGATATTATGGATTTCATTCGATACTGTTTTCTTTTTTTTTTCTTATTTGTAAATTTCGTTACTTCTTCTTTATAAAGCTGTGCAGTTTTTTTGCGAAAATCCTTCTGCACAGCTAAAAATAGACGTACTAAATGAGTATGCTAAACAATGATTTTGGTCGATTCAAAAGTGTTTATCAATTAAGACTCATTGTCTAAAAATATTTAGATTTTGATTTCCATTTTTTCGTCAAAAAACGGACACCGATTTATCGGTCGTATGCGGGAGATTATTTAGTCGGTAAATGGTAAAGATGAAATGCATAATAGGGTGAATTTCCCGGGACCAAAAATTGCGTGGCCTCAATGAAACCGGTACTAAAAAACATAGTTATAATGTTCTAACATTTTTTCTGTTTAGGTGAAATAGTAATCTAGGTGTAGCACTAAATATATTATTAATAAGTTTAGAAGGTTCTCCAAAAAAATAAATTAAACCTCGAAATCTTTCATTTCCGTGTTTGTCCACCTTAGAGCATTCAACCATGAATGCTCTAAGTTGTCCACACGTCAACTTGATGTATATTATACCTCATTGATAAAAATCTACTAGTTATTAATATTAAAACCTACTTTTATTTGATTCGTGAATAGTTAAAGTATTGTTACGGAATACATTTATTTAAATATTTAAACAATACAATGAATGGTTAATAAAAATTCATTTGTCCCAGAACTACCTTTCATCGCCTTGTCTTAAACATGTTTAAGAATATTGTTTTATCTAACGACTTACGTCCTCCCCCCTGTGCGCTAAACGTTGCATATCAGTGCCACCTAAGTGCTGGAAGTACGTACACACGTGCCTGCGTTTTCGCGCCATAAATGTAAGTATTCCATTATTTTGTCACTGGACATTTTTTCTTTTATCGCCGTAGATAGGTATAACTTGTATTTGAATAAGTTTGTCCTCTTGAATAAGCATTCAATAGAACGCCATTTCCCTTATGTTTGTTTGTGAAGTGTTTATTACTTCGAATAATAGATTTATTGTTATTTTATATTTTTGCCTTTGTGTCATCGCCGTGCTTTCATTTCCGTGGTTTCCGTGGCCAAAATTTGCTATGGCAATGAAAAAAAATCATTTCCATGCCTTGTAAAACCGTTTAGTTTCATTACCGTGGCCAAGTGTTTCATTTCCGTGACTCATGTTTTCATCGCCATGGTATGATTAGGCAAAGAACATCTTTACCTGTAATACAGGTAGTACCGAATACTGACACTACAGGACTCGTCAAGTTAACCCTCTGCAATATGATAAAAGACTTAAGGATAGACTTGATGAGTTTTTTACTGTACAGTCAACTACAAAAAGATGTTTTTATCTTACCTTACAAAATGATGTAACATTTGGTACTCCATCACACGTATCGTCGCCATTCTGCTAAAACCATTGAAATGCACAATAATGCAATTTCAGATAAATCAATTTGAACGTTTGCAGATTGTTTTGTTAAATACTAGCTTTCATTATTTTTTTTAGATTTTAAGATTAGTTGATTTAATTATCTTTATAGAAGCAAATAAAAATAACAATAGTATTTTCGACAAGAGTGCATTTAATCTAGACTAGCAATTATCAAAAATAGTTATTTGATAATTTGAACCTTGAAGTCTATCAATTTGTAATAATGCATAGAAGCAGATATTCATTTTACCATTATACATAATGTAGAAAATGCTGTGTCTATTGAATGTTATCAGAAGAACATAAAAAAGGAGTTAGACATAATTTTAGTCAGTTTTGCCTAACGAAAAAATTAGGGGTTTTTCATTTATTCTTTTTATACTCATACATTTACTTTACATTTTATATACACTTTTCTGGACACGTTAATATCCAAAACTATCGAACGGATATATATGAAATTCGGTAAGTAGATTGATAAGGCAAAAGATTAACGCATAGGCTACTTTGCACTACACTACTGGACATTGCTATTGAGCTATTAATCTTGATTATGAAATCAATGATCGAGTTTCAACATTTAATCGCTTTTGGCTAGAGAGACTTTATTTAATAGAACCCGTAATAACTTTAGCCCAAGTAATTAAATCATCTATTCATCTTGCGTGTTAAGGGCGCGCGCCAAAATGAGTTAAAGTTAATCATTAAAATTTTGCTGACGTATGATGTTATTTTCAATAAGTAAATAATTTTCCAAAACCGCCTAACGGAATTTGAAATACTTTGGCAGAATAAATCATCTGTGGACCTGCTCTAGTGCGTAATTGAAAAAACCAATTAAACGTGTTTAATAATATTTATCAAGCGTAATATCGTTAAACAAAATTGATCGTTTTTGTCTGGCGACTTTTTACATAAATGAATAAATTAGCCGTTATTTACACAGAGTAACTCTGTAACTATGGGTTTCGACTTCTAATATTGTCAGACTACAGATTTTTTTACTACCGATTCCTCCTTTTGCAATATCTATTCAAATCTTACTTCCATACACAAACGTTGGATGGAACCAAGACTCCCTATCAACAGCCATTGTTGACACTTGTATGTGGTACGAGATTGTGTTGGCCGATGTAAGGAGCATATTAAGAAGAGAGTAAAAATAGAGAATCAAGTTAATGAGCCCCTGCATTCTGTAATAAGTAATAAGTAGCAAGAATAAATGTGTGTCTAAAAGGCATTAAAAATAACGGTATGGGAGTAAAATTTTAGTAGGAAGAAATCTCCAAAGAAGAATAAGAGTAGAATATGTAAGTAAACGTAAATAGAATATGTAAAGAAAAGACTGTGGACTGATATATACAAATCTTACTCCCATACACAAATTTTGGGTGGAACTAAGACATTGTTTGTGGTATGGGATGAATTTATAGGATCCGATGAAGAGAGACAGTCTGGGTATGCCTTTGCCTCTCGGAGACAGGCGTGTATCTATTGTATGTAAGTATAATACTCAGGTAAGTATATAAAATAATATGTTTTACGGATTTTCATTTCCATGGATTGATTATTTCATTCCCGTGGCACAGTTCTTTCATTGCCGTGGACGCTTGTTTCATTTCCGTGCACGCATGTTTCATCGCCGTGGCACGAAATTTTTAAACTTGTATATCTCGTTCGTTTTTTAAGTTATCTGCCAGATATTAAGCAAGAATACATATATTATCAAAAACTTTAATAAACGCGAAAATATTTTTCAAAAAACTCAATGATAAAAATATCCACGGAAATGAAGATTTTAATGGACCTGTTGAAACTCACCCAATAAATATGTAACCCAGTTTAGTACATCATTACAGGTGTCGGGATATAGGAATAGCGTAAATACAGGTGTAGTGTATGGCTCTTTCCAAGTCAGTACTACTGACTTTTAAGAGTACAGTCCATAACGTAGCACAACGACCGAATAGTAGGACACTATAATAGTCAGCCACTAACAGTTTCTTTGGTCCACATACGTAAAAACGTAAAAAGTTAGTTTTTGGGCCGTAATAGTAAAGTTAGAAACAAAACTGCCTTGTCAAAATAGCCTCAGCTAGCGATACTTAATAGTTATTGGTCCGACGAATATAAATCGTTTCATGTGATGGTTTTATGTGTTATTTTATAAAGGCTAGTCTTCCTTATAAATGTAAGTAATAACGTTTTTCCAAAAGCTAATTAACCTCTTTAAATTAAGAAAGACCACAACCGTTGCCCTGAAATCCTCCGAAACGTACGTCACGAGGCCAATCGATACACGTGCGAGATCAAACAAATTTGTAATGAACGATTGCAAGGTAGGGAAACAATGTCATCACGGATACCTAGAAAGACCAATACTGGAGCTGCGAGTAGGTACCAGAGCCAACAGAGCAGTGGGTGCGTGCGACAACCCATGTAATTGCCAATAGTGCGCTCGTATGTTACACTTCTGTTGGCTTTGCTCGTAAACTCTGTCCAATCGAGAATTGCGAGTGAAGGTGGACTTAGTTCGTTGGTACGCGATTCTATTCTAGATTTTTTTCTAGTTCAGGAACTTTGATCACATGTAAAAACTAGATGCTCAATCAAAAAGCTCAAGCAAAAGCAGTTCACTGCCATAGTCCACTTTCCATCAAATGGCGACAGCACATGTACTTAGCGTGACTGGTGGTGAGCTCATAGCCGCTCTATGCTGTTGGATGTATGTGCAGTCTTTAGTCCATTAGTCGCCTATTACGACACCCAAGGGAAGAGAGGGGGTAGTAGTATTCCTTCACCGCTACCCGACACGGTTATATACAAAATATGTAAATAGACTACAAGACATGTATATGTCAAATGTATGTATGTACGTATGTAATACCTAATATACAGCTGCTACTATTCTGCTACTATTTGGTATGGAATTGTGTCTCTAGTTATCATTTGTGATCAAATTTCAGGAGCCGTAGTCACTTATATACATGTTACGTTATTGTTCCGGCCCTCTATACCAAATACCAAAACCGTACTCTACGATGATTATATTTGGCGTGGGATATCGATGAATTATCGCCCAAAGTCGACCAATGTGCCTTGGGAAAAGTTCAGTGTACACATCTCGACGTCTGTCGGTGCGAATCCCTAGCCAATGAACCCTATTACGGGCAAAGCTCTTAGTTTACATTGCCTTTCAATCCTATTTCAATTTAATAAAGTCCAATATTCAGTGGCAACAACTGCTATTGTCTTATTAGGGGTTAAAAGGCAGCGTGCATTGTACACTTGACGCCTTAACACATTAACTTAGCAATTGTCGTAATCGAGAGCTATCATTATTTATTTGATGACGTGTTGTTCAGGCAACTAACGGACTAAAGACTGCACATACATCCAACAGTATGGAGCGTCGCGATGGGCTCACCACCTGTCACACAGAGCACATGTGCAGTCGCTGGATTATGGCAGAGGACTACTTTTGCGGTCCTTTTGCCTAGCTCTGACTTACTAATTACACGTGTTCACGGGAAACTCTCCCGAGACACTATATTTATGAGTACCAAATGAAGAGCGCGCTTCGGCGGGCACTGATTCGGCGTCAAGACCTAACGCAGAATGGTCTCCTGCGCGAGTTGGTTTAGGTACTGGCGTAGGGACGTCTGGCACTTCTTGCATAACCTAACGGTTGGTCTCGAGGTGCCAGTACAAATAAAATTAGTGATGTAAGGAGAGGGGATGTCCTCATTGCCTACTCTCTGACTAACCCTTCGGGGATAATAGTCGTGGTTATTATGTAAGTATGTATGTATGTGTTCAGGTAAATACTTATTAACTGGCTTGCAATTTTGTTTGAGTTTATTAACTAACGAGAAAGTAATAGTATATATCTCTTATAAAAGCTCCCTATGTGCTGGCCATGTAAAAAGGCCTGCGCTCAGCAGTGGGACTTTGAATAGAACAGATTACCCGAAACAACAATTTTTTTTTAAAGAAATTTAACCTTTAATCTATGCTGGTGCTGTCATCAACAGATGTTGATTGGAGACCTTTTTTGAACACACTTGCTTTCTTAAATACATTTCTGTTGTTCCTACATATTATGTTACAGTCGACAATCATAAACGAACAAAACCATTTTTGACTAAAAAAATTAGGCAAAAGTAGTTTTGAGCAACGTTCATAATGAATGGTGGTTTCGATTGGTTATGAGTATTGACTGAAACATATACTTACCTGGATGTTTGAAATTAAATAACTTTTATCATTAACCCGAGGCGTGTCAGTCGCTCGCGTCGGTAGCCAAGCCTGTATAATTATGCTCGGGTTGAACGAGAAACCGTGGTTCAATCCCCATAGAACCCAATCCGAAACATTCATTTAGATTATTTTAAAAATTTACTCATGTTCTGGGGGTTAAAGTTACTCGCGTCCGTAGGTTTAGCCTTGAGACCCCCTACACGTGACCCCTGGGTGGTGCTAAATGAGTGACATTGACTGAGTGGTAGAGCCACGCTGCGTTGCAGCACGCATTGGGCCGGCTCGCCCGGGGTAATACGACCCTCTCACAAATATCCGGCGTGAAATAACGGTACTTGGTGCTGTTGTGTTTCGTCCGGCCAGTGAGGGTTTCGGAGCCTTCCCCCCCCCCCCCCCTCCTCTCACAATTCATATTCCTTTAAAGGACGGCAACGCGCCTGCGATTCTCCTGGTTTTGCGGGTGTCCATAGGCGGCGGAGATTATTCTCCATCAGGCGACCCGCCTGCTCGCTTGCCTCCTTCTTATATGAAAAAAAAAAGTTACCAGGTTGCCAGGATGACATTAAAATTACAAGAAAAGATATCCAATGGCTCATTACAATCAACGCAATAGCTCACAGAGACCTGTGCTGAGTTTAAGTAACGTACTTATAATAAAAACTTCTCTTGAAATATGATTTTCACGGCAAAAATTACATATCACCTTTCATTAATTCTCCATCAAAGGTTACAAGAGAAAAATTATACGGTGTAACGGTTCGCACGTCGGCCATTACTGTCCGTTCATTGCATTTATTAACGCGGCACAATGAAACGGGAATTGTTTATGGTGAGCACACTTCTTTATAGTACAATAATCACGACTATTATCTCCGAAGGGTTAGACAAAGACTAGGCAATTGAGGGCCGCGAAAGCAGTTCTTCATTATCAAGCATCATCTTCTTCTTTGACGACCTCCTTGGTCGAGTGGTTCGTACACCAGTTTTCATGGTGTCGCCATCTCTGATGTCCCGGGTTCGATCCCCGGTCGGGTCAATTTAGAAATTATTGTTTTTCTAAATTGTCTCGGGTCTGGGTGTTTTCTATGTATAATAAGTATGTATTTAAGTATTTTAAGTATGTTTATCCGTTGTCTAGTAACCATTTAACAAGTTTATTCGAAGCTTCTCTTGGGCTACACAATTGGTGTGATTGTAGGAAAGATGTATTTATTTTTATTTATAGTCCCTTTTCACCAAACAGCGACTGCACATCTGCTCAGCGTGACAGGTGGTAAGTCCATCGCCGCTCTATGCTGTTAAATTTATGTGCACTCTTTAGTCCGTTAGTCGCCTTTTACGACATCCAAGGGAAGAGAGAGCGTGGTAGTATTCTTTCACTTCTACGCGACACGGCTTCTCTATGGGTTATTTAAAATAGATACCTTTGCCTATGCCAGCGCTGCAACGGCTATTGTCGCTGTAGCCTATACTAAATGTACCTACCTGGGTAACTGTTATTTTTTTTTATTTTATATTTTTTTTTCCAATTTTATGTACAATCTGTTTGTAGTCAATAAAATTTTTTTCTTTCTTTCTGTCTAATATAAGCTGTGCGGTGGCGGCTTATTGTTAATAGAATACTACTAAACCATATCTTCCCTGAGTGTCGTAAAAGGCGACTATGTATAAATGTATATAAAAAATGAAATGATAGTTTTAACAAAAACCTCTTTTTTACAGCTGTTTCTGGTGTGCGTTCTAGGAAATGCATTTTATGCTACTACTAAAAGTCGACGACTCAGGAGCACAGTTCCGAAGTCTTACCATATTAACAATTGGTCAGATTACAATATGCCGAAACAAATAGGTGAAGAACAATTGATAGAGGTCCTAACTAACATAGCAAAATTCAAAAGATTAGAATATTGTCCATTTGGAAATATGAAAGATTGTGAGAAGAGCAACATAAAAGACATCGTTAGTGAGATAATCAAAATTGTTGTCAAAGATAGCGGTGTAGATTTGAATCCACAAGAAATCGGATCTTCAAACAATAACGCTACCACCAGAGAAAATACTAACATTATTGACAACATTGGAAATTCTACTGATAAGGGAAGTAATGTGGTATTACGCCAATTTAGCGATATTAGATTCTCACCAACAGATAAACTTTCACTTTTCAGTTGGTTTAAACCAAAGGCGTTATTAGAATTAAGGTACTTTTTATTTTGAATATTTGGTCAGAGATAGGTAATGGGTCATTCTAGTAATGTAACTATAAATTATTTAGAATGCCAAATTGTTTCTTTTTCTTTGAAAACTCCACATAATTACTTTCAAATATTCATTTTTCCATTTGTTAAGCTCCTGACCTTATTAATGCTCTAAGATCCTGATACACTACTTTTGCTTTATTTACTTTAATAGCATCAACATCATAATTACCTTTTCTTGGCTGTTCTAATCCGTATCTAAAATATGACCATGCCTTTATCAACAATTATAATATTTTTAAAATTATTAATTCAAAAACAAGTATTATTTGGATCGTCAATCGATAGATGACAAGCGGCCATCTTGGTTAGCGCGTGTGTGTATTGTTTGAAATTGAAAAATATTGTGAAAATTATGTTATAACCACTACATAACCTTTGAATTACTTCAAGTCGGCCGAAAAGGGAACCAACTAGCCAAAGTCATTTAATATTTTATAACTTTCATGCATTTAAGCCACGGCATTCGTTTTGTACATGAGTATCTCAGCGTTGGGCTCCAACGCTTGAACTTATAATGCCAACCAAGATTTTGAAGAAAGTCAGCTCAAAACTTGTCTTTTTTCATTTCTAAGCAAAGCTATTTCGTATTAACTGCAAATGGATATTCAATCTCTAATAACAGCCTATAAATGTCAGTGCCATTGCTGGGATTTAGCTTTGCCATGTGTTATGTTTTCAATAGTCGCGTAGAGCAAATTTGGTCCAAGATAAAATATCAAAACAGCATTTTTAGAGCAAACGAATATATTTTTTGGCCCCGACACGCAAGCCTACCGAAAATGGAGTAACAAAAAAGTGTTTCAGAATTTTCGTGAGACAATTTATTTTAGGGAAAACAGCTTAATTATTTCTTGAGTTTCTTATTATACCTTTTCTGCTTTTTGTCTCGAAAGATAGAATGACAAGTAAGTTATGGTGATTGCATAACAAATTACTTACTTTGAAATAAAGATAAGGAGCAAGGCTCTGTTGACTTTGACGCTTATAATCTTTAGCCTTTTCTTAAAAAAAAATAATGAGATTTAGGACACTTTACTTTCGGCGTGTCAGTGATAATCGCAACAGAGTTATTACTTAATACTTAGGGAATATCTTCTTTGTTTTATACTTTATCGTGATAATGAAAAACGGACATCGTACATAAAATAAAACAATATAACAATTACCTAAGTAATTATAATTTTCTAAATAATGAGTTTATAGTCTGACTCGATGGTTCTCAAGCGAAACCTTGAAAGCGGCTAAAAGTCAAAGATGCCTTTTATAAACAGAATATTTTATGTAGGCATTATGTTAACCAAAGTACCAGAACTATTTGATCATGAATGAAACTATGTTTCTCTAAACACAGACTTTGATCAATACCGGAGGACAACATACATACATACATACATATATACATACATACATACACACACACATACATACATACAGACATGCATACACACACACATACATACATACATACATACATACATACACACACATACATACATACATATATACATAGATTCACGACTATTATCCCCAAAGTTGAGACTACGGCAATGAGTGCCGCAGAAACAGTCTACTACCATAGGTAGTCCACGTTCCACCAAATTACAGCTGCACACGTGTTCAGCGTGATAGGTGGTGAGCCCGTCGACGCTCTATGCTGTTGGATGTATGTGCCGTGTTTAGTCTGTTAGTCGCCTTTTACGACAACCAAGGAAAGAGAGGGGTTAGCAGTTTTTTTTTAAAGAGGTTATTATTAATTTGCGTTTAACACATTCATAATAGTCCTGTTACCCCTTCCTGTTAAAGATAACGAAACGTTAAAAAAAATGTCTACCTCAGGCGGGAATTGAACCCGCGTCCTCTGCAATCCGGGCGACTGCGTTGAACACTCCGCCACCGAGGTATTGGTTAGACGGACGAAATTTTTTAAAGCTTTTGACTTTATGTTTTTATAGCAAGAGTAGTTTATTTGAGGGTTTTATAACGCAAATAATAATAAAATATTATTTGCGTTTATTACCCATCCTGTCAATCTAAAATGAAATATTACTCATCCTGCCAATCTAAAATGACACCTACACAGTCATTTTCTACAATCTAAAATGAAATATTACCCATCCTGCCAATATAAAATGACACCTACACAGTCATTTTAGATTGACAGGATGGGTAATAAACGCAAATAATATTTTATTATTATTTACGTTAAAAAACGCTCAAATAAACTACTGTTGCTATAAAAAACAAAAAGTCAAAAGCGTTGAAAAGGTTCACCTCAGTAGTCTAACGGAGCTATGGGAATTGAACCACGACTTCTTGCATTAAACACGAGCATTATAGCCGCTCGGCACCGACCGACGCCTCTGCCGCCTATTCTTTTAGTGAGCCGGTACACACACAGCTTTTAGGACCATAACAAAAGTTTTGTAGTACTTTCTTAATTTTCAAACTCACCAGATATCCTCTTTATATGTAACTGCGTCGCAAAATTGTTGCCCATTTGCGACACATAGCTGTCCTTCTTGCTGGAGAGTTGTATGCTGAAGCCGTCGGACTCCAAGGAGGCTCTGGGAGCCCTGGCGGCCTGGACTGCCTTGTTGCACACCGGGGTCGGGGCCACCTTCGCCAGGGCAGCCTCCTGGGAGCCGGTGCTGCCCCGCCGGCGGCTCTTGTGGCCCAGCAGCATGCTTGGAGTACACCCCATGTTCACATTGGCACTAGTCACTACACTGTGGCACGCACACTAACACTGAACTTGGTATTCATGATGCGGTTTCCTGCAACAATGGAGATGGCGTTATGGTTTGGTGGTAGTTTATCACTCTCTAAAGCATTACATACACCGAGATTTTTCATTGGTTTTGGAGCTGAAACCCTGTTCAAGTTTATCATCAGTAGAAGCTATTTAGCTTGTAAAACTAAAAATATGAGCAACCTTACCCTTAGTAGCGGACGATCTTATGAAAGTCAATGACCGAGACGCTTCAAACGCTCCGCCTACCCTCCGCCCCGCCGCCGGCGCAGGCGGCCGGCCGGGAAAGTTCATAGGGGTCACGGTGTACGACTTGTTATGGAGAACGTTACTACGTGTTTTCGACAAATAGTCACTTTTACAACTTTTTTTTCTTTGCTTGTAAAGCAATTATTAATTCATAAATAGGTACAAAACTTTTTTTGTATTATAACGTTTTCGGCTCCAAAACCAATGAAAAATCTCGGTGTATAATCACGACTTTTACCCCCGAAGGGTTAGTCAGAGACTAGGCAATGAGGACAGCAAAAGCAACGCTCTACCATAGTCCACTTTTCACCAAATAGCGACTGCACATGTGCTCAGCGTGACAGATGGTGAGCCCATCGCTGATCTAAGCTGTTGGATGTATGTGCAGTCTTGGGTCCGTTAGTCCCCTTTTAAGACACCCAATGGAAGAGAGGGGGTGGTAGTATTCTTTCACCGCCACGCGATATGGTTATCCTTGACTCTCTAAAGCATTATGTAGAGGAAATCTGGTACTTCATTAGTATTTCTTACTACAAGTAGAAAAGTGTGAGTTATTTGTTGTGCTGTTTGTCAATGCTATCAACTCCCTACTATCACCTCTTAGAGCAGCATTACCTTAATCTGAAATTCATATGGGAATTTACATAGTAAGATGGCCCCAAATCAAAAAAAAAATTTCTTTATTGCACAATGTAAACACCGATTAAATTAGGCAAAAGTCCGGTGAGACGAGAGATGAGAGGTATGTGGAAGTACACAACTTTCGCCGAGGAATACTTTTCTTCACAAAACCGTGTACTTCATCAAGTAATGGATTTCGATAAGTTTTGTCGTATTTTGAATCATTATATGGGAAAAGTTGCACTAATCAGTTGTTGGCAAAAACTGTTCAGTCTTAATAAATATGCACCATTCGCACCCATCAATTTAAAAATGCGGCGTGTGTATTATTCCAATGTCTGATCCGTTCATAAGAATTAAACGACGTTGGTGTATTATTCAAATTGAGTCCTCTAAACGTACGTTTCGTGTGAGAAATATTTCAGAGATCCATCTCACATTCCCGTTGAAGATTATATTCAGCTGAGAAGAGGCTTCGCAATCGGTACCGTGTGTTTATTTGTGTGTAGATAATCCGGAACGTGATATCCAGCCAAATTGAAAGCGGATAAGTAAACAATTAGAGACAATAGTAAACAGTACCTGTGGTCGGGCACTGATTAAACTCCAGGGAATGAAAGTGAACACTTTTAAGACATATTGTGCTCTAAAGCTTACGCAAAAAGTACACAAGGAAATAAAACACTTTATTTTAAAGTAAAGTAAAAAATATAAAAAAAGTTTATTGCTTCATAGTGCATTACAATGAACAAATAAAAATGAAAACAAACAAAGCAACTGGAAGTAGCTCAGCATGTGCTGACCTGGGGGGAGGATCCCAGGCAGCGCTAATTTTCAGCCACTCCACTTCTCTAGAGATCTTTGGTGAGAGTAAGGTAACGAGGGCTTCATAATCCTACTATCATTATAAATGCGAAAGTTTGTAAGTGTGGATGGATGTTTGTTACTCTTTCACGTAAAAACTACAAATGGATTTGAATGACATTCGGCATACAGATTTTTTGTACCCTTAACAACCTGTTATGCAAAAATTCGTGATGACCGGTTGAGTTGTTAATAATACGTGCAAATAAACAAAAATGCAAATAAAACAAATTAACAAACTTCCTATCACATTTATAATATTAGCTATTGTACATAAAAAAATCATAAGACAGCGAAATAGGCAACGATTTTTAACATGGAATCTATTCATCCATTATCATCTACCTCTCCAACTCGAGAGAACATATTCTGTTAACCAAAGAACCAGTTAGCTATAAATTAGAAATTACATACATACATACATATGAGTTATTGAAACAAAGCCGCAATCGACCAAACGCAATTTTACAGGGAAAAGATTTCAGCCTTATTTCTTGAATAATTGTTAAACTACGAGGCGTATCATAACGGTTTGTGTATCAAACAATACGTTATTTTTTCTGGGGTGACACAAAGTTTACATAAGCTTAGTAGTACTTAGGAATTAAAAAAATAGTAAAATAAACATATTGCCACTTTATACATTGAAAGCGGTTTCCGTAAGACTCCATTGAGATTTTATTCCGGTAAAAAGTGCGAAATAAATCAGACAGCAATAGCATATTGCAGCGTTGTGCGTTGATATGAAGGATGTATGGCGCATGCAGTAATAGCGTTTTGCAATGATGTTACAGGAAATGGAGAATGTTATTGGAAAATATACTGGCGAATACTGTGTGCATCGTATATATTATGGTTGTATTGGAAGTTCTACAAAATGTATTAATATTAGAGCATCACGAAAATATAATCAATAATGTAGTGGAATTTATTAGTAAATAATCATAATAGTATTATATTATTCCATGGACAGCTACCTATACACATCAACGCGGCCACCTGTACAAAGCTTAGCTACAGACCCTAGAGCTAAGCTAACCAGACACTACACCGAAGATATCCCGGACATCAGCCTGTACGAGATTGGTATGGCTCTCAAGCAGCATAAGAACAGCAAGGCATCGGGTGCTGACGGAATTATGACTGAGCTTCTGAAAGCAGGCGGAAGACCGGTAATTGCAGTTCTTCAGAAACTATTTAATTCCGTCGCACTTGGAGCTAGAACCTATTCTGTGCTAGAACGCCAGAAGCGTGGCATGAAATTGTGGTTTTGTTGTTCTTTAAGAAGGACAACAAGACCCTACTGAGGAACTACAGACCCATTTCACTTCTAAGTCACGTTTATAAGCTGTTCTCGAGAAATATAACTAATCGTCTCGCACGCAGGTTTGATGACTTCCAGCCTTAGATTAAAACAAAAAGGGCTTCCAGCCAATCGAACAAACCGGATTCCGAAAAGTTTTCAGCATCATAGACTCGTAGACCACATACATACGCTGCGAGAAGAGAATACCGAAGAGTATAACCGGCCAATTTGCTTAGCGTTTGTGGACTATGACAAAGCCTTTGACTCGATAGAAACATGGAAAGTGCTGCAGTCTCTCCAGAGCGGTGCCAAATTGACTACCGGTACATCGTAGTGTTGAAGTGTTTGTACGCAAACGCGACTATGACAGTTTGCCTGCAGGATTACAGAGCTCGAAGCCAGTCCGGCTGCAGCGTGGAGTGCGACAAGGAGACGTCATATCTCCGAAGCTCTTCACTGCTGCACTGGAGGACGTGTTTAAGCTTCTGGACTGGAGAGGACACGGCATCAATATTAACGGCGTGTACTGATGTACACGCCGTTAATATTGATCAGTCACCTTCGACGCTATAGTAGTCATGGCTGAGACCTTGGAGGACCTCACAATGCTCGGTGATCTCAAGAGAGTCTCTCAACAAATGGGTTTTAAAATGAACATGGAGATGACGAAAATCAAGTCTAACTCACGTGTCACTCCTCTGAAGGTTGGAGAGTCTGCTCTTAGAGTTGTTGACGAATATGTATACCTGGGACAAACGGTCCAGTTAGGTAGGTCCAACTTTAAGAAAGAGGTCAATCATCGAATTCAACTCGGCTGGGCAGCGCTCGGTAAGCTACGAAATATCTTCTCGTCCAAAATACCGCAGTGTCTCAAGACGAAAGTTTCGACCAGTGTGTGTTGCCAGTGATGACATACGGTACCGAAACGTGGTCACTTACTACGGACCTAAATAGTCTGGCTCAAAGTCACGCAAATAGCAATGGAGAGCAGGGCTATGCTCGAGGTTTCTCTATGTGATCGAATCAGAAATGAGGAGATTCGCAGAAGAACTAAAGTAACCGAAATAGCCCAAAGAGTCGCCAAGCTCAAGTGGCAATGGGCAGGGCACGTCGCCCGTAGAACCGATGGCCCCCAACGGCCACGGCCGCAGAACGGTTCTCGAGTGGCGACCGCGCACAAGAAGACGCAGTGTAGGCAGGCCTCCAACAAGGTGGTCTGACGATCTGGTGAAGGTCGCGGGTAGCCAATGGATGCGAGCAGCACACCGGTCGTGGTGAAGATCCTTGGGGTTGGCTTTTGTCCAGCAGTGCACGTCCTCTGGCTGATGATGATGATGATGATATTTATTGTTTTAAGTATTTTATTCACTCATGTATAATGTTGTGCTATTTAAATGTAGGTAAGTACTTCTTGTTAGCCATGTACTTATTTAAGGAAAAGTAAAAAAAAAATTTTGCAATCAAAAAAGTCAATTTGTTTATTTACGAAAAAAACAATAATTATTTATTACACACAATGTTATTTTTACTTAGTCTTTTTTGTAACTAAGTCATAAGAAAAAGTTGACAATTTGCATAATTATCTAAGTCATAAGAACTTACCTGTTTATCAAAACAATAACTCAGTCTTCACATGATTAAAACGTTTCAACGAACTAGCTCTTACAGAACTAGCTCTAGCTCGAATATTTAATTATTATTTACAAATTAATGTAAAATTATTGTAGGTAAGTTACCTACATACTTAGTAGTAGATAGCTATTGTTTAGGTACCTATGTATTGAAAATCAATAGACATATTTTAATTTCGTGGAAGAACACCATAATAATTACTATTACTTCTTCTTAGTCGCTTCACTCTTGCCAGAGTGGTCGTGGTTATCATCTTCCGGTAGGTTGGGCAGCAGGCAGTGCCCGCCGCACGACATCCCGCCACCTCTGCCTGCTGGTCGTTATTCGGGCACATTCGTGCACGGGAGCGCCCACCGCAGCCTTCACTTGGTCCGTCCATTCATTAGGAATCTCCCTCGTGGTCTTGTGCCCTCAACTTTCCCTTGCACGACAAGACGTTCTATGGAGTCGTTTCCACGTTGACTAACATGCCCAAAGATTTTCAGAATTCGCCTGCGCACTTGGGTGGATAGGCGCTCTTTTATGCCAAGCTCTTTAAGGATGGAGGCATTTGTTCGGAACTCGGTCCAAGAGACCCCGAGCATCCTCCTCCAACACCACATTTCCAGAGCGTCTATCTTGTGAGTTTCGGTTTGCCGGTTCGGTTTGCCGTTTCGGCGGCGTACAGGAATACGGGAAACACCAACGATTTTACGAGCCTAACCTTTGTGGCTTTTGTTATGTTTCTGTTCTTCCATACTACTACTACTAGTGACTACTAGTACTATTACTAGTGAAAGTTTAAAATATTTGTGTTTATTGTAAATCTTTTTACAAAGTTTATTTTGGGGGATACAGCTGCAAGGGCAATACTTGTAGAAGATTGAATAAAACTTTAATCATTGCACATAGGATGATTATTTCGGTAAACAAAAGTCGAGTGATGAACGAGGAATAATAGAGCAATACCCATAATGATTTTGCTAAATCAGGCATCTTTCAGTATTAAATTTTATATTATAAAAAAATCACAAGGTGTAATAGGGTCCATAGAATACGAAAATGGCTTAATCGGAAAACTGCTACTATGGCTATTGCGGTCTTGTTCCAGGCACCCATCGATATTATATTAATTTTACTCTACGCTAACGTCACTTTTGATCCTAAGATGTGTGTCAAAGTGAGCGCGAGCTTACGATCAAGTGTTAGAGTATCGACATTCAGGTTCGAGGTCTTGCTCATATATACATCATTATAATCACGACTATTATCCCCGAAGGGTTAGTCAGAGACTAGGCAATGAGAACAGCAAAAGCAGTCCTCCACCATAGACCGCTTTTCACCAAATATTGGCTGCACATGTGCTCAGCGTGACAGGTGGTGAGCCCATCGCCGCTCTATGTTGTTAGATGTAGGTGCACAGTCTTTAGTTTGTTAGTCGCCTTTTACAACACCCAATGGAAGAGATGGGGTGGTAGTGTTCTCTCACCGCTACGCGACACCGTAATTAGAAATTAAATGCAATTCTGACATTTCTAACACTTTGCATGTTCCGTGGCGTAGACAGTCTCTGTCTACGTTTCGCGGTCACAGAAAACAGGAAAACTGTTCATAGTCAACTTTTTTTTTAACCAAGTGCGTTCCGTTTTTTACAAAATAAACTTGTAGTACATTATAGTTTTACGGAGAGGTGATAGGACTAGAATTTAATAACCTGTACCACCAATATGAGCAGTTGGTGAATTGCGACCATCTCCTGTATTAAAGGGCCCTCAAAGGCACGGTAACATGAGACAATATTAAATACGATTCCACATTCCCTAAATACAAACTAGGAAACCACAGTTCATTCCTAGGATGACACGCGTGGTTGAACAGATTAAAAAACATACACAATCCAAATGTATGTTGAATATGTATACAGGATGTTTGTTATTAGGTATACAAAGTGTAAAAGAAATAAGCAATAAAATTTGAGCAGCCTACATGTTTGGTGATAACTGTTTTTTTCACAAGTAAGTAATAGGTAGATGAGAATTTTAGATTTTTTAGACAAAAAGGAGCTCAAGTTTTTGTTTAAACTCTTTAGGTAACCCCGAAGACGGGGCTAGGCGCGGGGGAGGCGGCGCACTGTGGTCGATTTTCATTAATAAATACGTATTAACAAATCATAAATAAATTCTATACTTAAATAAATAAATAAAAAATAAAGTTACTTGTCAGTATTTGTTAATAACAAACCTGAGATACGTAAACAAGATGATTTTTTTCCATTCCAACCACCTCCTTTCAGTTTTTATAACGTAATGAATTAAACCATTTTTTAAACAGAGCTTTTGTGTGTTTCGATCCCGTCCGAACCTATCTAAAAAAGTGCTGCAAGATAAACCAGTGCATATTTCTTTATCATGTCTTCGGAAGGTCAAGGTATGTGCTTATAATTTGATATAAAATCAAATGATTACGCCAACTCTTTACTACATTAGACGTCTAAAACAGTTAAGGATTTTTTTTATTAAATTTGTGTTCTCTTAAGGTCTATCTTTTTTTGCATGTACAAGATCTCACTGCCTTAAAAATAAAGCTTACATATTGGACGTTTGCTGGCATTAAGCTGTAAATCATAAAATGTCAAAAAAGAATGTTATATAAATTTTAGGTACGGAAGCCGCAGTTTCATATAATCAACTCTTTGAAAGGAAGGACGACCGAACGAATGAAAGCCTTTTCATATTTTTAAAGGATACATTTGGATTGAATATTGAGAACCCTGATGTCTTAAAGCTCTTAAGTGATAAGTGCAAAAATATTTCCAAAAATTTCATAAATGTAGATAGATGTCCTGAGCAGAATTTTATGTCCAAACATAAAAATTGGCTACAACAAACCATTGGAAGAGAGAATAGAAATTGCCAAGCAAAATCCTTCTACCGAAGAAACATTGCTTTCTTTAAGAAAACCCTTTCATGTGTGTTCTTCAGAAATTTTGTAAAAGAGTTGAACATTAATACTTTCCTATTGTAGTGAAGAGTTAACTTATGCTACTCAACTTAAGTTGTATTCTGAAGGAAAACGAAAAGCTGCTGGAGTTATTTTGGATTTGAACACTCGGAAGTGTTCCAGACTAGCATTAATGGAAGAATTGTTTCATGCGCTTTTGTAACAGTTCTTACCTTTTAATAAATTCCCTCAGACGTGTTGGACCTCATAGAAGAGAACCAATTGATAAAGAGGTGTTATCACTAATAAAAGATGCATCAGCTGATTCTTTTATTGATGACATAGATATTATATAAGATTAAAAAAATTGTTTTATAGCATTATAAGTTTGTATTTTTAATTTACGAAACTAAGTAATCACGCAACAAAACATATAAGTAATAAAGAATTTAACTTTCTTTTGCCAAAAATGGATTTATTTTAAATGCTTTAGGAGATTATCTAACCCACTGTACATTATTAGCACTCATAAATTGTTTATTTAGTATTTAAAACTATTTGGAAATAAAAATAATGAGCTTTAATGCAAATCGAGGCTACTTTTGCAAAATCGACCACTGTGCGGCGGGGGTCACGGTGTCAAACAAAGGTCACTCATCCTTATCCGGCACTGCGCTTGCGTTTGTCAATCAATAACAAAATAGGGTTGTACAAAATGTACATTGCACTTAAATAAAAAAAAAATATTTACCACATTTAAGGGTGATATTTAAGCAGTGAATTCTTAACAGGGTATATATGTACGCACTCTTAAATTTTATTGCTTATTTTTTACACTTTGTATAATCCCGCTACTGGGCCATCCTATAAGTGCAAGGAACAACTATTTGTATACGAGCAACTAAAACTTTGCGAAAAAAATCAGAGCTGTTTTAAATGTATGGAACAGCTGATTTTTTTATTATTATAAGTTTAAATTTTGTTCTCTGCACTTATTAGAATGGCCCAGTTACAATACCTATATCGAAAACCCTGTATAATCCTTCCACCCGATGGAAATTAAAATGAACATTTTGCCGGTGGTCTAACTACGAGGTCACAGAGGTTGTTAAAATAATAGTGCAATATATTTTAAACAGTTTAACATTTATTTATCCTGTTGTACCTGTTGTGAGATTATACATCTTTTATCAAACACTACCTATTAAAGATACTGATAATTGCATTGTGGCTTGATTGCATGCCTACGAACTATTCCAATTAATTCGATTTATGCTAAGTATCTCTAATAAAAACTTTTAATCTATCCATTGTGACGTCACGAAGAAACTTCCCCCGCAAACCAGCTAGTCTCAGTTGCAAAGTTAGCAGTGCTTTAGCATAATTTTCTGCTTACTGCTACTTAGCAGAGTCCATGAGGTAGGTTATTAAATTTTTTAATTACAACTTTACGCTGTTGCATTATGCTGAACTGTCGAGTTCAAAAATATATATTTTACATTCATAAATTGGGAAGGGTTTAGACAGCACTCTTTTTAATGGCGGGATAGAAAGTAATGCGCTGTTCATACTTATTTGAAGATATTATTTTCATTAAGTTTTTTGCTTAACAGACAAATATAAACGAGATTTTTAAGCTATCTTAACTGTAATTGTGGTGTGTGAATGTTCTACATGCCTTGTAATTAGGTACATTATATTTCTTCCGGGATGTTTGGAACTAATCTCTAAACACCCATTACTTAATACGACCTAAGATCTAAAAGACCTTTTCTCTTAAGGAATGAAATCCGAATGAACTTACTGCCAAAAAGAGCGGTTCTCAATATATGCTATTGTCAATAAGACTCAATTTCAAATGAACCGAAGCTCATTGAAACTTATTCCCAAAACGTCTTATTCCCAAAATACACTAAATTCTAGTATCAAAGTCCTCGGCAGATACAGTTTTGTATCTTTTCCTCTATAGGTATTGATCAAATGTGTTCACTGTTGGTGTGTCAAACATAATAATAAAGCAGACTATCCAGGAATGTGGCCTACCTTAGGCAATAGAATTATAAAATAAAAGAATAATAAAAGAATTTTCGAGACGACGAAATTTTCGAGCAGTAGGTAGGTACATGTCTAAGTAAATGGTTAATACATTATTAAACTTCATAGTGCTTTTTGTAACAAATTGCTCATTTGAAGTTGTTATTTTATTTTTACAAAAATAATAAAATATTTTTATTACCAAGTAATAATTGCAACTCGTATCTACTTGTCAGTAACAATGGTAAATACGAGTAAGTAGGTTCATAGACAATGCTAACGATTTGAGAAAATTCGTAGCACTTCGCTGTAATTTACTGCAACGAGAATGAAGCTTTTTAAACGTTCTACTTTTTTGAAGCGTCTCCAATTAAACTACCGTGGAATGAATTAACTCGTAAGTTCCAACTAAACTGTCAAGAGCATTGCACCTCCTTGTAAAATAATATTACTTAAAGCGCGCTACGAATTCGCCGGGATAGCACTATGAAAATGTCCAATTAAGTCTGGCTGTAAAGTATGAGGACTTTGAGTCTCGCCTTATCTCATTATTTAGGGAGCTGGCTTTATTAGCCGCAGTCTAGACATCACACGTAACTTGCACATCCCCGCTGCTCTAAAGCGGATCATCCACAGATTAGGTTTGGTACTTTGTAGATTAATACTTGCTTTGTTTATTTATAAAGCGTTCACTCTAAATAACGTTGTAAGTACACCCTGTAGGGCAAAGACCTCCATCAGGAAAACATCCCCCCTTTGAGCATTTATGGCATTCTGATAAAACGGCCGCTATTTTAAATTTTCAGGATTTTTAACAGAAAGAAAAATCCTAAAAATTAAAAATAGCGGCCATTTTATCAGAAGGCCATAAATGCTCAAAGGGGGGATGCTTTCCTACACAAAATTGATTGTATAATATGACCTTAAAATATCGCTAGCCCATCCCGAACACACTGTATAATCACGACTATTATCCCCGAAGGGTTAGTCAGAGACTAGACAATGAGGACAGCAAAAGCAACGCTCTGCCATAGTCCACTATTCACCAAATAGCGACTGCACATGTGCTCAGCGTGACAGGTGGTGAGCCCATCGCCGCTCAATGCTTATGGATGTATGTGCAGTCTTTAGTCCGTTAGACGTTTTTTACGACACCCAAGGGAAGAGAGGGGGTGATAGTACTTATTCTTTTACCGCTACGCGACCACGGTACGGTAAACTTTTAATGTCATTAAAATTATCTTTTTTTTTATACCAGTAAGGCAGTCAGGATACGGCCCACCTGATGGTACTTAAGTAGTACATTTTTTTTTTTTTACTATGTATGGGTTTGCTCTTGATCCCAATCAAGCCCAGGGGCTAAGACAGGATCTATGATGGTGCGAGCTTACCCAGAAGGTGCCTATTTAGCTTTGAAGATGGACGGGTTATATGTACTCGGAAACACAGACGCAGGGAGGGAGTTCCACTCCTTTGCTGTACGCAGTATAAAAGATGTTGTACATTTGCAACACCATACGTATAACCAAGCACGATTTGTCTATGATACAACTCATGCGTTGTCGATCCCGTAAAGACCTTGTCACGCCCTTTTTGAAGAACCCTATGCTGCATTCCTTTGAGAATACCCCGTAAGGATACTCATTCCACAACCTGTGCGTACCACAATAGTTTTATATACCTACCTACGAGTATTTGATTAAATTGAAAAGGGAAATACTTAGTTGTTTTGTTAAAACCATTGAGGTACTTACAATAAACTAGAGAAGACACCGCGAAGCAAGTTTGTGCGCAACTACGGTGCAGCCGCAAGGTCCACAATCACTTGAATCATGCGCAAACACTAAGGCGTTTGCAGCCCATGGGCTGCACCTTAGTGCGCACAAACTTGCTTCGCGGTGTTTTCTCTAGTTTATTGTACCTCAATGGTTAAAACAAACTTTTGAATCCGTTTTTAATGTATTTAAGTATGGCAGTAGTACACAGAAAGCCTAATTCCGGTATACCTTCATTACCGCTTCGTCGCGAACAAAAGACACGCGATGAAAACAATTCGTATAGGTTAAACCCTTTATTGGGAATACCCGAAGAATTTCTACAGAAATACGGTGAAAATATTTCGCTCGGGTCGTGTCGGCGTGGGACGAAAGGGAAATTAAATTGTTTGGCAATTGCCCCCTAAAGATATCGCCGGATTATTTATTGTTAGTTGTCGATCGGTAATGTAATAACCGATACGGAAAAACGGGAATAACACTAAATTGATGAACAAGGAGTGACGTTATAAGTTATGTCGTTATTCTATGTCAATTTCTATGTAAAAGTTTTGATAGATACTTAAAATAAAAACATTTAAACTTTCACGTTTAAAAACTCAAGTAATTTAACGCGTATAGACATGCCTTCTTTTTTAAGCCTCGATAGCCTGGATACTTAATACTGCGTAGCTGGCTTTAAGCCTCGTTAAGTGCTTTAATAAATTGTTTTTTAATTATTAGCCAAGCTACTTACACAACAGAACTGGTAAGTGCAGGCACTTATCCTACTATTCCTACTACAAAAAACTAACTAGTAAAAAAGTAACTAGTCAAATACTAATAATATTTATTATTAATATTTTTAATGAGAACATAATTGTCGAATCAAGATGATAAAATGTAGGGTTGAGACTACTTCTAACGGCAGCTTGTTCTACGCTCTGACTATCTTGGTAAGAAAGTACAAAACTTCAGATAGGTAAGTACTAAAAAGTTTATCAATTGACTTAACCCGTCACAGAAGCATGATTTTTTGTCTACGGCAAAGGAAAAACCTTCTTACCGACGCGTTTAATGTCGCCGGTTTAAAAGGTGCTACACAATGAAAGCGGAGGGGACTAAGCCGCAGCCCACTTCCGGTTAAGCCCCCCCTAATACGGTTGTGGCGGCGCGGGGAGCAATTAAAATACCTCCGGGGACGTGTTTGCACGCCCTTGCCCCGGATCACACTTACATTGCAATACTGGTGATATTTTATTTGTGTCTCTACACCTTTGTGTTTTAATTAGCACAATCACCTCACCGGTTCTCTATATTGTCGCGTACATGTTTCATCCATAATCTAGTGTTATAACTATTTTTGCCCTAATCATCATTTGTCCGAATGATGAATTTAATGTTACATATTATCACTTGCCTAAAATTGAACTCCCTAAATACAGTATGCCCTAAAGTTTGTCATAAATATTACAATTAATAACATACAAAAAACATAAAACGGTTTTAAATAAAAATTATAAGTCCTAATTTCAAATTATTTAATTAATGTGTATTTATCGTAATAATGTTTTAAAAACAAAGGATGGGCATTTTACTATGGGGGATGGGCGTAAAACCAACAAAAACAAAACCTTTTGTAATGTATAGTATTTCATGTCTAAATAACGTCTACATGTATTTCAATGTTAAATTTAAATTGTTTTTAACTTCAATGTTTAGCAGGGGTTGTGGTGAACCGAAGCACGAAAATTCGGTAAATTAAAACCCAAAATATTTTTTTTCCTTGGTTATTTTACGTAAATCTGTAAGTTAGTACGTAAACATTATTAAATAATGTTTTATTGGCATATAACAATAACATTAATTAAAGAAATGCACGCGCCTCGCGCATCCTGCACGAGCTGCGTCGCCAGTCGCCACACTCACGCCTGCAACCATTGAGTGGATCGTCAGCGTCAGATAACGACATCGAAATGATTAATCTAACATTATGCAAAGATTGCTAACATAGCGATGTCACCTAATTTTCAGAATCAGTTTCAAGAATAAAAGGTACCCCTATATTGGCCAGGTAGTCACAGAACAAGTTCAAAGCCCCCCTTTGAACTTGTTCTGTGACTACCTGGCTAATGGGCTCTAATCCTACTTCCTACTAATTATTATAAACGCGAAAGTTTGTAAGTATGGAAGGATGTTTGTTACTCTTTCACGTAAAAAACTACTGAATGGATTTGGATGAAATTCGGCATACAGATAGTATAAAACCTGAATTAACACATATGATACTTTTTATCCCGATATTCCTACGGGCACGGGAACCACGCAGGTGAAACCGCGTGCGGCCGCTAGTTTTATTACAAATGAACAATCGGAATAATACAAATTAATTATATACAAAATACTTGGGACATATGACTTTATTTCATTTAAAATTAGGAGATGCAATTATTATAGTAGGTTTGTTATAACAAATTAGTTTTAGAAATAAAGACAATTTATGAATATCAAAATTTCAACTTTTTGAACATTATGGTTTTTGAATATTATAGTAAACATGTTATGGATAACGATTTTCAGACAAACAATTTTAGGAGAAGAAAGGGAGTACCCATCCTCGCCACTTTACTGATTTATCAATACTAGCCCGCCCGCGACTTTGTCTGCGTGAACACCCAACTTTGATGAGGGAGCAACTCTGAAATCATGAAAAAAAATTGTTGTTTTATGCCTTTTGTTCCAGTGATGTAAGGGACGGAATGTAAAGTACTGTTCAAATACGATTTTCTTACGTCGACAAACATAATTTATTCTGAAATTAACCTTATGACCCTAAACTAACTTTACCATCATAACACTTGCATTTTGATTTAAAAGATTTTATTAAAATAAATACACACCCAATTGCCTTTTAAAACTAATAGAGCTAAAGGTAAACGATTGCTTCGCCGAGCTGAAAACTTACATTTGCCTGTACCCCGAACTAACTACGGCAAGAAAAACATAAGCTTTGACGGGGCACATATTTATAATTGCTTGCCAAAAGATATTAAGGACACAGTTAGCTTAGCTATATTTAAGAAAAGATTAAAAACCTAGCAATATTAGCCACTAAAAGTTATTATTTAGCTCCATAAATTAAGTTAATTTATGGCAGATTTGATTGTTTATTTTATTTATCTTTCAGTAAAATTTACTGATCATGTGTTAATATTGTTGACATGTCATCACAAAAACAATGACATGTCAACAATATAAACTAAATTAAAATATAATTACTGTATGTATAGAAATGGTTTTTGGTTATTTGAATTAGTACATTTTTGCACGCCGTTACATAGAAAATTACTAGATTAAGTGCATGTTTTAGCTCAGTAAGTGAAATGTAAATTTCTTATGAGTTGAATGAATTATTTAACCTCAACATCTGTCTTTTTATTATACCAATTATCTACCTTAGCTTAGGAAAGGCTTCATTTATAGAAACGGGGACTTAAAACTTTCAAACTAACTATGAGACGACCAACATATCACTCCTGTGACCTTCTATACAATAATGTCCTTGCATAATTTGTTCTGGTTTTTCATAATAAATACATACATAATCACGACTATTATCCCCGAAGGTTTGTCAGAGACTAGGCAATGACGACAGCAAAAGCAGTCCTCTACCATAATCCACTTTTCACCAAATAGCGACTGCACATATGCTCAGCGTGACAGGTGGTGAGCCCATCGCCGCTCTATGCTGTTAAAAGTATGTGCAATCTTTAGTCTGTTAGTCGCCTTTTACGGCAACAAAGGGAAGAGAGGAAGAAGGTTGGTAGTATTCTTTCACCGCTACTCGACACGGTTAACGCAAGAAGTAATCAAAAATTATAAACCTTGTCCACATTGCCTTGATCATTCCAAACACAACAAAAAAATCAGTCAAATCGATCAAGCCCCTCCAGAAATTTCCCTTAGGTGCACATTTAACGATTCATGTTTATTTAAATAGATATGCGTTAGTCGTTTTGGCCTTTACAACGAAAACTGCGGCCAGTGTGTATCTACCTACTTGAACAAGTCATAACCGAGTATTCAGGAAGACCAGAGGTTACTTAGAATTGAATTTCTATTGCGTCTGGTTTTACGGTAGCTGAGCTCATACTGTAGTAATGATTTATAATTCACTACAGGATGTTCTTAATTATTATTTTAACGATGTTTCTGGATAGGCAGTCTGTCGACTGTCACGTGTCCACGAATATGTAAAAAGGCCCTCAATGTCACAGTTGTTTTTTTTCCTATTTTTAACTGTTCCGAGAAAAGTATAAACAGGAAAGGCGGAAATAAAAAAACCATTAAAATCGCTTCGTAAAATATCACGGCTAACTTGGGTCGGAGGGATTTCCGAGAGGGATCATTAAAAAGGCATTATCGAGATGCTTCGGTTAAAATGCGTTCGTCTCTTGTGATATTGACGTGAATACATTTATTTCAATTTAATTATATTCCTATTTGTGCTTGGCAAACAATGTTTCACAAATCCGACTTTATTTTTATTTTATGGCTTTATATTGTCACGGACACTAAAATTAGATTAATTATAAATAACTGTAGGCATAATGTTTCTGTCTTTTCAAAATTTATATTTAGGTAATCCGCTTAACATAGGTAATTTATAACTGTCGATATCTACAATTTAGTTAATTATGTATTTTTGTGTTAATGAAACCAAACAAATATTTTGATTTGATTTAACATAATTTTATAACAGAATTGTAAAATAAAATTGATCACGCACTGCGACTCTATTCCATAAACACCCGTAGAATATTGTTTTAAATATAGGTAAATTATAGGATCCAATTTCAGAATTTTACTTTTTAGAATTAATATTTTTACAAACCTTGTATTTACAATTACGAACACAACGAAAAAGAAATCAGCCTAATCGCTCTACCCGTTCTCAGGTGATGCTCCGTTATACATGTGGCAATAGATTTCTATTCATATACATATTCGTAGATTCATCCTATTCCACCACATGCCCAATAAGACCCTTTCGAAGCATAGTACCAGGAACACAAGTTACATTGCACACTTATGACCATATTCCAAATTCGCAACTCACCAGACTTGCAATCGACCATGTATACTACGCATACGACCTGAAGTGCGATTGCGTAAGGTTGTTCATGGATGGATGATCGTTACAATTGACGATCGATCGTAACATGTCAATTCGAATTGCGTAATTATTGTCCATTCCATGAAGACCGATGACTTAAAAACGTATCATGAATTTGCGTTTTATTATGAAAGTTACTCAATGAAACCTTGATTTATTTTACAATAATCATCGAATAGTAAAAAGCAGTGTATGTTTTGTATCATTTTTTACCTCAAAAGTCATTTTTCATTGATAAAAACATTGAATTGAAACTAAAAACATGTAAAAAATCTTTAAGTAACTAAACGCAAGGAACGAATGAAACGAGAGTTTCAGCTACCGGACCCTAGATGGCGGGATAAGTTTTCTACTACTCGACAAAAGGTAGCGTTGTTGAGGTACAAAGTACTCTGTGGGGCTGACAAAAAAGCTAAAATGTCAATGTGACGCAACGTTGATTTGATAGTTTTTCATTATAGCAGCAAGAAAAATACAAAATAGAGTATTTAAATTGTCGAATTTACACACAAGTAAGTAAAATATAGTAGATAAATTATAAAAATGAACAACACAAAGTGTAAACAATCTTTCAGTGTGCTGTATGTATGTGACTGTAAAGTGAAATTATGAAAACAAAAGGTCATTGATGAAAACTAAATAAATAAACTTCTCAATGTGTTTCTTTGCTTGGTAATTTCATATCAAAACAGATTCAGTGCCAAAGGCGACAGTAATATCAAGTGGAAGCCTTACTCTTAACATAAAAATGTACTAAAAGATCTCGTATCACAGAAATGTAGTTTGTAAGAAATAGCTACGTAGGATTCGTAGTCTGTGGCAGAGAGTGTAGGTTGCATTACAAAGAGTCCAATTTGGAGATAGCATGGCCAGTCAGCGCGTGGATGACTTTTGGCGCAATATTCTAGCTCTTAGCATGGGAGATGTTGAGTGAGTCAATGATGTTACAATAAAAAGAGGTAAATACTTTACATGTGCCAAAAACTGGCAACAGAAAACTTAGCATAGTCTCAGAAAAGCGTTGACATGTGTTCTGTGGACAGCGGTCTGTGGTAGACAGTGTCAGTATATTCGTTTCCGTAAATTAGTTTAAAAATGCCGTCCTGTGTAATATGACACTGTAGAAACAACACAATTAAGACTCATGGGATGTTAACATCGTAAAGCTTTGGTCCATTATTGACATTACATTAGTACTGACATAACCTATCTACCTCTTTTTATTCTAATATGTGGAAAACTGTAAAGCTACCTAGTTTTAACAGTTAATTAATAATAAACAGAGAACACAACAGCTGTTATTACTTTTATATTTTTCAGTATTGGCATGAACTAAAATACCGGAGCCGAAAGCGGGATACTGATATGCGGCAACATGCCTGTGGGACTGGCGGTGATCTAGCAAAAAAACCACTCTCAATTATAAAAAGCCGGATACTACTAATACTGGGGGATTCCCATAATGTAAGTAAAAGAAACTAAGAATAAATGTATTTTAAATAACAGTATGGTATCAAATAGAGGTTTTTGTGATGTATGTATCATTGTCACATTCCAGCTATTCCTTGTTGCTATCGCCATGGATCTTATTATTTTCTGTTTTTGCAGCTCCCACAAGCTGTAACTGCAGTGCAGAACTCTCCAACGGTAGAATCTGCACACCATGTAAGTAAAAGAAATATAACTAAATGTACCTATACTATTATAAAGCTGAAAATTTGTTTGTTTGAACACATGATAGTATACAATGATGAGTTGAATTAACTATACTACAATTGAAATAATAATGATAGTACAAATTGATCATGCATGATAAGATAATATTATTAAAATAATTTTGAAAATCAGAAAAAAAATCATTAAATACAGTCAAAATATACAAATCTTTATCTGTCAAAAATTCATTGAGTGTGTAGTAGCATTTTTCCAACAACAATGTCTTTAATTTCTGCTTAAACGTAAAGTTATTATCACTGTGTCTTATTGATATCTTCATAGACATGAGGTGCATTACAAAAAACACTCTTACTCATAAGCGCGGTTTTACAAAGAACATTGCAAAGTTTATCCATAAGTTGTGCAGATGAAAGAAATGTTAACAATTCATTGTTAGTTTGACAAAATTAGCGCATTCAAGAATGTACAGACACGGAAGTGTAAGAATCTTGTAATTTTTAAAGTAGGGCTGTGTCTGTTTGTTGTAGGTTGAACATAGCTCTAATACAGCATTTTTGAGACCTAAATACAATTTCTTTGTCAGTTGCGTTACCCCAAAACATGCCACCGTATCTCAATGTATATCCATGATAGGTAGTTAACAAAGCCTTTATGCTTACTTTTTTACTAAGCTATGAAGCATACAATGACTACTCAATATTATTTTATTTTATAGTTATCACCAGGGAATAATTTATTTTTTTCTGTTAGCCCAAAAATGCTGGTTCTGGACCGAGGCGGGGTCGAACGGCTCAAGGGCGCAACCCTCGACCTTGTGAGTACTAACTACTATATTATAAATACTGTTGTATGGTTTTAGAGGCCACACACACATCTCGATTGTGATTTTTGCCAATAAAATGGCCAATTTCGGCGTTATGGATCTCAGAAACAAAAATACATTAATCATTATGACTTATTGAATAGTGTAGAATACCTATTGGAATAGTGCGTAGCGGCCTCGCTTTATGTAAATTTTGCTTAAAGCGAAGGCACTTTTTTGAGCTCATCGATTGAACTACTGTTCTAAACAAGTGAAATAAAAAAATTATAATGTTATCTCTTATATAGTCGCATAGTGCGTAGCGACCTCGGAATTTTTAGATATCATTGATTTTATATAGGAAAAAAATCTTATTCTAAACCAAAAAACTTCGAAAATCGCTATATAAGTTAACTGTGAGTATCTCCTGTCTACGATAATATTATTCAGCAAAATTAATACCAGAGTAATTGTTACTTCACGAGGAATAAAGTTTTAATATAATAATGGATATAATGAATTTATTATCCTATTTCGATAAAAACGATAAATACAACTGCAAAATTACTACAAAATGCGAAAATGGGCATTTAATGCAAAAATCACATTCGAGATGTAATAGGCCTCTTAAGAAGAGGCTTTTATTGGAGCAATAATGGCAACGTGCTGGGTATTAAGACGCCGGCGACACGTCAGCCTCTCATAGTTACAAACGTTATAATAAAATAATAAAAAATTGAGCGTGATTCACTGTACTTGTGATGTATTCGGATTAATTTGTGTAATTATTTTGGACTATTTTTTATGGCGACCTAGATAAATACTGTCTTAATCCGAACATCACAAGTACAAAAAATAAGGTCTAATTGCAAATCATTTTGGTAATACGTTAGTATGGAAGGCTCATTTTAGGTGACCGGTCGCCAGCTTCTTAAGTCAACATACATAGATAAACAATCCATCAAAAATTTCTATTGTTTCAGACCGCAGGCTGCGTTATGATGACCCTCCAGAGTGAGCACGCAAGTTCCGAAGATCAGTGCCTTCGTATAGATAGAAATCGGGCGCGCTTGCTTTAACGCTTAGTGACGATAGCCGAAGAAGCGTTGGAAATTTTATTTTTATTTATTTAAGGGAAACATACAGCATATTATACACTTATAAAACAGAAGTTAATAAACATTTCGTTAGCCAAAAAAGTTTTCACAAATGTAAAAAACATACAAATTAGCTTAACAACTTATCTTTAACAATGAAGGCCTCTACAAGTTACATATTTAACTTAATCATAACATTTTTATTTTGCTATAAGAAATATTAGAAATATTAACTACATGTAAATGTAGCGACAATAACCTCTCTCATAGTCTCTCAGTACTTTTGTCAGTCACTAGCAGATGACAGACACTAAGGCCTCGGCCAGACTGTACTCAAACATATTATGTGTTCTCATTTGAGTGTCCATAGTGGGCACGCGGCGCGGGATACATTTAGTACGCCGCGCCGCGCCCGCGCGTGCAGTCTGGCCAAGGCCTAAGGGGTGTCTTCATCTGCTAGTGACTGAAAGCAATGCTTCTTTTAAAAGAGCCAACTTTTCGAAAAATAAATCTATTTCCTTAAAACTATTATTAAAATTGTGCACGAACAAAGAATCTATTTTTTGCATATTTTGTATATTATGTTGGAGTGCATTAATATGTAAGTACATTATACTGGGGATTCCGTACAACGGAGGCATATTCAAGGGATGATCGTATAAAAGAGTTGTATAGCAAACATACTGTGGTATGATTTTTAAAATTACTACTTTGTCTAAAAATAAAGCCAAGCATATGATACGCTTTTGCTGTAACTTTTTGAATATGTGGCTGAAATGATAATTCTGTGTCAACTGTTACACCCAAGTCTCTCATCTCGGTAACCCTTGGTAGTGTTTCCCTATTTAGTGTATAATTATAATTTATTTTATTTTTATTTCTTGTTAAGGATACAACATTTTCTGAAATAAAAAAAAAAAATTATTATTATAATATTCATATAATCTGTCAAATAAAATTTAATAAAAAAAATTTTTATTATTATAATATGACATAATATGTACAGTAGGAGCCTAGAAAATTAATATTTATTTATTTGTAAATTTCTATTATGAGTTAAGTTATTTTTTAGTTTTTATTAGTAAGTGAATACTAAACTAAACGCTTCTAAACTTTGAGAAGCTCCTAAACATCGACCTGTTGCTCTGAATATCTGTTACCCATTAAAAAACGCCATGATGTTTATGAGGCTGTGAACAGCTAACTAGCGCCGCCAATCTATTTTATTTCATTTCTAATTAAGATAAATTTAAAAAAAAAAGGTTCGGCAATATTCTTGTAAATCATTTCTTACTTTGTGTAATAATTAGTTTTAAAACATCGACCTGTTGCTCTGAATGTCTGTTACCCATCAAAAAACGCCATGATGTTTAAGAGGCCTATTACATCTCGACTGTGATTTTTGCGTAAAATGGCCAACATTGGCGTTATGGATCTCAGAAACGAAAATACATTAACAATTATGACTTATTGAATAGTTTAGAATAGCTATTGGAATAGTGCTTAGCGGCCTCGCTTTTTGTAAATGTTGCTTAACTTTTTAATTAAACCCAAAACTGCAGAGAAAGATTTTCATAAAGTGCGCGAAGGCACTTTTTTGAGCTCATCGATTGAACTACTGTTCTAAACAAGTGAAATAAAAAAATTATAATGTTATCTCTTATATAGTCGAATAATGCGTAGCGGCCTCGGAATTTTTAGATATCATTGATTTTATATAGGAAAAAAATCTTATTCTAAACCAATAAACTTCGAAAATTGCTATAAATTAACTGTGAATATCTCCTATCTGCGATAATATTATTGAGAAAAATTTATACCAGAGTAACTGTTACTTCATGAGGAATAAAGATTTAATAATGAATTTATTATCCTACTTCGATAAAAACGATAAATACAACTGCAAAATTACTACAAAATGCGATGCGCCGGCCGTCCGAATTCAAATTATGCTCACAGAATGGATATTTGTAATATTATGCACGAATTTATTATCCTATTTCGATAAAAACGATAAATACAACTGCAAAAGTACTACAAAATGCGAAAATAGGCATTTTACGCAAAAATCACATTCGAGATGTAATAGGCCTCTTAAGAGGCTGTGAACAGCTTACTAGCGCCGCCAATTTATTTTATTTCATTTCTAATAAATAATGGTTTGGCTATGTTCTTAAAAGTAATTTCTTATTTTGTGTAATAATTAGTTTTAAAACTTGTTTTAGTCAAAACAAGTGTTGTTTAATTTTTAAATAAGTTATAATTTAGTTTGTAAGCTAATTATAGCCGAAGGCTGGGAACCTACTCCAAAATGAAATTTTGAGCAGCTTTATGCTGTCTTCAATATTACAAACCCTAAAAATTAATTTTGCTATGTCGCAAACACAATGATTTAGGTAATGTTGATTGAAAAGTCCATATTGATCGTTAAATGACGAAATTAGTATTTGAAATTTTCATTTTGGAGTAGGCTCTGCTTAGACATTTGTTGCAAGGCTTTATTAGCACAATCAGTATCAATGTAATCACTAAGGCTGTGATGTGAATAATATTTTCAAAGGAATACTGATTTAGTTTTTAAGTTAAATTTGGGCTGAAAGCTGCTTTCGTTCGTTGCAAGTATTATTACTAGTACAAATAGGTAGGCTGGTTTTTTACAAAAAAATATCTATATAAAAGTGTTTTAACTTGAGCTAGACTGACAATATTGAAATAAAAACGATATTTCTATTTTAATAGTTTTTATTATTTGTGGTGACAACATTCCCTACACAGTATTTCCACTAACACTTGTCGCGAAGTGGCACCATCTCTGGCAAAGACTAGCTGCGCCACCTTGCTTTTAAGACCCCAATGCTGTGTTCTGTGTTGCGAGTGCTGCAGTGGAGATCTGTATAGTGGGATTCTGGGGAATCTGGAACTGCCTGCAGAATCAGTCATCATGCACTCCCGCTGGGCGTATCCGGAATCCGCTTTAAGGAAAAAAAAATACTTAGGTATGCTGCACAATAAAGACTTGGTTCATAATGAGCTTATGTCCTATAAGTACGATTGCACATTTATTTTAATGGGCACAGTGGAGTAGGTCATACAAAGTTATTCCTTGCGACTGTTAGGACTTTTTGAATTTATGAAAAATATAATTATAATTGTTTCAAAGTTATGGGCCCTAATACAATATTAATATAAACTCGATATTACATAATCATGTTTGCAGAACTTCCACGTTTTTTTACTGGACTAATGTCAGATGACTTCACAAGGTAACTTTTAAGGCTTAACTTTGTAATTTTTTTTGTGAGACAAACTCAATTATCTATCAAACATAAGGGCAGCCTACTGAAAATTAGCCTATTAAAAAATAACAAGATGAGGGTCCAACAGTGACTACATGATGTGGACACATTTTTTATTATAAAGCTTAGCACATCTTTGGTGGAATTTATTTATTTATTATTTAATTAATTAACACGGTTATATTACCAATTACATTAATTAATCTATATGAATTACAAAGAATTATAAATACTATTAAAATTAAAACATTAAATTAAAATTAGACGTTACATTATTAATGCAGGAATAGCAACTCTAGAATAAGTTGAATTATGGAATGATATTCTTTGTTCAATGTCTTACCTAACAGCCAGCAAACTTCTCCATTTTCATGGAGACTCCGCATGTGTGCTTCCAAAGGGCTCCTATTCCACACATGCGAGTCATGGCTGGCACCTATGAAGCTTCATATGAATGAAGCCTCGACATGGAGGATGTTGAAATCCACATCACAAATCTAAAACAAACAAAAATTATATAACCATTGCATTTAAGAAACTATAGCAAATTTTAAATGGTAATAAAGTTAGTTTATCATAGTTTTTGACAACATTAGTTGTAATCTAACAATCACAGTACCTATTATAAAAATGCAATTTAATAAAAACTTACGATCATTGCATTCAAAGAATGATAATGCTTCCTATTAAAGAAAGCTTTCTCATACATGTGGGGTTGTATGATGGCAATGTGAGTGCCGTCAATACACCCAATCACAACACCCGGGACAGGACACCAAAGACATCCATGAATCTGTAAAAAAATATCCAAAGGAAAAATTATTGGCTTTGAAAACAAAACAGAATATTCAAACACTCATAATTTTTCTATTATTCATACCCTCTCATAAGAGTTATCTTGTCTTCTCTATTACTGGGAAATTTGATGTGCCGCAGCAGGACTTCTGGCTGATTGAGGGCATCAGTGACCTCAGCCACACACTTGTGAACAGAAGTCTGACTGATGCCCAATTTAAGGTCTTTGCCGACCCGTCTTTGATAGCTGCCCCTGCATAAAAATCTAAGGCAGCCATGAACTGTAATATAAAAAGATAACCTTAAAATTAAAGTAGGTACCTACCTATCATAAAAAATAGTAATAGTACCTAGTAAACACAAATTTAATTGCAAAAAAGGACTTACTTTTATCTCATTGCATCAGAGATCCCTGTGGACCTCTGTCTTTGCGGCATATGTGGCTTGAGCTCATCAACAAGTTGTTGAAATATAGGTAAAGACAACCTATAATTGATCACAAATTAAAAGTATACCGACACACTACAATAAAAAATTAATTAATTAGGTGTTACTGTATAATTTGGACACTCTGATAACGATTGTCATGGGTCGCGAGTCACCGCAATCGTTTGACATTAGCAATGAGCTCAAAAACCTTACGCAATTCGAATTAGCTGTCAAAATCAGTAAATCATTCACTCATCGATAAAATTGACGATCGTAATCGTAAACCATAGATGAAGTCCTTAGACAATTAGAATTTACCGTTTGACACATGAAACCTTACGTTATGAACTGTCAAATGAATACGATGGCTTTACGCAATCGCACTTCTGAAATGAATTTGCAATTGACAATGTACGCATACGACCTGAAATGAATAAGAGACAAACGCTATTCACTCCTTGTCACGTGCAGATAACTTGTTAATTCGACAGCTTAGCACGGATTAATATTAAACTGGTTAACAATTATGATAAGCAGCTTTCAGCAGTTAGTGTTGTCAAACAACAATTTGTTGAGTCCTATTTTAATAATTCATGGGGAATCCCCTCGACATCCATTGAACTGGAACGATTGGAAAATGACGCAGGCGATGACGTCATCGTTTGACGGTTCTATCCTCAGAATAATAACTAAATCATATTATTCTATCTTATTATCTCAACCATATCGCGTAGCGGTGAAAGAATATTACCACCCGCTCTCTTCCCTTGGGTGTAGTAAAAGGCGACTAACGGACTAAAGACTGCACATACATCCAACAGCATGGAGAGGCGAATGGGCTCACCACCTGTCACGCTGAGCATATTTGCAGTGCAGTCGCTATTTAGTGAAAAGTGAACTATGTAGAGGACTGCTTTTGCTGTTTTCATTGTCTACCTATAGTCTCTGAATAACCCTTCGGGGATAATAGTCGTGATTATAATATGTTAGTAATCAATGCAGATCTCCTTAAACCCAGATTTTACCAAGTTATTCATGTTTTTAGCCGTAAGCCTTTGTTTTTAAACACGCCAGGCCTAAGAGGCTAAGCCCTCAACCACAAACATGAAAGGTATGCAACGCATTAAATAAATTTCTAATCCATTGCGCGTTCAATTACTGTTTCTTAGTCTACCATAATAGAAAGAAAGCAATGCACAGGGTATTACAGCAAAGTGTTGTAAACCGCCCGCGGCTAAGCAATAAGTTTACCTACTCAATGTTGGTATAGAAAAAGGTAAAGCTAACATTCATATGAATTTCTATTACGTTTAGAACCTCATCGGATTAAAGACTTAACGGGCAGAAGCAAAGTAACACATTTCGTAAGCAATTTGAATTTCAAGGCTTATTTAGAGATTAAATTAAACACAGTAGGAGCTTCCGCAATTTTTGCAATTATGTTACGATTAATGTCTTTGGAGACATCGGGAAATAAGCCCCATGAGTTATACAATGTCCTCATATGCATATATTATGTTATGGCTTATGGACAATGTACCCATAGCTCATGTGGGGAGGTCTAGGCCTAGCAGTGGGCAGTTATTGGCTGATACCCGCGTGGTACCAGTTCCCGTAGGAGTATCGGGATAAAATATAGCTTTTGTCACCTGGGAAGAATGTAGCTTTCTAATGGTCAAAGAATTATCTAAATCGGTCCTGTAGTTTCGGAGCCATTTCAATTTAAAAAAAACAAACAAATTCTTTTTAATAGCTTTGTGGTGGCTCATTTATTAAATAAATTCTGCCGACCCATTTCTTCGCTTGGGTGTCGTAAAAGGCGAATAACAGAATGCAGACTACACATGCAGTCATCCAACCAACCAAAACGTCCAACTAAAAGTTGTTATTCGGTGAAAAGTGGGTTGAGGCAGCGCAGTGCTTCCGCGGTCCTCATTTGTCTCTGACTAACCCTTTGGAGATAATAGTCTTATGTTAGGTACATGATCGGAGGGTATGGTTAGCTACTCGTAGTTCGTTCAATAAGTCCCGAGACTTACTTGGAGTTGGCGCTTATATTAAAAACTCTTTTGATTTTTAAAAAGTACTGGCCATCACAAATGATATGTTTTAATTTTTTTTGAAAATCGAACAATTTAAATATTGATTTACAGATAAATAAGTGACGCTACTTTTTTAATTCCGAAAACAAAGGAAAAACACGAGTTTCGTGTGTTGAAGCACGTTCAAGCACAGCACTGGCTTATAAAGTGTTATCCTAAATCTGCTCATCTAAACCAACCATTTGTCGGTGATATGCCGATTTCAAGCGCGGTTTATGGTATGGATACAAAAGACGCTGAACGTTCTGGTCGTCTAAACGTAGCAGTGGACTCGACAAAACATCGATCAAGTCCTGAAAATCGTGAAGGAAGATCGAAAAGTAAAAGTGCGCGAGATAGCTGAGATCAATGATATTATAATAAATGTAACATCATTGGCTGAGATAGTGAATTTTTCAACTAGTAGGTACTTAGTGTTTTCCTTAGAATAATAAGGGTCGTTCCCATACACCCAAAGGCCCATTGTTTTCGAAAAATGAAAGTTCATACATCGGTTCCCATTGCACCCAAACGAAATTGAAGGTTCAATAAAAACGCTCCCAGTGCATCCAAAAGCTATCAGTACTGTCAGAAGCTTCAGTTTGCGACCCATTTGAGGACGATTTTTAAAAAGAATTTGCGGTAAGAGGGAATAACGAAGATGTTGTGTAGGCGTGTCTTGTATAGTCACTAGACTGACGTTTAAAGAGGAAAAGTTAATAAATAAAAGACAAATAATTAATTTAAAACTGTTCACTATCATCAGGTTATTATTATTAATTACAGACAATGATTATCATAGGTAATCAACTCTAAATCATTACAGTTTAGTGTTCATTAGGAACTAATCTAAAGACTAAATAGTAAAAAAATGCAGATCTTTTATTATCACAGATAATCAACTATAAATCATCACAGCTTGATGCTCATTAGGAGCTAATCTTAAAACTAATCGTATTTTTTATAATATCCTTATAAAATTTAAATACACAATATTGTATTATTTTAAATTTTAAATAAGTCTGATTAAATTACATATGTACCTATATAAAAATTTGAGAGTTTGCGAGTACGTGTTTTTGAATAGCAAAAATTTTCAGAATGCACAGCAATTTTGACGTTCGCCTAGCACATTCTGTTGGAAGTACACCGCAACATTTGTGATGATCCATCTTGTAACGTGTGATGAAGAGTATGTCTTCGAAGACCTCTTACGAGAAGTTTTTTGTTTCCTAAAACAAATTGATCTTTTTATAGCATTGCTCAAAAGTAGGTATTTCTTTACAATTATTAATTACAATTAATTTATATGCTATTTTGTTACAGAAAAACATCATAACTTTATATAAAAAAGGCACAGAAAAAAAAATCAGCATTTCATCCTAAACCACGTGAAATAAAACCACGTAATATATTAAAAATAAAAAATAATAATTACAATAAAGCACAATTTTTAAGGTCTTCTTAGCAGTTAAAAATTATAATTTTTGCTGCGCCTTATTTTAAACTGGCCCAAGTAAGGACATCATTTATGGGGTATGGTATAAGGTTTTATACCTAATAAGTTACCAAAAAGAATAATGAACCTGACAGTAAAAAAATTAAAACACATGAAACAGACTGTTTAAAAAGCTTACTTTATATAAATAATAAAATAGAAGATCATTTTATTTCATGTAATTAGCAAATTGTATTTGGTTTTACAAAAAGCAATCCTTCGAGTTTCTTGCTCGTTCTTGTCAGAGGAATCTGCCTTACGAATGAGCAGTAGTATATAAAAAAATATGACGGTTTTTAAATGCAATTTTTAATTACCTAAGGAAATAAATATTTTAAAATTGTTCATTATATAAATGGTTTTTATTTGAGTACAGAACACCAAAATAATCATTTTAAACGGTTTAAAATTTACTGAGATATCATTTAATCATACCTAAAAAATACAGTCAAATTGAGTACCTATCCTCCTTTTTCGTTAGTAAAAAGTAAAAAAGATGTTCTGCTACTGATTTAGAATTACATTATAATATGTATATCACACTAATATTATAAAGGCGAAAGTTTGTGAGAGTGTATGTTTGTTACTCTTTCACGTAAAAACTACTAAATGGATTTGGATGAAATTCGGCATACTTACAAATAGCTTATAACCTGGATTAACACATAAAAAAAATTTATCCCGATATTCCCACGGGAACGGGAATCACGCGGGTGAAACCGCGAGCGGCCGCTAGTTGTTATATAAAAAACACATTATGATTAATTACTTACTTGGACCACTAATAAACTCCAACTCTGTGGCGACGCTGGACCCAGCAGCGTCGTCGTCGACTCGATACATTGTCCTTCACTTCACTTGTTAATAATACACGTAATACGAAAAAAGCGCACGCTGCAAGAGAGCAAGGACAACTGATAACGATAACAAAACATTGCATTTCCGTTAGATGACCGAAACCGGACAAACATGTCTCTCTTACATTTTACAAGACAATAACACGCATCGCAAACCGGCGCTAAAGTAACCATTTCGCGTGGTGTTATTTTTCAAGGACCAATCAATAGACTAGAGATAGAATAGAATAGATAAAAGTTAATAGACATACTTTTAAATTTAACTAATTATTATAGAATAAACTTAAAGTTCATTCCAAAAAAATTAACATAGATGAACTGTAGGTACGGTCTTTTCATGAAACGAATGCTAATTCTTGTTCAAAACTGTTCTTTTAACTTCGAACTGTCACTGGCAAAAGACAAAAATTATTAAAATGTGGTTCTAAGTAAAAACAAAATCATGTCACCGAATTCTTCGAATCGTTCAGCTATTCTTGCATAACGGAAAACCATTAGACAAAGACTATTTAGTCTAGACTTCGAGTCAGCAATAACAGCGGACTACGCAGACAACGCATTTAAAACTGGCGTATTTTGCAAACACTGTCAGACAGATGTCTGAAAACTGTTAAAACAAAGAAGACATCATTAAAATGCCTCGGTGGCCGAGTGATTAAACGCTCGGCTTGATATTCCGAGGTCCTGGGTTCAATTCACAGGTCGGTTCGTATGTCTATATAAAAGTACAAATTTACATATGCACATTAATCACGAATATTATCCCCGAAGGGTTAGTCAGAGACTAGGCAATGAGGACAGCAAAAGCAGTTCTCTACCATAGTCCACTTTTCACCAAATAGCGACTGCACATGTGCTCCAGGTGGTGAGCCCATCGCCGCTTTATGCTGTTGGAAGTATGTGCAGTCTTAAGTCCGTTAGTCACCTTTTACGATACCCAAGGGAATAGAGGGGGTTGTAGTATTCTTTCACTGCTACTCGACACGGTTGATATAAAAGTGTTTTTGGGATTTGGGTTTTTCTATGCATAGCCCGGGTTTGTGATCACCAACCCGGGTTAGGCAAGCGTGGTGATTAGGCCAAACCCGTCAATTGTAGCGATGACTTGGTTTCAATGACGGACGCCTTTGCTCTACACCCTTACCCTTGAAACTGATCGCGATCGATCGAGATTGAATAGAATAGAATAGACTTCCTTTATTGCTTAAACTGTGTAATAAGTTCTTTAAAAAAAAGTATAGTATCAACAGTTTGCCCATGCTCAGGCATGCAATGTACACAAATAAATATTATTAACATTAATATTAACAAAATTCATCGTGAATTTAACAATTAATTAGTCTTGAAACTAAAGTATTCCTTTAGTGTATTGAAAACATTATTAAATAACCAAGTTAGTAACTTAAATTTAAATATATGACCATTCAATGCCTTTAAATCAGTAGGTAAATAATTATACACTTTAATACCATGTATGAAAGTACTCTTATCATAAACATTATTATTGTCAATTGATAAATTTAAATTTTAACTCTACTTAAGACGTTGGTTACGGAGAGATTTACAGTTAAACAAGTCTATGTTGTTTTTAATTATTACACAAATTTCTAGAATATAGATATCAGTAAGAGTAAGTAATTTCTTTTCTCTAAATACATTTCTAAGGGTATCATCATAAAGTATTGGTATTGTAATGTTTCCTACTCCTAAGTTACGACATGTGACACCAGCGCTAATTTAGATTCATATTGGTCGGATATTGAGTGAATTAAATACAAAACTCAATGCCATTTAGTAATCGTTCATATGAATCCAAATTAGCGCTGGTGTCGTAACTCAAAAGTACGAAATTTCACAATACAAATCGCGATCGATCGGGATCGGTTTCAAAATTAATGGGGCAGCAGTGGGATAGTTTATAGGTAGCAGTTACAGTTTATCCTATCCTACTAATATATCCTATTATAAACGCGAAAGTTTGTAAGTATGGATGGATGTTTGTTACTCTTTCACGTAAAAAGTACTGAATGGATTTGGATGAAATTCGGCATACAGATAGTTAATTACCTGGATTAACACATAAAATACTTTTTATCCCGATATTTCCACGGGAACAGGAACCAAGCGGGTGAACACCGCGAGCCGCCGCTAGTAGTTTATATATAAATATATATGGATATCAGTTATTAATTTCATACTTTAAAATGCGAAACTAAAAACAAGCAAACGCCTAACCTGCTATTTATGTCACAGACTGTAAGCTTCGAATTCTGCTTGCGGAAATATTTTCAACACCTTCACCTAACACTTTGCAATGTTATTCATGTAAGTATATGGCCTCGCTTTTCCGCATTACAGTAAATAAAGTCTCCCTATATTTTGATCATTTACTCGCTGATAAACCGCCAATGACGTCAAACCTCACACCTGTCATGTGCCAGAGATAAACGGGCGAAAACAGGCTCTGACGTGAAGTAATAAAGTCATTAATCGTGGAAGCATGCACTAACATTGGTTTTATGACTAATCAGTACGGTTCTGTACGTTGATCGACATTTTGGTCGTTCGTTTCACTGGAAACGATTGTGTTTTAAATCTAAAATAACTATATCTTTTAACTTTCTCATATCTGCTTGTGAGTCCGGAGCTGTGAAAGACAGGTTACGCAGACATTTTTAGGAGACTGTGTTTCATGTAAATCTGTATGTTGTTTGTGTATACCAGCGTTGTTGCGATACGCCTAGTACAACACAAGCTGAAGCGGGTTCCTGATTGTTTCTTGTTGTTGTGGTATGTTTGTTATTAATTGATTTTTTATATTTGTTTGTCAATAAGTGTTTCTCTATCTCTCTCTCTATTTCTCGAATCTTCAGGATCGGCAGCGCGCGCGTGACTCCTGCCTGCGTTGGTAGTTGCTTTCCATTCGGCTATCATGCTTGTATGCCGGGTCACTTGTTAAACAAAATAGTAATAATTGTCGCATCATAATCCATCACTTATTATGCCGCTATGCTCTGTAGGTAATTAAGCCAGACAGACAGACATACGAGTACACTTCAAACTGAAACAACTATGAACCGCCGCCGTTTGGAGGGAGATGCTTCTGTTGTAGCATTGTTCTTGTTCTAAAGTACTCTCACATATGTGTGCAAGGAGCTTGTTCCGCAGTCGCGTCGCACGCTTCAAGGAGATAAAAAGGAACTTTAAGTTGCATCGTCGTAGGAAGTGCAGCGTCTTAGTAACACTACCTATACATCCTGAAGCTCGCTTAGTACGTGAAATGGACAATCTAACGAAAATTTAAACAATAAAAATATAGAAAGAGTTCAAATATAAGGTATTTGAATAAGGTTCTTCCGAACTTGTAAGTGAATAGTCTAGACTAAATTTTCACGAGTGAAAAAAAACATGATAACCTGTAGTAGGGCATATGACCCGAAATGTTAAAGGTAGGTACCTAAAGGTATTTTGCTCTTAATAAAAATCAAGCGTTTTTTGTTACGATGCTTTTTTCCCAGTCCGCCTTAAGGACATTGTTACAATGCCTAATTCATTCGTGAATATTTCATAAATTATATTTTCATTTAACTATTTCTATTAAAAGCTCTCAGAGCTACACACAAACAATTAAATTATTGTCAGAAAAGGGAACTTAAAAGAACACTAGAAATGCTTAGCTATTAACAAAACGTATGTCGCATCTAGCACGCTATATCTCTACGCCACCCAAAGCGATCCGCAATAGTCGTTTTCAGGAATACCGTGTTTATAAACATAGCAGTTATGGCCGCACCAGTGTTTACTTCAGCGGAATAACAACCCAAAACCGAAGGCGTAAAGGTCGAAAACCGATCAGCCTCGGTGGCATGCCTCAATGCTTTCCCCGAGTCGTGATAGACAAACAGTTTGATAATCCGAATTAGTCTGTGCAGTGTACCAACATTGGTTGTGATCAATAAATTGAAGCGAAATAAAGCGTATTGTACGTTGATTGTACGTCAGATTTTTAGGTGACAGTAATGCGTAAGCTTAGATTGTAGAATACCAGGGGTCCCAAGATATAATAGTCAAGCGGAAGCCCAGAGGTAGAGCAGTTCTAGAGGCACCCAACTAACATACACACTCACAAACTTTCGCCTTTATAATATTAGTGTGATATAAGTAGGATGATGATGTTTTCAATACAATATTGTATTCAACTAGATTGCAGCAAACAATGTGTAGCGTACGTGTAGACGTAGAAAAAGCTTTTCTAAAAACACATAAAGTGCAAAACGTTCTGGCAAAGACGATAACAGTTCACACATGCAAACAAACTGGCGGCTTTTCATCTTGCGGTTGTTAATTTCTTTTATGTTTGCACTTCCAAGAAGTTTTTAATAAATCAACAAATTAAATGTGTTTTCGTCGTAAATTTGAGAGCGGCGCATATTTAGATTCCATTCAATCAATCAAATCGTTTAATCGCACGCTTGTGGTGCCTCAGTTCAGACTTCAGACAAATACTGGAATGAGTTTTTTTTAAATTAGGCCTTCTAATGTTGTTAGCAACAAACACTATGGTCTATAGATTCTGATATTGTTTAACTAGAATGTTTGAACAAGTTATAATGACATTTCTTTGTGCAAATATCTTAATAGATACTCAGATTTTTACTTTTTCTTGAAAGAGATTTACGAAAAAATGGGTTGTTGTACATTCGCCACAAACTTGGTTTGCTACGTTTTTGTAACTCCATACATTGAAAGTAAATTCACCACAGGTAGGTTTATTGTAAATTCGCCACAAGTCTTCATAGTACATCATTTTTGCATAAAGTACCGGTCGTTTTGAACGCTCAAAATGAAATGTAGTTATTTTATTCAAAAATTATTGATGTTTTTACTTTTCTTATTGTTTGATTTTTCTGCTGTCTGTGTCGAAGATAAGAGTGTGGCGAACTTACTTGATAAAAATAGAATTGTGGCGAATTTACACTACTTTTTTCTGTGGCAAACTAACTTTGTGGCGAATGTACAACAACCCGAAAAAAAGTGAAAAAATAATAGTATTTCCTTAAAAAACAGTAAAAATGCGGGTTACATAACATTTCTCAGGTAAGAGTATGTCATCTAGTGTTCCTCATGTACCCCCGTTGGGAATCGAACCCGGGACCTCTGAGTCTAACACCGGTATATAAGCCACTAGACCACAGAGACGATGTCTGTACATTCCATCTATCCACATTGAACCTATAATGTAGCTACTAAAAGGTATTTCCATTCCCCCATCGCTGCCATCAACGGAGCCACCGGCTCTCAAAATGCAATTTGTCTGCCCTCCCCGATATGAATAAATTATCATAAAAAAGCAACAACGGTAAATTTGTGCGTCATAAACAATTAAAACACAATTAGGTACACACGCAGACGATAATTTTAGGGAGCTAAACTTTGAGAGATGAATAAATTGTCTGCAAAATACTTGTTGTGTCATCAGTTTATCACCATTAGGTTACTACAAGGGGTCAGAATGTCAGGATCAGGATCATAGCAAATGGAAAGTTATCATCTTTACCTGACTTTGACCCAGAGGTTTTTAAATCTAAGTTGTTTTAATGTTATCGTTGTAACTGTCTCGTGTGTTGTAGCTAAATAAATTATTTTTCATTTTTTCATTTCATTACCGTGACAGATCCGAAGCGTAAGTTAGCGTCAACGTGAATTATAATGGTGATGAACCTAATCAAAAACACTTTTTAACTTTCAAGTTCATATCATTATCGTTTTCAGCTTTTCTCAAGCCACTGTTGGACATAGGCCTTTCTCTGTTTAGGCTAATAAGAGCGCGCGACTTTGTCATATAATAAAAATAATTTTAACCGCCTCTGTGGTCTAGTGGCTAAGCCACCGGTTTCAGACCCAGAGGTCCCGGGTTCGATTCCCAGCGGGGGGTACATCTTTGTGTGCTCGGTTTGGTTGGTGGTAGGGCTGATAAGTCCGCCTGGCTAGCTACCACCATCTTATCTAAGTCTGTCGCCATAACAACGATGTTTATAGCATTGTTGTGTTCCAATAGTTTGAGATAAGATAGCCAGTTCCTCAGTGCTTGAGGATTCCGGGTGAAGCGCGATTCCACCTTCGGCTTTGTCGTCGCTTAACATCAGGTGAGATGAAGGCCTAGCGCTTACCCGCTGTAGAATAAAAAAAATCTTTTTTCGAATTCCATCTATAAAAAGATGAATTGCCAAATGTGTCGCTCAGCGCAAAGATCTTATTTTTTTTGTTGTGTTTGTAGTTGTCAGGACAAGGTTTGTATGAAAAAAAAAGTTTTGTCGTCACGGGATACGGTAACCGTGTCACGTGGCGGTGAAAGAATACTACCACCCCCTCTCTTCCTTGGATGTCGTAAAAGGCGACTAACGTACTAAAGACTGCACACATCCAACAGCATATAGCGGTGATTGGCTCACCACCTGTCACGCTGAGCACATGTGCAGTCGCTCGCTCACGCATTTTGTGTAAAGCGGACTATGGTAGAGGACTGCTTTTGCTGTCCTCATTGCCTAGTCTCTGACTAACCTTATGGCATAATAGTCGTGATTATTTCACCAAATAGCGACAGCACACATGTGCAGTTGCTATTTGGTGAAATAATCACATGAAATAACCACTGAGCACATGCTCAGCGTGCAGTCTTTAGTCCGTTAGTCGCCTTTTACGACACCCAAGTGAGAAGAGGGGGTGGTAGTATCCTTATACCGTTACGCGACACGTTAAATGGAGTTAAAACCCTAGTAGGTATTTAATAGGTAGACTCTATTTTGGGTAGTTAGTTGGTTTGGTAGTTCTATAGGTATTATGAATATGTGTAACACACGCGTCTGTACATGTGTTCATAGAACGATTCGAGCAATTAGACGCACCTGTTTTGGGAAATATTTCAGTCCGAGCGTAAACAAAAGCAGTCATACTCGATAAATAACGTTGGACATGTTGTACGCTTTACGCTTTGGCATTCTTATCAAAAATAATAAAAAAACACGATTCTTCTTCTTCTTCCTGCCGTAGTCCCATTTTGCTTGGGGTCTTTTTTTTTTTTTTTTTCTTTTTAATTTTGTTTCCGCTCACACCAATTATCTAGACCAAAATGAGTATTCTTGTGAAACTCGTTTATATGGTAAGATAACGGATAAATATACATAATCATAGAAAAAACACCCAGACCCGAAATCAATTTAGAAAAACAGTTTTTCTCTAAATTGACCCGACCGGGGATCGAACCCGGGACCTCAGAGATGGCGACACCATGAAAACCGGTGTACAAACCACTCGACCAAGGAGGTTTTTCCTTCATTCTCCTCTATCACCCGCGTCACCTGAACATTACCTTTATAATATATTTTCTTTGGTCTCCCTCTCAACTTTAGTTAAGTGTCATCTCTTCTCATCACATGCCCATACCAATAACATCGATTTCACTTGAATTTTTCTCTCACTGGCGCCACTCCAAGCCATAATAAAAAAACAAAATTTAATAAAATTCATTCATCCAAAATTAATTTATTCCATCTTAAAGAGAACTACTAACAAACTTAAGTGATAATCAGTAACATAGTTTAAGTATAAGTAATTTGTTTTATTATAATATCGTATGTGCATGTATGTGTATTTATTTCTTTATATTTAATTAATGTATGTTGGATATAAGTTTAGCGCAATAAGTCCCGCATATTTCATTTTTATCACCACAGCTAGGGTTGGCTGGAAGAGATCTCTTCTAGAGATAAGCTCACCCTTGTATATGCCCTGTATAACGTGTGTCTTTATGTAATTTATTTGTGCAATAAAGTATTAAAAACAAAAAACAGGAAAATGATTTTAAGACTATAAGCGCCGTGGCGGCCGCCGCCGGTGACAAACAGAAGTTAAATTTCAATTGTGTCTGATTTAGTGGCAGTCAACGTGTATGTGGAACAGTGACATTTTTTATTACCTAAGGTTTATTATTTTTATCTAAAATTCTAACTGGTAACATTAATTGTCCTGATCTTTTAGCAAAATTTAAATTCAGAGTCCCAACTAGATATCCCAGAAATCCCATTGATCTTCTATCTCCCCCCTTTCGTAAATCCGTACTGGGCTCAAACTCCCCGGTTCCAAGGCTATGCAGGCTCCACAATAAATTTAATTGTAAGTTGGATATGTTTTGCTCATCATGATTTAAGCTTAAATGTCAGCTTCAACAACTGGATATTGGTTAGTCTTCATTGTTGAATGCGGGTCTATTATCTTATAAACTGCTTACTACTACTATAATATACAACTTATTAATAGTAAACACTTAAATTTTATATTTCATGCATGCAGTGTTTACCGACTTATTATTGTACACTTAGTAATCTCTCTAATTGTATTATTTAGTACTTAAATATAAACTTATTAGTGTAACAATTACAGGTAAACCTAATAAATAAATAAATAAATTACCCAAACAATCTAATAACCTAATGCATGTTCGTTAGTATCGAAGCGCGTGATTTCAATAAAAATACATAATCCTCTTGTTTCGGTGAGCTTTTGCGAATATGTTTTTTATTTCACAACGGCTAAGCTTGCTTTTAGCTTTTAACATTATTCTGTTTCTAATCAACTAAAAACAACTGCGAGTAGAGTCAATAAATTTTTTTCAGCAGTATAAGTTAACATGTCGCGTAGCGGTGAAAGAAGACTACCACCTTCCCTTGGGTGTTGTAAAAGGCGACTAACGGACTATGACTGCACATACATCCAACAGCATAGAGCGGCGATGTGCTCAGCACCTGTCACGCTGAGCACATGTACAGTTGCTATTTGGTGAAAAGTGGACAAAGTGGAAGTGGATAATAGTCGTGATTATATATGGTGTACTCGTAAGTTATCTATCTATATAGACACTCAAAGACTATCTAATTAAAATTCACAAAATGAATTATTTAATTAAAAATGAAAAAAGCATAAATTTCTTTTTTTTGTCATTTTTGTCATATTTAAAACCCTTGACCTGACCAGGCCTTGAAGTTTCTTGCGGTTTCTAGCAGTCGTTTTATTTTGCGGGCTGCTATTTTAAGCTATTTCAAAGTAACTAGTTTTAAGTTAAAAGCTGCTTTTAACAATAATGATTTTGATACCTACAGTTTTTTTTAAAACATTAGTAAGTCTCCAGTGTAACATCATCCCTACTTTATCTACCCTCAAGGATAACTTCAGTTTCTTCATCGTTGTCTCAGGCTTTCATAAATAACAATTTTGTCAACTCATAAAAAAATTGCTATCCACATTCATCGGATATTTGCGTAGTCACATAGGCTGTATTTTCTACTTGTATCTATATTTGTAAGAGTCTGTGCGTGAAATTTGGCTGTACGCCAACGAGCAACAGGTCCGACCCTCCCCCCACCTCCTATGGAGGGAATAGGGAGGCTCTTGGGGTTCTAACTTGAGAGCGACGAAATATATCATTGAGCCCGCCGCCGACAAAGACGTAGACAGTTTAAAAGGTCTTTCAACTCTTCTGTTTATGTTGGCACGAATGTGTGTAGCGCTGATTGGAGGCTCTATAGATTTCTAGTACCTACCTGAGTGCTTGTTACGATTATTGCTCTCCATTCGATTCGAAACATAGCACATATAATTTTTTTTTAAATGTATACATAATTTTTTAAATTATACAGTAACTTAATTTAGAGCTACAGATGAAGTTTTATTTTTTTAAGTGAAAAATAAAGAAACTAAAATTGATCAAACATATCCACAAAAATACCGTTAATCATGGTCAATCGACCGGGACCGCGCAATAGAACTCTGACACATTACGATACCACAGGATACCTAGGTTAGGTTACCTTTACGTTAAACGTGACCTTTCGTTCGCCAGGTATCTACGAGTTATTTTTTATTGTGCCGGACAAATTTAATAAATAATGAATAATAAATAAATATTAAAAAATGAAAGTGATGTCTAATAACGTTACTGAATGATATAAAAAATATGTACACATATAAAAAAAACCTGTATTTTCACGAGTTTTATCTCCGAAGGGTTAGTCAGAAACCAGGCAATAAGGACCGCAAAAGTTATCCACTGCCCAGTCCACGTTTCACCAAATGCCGTTTTTTGTGCTCAGTGTGACCGGTGGGTCCCATCACCGCTCTATGCTTTTGGATGTATGTGCCTTAGAGCATTAAACTTAATGCTCTAAGGTATGTGCAGTCACCTTTTACGACACCCAAGGGAAGAGATGAGTCGGTAGTAATCTAATGAGCCCCCACCAAACAGCTCTATTCGAAACGAAAAGGAAAATTGGTATTGTTGAAGCAGTGCCTCCTGGTGTAGGTTTGCCAGGTGTCTGGCTTTTTACAGTCTGTTAGTCGCCTTTTACGATACCTAAGGGAAGAGATGGGTCGGTATAATATATTAATGAGGCGCCACCACACAGCTCTATTCGAAACGAAAAGGAAAATTTGTATTGCTGAAGCAGTTGTAGGGTTGCCAGATGTCTGGCTTTTTACAGTCTGTTAGTCGCCTTTTACGACACCCAATGGAAGACATGGGTCGGTAGTATATCTATTGATGAGCCGCCACCACACAGCTCTATTCGAAACGAAAAGGAAAATTTGTATTGCTGAAGCAATGCCTCCTGGCGTAGGGTTGCAAGGTGTCTGGCTTTTTACAGTCTGTTAGTCGCCTTTTACGATACCTAAGGGAAGAGATGGGTCGGTATAATATATTAATGAGGCGCCACCACACAGCTCTATTCGAAACGAAAAGGAAAATTTGTATTGCTGAAGCAGTTGTAGGGTTGCCAGATGTCTGGCTTTTTACAGTCTGTTAGTCGCCTTTTACGACACCCTAGGGAAGATCTAGGGAAGAGATGGGTCGGTAGTATCTATTAATGAGTCGTCACCACACAGCTCTTTCGAAACGAAAAGGAAAATTTGTAATGCTGAAGCAGTGCCTTCTGGTGTTGGGTTGCCAGGTGTCTGGCTTTTCACAGTCTGTTAGTCGCCTTTTACGACACCCAATGGAAGAGATGGGTCGGTATAGTTCTATCAATGAACCGCCACCATACACCTCTATTCGAAACGAAAAGGAAAATTTGTATTGCTGAAGCAGTGCTTCCTGGTGTTGGGTTGCCAGGTGTCTGGCTTTACAGTCTGTTATTCGCCTTTTACGACACCCAAGGGAAAACATGGGTCGGTGGTATTCTATTAATGAGTCGCCAAAACACAGCTCTATTCGAAACGAAAAGGAAAATTTGTATTGCTGAAGCATTGCCTCGGTGTAGGGTTGCCAGGTGTCTGGCTTTTTACAGTTTTTTAGTCGCCTATTACGACACCCAAGAGAAGAGATGGGTCGGTAGTATTCTATTGAGGAGCCCCCACCACACAGCTCTATTCGAAACGAAAAGGAACATTTGTATTGCTAAAGCAGTGCCCTCTTGGTATAGGGTTGCCAGATGTCTGGCTTCTTACAGTCGTGTCCAGTTAAATATACAATGTGATAGGGGTGGTACTTCTAACCCGCTAAGGCTAAGTACTACATCTAAATTCATCGCTAAAAAAAATAATATGGGGGGTGCTACCCCTCCCCCTATAATTTATGACCATTTTTACTTTAAGCGATATCAAAGGTTTCATACGTCGGAGAAACATGAAAAAAAGGCAAACGGTAGCTAATGACACTGGCTAACTAATAAATTACTTTGTTCTTGTAAAAAAAAAACACTTTTTTTAAGTCCATATTATTTTTTTTGTCGATCAATTTAGATGTAGTACTTAGCCTTAACAGGTTAGAAGTACCACCCCTATCACATTGTATATTGAAGTCCAGCTTTTGTTAGACTTTTGGACAACCCCGTTGTACTCGCCTAAAGAAGCTGAACTTTGTACACGAGCGAGTCACAAATATTATTTGCGAGAATACAAGTTACAGGTACACGTGGTAAAAACTAATATGGTGTTCATTGCTCAAAAGTAATGCGTGAGAGCCATTGCTGGTGTTGACTCAAGAACTACCTGCAAGCCTTTGTTTAAATCATATGGATTATTAACAGTCACGAGTAGTATTCGAAGTATGTATCTTTGTAAAAATGCACCCCAAGCTTTATCTAACAAAAAACAATGTTGTGGTTTTAATACCAGATATCCTAACAGATTATGTCTACCTAATTCAAAAACAGAAATCTGTCCTAGAAATAGCATGTCCATGTCAGTAAAAATATATAATAAATTGCCTGTGCTTGTAGTAGCACTCCCACTTTCCTTATTCAGGCGTCGCCTACATAAACTTTTAATTGACAAGTGCTACTACTACTCGCTGAATGATTTTTTTAAGGACAAGGCTATTTGAGCCTATATTATTTAGTTGGGCGATTTAAATAATGTAATTATTTTTATTATAATTATTTTAACTTTTATTTATTGACATTGTGAGCTTTGATATCCTAATAATTAATTTAATTGAATACTTTAAATTTTATTCTGGAATATAATTAATGATTATGTTGAAATTATTTGTTATGTTTTTGCTTATTATGTGCCTAATATTGCATGCTGTAAGACAGTAAATATGTGAGACTTATATACATATATAACAGCACTTTGTACCATATTTCTGGCAATAAATGATTTATGATTATGCATAACTTAAAGTTACAAATTAGGTACTTAAGTACAAAATGTCTTTAACTAATAACAGTAAAGTAAATAATCCAGTACGTAGGCTTTCAGAGCAAAATGCCGGGTAAAATAAGAATCGATGTCCGGATTTTCTGTTTTTGGGCCTGGTAACTCTATCCTGCTGACAAATGAGGTTGCAATCTTGCTATAAAAATTCTTGGTTTGTTTAACACAATTAAATGGTGAATAAAAGTCAGTCTTAAGGCGTCTGCTGCGACACTGTTTTGTGTTTTCTAACACCTAACATCAAACATCTAACAAAATATGGGAGTAAATTTTGTTAGATGTATGATGTTAGGTGTTAGAAAACACAAAACAGTGTCGCAGGAGACACGGCTTAAGTCTTCTGTTGTGCATCTTTACCCGAAGCTGATTATTTAAATAATACTTTTGCATTGAAATCTAACCGTATGTAGACTATACCTATACTAGTATAACTGTAGAATATTTTCACAGGTAGTACTGCATAGGATGCCTTTACTGAGTAGTTTTGCATAATTAGATATCGCAGTTACAATTACTTCTCTTCTAAAACCAGTATCCAAAGCAACAGGGCATTCCATCTAAATGTCCTAATTCATGTTTACGTGTCGCGTTTTCCTTCACGAATGCTCCTAACTGCCTACACCAATTAAGCTGGCTTACCCTGTAAACAAAGCCCATTGGCTCAACTGCCATCATTAAAAGCTTTACCAACATTATTTGGCCATGCTAGATGGCAGGCGGCACTACTGGGGGAGGGCTTACAACGAGCTTTATTTTTTTACAAGCTTTATTTTACTTGCAATGTATGTATTCGCTTATTGTACGACTTCTTTTAAATTGTAATATTTTCCCGTTCACCATATTTTCAGGGATATTGGCTTCCGCTCCATTCTGAGTAGTGTTGGCCAGGACTCGAGTTCTTTAGGGACTGGGCTCGATTTTTGAGACTGGACTCATAAATGAGAGCTCAAGCCTTTTTGTCAGTGATAAGACTCACGAGTCCTTACAATATGACTTGAGAACTCGAGTCTTTTTTCAATAATATAGAGACTCTTAAGACGAGTTCATTGCTAGTGCCGAAGTCTTTTTAGAAACAGTGAGTTCCATATCTTTTCTGTTGATGTAGGCGTTCGTCAACCATCTTCACAAGCGAGCCAACGCGACGAGTGCGCCAAAGACGAAAAAAGAAGTTCAAAGAGTTACTACTTCGATCATATGATCGGAGAGTTACTATATTTTTTATGGAAAAATACGTGCCCATGGAGGTGACGCCTTAGCAAAATTTATATAAGTATTATTAAAAAAATAAGTTTTTTTTTAAAAACTTGAGTTCCATAATAAAGGCTCAGTTCTGTGAGTCGAGTCTTTTTGCATTAGGACTCGACGAAAGGACTCAAGGCTCAGAACTCAGAACTCATTTTAGTCAGAGTCTTGCGAGCTCTGCCAATATGATTCCAGTCCCTAAAATAGGACTTAAAGAACTCGAGTCCCGGCCAACACTGATTCCGACCGCGCGTCCGTACAGTAACGTGCACGTAGATCGTGTGGAAGTCAATATAGCTTAAAAGTTGTCGACCGGGAAGTTCCTCAATCTATGGACGTACTTATGTATTTTCCGGTCAAATCTTGCAAGGAAGATTTGATAATTAAACATAAACAAAAACACCCAGTCCCGAATAACAGTTTTCTCTAAATTTACCCGACCGGGAATTGAACCCGGGATCTCAGAGATGGCGCGACGCCAAACCACGGAGGTCGTCAAGTCACAATAATATGGCAACATGGAGCTTGTCTGATGATGCAGACGAAAGGTGGTCCGTCATAGGAACTCTGCAATAAAACACTAGAACCGAGCAGTGTTTGGGCTATGTCATTGTCTTTGCTATGTATATATTTCTATTTGACGACCTCCTTGGTCGAGTGGTTTGTACACCGGTTTTCATGGTGTCGCCATCTCTGAGGTCCCGGGTTCGATCTCCGGTCGGGTCAATTTAGAAATTATTGTTTTTCTAAATTGTCTCGCCCATACCCGAGACAATTTAGAAAATTGTTTTCTATGTATAATAAGTATGCATTTAAGTATTTTAAGTATGTTTATCCGTTGTCTGGTAACCATTTAAAGAGTTTCATAACGAAGCTTCTCTTGGGCTAGATAATTGGTGTGAGTGTAGGAAAGTTTATTTATTATTATTTATTATACACTTCTTTAACCAGAGGTTTCCACCTACTACGATCAGGGTAATAAAAAAACGTAACCATGAGTCACTCTCGCGTGCCGCACTCGCCACCTGTAGATTCCATTGCCCAAATTAGAATATCACCCTTCGGGGGGTCTCCGAAAAGGTGATTTTGCCTGTCACCGACGACAATTATCTAAGGGGGGAGTGTTTCGTGTCATCGCGATAAAAACCTGTCTCTGCTCCCATTGTACGTTGTTGAAACCTTTTTAGAACACGTTTTTCCTTTTTGTTTTTTAAAAGTAATGAATTGAGTATACAAGATTTCACCATAGAGCATTAAATTCAATAATACTCTAAGGATTTCACAATTCGCCGTCTCCAATTTTTTGTTACTATGTTTTGCCTGCGGCTTCGATCGCGTTAAATTTTTGCAAAAAAGGAGCCTGTAACCATCTTCAGAACCAAATTTATCTCTATAACAAAATTAAATAAAACCGGTTAATCGGTTAATGGGTGAAACCGAAGGCCTATGCCCAGCAGTGGGACGTTTATGGGCTGATGATGATGATAACAACGTCACGCAAGCATGCCCATATTGAAAAACATTCACCCGGTATATTCCTGTGTAACCGTGTGTGAAAGTATAATACCACCCCTCTCTTCACTTAGGTGTCGTAAAAGGAGACTAACGAACTAAAGACTGCACATACTTCCAACAACATAGAGCGGCGATGGACTCACCACCCGTCACGCTGAACACTAGAGAACGCTATTTGGTGAAAAGTGGACTATGAAGAGGACTGCTTTTACTGTCCTCATTGCCTACTCTCTGACTAACCCTTCGGGGATAATAGTCGTGATTATGTAGGTATGTTTAAAAATGTAAGTATTTTAAATAAAAATCGTCATGTGTGTATGCCCCACGAACAACAAGCATTCAAATCCTAAATTAGTTTTTAAAACAAGGCCGGCCGGCGTCCCTTACAATTATTTAACAACGTAAACTGAACTCCATTAGCTAATTAGAAATGCCGCCAAGTTTATATTTAAATTCTTCATGTTTCCCTTTCGCTGCGGCCGGTTTCAGCCATTCAGGTATTATAACTAGAGATGGTGCGACGCGACCTTCGATCACATAAAACTAGATACACAGTCCTATACTAAATTGTAGCGGAGTAGTGGCAGCTTTGACATATAATATACATTTGACGTATATATAGGATTTTTTTTTGTGCACATGATTTTTCATATTATTTAGTAACGTTAATAGACATCATTTTCATTTTATTGAAATTTATCTATTATTTATTCAAGAAACATTTAAGAAACATTTGTTGACTTGCACAACACTTACAATGCAACATACAAAAAAATCTCAAAAAAATAACACGTGGACGAAAATTAGACAGGTACATACGTAAAACAGATCAGACAACAGGTACAAACAATTAACCTAAATAAACAAATTTTTCAAACTAATAAGTAAATCGGCTGTGCAAGACCAACGGGTAGCTGCCTCAGCAATGCTTTTGTGGCATTAAGCAGAAAGCCACAGAAGCTCTGGTTTTCAGACAGCTCCCTGGACGTGAGGTGGCATAGACACATCTCTGTCTACGTACGGTGGTAAAAGATTAATTAAGATAAAATACTTAAATATGTAGGTACTAATATAGATATTTAAAATATAAATTCATAAAAGTAAAAGTGGCTGTATGGATTTTGTCCAGAATAATAAAAAATAACTCGTAGATACCGGGCGAACGAAAGGTCACGTGTAACGTAAGGGTAACCTAACCTAGGTATCCTGTGGTATCGTAATGTGTCAGAGTTCAATTGCGCGGTTCCGGTCGATTGACCATGATTAACGATATTTTTGTGGATATGTTTGATCAATTTTAGTTTTTTTATTTTTCACTTAAAAAAATAAAATTAAATCTGTAGCTTTAGATTAAGTAAGTTTATAATTTAAAAAATAAAAGCATAGATTTAAAAAAAATCCTGTGTGTGTTTGGGCAGAATTGCAAATTTTTTTAAAGAGCTCTTCGTCATGTAGACGCATAGCTCGTATACTACTAAACGAATTGTACCTAAACATCTGGCTAGGTACTCCTTTTGTGCGGAAGTTTTGAGAACGTTGATTGAACATCTACTTTTTCTCTATACTAATATTATAAAGAGAAAAGATTTGTTTGTTTGAATTGAATGGGCTCCGAAACTACTAGACCGATTTAGAAAATTCTTTGACCAATAGAAAGCTACATTTTTCATAAGTGACATAGGTTATTTGTTATCCTGATATATTCACGGGAACGGGTACCACGCGGGTAAAACCGCGAGGATCCGCTAGTATGAAATAAATAAATAAAGTTTACGCTCACACCAATTTTCTAGACCAAGATAAGTATTCTACTGAAACTCGTTAATATGGTAAGACAACAGATAAATATTCATAAACATAGAAAAAACACCCAGTCCCGAAAACAATTTAGAAAAACAGTTTCTCTCCAAGTTCAATTCCCGGTCGTGCGACCGGGAATTGAACCCGGGCCCTCAGAGATGACGCGACGCTAGACCCGGCGTGCTAACCACTCGACCATGGAGGTCGTCAATATGTGATCGAAGGATGCGACGCACTTGCATTCGCTTAGAAGTGACTTGGCGTTTGGCAGCAGATGGGCGACAATTCATACATACATACATATAATCACGACTATTATCCCCGAAGGGTTAGTCAGAGACTAGGCAATGGGGACCGCCAAAGTAGTCCTCTACCATAGCCCACGTTTTACTAAATAGCATCTGAACTCAGCGTGACAGGTGTCGAGCCCATCACCGCTCTATGCTGTTGGATGTATGTGAAGTCTTTAGTTGGTTAGTCGCCTTTTACGATACCCAAGGGAAGAGAGGGGGAGTAGTATTCTTTCACCGATACGCGACACGGTTCAATATTCAGCGTTATAGTTTCATAATAATCAGGCTCACAAATTCTATATCGTAACTTTAATAACAGCTTTAATTTATTATATTGTAACTATAATGAAATACCCTGTCGCTAGCTATATCATATACCTCTAGCGAATATTGTCATCGCAAACTTAGTAAGGTAGATAGAATTTTGAGAAAGAACAATGTTGATTTAATCTAGTTTAGTATTTTTAGTTTAGTTGTAGTATTTTTTTAAAAATTCTTCCAAGTCAGTGCGTTTTGAATTCCTTCGCGGTGTCGTGTCGTCTCTAGTTATAATACTTGAATGGTTTCAGCCGAACAGCCCGCAGCAAGGGCGTCCGTTAATTTCACTGAATGCAGTTTGTAATGTCCAATGTTTTCGCTTTTATTCACGATCTGTTCGTGATATGAATACGCCGTGACGGCTGCCAGCGTTCCGAGCTTTAATTAAATCTGTTTAACATTCATTCATTATGAATGAAAATTAGCGATTTTGTGAGATTAAAGGATAATGGTTATGTTATCATAACCGAGTCGCGTGGCGGTAAAATAATACTACCACCCCCTCTCTTCCCTTGGGTGTCGTAAAAGGCGACTAACGGACTAAAGACTGCACATTCATCCAACAGCTTAGAGCGGCGATGGGCTCACCACCTGTCACGCTGAGCACAAGTGCAGTCGCTATTTGGTGAGAAGTGGACTATGGCAGAGAACTGTTTTTGCGGCCCTCATTGCCTAGTCTCTAACTAACTTTCGGGGATAATAGTCGTGTATATAAATTTATATGTATGTATAGTTATATGATTGGGAAACTGGATGGCGTAGCGGCTAACACCCGAAATTAATAACGAGTTTGTAGCCTACAAGAGTGAGAAACTTGACGTAATTTGTATGGAGCATAGTCAAACATTAGAATTTAAAATGCCAATCGAAATTAAGCAGTTGTAATAAGTTGCCAATCGTTATAGCCCACCAACCACCACCAACAGAGTGGTGGGTTATGACCCAATCTCCCCACGACTGTACCGTTGTCCATGTGAAAGTTAAACATTCATACTGGTACATACACACATACATACATATAATCACGACTATTATCCCCGAAGGGTTAGTCAGAGACTAGGCAATGAGGACCGCAAAAGCAATCCTCTGCTATAGTCCACTTTTCACCTAATAGCGACTGCTTAATAATATGTGCTCAGCGTGACAGGTGGTGAGCCCATCGCCGCTCTAAGCTGTTGGATGTATTTGCATGTTGAGTATTTAGTCCGTTAGTCGCCTTTTACGACACCGAAGGAAAGAGAGGGGGGTGTGGTAGTATTCTTTCACCGTTACGCGAAACGGATGACTATTTAATGTTATAATTTCATAATAATCAGGCTCAGAAATTCTATATCGTAACTTTACTAACAGCTTTAGTTCATTATATTGTATAATGAAATACCCTGCCTATATCCTATACCTCTAGCGAATATTGTCATGGCAAATTTAGTACTTAACTACTTAGATAGAATTTCGAGAAAGAACCATATTGATTTAATCTATCGACAAACGCTAAGGCGTATCGTTTCGCGCAATCGAAACGACATCACGATCATCACATTTAGTCCGTTAGAGAATGTAGCAGGCAAAAAATGTGTTTGATTGATTCAAAAGCACTTTAGAAAAAGCTAATTTAAATAATGATTTTCACTTTAGGCTCTAGTCTAATCATGTCTGTGCAGAACATTAATCATAAATACCATTACTTGAAGGATTCTTAACCTTTTTATTTATATTGTTATTTAAATCTATTACATAAAGTGATAATTATTTAAAATTACATTCCCTAATGCGAGACAAAGATTTTCCCCCGTTTTTACTTAGCACGACCAAAGAGGATGAACCAACAAAAACAGTTGACTACCAACAAGATATTGTTACATGGCAACCCCAACAAGTCTGTAAAACTACACAAACATCCATGAAGTTTCGTAACAAGAAGTTCGCGTAGAAGGGTCGCCTGTCGCCACCCCTCTCGAACTCTCCCCCCATCATATGGGCCAACTTTCTAAGTGGTATTTATTGAATTTTGCGCGGGCAAATTGTTTCAGGTGTACGATGAAATGACAGTTATTAAGGCAAACATAACCTATGATGGCAACACTCATCGTCAGAAAATCAATCATACAAACGTACATATACATATAGATTGACAAATATATTATCCCTAAAGTGTCCATCATCTGATAGTTATAACCTTTAAAGGTAGTGTCTTTTAAAAGTTTTGTCAGTAAAACTTTTATGCCGTACACCGTATGGCATACGGCAGTATGGCTAATAAAAAGCAAATAAGGGCCAATTTAGTTAGAATTCATTTGCATTATCTAGAGAAAAAAAGTTAACTATTCACACCTGATAAACGGCTAACGTTATACCTAAAATACACGGAGCAATTATTATTCATAAATTACGAGTATTGGATTGTATAGCTTTAACTAGCTTCTAACCACAACTAACGAGTCCAAGTCAAACAATGCGAGCGATTTACGCGTTGACCGCGAAACAGAACATGTAGTTAAAAATACTACAACGTCAGAAACTTTAACGCGTCTCTCATGGCCGTGATAAGTTATATTTAGAATGTATAAACTATTTTTAGCTGTTATAGTTTTAGCGAGTTTTGCTGCATGAATGCTTTAGTTGCCTATGCCCACTGATTCAAACTCCAGCTGTCATCATTATGATCACCCTATAAACGTCCCACTGCTGGGCACAGGCCTCCCACTTGAACTATAGCGCGTGGGGATATTGGGCCATGACCCACCACGCTGGCCCAATGCGGGTTGGTGGGTGTTAACGACTGCCATCTTACGACAACAACCGGGACCAACGGCTTAAAGTGCCTTCCGAAGCACGGAGGAGCTCGAGATCTTTTTTTAATTTTTAATCCCATCAGGCGAACCAGCATTGCGAAACTTGCTTAGCGGGCAAGATCGCAAGCCAAACGTGCTAGCCGCTGCACCATCAAGCTCCTCAACTCCAGCTGTATCAAATATTTAAAAAAAACCGACTTAAAAAACGAAACAGGCACGGCTCTACCATAGTCCAATTTTTACCAAATATTGACTTACATGTGCTCAGCGTGACAGGAGGTGAGCGCATCGCCGCTCTATGCTGTTGAATGTATATATGTGCAGTCTTTAGTTCGTTAGTCGCCTTTTACAACACCCAAGGGAAAAGAAGGTGTGGTAGTATTCTTTCACCGCCACGCGACACGTTTATATTTCCTACGGATAATTTTATCATATCATATTTCATATTGTTTTGCATGGCTGCTTTCCCGTTTGTATAATAATGCATCCACTGAAATTACAGAGCATATAGACATAAGAACTGAAGACTTTATGTTTAAAATGCATGAAAACATTACTACCCCTGTCTTAAATAAATACGGAGCCCAATGATCCGCTCATCGCTTACACCGTTTACACGGTTAAGCGATGAAGTAACACAACATAGTTTCACGTTGCAAGTAGCTTATTCAAGTTAATTCGGAACTTGACGTTATAAAGCTATATTGTTTCCTAACACTCTATAATTTGTTTAATAGAGGATGAATCTTGTTTACACGCCAATTTGTAACTCTAGCTGTTCGTCTATTATAACATGCGGTATGCTCACTCCATTATGTTCAAGCAATCAAGATTATTGACATCACATGTTAAGTTTACCTATTATGGTAAGAGAGGTTACATTAGTAAAACATCTGGATGTGACATTTAATTTTATTAAATAACAACTCTTCATTCATTTAATTTCATTGCATTTTGACATGATCGAATCCTAACTAATATTCGCACCTTTAATAATAAACCGAAATAATTTTATAATCATTATTGTTGGGAAATGGCGTTTTAAGTTTTGCGAGTAAGCCGTTGAGTACATTTTTATGAAAGCATTAGGATTGTAGACGCTATAGATAGAATGTAACGAATGTGACATATAGTCGACTAAAAGGCCTTTCCAATGACGTTTTAAAGTAATTCTTATCTTTTATACATTTAAAGATATGTGAAAGTGAGTTTATTTGTTACGATAAAGTATTGGATCGATTCAGTTGAATTTTGGTTTAATAGAGAGAGGTAAGGCCCTGAAGACGGTTATATTCAAAATAGGCTTGTAGCAAAAAGTTTTATTTCAAAAAAGTAACACTTAATATTTTATTCCACAAAAAAATTGTTTTAACGATGTACAAATTGTACATAAAAACGGAGCAGCAACGAACGGTTATCTCATGTATCTTATTCAGGCGGTCCCAATTTTCTCCCGTGAAAAGAGTAAATTATATCCCCTTGAGGTGAGATAAAAATTCATATGGGACTACGGAAATTGCGGCGCATCGCACCAATATTGGATATGTTCTTGGATAAACGTCAATTTTTATTGTGAGAGCCTAGTCTGGGGTTAACTTATGGTCCTGTAGCAAAAATAAACGCTATAAATACACCAGAAAAAATTAACGCTATAAATAGGCAAGGGCGGTCATTAATAGAATACCACTAACCCATCCCTTCCCTATATTGTTGTAAAAGACGACTAACGGACTAAAGCCTTTTTGTATAGCTACATCGAATAAATGTTTTGTGTTTAAGTTTTTATAGTTTTAAAGTCTGCACATACATGCACCTGCATAGAACGGCGATGGGCTCAGCACCTGTCTCGCTTATCACATGTGCAGTTGTTATTTGGTGTTCCAGACTGTGGCAGTGAACTGCTTCCGCAGTCCCCGTTGCCTAGTCTCTGACTAACCCTTCGAGGATGCCAGAAAACAAATGCTCCATAGAATGCAACTAGGAACAGACAGCTTGTGCAGGGCATGTAGGGAAAAACGGAGTCCATGCAACACTTACTGCGTGACTGTGACTCCCTTGCTAGGAAAAGAATGAGTCTCCTGGGATCGGCCTACCCGAAACCAGCAGATTTTAGGCTCTTCGCCCTCAGAGACATTGCCAAACTTATGGCAGTCGTTCTCACTGAGGAAACAGAGTGATAGGACGGGGTTGCACAAAAGATCCCAATGGGTCGACGTGCTGCTGCGAGAGGGAGACCTCTGCAGGCCCCACTAAGATAAGATAAGATAATTATTCACTAGGAAGACTTACTTCGTTTTAACATAATAATTTCAATAGCAGTAGCTGGATGCGGAGAGCCGAAGACCGGGGCTCAGTGGCGCGCCTTGGGAGAGACCAATGTCCAGCAGTGGACTGCGATAGGCTGATGATGAATATAATGATGATGATGATGTTAATAATTTCAATAGGTACTAGTTACTGTAGTTGGAGTATTCAACGAACCCACAAAAATATTCTACAACCACAAACCTTTATTAATCACAGTTTGAACGAGAAACCTTCTAGAAACCTCTTTTAACCCACCAACCCGCATTGGGCCAGCGTGGTGGGTTATGGCCCAATATCCCCACGTGCTATTGTTCACGTGGGAGGCCTGTGCCCGGCAGTGGGACGTTTATAGGCTGATGATGATGATGATGAACGAGAAACAAAATCTTTACAAACAAAACTCTAATGAGAAAAGAGCGCGTCAAACACTTGTCAAACACACATTCATGAATACACATTGTCATCCATATAACGAGGTGTTTCCTTGTGTTTTTCGGCAAGTAACTAAATAATAGTAAGTGTTAGGTATATATTTGGTAACTATATAAGCCGTAATTAGTGCGACCGTTTGAATAAACGGTCCGTCCGAAAACTATGAGAAATGATGATTCGCGTCAGCTCTTATGTATGACTTTTGTTTTGCTACTTGAATACTTGTGTGTTTGTGTTATGTCGTGTTTTGGGGCGTGAGGAATCAAATTTTATGTTTTTTTCAAAATAAGGTGCGTATACCAGATTAGTTACACTGGTCAACAGAAATGAATACAAACTTGTGTTTCTAGAGTCAAAGTTTCTGATACATTGTTTGCTGAATTTTACATAAATACAAATCATTACGACTATTATCTCTGAAGGGTTAGTCAGAGACTAGGCAATGAGGACCGCTAAAGCAGTCCACTGCCAAAGTCCACTTTTCACCAAATAGCGACTCACATGTGCTCAGCGTGACAGGTGGTGAGCCCATCGCCGCTCTATGCTGTTAGATGTATGTGCAGTCTTTAGTCCGTTAGTCGCCTTTTGCGACACAAGGGAAGAGGGGGAGAAGAGGGTGGTAGTATTCTTTCACAGCTGCACGGTTATGAATATTACTGTTTGTTAAATTCTGTTGTTGGAGGAGACAAACGTGCAAGCGTGTCATCTGATGAAAAGTAATCGCCGCCGCCCATGGACACTACCATGGCTCACCACCTGTCACGCTGAGCACATGCGCAGCCTCTATTTGGTGAACAGTGGACTATGGTAGAGGCTGCTTTTGCTGTCCTCATTGCCTAGTCTTTGACTAACCCTTCCGGGTTAATAGTCGTGGTTTTATGTATGTACTTTCATTTCCCGGACGAAACACAGCAGCAACAAGTGCCATGGATGGATGGATGCGTGCAGCACAAGACCGGTCGTAGATCCTCAGGGATGCCATTGTCCAGCAGTGGACGCCTTCCGGCTGATAATAGTGATGTTAATGATTTAACATATTTATTGCTTACCTATTAGTTTCGAATCGTAATTTTTCGTACGTTCGCTCTAGAGAAGACACCTTTGTTGTCATGACAGAAATATTGATGCGAAAAATTTGTTGAGTCATTAGGCCAGGCGGCGACGGGGCATTCATACTGATTGGTCGCCGTCCACCGGTCGTTGTAAACAATTAAATACGTATGAATTACTGCGACGGAGGAATATTAAGTGGACACTGGACACAGTTTGGTTATGGAGATGAATGTTTCGCAATGTTTTTTCAAGCATAATTTGAGCGATATTAACGCAAAAAAACATCAAAATTACGAAGCCTCGTAGAGTTAATGTCAGTTGGTTTACCCTTGATACCCAACACGTAAGCCATGAGTGGTATAAAATAACATACAAACCAAATAGGACGCATATACAACAGCCTTGTTAATATTACAGATGGACAAGGATTTCGAGTAAGTACCTATGTTTATCTTTATATATCTAAAACTAGCGATCCGCCCGCGACGTCGTCCGCGTGAACACCCAGCACACCAAGACGAATTTTCAAAAGTTTTCTTTCATACAAATTTGTCCTGACAATTTACAAACACATCAAAAAAAGAATTAGCTATGATGCCGCCGCTCTGAAGTGATGCGCGAACAAACATACGTGTCTATTATTTTTTATTTATATAGATTATGTGAACCAAACTTCTTAAAAGAGGGTATACGCATTTCAGTTTTCCAAACAAACTTCCAAGTCGAAATTTATAAAAACCGATAAACCAATTTTAATTAAACTTTGCATGCTAAAGTAAAATACAAGGATCTTAATAGTTTGTTGAAAACATTTTTGTTAATCGAAAATTAACATGTTTGTATATATTTCATTGTGTGTCATCTTAATGTTTAACGCAGTTGCGTTATCGATCTTACGTTCAAAAAAAAAACAATCACTTGTCATTCAATCAAAAACCTAGTCTAGTTCAAGAGATAGACGTGAATAAAGATGGCAGTCGGCCATGCATTGGTTTTCTCCTTAAAAAGGGCGTGTGGACGGACGCCATGTAATATTAATTATATTAGTTAAATCAGTTCTTCATTGGTTTTGTCATCAAGGCGTGTGGATGCCAGTTCAATATTAATTATAGTCATTCATTGGTTTTCAAATTCAAAGACGTCTGGACGCCATTTCATGTTAATTATAGTAGTTAAATCTTGTTACCTATTAAAATCAGTGTGACAAAGTAAAGTGTTTATTTTTCATCATCTGAATCATCATCATCAACTATCAACGTCTCAAGGGGTCTAAAGCGACGCTTCGAACCCGCCGTACGCGACTCCTTGAGAAGGTCATCATCAACGTGTACGATCCTTGGCCGTCGCGATCACGGCTGGCCGAGAAAATCTACGCACAATATTTTGGTGGAACCCACAAGGGAAATCGCACATTTTTGGGAACCCAGGACGGGAATCGTTTAAACCCAGGAAGGGATAAACAGCATTATAGGTACTGGACACGCGGTTGCCGTCCAAGGTCATTGCCGGCAAACTCGCGTCTAAGCTGCCGTCAAGATTATAAGTTCAGTGTGAAATACCGAATATCAAGTCAATTTCGGAGTGTTTCAGTGTTTAAATTCAGTATTCGTAATAATTCATCATAATTATCACCTTCATCAAAGGGTCGAGATTCGACGGGGCGTATTTATTGAAGATAAAGATACGCCATTTTGTAATTTTGTATCGCATCGCTACGCTACGCAACGGGAACACAGACAGCCGACGCAAGAGGGCGCGCGCTGCGGTTCACTCATTCTTACGGACTCATAAGTTAGTGTTATTGTGTTGTGATTGGCCAATAATTCATGTAAGTACATTCATTCTTATCAAACCAATCTCAATCGGTCTTACTTCATTCAATCTTTACGAATATTGAATCACTCATTCAGTCAATGTCACTGTCATGTCAAGTGTCTGTCAATTAAATAACTAGGTTATCTTGTTTGTTTACGTATTCTAAATTTATGTTTCGTTAGTTTAAATTTGTTACAAGTGTAACTTATCTCAAGTGTTACTGTTTATTACGTGCATTAGTCATTAGATAGTCATCATGGCTTCGCGTAGGACTAGAAATCAGTTTAGAACTCATCATAGAATGTTGTTGGATTTTGCCGCGACGATCGACGAACAAACTGGGTCTGTCTCTGCTTCAGTGGCAAAACGGCATTTTAATACCTACTATAAAGATTTGGTTTTGGCCTACGAAACATTATTGGGTTTTTCTAGCGACGAAGTGTCTGAGACAGACATGTCGCTGTTCGAGGTGCAATTCACGGAGGTCAACAAACTATTGATAAAACTGGACCAGGCGTCGTCGGAGTCAACCGCTGGTACTTCAAAATCACACAAGTTCACATCAAACCAGGTAATGGCCAAATTACCACTTATAGAACTTCCCAAGTTTTCCGGTAACCTCATGGACTGGGTTCCATTCTATGACTTATTTCATTCATTGGTTCATGAGCGTGATTTGTCGGATGCTGAAAAGCATTATTATCTTAGATCATCATTGTCAGGTGAAGCCCTGCACATTGTCAGACAGCTGCCGGTAGATGACAAGAATTATTCAGTGGCGCTTAATTTACTTAAGTCTAGGTATCAGAATACTAGATTACTACTTGATGCTTATATCGGTATGATAGTAACTTTACCTATCATCACATCATCAGTCACTCACCTGCGTTCACAATTTTATGATCCTCTTCAAGAAGCCCTTCAGGCGTTAGAAAAGCTAGATCAGCCTGTCAAAGAGTGGTCATATGTTATATTGTATTTAACATTACAGAAACTGCCTGTTAAGCTGCGGTCACTGTTTGAAGAACGCTACGGCACGAATCCTGATGCTTTGCCTACCATTAGTCAACTAATGGAGTTGTTGGACGAACAGTGCCGACTGCAGCTGACAGTGGCATCAGCACCTGAGCCTGTCAGGAGACCACCTCTGGCTTCACTACCAACGGTGCGTCCACCAGCTCCACGATCAAGTCAACATCGGATGACATCAGGCAAGGCATACCAGGCCAATCAGGTGATGTCATCATCAACAGATCAAGGATCATCAGCTCGTCAGGTGAGGCCTTCATGTTCATTTTGTAGTGCCCAGGGACACTCACTTTATAGGTGCCCTGCCTTTCAACAGTTGTCACGATCTGGTCGTAAGTCGTAGGCGACTAAGTCGGGACATTGCTATCGATGCTTACGGAAGCACTGTGCACGTAACTGTACTCATAGGAACTGGTGTTCTCATTGTGGCTCCCAGGATCATAACTCACTTATTTGCAACGCAGATGAGAACATCGGTGCTCCCCGGCAGCAAAATCCTGCTGCTCGACTGATCACCCAATGCGCAGGTGGTCGAGACACGCCAACTTCGTCGAAGGCGCGTCATGTCTCATCACCAGTGCATATCACTGGTGTGATCCAGGAAGAAGCGGACCCATCGTCAGCACATCATCATCATGAGGCTCCAACGGTGCAGTCCATGGCTCATCACCAGCCAAGGCCACGAGTTGGTGACAGAGCACATCTGGCTCAGACCACCTTTCATTCACTCAGGTTTGGGTCAAGGATGAGCCCTGATAGGGCATGAGATCAGGTAACTGTTGGTGCATCTATGGGACCATCACTCCCCATAACTATTTGTCCTACTGCAATATTAATGGTCAGGTCAGGTGATGGTCAATTTGTCAAGGCCCGGGCCCTGTTAGATACAGGAGCCTGTGTTTCAATCATCAAACAATCATTAGTTCATCATTTAAAATTACACCAACAGGGTAATAGTAATACTCTTTACGGAGTAGGTCATCAAGCTGTTAATACACCGGGCACTGTTGTAAAATTAGTAATCAAACCAGTAGGGGCTCAATTACCAATAGTTGGTACCCTGGCAATGGTTATGTTCACATTATCAGGAAATATTCCACCATATGATATTAAATTAAAGAATCAGTTAAAGGCATCAAATATTATTCTTGCTGATAGCAACTTTGATAAAGCTCGAGATGTAGATATCATACTTGGTACAGATGTGCTCAATTATGTACTTGATGGTTCTAAGATTTCAACCAACATTCCAGGGATAGCGGCTTATGGATCATGTTTCGGTCACGTCATCATGGGAGCGATACACACTCAACAGTCACCATCGACGGTCACATCACCCGACCAGTCGGCAGGCACTTCAGTAGAAGACTATGGACTCCATGCAGTCAGACTGGAGGAAGTCTTAGAAAAGTTTTGGAAGGTGGAACAGCCCCCTTCGAAGCCAGCTGTTATTACTTGGAATGTGAAAGTTTGTATAATTCAAGTACTCAACGTATGCCAGATGGCAAATATTTGGTTAGCTTACCATTACTTTCAACAAGGCCACCATTGGGTGAATCAAAGGCTTTAGCCATTCAACGATTGCGATCTTTAGAAAGAAAGATGGCAAAAAATTCAGTATTCGCAAGTAAATACAAAGAATTCATGAAGGAATATAAAACTCTCGGTCATATGTCAAAATCGGACTTTCAGTTAGACTCCGAACATTTCATCATCCCTCATCATGGCATATTCAAAAAGGGAACGGATAAGATCCGTGTAGTATTCGACGGGAGTGCTCGTTCATCAACGGGAACATCATTAAACCAGTGTCTTCACACCGGTCCACCACTTCAAAATGATATTACCCAAATATTGTTAAATTTCAGACGGCATCAAATAGTCTTCACGACCGACATCAAGCAGATGTTTCGAATGACCTGGATACACCCTGAAGACAGGAAGTACCAGCTCATCTTGTGGAGAGAGGACCCGTCTGACCAAATTCAGGTATATGAGTTGAATACTAATACCTACGGCCTACGATCAAGTCCATTCATTGCAATTCGAACATTGTTACAACTCGACGATGATTGGGAGGCTAGTCATCATGAATCATCAGCTTCAACCGTCATCAGACGAGACACCTTCGTTGACGATATTCTCACGGGCGCAGACTCGTTATCAGGGGCTCAACACCTTAAATCAGAACTCATCGCACTAATGAAAAGCGCCAAATATGAGCTCAGGAAATGGTCATCAAATTGCAATGAATTACTGCAGGATTTGCAGCAGGAACACTGCGAGCTGCCCCATCAGTTTGATACTGACGATAAAAGCTTTATTAAAGTATTAGGTATTCAATGGGACCCAGTATCAGACTCAATGTCATATCAGATCAATGTACCGCTAGGACAAGCAATTACTAAGCGTCATATCCTTAGTACAATAGCACGCCTGTATGACCCGTGTGGATATTGTGCGCCTATCGTGTTTCGATTCAAGGTGTTTCTTCAGACACTATTTTCAGATGGAGTCAAATGGTACGTTCCGAATTAAACCCTGCAGATGTCGCCTCACGAGGCATGGCGGCTGAAGATCTCATACATTTCAATTTATGGTGGTCCCCAGACTGGTTACTTAACAATGGCCTGCGTTACCAGTTACTATGCCTTACGATTTACCTGGATTCAAGAAATTGGTCAATCTTGTTACCCCTGTCGAACCATGGGAAGACGCGCTGTTATCACGTGTCAGCTCGTTCAGTAAGCTCATCAATATTACCTCATTGGTACTTAGATTTTGCCGAAATATTAGATTGCCTAAAGAAAGACGGAATCTTAACTCTACACTCTCATTAGACGAGAGTCGTGAAGCAACCAGACATTGGATTAAGAAAATTCAAATGGATTCATATAAAGATGAAATTATATTAATCAAGCAAGGAAAATTGGTCTGTAAATCGCTACAGAAATTAAGTGTCTTCGTGGATGAAGATCACTTTATCCGAGTCGGCGGCCGACTACGGAAATCAACATTGCCTTACGGAGCCAGGCATCCACATTTGATACCTAAGGATCATAGGTAGGGTCAATTACTCATAGAATATTATCACAAGTCATATTGTCATGCGGCGACAAACGCGCTCATTGCTATACTGCGGCGAGAGTATTGGATTACGTCAGTCAGACGTCAAGTATCAAAGGTCATAAGAAATTGTTTAGTTTGTTTCAGGTTCAATGCTTCATCTCAGCCACCATTTATGGCAGACCTACCAGCTGATAGAGTCACGGCCGCACGACCATTTTCAGGCGTAGCGACTGACTTTGCTGGACCTTTCTTAGTCAAAAGCAGTTTACTAAGAAATGCGAAATCACTCAAAGCTTACCTGTGTGTTTTTGTATGTTTAGGTACAAAAGCTGTTCATCTCGAAGTGGTCTCTGCATTGACCATCGAGGCCTTCATCGTGTCATTCACCAGGTTTGTCAGCCAACGAGGGCTGCCTTCACTAATCAGATCGGACCGAGGTACCAATTTTACTGGTTCTAATTCGTATCTAAAGGAGATCACTCAGTTCTTGCTGGACAACCAGATTATCCTCAAGGAGGAGTTCAGAAAACAGAGCATTCGCTGGGAGTTCAATCCTCCTGCATCGCCCTATATGGGGGGACTATTTGAGGCTGCAGTCAAAAGCGCTAAAAACCTCATCAAGAGAGAGGTGGGCGATACCATTTTAACATTCGAGGAACTGTATACTCTATTTACTAAAATAGAGTCTATACTTAATTCACGGCCTCTTGTGCCTATGTCAGAGGAACCCAGTGATTTAGAGGTTCTCACGCCAGGTCATTTCATCATAGGTCAGCCACTAGTTGCCTTGCCAGAAGCTCACTGGAAGGAAACTAAAATGTCGCGATTGTCCCGTTTTCAAGTTATTCAGAAATTGTACCAGACGATCTGGTCGCGCTGACATGTTGAGTATCTCAGTACACTACAGTCACGTAATAAATGGTATAAGCATATTAACAATATAGAGCTCAACGATTTAGTTCTTCTTATTGACGAGAACTCACCCCCTCTTCACTGGCGAAAGGGTAGAGTTATTGAATTGTTTAAGGGATCAGATAACATTGTTAGATCAGTTAAATTAAGGACTCAAAGCGGAGAGCTTGTAAGACCAGTGGTCAAATTGTGTAAATTACCGATACCAATAGAAAGTAATTTAAGTTAACTATTGCACTTCTGTGTATATATAGTGTTTTCATTCTTAAAGTTAAGTCATCTGTATGAGTCATATTATGTGTTATTGTTCAAAAAAAAAACAATCACTTGTCATTCAATCAAAAACCTAGTCTAGTTCAAGAGATAGATGTTGTTGGCGCTTAAGACACCAACATGCGGCGAAGTTATAGGCTGAAGGCAGGAAGGCTGAAGGAAGGAATGACTTACCGGGATGATGAGTCAGGAACTGGCGGGCGAGCTGACCACGGGCGGCGAGGCTTGAGGGCGGCGATGTTGGTTGGTTTCCTGGCGCACAGTCACTACACGAAACTATTCACTAGGGGCGGTTCGTTAGGCGTAACCTTACACATATGCTATGTACTATGTACTGCTTATTTCGAAGGCTGAGTTCAAGGGCGCGCGACGCGTGATTTCGTCTTGAGATGTTAAGGGCTACTCACTCTTGCGCGGCGCGGGCCGGCGGCGACCAGTTAACATGGCCGCGCGACGGCTTAGTGCATTCTGATATGCACTCTATTACGGCGCAGCGACGGCTGTTTCCCGTTGCGCGGTAGCGCAAACATCTTCCCGGGGCCCAGGGGTGGTCTCATCCAAAGGGAGCCTGGCAATCTTGAACACAGGCCTCCGGAGGTGTCCATTGGCGGTGTCCAGGTCCACCACCCGCACGACGCCATCCTTCCCAGGCAGGGTGCGAGTAATGCGCCCCAGTCTCCATTGAAGGGCAGGCAGGTTGTCCTCCTTGATGAGGACGAGCTCGCCAACTCGGGGAGGGGAGGATGGGGACAACCATTTGGAGCGGGTTTGAAGGGTATGCAGGTAGGACTGGGTCCACAGCGTCCAGAAGCGCTGGGAAAGGGCCTGTACCATCTGGAATCGCCTACGTGTGGAGATCGGCCTATCTTCCACGGATAGTTCGGGAAGGGCCGTTAGTGGGCGGCCTATAAGGAAATGTCCGGCTGTAAGCGGCTCAAAGTCTGAAGGATCAGACGAAAGTGGGCAGAGAGGTCTTGAGTTGAGGACCGCTTCAATTCGAGCTAAAAGTGTGGAGAATTCCTCGAATGTGAGGTGTTGTTCGCCAATTACGCGATATAAAAGTTGCTTTGTTGATTTTACGTTGATCTCATGTAACGCACCGAACCATGGTCCCTTAGGGACGTTCAACAACCAAGTAATGTGCTGACCAGCGAGCTTGTGCGCAATCGTGTCATTATTCAAGGCAAGAAAGTTTTGTACTTCGATGAGCTGATTTCTAGCGCCTACATAATTTGTACCGCAGTCCGAGCGGATGAGAACCGGGGCACCGCGGCGTGCTATAAAACGCTGTAATGCCGCGAGGAACGCTTCCGTGCTGAGGTCCGAGACCGGTTCCAAATGAACCGCCTTAGTCGAGAGGCACACGAATATACAAAAGTACGCTTTTAAGAGTTTAACATTACGTAGGGTACTAGATTTAACGAGGAATGGTCCGGCAAAATCGGTCGTGACTTGACTAAATACTGGCTGAGGCGTAACTCTATCGGCTGGCAGGTCGGCCATGAAGGGCGCTTGCGGCTGGGCCCGGCATCGAAAGCATCTAATGCATTTAAAAACTCGGTGTCTAATGATGCGGCGCGCGGACAATATCCAAAATTGTTGGCGTAGGATAGCGTGTAAAGTGTCAGCGCCAGGATGGCAGTGTATTTTGTGGTAGTGGTCAATGATAAGGTCTACAAGTGGGCTAGAGCTGGGAAGTATGAGCGGGTGCTGCGCGTCATATCGGATAGACGCATGGGACAGTCGTCCACCAACTCTAAGGAGCTCATCTTTAATGAGAGGTGACAGCCGCTGGAGTCTGACGGAGCAGATTTTGCCAGTTTGAAGGCGGTGGATGTCCTCCGCAAACTCATTGTGCTGGACACTGCGCACCCAATAAAGTAGGGCCTCTCTTCGTTCACTGACGTACAAGGGGCCTGAGCGTCGCGAATCTGGGTGGTGTCTGCAGTTGTGCAGAAAGCGTTTTAGACAAGCTGTCACTCCGACGAGCTTGTCTAGTGAACTGAACCGAGTGAGCAGGTCAAAGTCAAGACCGGGCACTGTGACCAGTGACGGGACGTGTTTGGGCTTAAGGCCGGGCAGGGCGTGATGGCCCAGAGCTAAGGGCATCGCAGGCCAAGACTCACAAGGCTGTCCAAGCCACGTGGGAGACCACCATAGGTCGTGGGCTGACAGGGATTGCGCAGACATTCCTCTGCTTGCGCAATCTGCCGGGTTGAGCTCAGAAGGTACGTGTCGCCAGGCACATTCTGGTGAGCCTGAGCTGATTTTGACTACCCTGTTGGCTTCAAAGGGTTGAAGACGGTGAGGCGGGGTATTGAGCCAGGCCAGGACTATCGTACTGTCTGACCAACATATGTGTTGTTGTATACTGATATGGGCCGATAACTGAACCGACACACGGATCATGAGCTGGGAGAGTAGAGTGGCGGCCGACAACTCTAACTTGGGGATTGTGAGGCGGTTCTTGATTGGTGCGACTCGCGACTTGGCGACAATCAAGTGTACCAAAGTATCTCCGGAGGCATCGAGCTCATGGAGGTAAACAACGGCGGCAAACCCGGCTTCAGAGGCATCTGCAAACCCGTGAAGCGAGTATGCAGCTGAGCCTTTGTTTGCACAAATGTGCCGAGGGAAACGAATGCTAGCCAACAGCGGTAGATCCTCTGAGATGTGGTGCCACTCCGTTTGTACTTCAGAGGGAGTGGGCTCATCCCATTCCAGCTTCAGTAGCCACAATTGCTGAAGCAGCAGCTTTGCGCGGAAGATAACGGGCGAAACCCAGCCGTTTGGGTCATAAAGTGAGGCTACGGTGCTTAAAATAGACCGCTTTGTGACATGTGTGATGGGGGGCAGAGAGATGCGGTAGGTGAACTCGTCTGACTGAGGGCTCCACTGTATACCCAAGACCTTAATGGACGTGGACTCTGGGTTCATGTCGAAGTCCTTGGGCATGTCGCATTGGTTGTCGGGAAATCTCTCGAGCAGCTTAGGCGAGTTAGATGTCCACTTACTGAGCTGAAAGCCGCCTAGGTCTAGCAGACTTATCAACTCGTCCTGAAGTGCTTGGGCGGATTCAACCGTGTCATGGCCACACAAGATGTCATCAACGAAGATAGACTTGCGAAGAACCTGAGCGGCTCCAGGGTAGCGATGGCCTTCATCATCAGCCAGCTGGAGCAGGGTGCGGATTGCATGATATGGGCTTGATCTTAAGCCGTACGTGACTGTATTGAGGGCGTAGGTGAGCAGAGGGTGATCTGGTGAGGACCGCCATAGTATCAGCTGATACCGTCTCTGGTCTGGGGCAACCAGCACATTTCTGAACATCCTCTGGATGTCAGTGCTGAAAACGACTGGATGCGTTCTGAAGGACATGATGATGTCCACAATGTCCTGTTGAAGGGCGGGGCCTGTGTGTAGGCATTCATTTATGCTGACACCATTGGAGCTTTTGCAGCTACCATCAAAAACAATGCGCAGCTTGTCCGACCCTGACTTAAATACGCCATGGTGAGGGATGTAGAAGTGAGGTTTATGGGCGAATGTATTTGGGTGACAGGGAGCCATGTGCCCTAAGTCGATGTATTCGGCCATAAAGTCGACGTATTTAGAACGCAGAGACGGGTTCGCCATTAGCTTCTTCTCAATATTGAGGAATCTGCGTAATGCGATAGGGTGAGTTTTGCCTAGTTGAGGGGCGTCCTTTAGAAAGGGCAGAGCGACCGTATATCTGCCTGAGGGATCGCGTGTAGTGGTAGAGCGGAAGATTTCCTCGCATTGTTCCTCCAGGGGATCATTATGAGTGTGAGATTGAGGGAGGGGCTCCTCAGACTCCCAGAACCTTTCCAGACTCTGACGTATGTCCTGGGCTGATTCAGCTGAGTCTGGTTGTGAGCTGACGACGTGAGCTGAGTTAACCTGCTGCGCCGGCTGCGCATACAAGTCCTCAATGGGTCCTATCAACGCGAAGTCGAAAATCGTGCCGAAGGCTATGGGCTTGCCCGGGCCCAACGAGACCTTAGTCCCGTCCAACACTTGACCAAGAACGTCCGACCCCAATAAGAGGTCGATCGGGGCTGGTGTGTGGTAAAGCTGGTCAGCCAATGGCACGGGTGGCTGACCTAGTACGTGGGAAATGTTTGGTACCTTCTCTAAGGGAAGGTAGCCAGTGACGTTTTTTAAAATGTGAGCTGTGGCAGTAATTGTAGGAGTATCATTGTGAGTGGGTCGGCATACTATTGTTATTGCCGCCTTTGACTCATGTTTGTGCTGATTCCCAACTCCTGTAATTTTTAAAGAAGTGGGTTTTGACGGCAGGTTCAAAAGTCGTGCCATGCGTGACGTTATTAACGTCAGCATACTGCCACAGTCCAATAAAGCTCTGGCTGTGTGAAGATGGCCATGTACGTCCGCGACTCTTAGTGAGACGGTTGGCAACAAAATGGGTGTGCCAGTGGGCACAGAAGGTGAGTGAGCTGATTGAGAATCAGCTGAAATTGTATGAGCTGAGTATGTATCAGCTGTGTGGGCATGGGTTGACTGGGCATGGGCTAAATCTACCTCTTCGCTAGGGTGCTCTGTGATAGTAGGGAGTCATAATTGCTGGCGGCGTTCGCGGGGCCTACCTGGCGAACCGGACCTGGGCGGGCTGGCTCTGTGAGCAGAGCTGGGTTGCGCCTGTTTGGCATGTGCGGGTTCGTGCCGCCTGCTGTTTCTGGGACGCTCCCTCGAGTGCTCTGTCAGCTGTGGTGGGGGCACATGTACAGACGACGAATGAGCTGAGTGCGTTGGGCCGTCTGGTCGATGGAGGGACGTGTGGTGGTTCGTACTCCCACAGTTCTTGCATGCCCCCCTTGACCTGCACTCGCTCTCGTAGTGACGGCCGAGACAACGCTGGCAGCGCTCGCGTGCCTGTACGAAGTCCCAACGGCCCTGTGTTGGCTGGGCATTGTACCAGCTGCACGTCATGAGCGTATGTCCCCTAATGGCACAATAGGGACAGTAGGGCGTCGAGCGTGAGGAAGAGGACGATGACGATGATGAGGAGCAGCTTTGCTGGTAGGCCGAGTAGACGGGGAAGGGCTGACTGCGAGCCGGGGAGGTGGACGGGCGGTGTCGCATTTGCTGCGCTGGGCGTGACGGTTGGTGAGTAGGCTGATCGTAGGCGCGGTGAGGCGATGGAGCTGAGGAGCGGCCACGGTAATGGTCGGGTTGTTGCTGAGCCATCTGAGCATAAGTGCGATGGGGCAACTGTGGAGGCGCGCGGCTACGAGAAGGGCCGGGCAGGGCGTGAATGGGCTGCGGCTGGGCTACGTTGGAGAACTCTGTCTCCACACAGCGCGCGTGCTCCTCGAGGTAGGAGATGAGGTCACTCAACGTGGGCAGGGTGCTGCTAGACCCGTGTCTGCGCTCAAATAACGTGCGGAGCTCACCCTTAAGCTTTCGCACCACTATCGACACAAACACGTAGTCGTCTCCTATGGGCAGATCCAAATTACTAAGAGCACACTGGGCGGACACCAGCGGAGTGAGGAAAAGTGTGCGTATGTTAGAGCGCGTGTGGATGCTCGGCAGCCCCAGGATTATGTCGACGAAACTATCGATGAGAACCCGGCGGTTCTCGTATCGCTTTGTAAGGATGTCCATGGCCACGGCAAAATTTTCATTGGTGACCTTTAAGTGGGACACCATACTTAATGCCTCACCGCTGAGACTTGAGAACAGGTAGTGGAGCTTGACTGCGTCCGACAGGGTCGCCATGTCGTCAGTCAAACTTCTAAACAGCGCAATGAAGGAAGGCCAGTCCTCCACTTTTGAGCTGAACCTGGGCAGCGCTATCTTGGGGAGGACGGCGGTGGGCGTATTGACGCCGAAACTGGGCTGAGCGCTATGGGTTGGGAACGACGTGGAAGAGGGTGAGATTTCCTCCCTAGCCACAAGTATCCCCAGGTATGCTCCGGAGGCTTTTGTGTGGTTCTCAGTGTATGTCCTCTCAACCCCCTCGTCTAAGTTCTCTTCGTCGAGAATGTTGTAGTACACTGAGTCCAGCTTCTCCTTTATACCCTGTATCTGTGCGAAACGCACGTTAAATTCCGTTATGGAATGTTTGGTGTCGCCAGCAATGATCATTGATCCCACCTCTAGGAGCTGGTGTAAAGCTTTGGCGGCCTCCCTAAATATCGCGGCTTGTGACTTGGTTGGCATTGCGATGAATAAAAGGAGACAACAAAATAATAAAAAAATAAAAAATTAAACAAATTTAAAGGCAGTAAAAAGAACAACACCCTGTATATATTCTATAGTTGGGCTGGAGGTATTTGTTTACTAAGGTAAGAGCAAATGGGCTAAAATTATCGCAACAATAAAGAAAGCAAAACTAAGTTGGGGCGCCTTGTATATGGCCTACGGGTGGGCAAGCGCGTGTATGTGTCGGTATGTCTGTGTATATGTATGTATGCTTATTGAACGCGCGTACGTAACATTAGCCGACCGCAAGCAAAAAACAAACAAAAACAACAAAAACAAAAGAATCACGTTATCCGTAGCCCACTGTTGGGCAAGGCGCTCACAATCGGGCAGACCTGTTGCCGACACTGGCGCGAAGAATGAGTCAGTCGCAAGCAAAAAAAATAAAAATAAACTAATCATAAAAATTTAATTAAACTTAACGTGTGTAGCAGCGAAGGCGACGCACGCAAATAGCCGTAAGCGAAATAAAAAAAAACTGATGAAACTAAATGAAACACACTACGGTCATGTGGTGAGCACGCACCACGAATGAGCCGATCGCAAAGGCAAAAATAAAAAATAAAAAATAGATACAAAATTAACACGGGTGAAAAAATAAAGCACGCTATTTGGCACGCGTGGTGAGCATGCACGAGATCTGAGCCGCTCGCAAAGGCAACAATCAAAACAATAAAATCAAAAATTAACACTCAAAAAAAAATTAAATCTTGTTGTATTATTATGTAAGAAAAATACACCTGCAGCCGATAAACATGGCATGAAAAAATTAAAATAAAGGCCAAATAACTAAGCTGAATTATTTTATGCAGTGTTAAATTAGCTTAGCTGTTGTAATACCAGGCACCATACAATTAACTAAATCTGTAGCCAAACGGTAGCCAAACGTAGCATGAAAAAGGCAAAGGTAAAGTAACTGAGCTGAATTATTATTTCAAGCACGAATTAGGCACAACAACATTGTATGACACAATAGTTCTGTGATCCTGGTTCAGAATACCGGATGCATACACGAAAGCAACATAAAAACAACATGCAGAAATAATTGCGTCAAGATAATTCGGATGTTGTGTGGTCGCAATCCTACCACAAACAAATTACACCTACCTCACCAAATTTTTATTGGGGCAGGGTAAAGTTATGTGAACAAATGAATTCCGAAATGATGGCACGAATTAGATATAAGATTCAGAAATAGAACAAGAATATGGGCGGAAATAATTATCTTTAGCGGACTGTAATTAAAAGGACTTAAAATTGATAATTAAAAGAAAGTTAGGTTCAGATTAGGGCTGAACCTTAGCGGTTATTCCGCGCTCGATTGGACCAAAAATGTTGGCGCTTAAGACACCAACATGCGGCGAAGTTATAGGCTGAAGGCAGGAAGGCTGAAGGAAGGAATGACTTACCGGGATGATGAGTCAGGAACTGGCGGGCGAGCTGACCACGGGCGGCGAGGCTTGAGGGCGGCGATGTTGGTTGGTTTCCTGGCGCACAGTCACTACACGAAACTATTCACTAGGGGCGGTTCGTTAGGCGTAACCTTACACATATGCTATGTACTATGTACTGCTTATTTCGAAGGCTGAGTTCAAGGGCGCGCGACGCGTGATTTCGTCTTGAGATGTTAAGGGCTACTCACTCTTGCGCGGCGCGGGCCGGCGGCGACCAGTTAACATGGCCGCGCGACGGCTTAGTGCATTCTGATATGCACTCTATTACGGCGCAGCGACGGCTGTTTCCCGTTGCGCGGTAGCGCAAACAGATGTGAATAAAGATGGCAGTCGGCCATGCATTGGTTTTCTCCTTAAAAATGGCGTGTGGACGCCATGTAATATTAATTATATTAGTTAAATCAGTTGTTCATTGGTTTTGTCATCAAGGCGTGTGGATGCCAGTTCAATATTAATTATAGTCATTCATTGGTTTTCAAATTCAAAGACGTGTGGACGCCATTTCATGTTAATTATAGTAGTTAAATCTTGTTACCTATTAAAATCAGTGTGACAAAGTAAAGTGTTTATTTTTCATCATCTGAATCATCATCATCAACTATCAACGTCTCAAGGGGTCTAAAGCGACGCTTCGAACCCGCCGTACGCGACTCCTTGAGAAGGTCATCATCAACGTGTACGATCCTTGGCCGTCGCGATCACGGCTGGCCGAGAAAATCTACGCACAATTTTTAAAAAACGTTTATTTAGCTGAGTTATTGCGATTTAAAGTCCACTACATAAGTTTAAAATCGCAATAACACAGTAAAATAAACTTTTTTTTAAATGTTTTTAACAAACTATTTAGATTTATAGTATTTTACTTTAGTATGCAAAGTTTCATTAAAATTGGTTTATTGGTTTACAAAAATTTCGACTTGGAAGTTTGTATGGAAAAGCGAAATAAAGTCAAAAAGTATGGTTTGATATTTTTATCCAAATCATACATCATCAAAGAATAAATGTAGTAATCGATTTCTACTTTAATACAACTAGGAAGCCAAGCGTGTTATTCTATTTCGATCCAAATTAGGGCACGCTTCACAAACTACATACAAACGTCACGTGTGGCGTGGCGGGAAAATTAACAGTGGAAGCAGTTCCGAATCAGACTCTCACAATCCAATAGAGACATTTGCTGAATCGTTTACATTCCGAAGAGTACGCGAGGCAGCGTGCCTCCTTGGGTGCATACTAATGAGGTGCTACTGGCCCACCGACCTTAACCCTTCGACATAAGAGCCAGTTTCAGATGAAGCTTTTATAGTTTAAGGGAAAGGACACCTTCCGCAAGCAGGCACGAATGTGGATTGTTAATTGTTTGTGGAATAGTAAAAGTTTTTGCTCTCGTGAATCATGGCGTCGCGGCGCCCGAGATATGAATACGAAAAAAGATTTGTACTTTACCTGCAATGGTATTCGATTGGTTTGTTGGTTTTCATGGTGTCCCCATCTCTGAGGTCCCGGGTTAGATCCCCGGTCGGATCGATTAAGAAATAATTGTTTTTCTAAATTGTCTCGGGTCTGGGGGTTTTCTATGTAGGTATAATAAGTAGGTCTGTATTTTAAGTGTATGTTTATTCGTTGTGTAGTAACCATTTAATGATTTTCATAACGAAGCGTCTCTTGTGCTAGATAACTGGTGTAAGTGTAGGAATTTTTTTTTTGAATATTATTGTTTATAATAAGTATTCACAAAAATATCTTTAGATAAACTTTTTTATGTATAAAAGATATTGTAGGTACTGTAATAAATATTGTCAAATGGCCAAATCACATTTTAAGATGACGGCTATAGAGCATTCAATTAAATGAATGGCGGCCAGCACCAAAGTGTTTTAAATGGCTGGCATTAATAAAAATAGTTTATTTTTATGTGTTAACATAACAGCACTCTGTTATTAGATAGATCCTAGAAAAATAAACAAAATAATTACCGCGACATTAATAATAAATTAGTACTTGTACGTCATCATCACATACAAACATAATATAATCACGACTATTATCCCCGAAGGGTTAGTCAGAGACTAGGCATTGAGGACCGCAAAAGCAGTCCTCTACCATAGTCCACTTTTCACCAAATAGCGACTGCACATGTGCTCAGCGTGACAGGTGGTAAGCCCATCGCCGTTCTACGCTGTTGGATGTATTGCGGTTTTTAGTCCGTTAGTCGCCTTTTACGATACCCAAGGGAAGAGAGGGGGGGGGGGGGGGGGGGTAGTATTCTTTTACCTACGCGACACGGTCATTATCACATCTGCCTATAAATGTCCTAATGTCTGCTCAACTGACGCGGCCTCCCCACCAGGAGCACAGAGGAGATTGAATGGTTGCCTGAATAATTTTTGCACAAAAGATCCAAATGGGTCGACGTGCTGCTGCAAGAGGGAGACCTCTGCAGGCCCCACTAAGATAAGATAAGACTGGAATCAAATAAGATGAATTAATTAATGAAGAAATTAATTAATTAATGATTAAATTGAATTTAATAAGCCCACCAGGTAATTTTTTACTGTTTTGTAATGAAAATAAATTTAGTCATTCTTTAGTAGCTAATAAGTAGACGGCAGTATGAAAAAAGAAGAAAGAAATGTCTTGGGTTAGTGACGTATGTATTATGTATGGAATACTAGAATACTCAGTATGCCAAATACCTAGACGTGTTTCTTTAATTAACCATAAGAGGCTTAACGCATTTCGGTTTCCCATACAAATTTCCAAGTAAAAATTTTTAAAAACTACTCAAGTAATTTTAATGAAACTTTGCATGCTAAAGTAAAATACAGGATTCTAAAAAGTATGTTAAAAACATTTTTAAAAAACGTTTATTTAGCTGAGTTATTGCGAATTAAAGTTCACTATAGAAAGTTTAAAATCGCAACAACTCACTTAAATAAACGTGTTCTAAAAATGTTTACAACAAACTATTTGGATCCCTGTATTTTATTTTATAGCATGCAAAGTTTCATTGAAATTGATTTAGTGGTTTTTAAAAATTTCGAATTTTGTTTGGAAGCTTTATGGGTAACCGAAATGCGTGAACCCTCAATCGTAGTTACGATATTAATCATACAAAATAACCGTTCCTTTCCCGCACATATAGGTATAGGGGCCGTCCATAGTGATTCTGGGTGAGGGGGTGGGGTTAGTCTTAAACCTCATCACGTATCACCAACGGGGAGGGGGGGCTTAAAAAATGCTAAAAAAACATCACGTGATTAATGGACGGCCCCATACATTACAACGCAGTTGATTTAGAAATGTCATTACATTTTGAATTTTAATGTAACTTGTGATCGTAGTAGGTACACCTAAAGGTGAACAAACACCGCGTAACACTCCACAATATTTGCAATTCCGCTGAAGTATCAAGATTGCGCAGCGCTCTCTAATAAAGCAGTTTTAGGTAACAGCTAGAATCGAGGAAAATGCAAAGCTGCCATCATTAAGAGACAATCTTTACCGCTCAGGTATTCTGCTGTATTTCCACGAGTTAGTGTAGTTTGTCATTGTAATTTGCGAATAGCGACTGCTGAGTAGTTTAAGGCTTAAGGCGCTATATTCCCATTTTTAACAATTTCGATAGATTGTACCGCCATCAATATAAAATATACAGTTCTAAAATTCATATATAATATAGTTGAATATATTATCTAGTGACTCTTAAAGACAAAAACATGATAGGTGATACTTCACTCGATAGAAAAAAAAATTCAAAGATAGCCCTTTTCAACATTTAAAAGAGCTGTAAGTCAGATAATACATTAATAAATTAATATTTTTTTTACCAATAGAAGACTTTTTATTATGTAGTGAATGCTAAAGACATATTTTTTTTATTTTACTTATTTTTTTTTATTATAGGCAAAAAACCTATAAAATGCGCCTATTCGCTGTTATACCCGTCCCTTACCGTCGTACTGATAATGCCCGATTTACACGTATTAAGTAATTTAGTAGTTAACTAAATTTTAACTAAATTTTAAGTGATTAAGTGCATGTAAACACAGAATTTAGTAGCAAGTTGCAAGTTAAAATTTAGTTAACAACTAAAACGCAAAATTAGAATTCTGTCTATTTTTCGGTTAAAAGTTGGTGGGCGGGGCTTGTCACTTGACACGTTTGGACAGGCACAATTTAGTTATTTCGGACTTCTTGGCGGGAAAGTAAAGAGTCATGTCTGCAGTTTTGTTTTATTTTCTTTTATGTTTTGTCGAATATTAATATGCAATAATGGTGGATTATTTACTGTTATGTGTTCGTGAATGTGCATGAGTGTTGGCAAATAAAACAAAACAGTGCAACATCACTTTTCAAATTCTCTCAAGAAGTCCGTGTGAGATCTCAATAAAGTCCCACAGCTTTTTTGAATCTGAAGGGTTTTGGGTTTGGTTCATTTACCATTAAACGTTCAATATCACTCATTTTCATTATCATCTACTTTATGCAAAAAAATATTCACTTTAATATCTTACTTGACACTGCCTAAACCTTCTGACCACACGAAGCCATTATTTAAGCACAGAATTTACGACTTCATTACGTTGTTGATCGTCTATCTTGAGTGAACTAAAGAGCTTAACTACTTAAATACGTATGGACACCTACTTAAATTTAAGTGACTTAAAATTGAGTTAAAATATAGTTAACTACTAAACTACTTAATACGTGTAAATCAGCCATCAAAGAAGCGCTCGGAATATCTCGCCTTAAGTCTATTTTATGATAATTCAAGCAACGGAGTAGCGGTGTTTTCTATTAGTGGTCAAGCGCTTGGCTCGATATTCGGAGTGTGCACTAAGACCGTGCCTCCTATAAAGTGAAAAATGATTCATCTCTAAGTAAAAATAATACAAAACTCATTCAACCTGCCTGAAAGTTTTGAATTAAAATAATAGCTTTTCTTTTTTTTCACATTATTTTAACAGTGTCGCGTAGCGATGAGAGAATACTACCACCCCCTATCTTCCCTTGAGTGGGTAAAAGGCGACTAATGGACTAAAGACTGCACATATATCCAACTGCAAAGAGCGGCGATGAGATCACCACCTCTCAGGCTGAGCATATGTGCAGTCGCTATTTGGTGAAAAGTGGACTATTGGCAGAGGACTGCTTTTGCGGACCTCATTGCCTAGTATCTGACTAACCCTTCGGGGATAATAGGCCTCATTATATGTATGTTTGTATATTCTTTTAAATACACAATCTAACAGAAGGCGCAGTTGTGAATGATTTTCTTTATAAACACTCTTAATCGAGTTTTGCCCTAACCTCTCAAGTAGCGCAGATACTTGAAACCAATAATGTCAACAAAACCGTTTAGAACTTACCTGCTTTGGTCCGTCGCTTAAGGCTTATACCGATCTCACATCGTTCCTGCAAAGGCGATAGATGATACCGTCGGGGTTTTATCCGATGCTACTTCGTTGAATATTAAAGAAAAGGATGCATATAGCATTTTCTCAATCAAACAAAAATTGCAGTACTGCCATATCAGAAACCAGTTCTAGAGCTTATCTAGATTTCTTTGGATCAGTAATTTAAGTATTGTAGGGCCCAAAAAGGATAAAGAGAAATATATGTATTAACACAATATGTTTACATACAATAAAAGAAACATTAAACAGTTTCTCCTTTGAGTAAAACACCCTACAAACTGTTTCACAGCTGGGCAGATGCCTCTGTGATTGAAATCAAGTTATCGCTACAATTGAAAGATGTTGGCACCTCCTGAATCCTCGCGGGTCATACACGGCACATCCAATAAAAAAGGGTATCATTAAGGGTCAAGCCCAACCGGGCTAACTTCGCTTTGATAGCGTAAAATATAACAAATAAGTAATTAAAAAATAGCTCGGTTGGTCATAGGTAATTCGAGCATCCTGCATCATTTCTGGATCATGTCGAATTAAACCTAGAAAATCGTAACTTCTGTGAGTAATTATTAAAATAAAAAGTACATTTGTGTTTTTTCTTTTAGCTGACATTATTTTTAATGATTAACTTTTAAAAGTAGGTAGTAGATTAGTAGACAAGTTGCCAGAAACATGTAATTATATGTATTCGCTTTTAAACCGCAACTGTATCTGTTTACTGGTCCTTTTATAGATACATTATGTTACCCCTTTCAAACTACGAATAGCAATTTCACACATACAGCCATCGATTTCGATGATGCCCCCTATGCAGTATTTAATTACATATTTCTCCCTATATTTTCAGTTACTTTGCCATATGAATTTTACCCCAAAATAAGAAAAAAAAGAATATTTTTGAAAGCAATTGTTTTATAAAATACATGAATTTAAATAATACTACGAGTATTATTATAAAGAGGAAAGATTTGTTTGTTTGTTTGCATGTAGCCGATAAACTCAGGAACTACTGAATCGATTTTAATATTATTTTTTACCATTAATATGCTACTATTTTAACTAACATAGGTTATTGAAACTATGTTAGCAGGACAGGGCGCGTTGCGTTTTCTGAGTGAATGCTTACTTACTGCTTGCGGTGCTGCGGCCAAAATGTCAAGCAGTAACGTAAGTAAGTAGGCTGCACTGCAATAGCTGCAGTGCAGTAGCTTGCAATGTGTGTCGCGATTTATCCCGTTGAGATAGTTTTAATATGATGTTTATATGTATTTAAGTATGGATAACCGGTAACTGCCGCCATAGTACAAGCTTCGGCTTAGTTTGGGGCTAGCTTATTGGTGTGATTGTTGAAATATATTTATTTATTATTTACTTTACGAAGATAAAGTTGCGAGGAACAGCTAGTATTATTTAAATGACATGTCTTGCTTACTAGATACAAAAAAGAAAGAATAAGTAATGAAATAATTAGGATAATTCTTGTTTTAATATTTTTTATTGAGTTTTATTAAATATTATAATTATTAATAAATTATACCTGTACCACTATGATTGCCATAATGGTAGTTTATTTTTACAAACAGTAATCAAACTCCGCTATAAAGCATCAGTTTTGTGTTTGGTCTCTTTTTTGTATGTTTTCATGGTATAATCTTGTTTTAAATATTTCTTCTCACGGTGTTCTGCATCTTTAGGCACCCTGCAAAATTTATCATATTAAATATAAAATATAATATAATTTTATTAGATTATTAATTGATAAAATATACTACAAATTAATAAGATTGCATTAATCTTTTGAACGAAACTTAAAATATAATTACATATTATTATTTAAATTCAGAGGTTACAACTTCATCCATTGATTAATTTGTTTCTCCCATTAAAGTTGGAAACCAAAACGAGGTTTTTAATGGCAACACTGAACATAAATCACAATATTTGTTATTTCGTTATCTTTTTTTTGTGTTTTTACATCAATATCAGTACATTAACAATGTACTTACGTATGGAAAGTAATTCCGCTTGAGTTATGATGGTTCTGTGACCTTTAATCGCACTCTTTCACTATGCATTTACCCATTTTCCGTCCGGTTCAACCGGGCCGGCGTCACACTGAGGACTGAACTGACATTAGCTAGGCATATGGCTGTGGCTATATGTGAGGTGACAACGCTTTGGCGCGGTAATTGCTAATCTAGTGTAATATATATATCAACGTAAAAAGGAGTCACAGTCAGGGATCGATATTCGATTTATTTGGTGATAGATCTACCATTCTGAGCACAAAGCTATTATTTAAGTAATAAAACTATTATTATAAGAACGAAATTTATATTCATCTAATGCACTACAATTTTATTGGAAATCCATCTCTTATTTTACACATATATTAACATTAATTTGATAATTCATACCTGGGAACACTTTTTGTTTATCTGAGAACGAATATATTTCGTGGCGATAGATCTATTTATTAGGTGATACAACTTGATGACAAATATAAGTTTTGGTGACAAGAAATATAGTTCCCTTAAAAACATTCTAAAACGGTGAAATTCCAAAATATTATGAATATTTTTGAGGAAAAGGAACGTTCTACATCCGGCATTTAAAAAAAAAATATTGAAATTGTGGTGGACTTCTTGGCGGGAAAGTGAAGCGTCATGTCTGCAGTTTTGTTTTATTTTCTAAAATTTGTGTTTTTTTGAACATTAATGTGAAATAATAGTGGATTTTTAACCGTTAAGTGTTTGTAAACGTGCATGAGTGCAACAAAACAGTGCAACATCACTTTTCAAATTCTCTCAAGAAGTCCGCGTGAGACCTCAGAGACCTCAAGGGGTTTGGGGAACATCATTTATCATTCATCATCTTAATCACCACTCATTATCATCAAGGGAAAAAAAAGAAATAAAAAACTAATGTCTAGGCAGTATGGTCTCAGACCTTAGCCTGTTCCTTCACGGAACAAATAAATTTAAAAAAGATTAAGTTGGAACTTCTTGGCGGGAAAGTGAAGCGTCATGTCTGCAGTTTTGTTTTATTTTCTAAAATTTGTGTTTTTTCGAATATTAATGTGAAATAATATGCATGAGTGTTGGCAAATGAAACAAAACAGTGCAACATCACTTTTCAAATTCTCTCAAGTAGTCCGCGTGAGACCTCAGTAAAGTCCCACATCTTTACTGAGGACTCAAGGGGCTTGGGGAACATCATTTATCATTATCATCATCATTATCAATCATCACTCATTATCATCAAGGGAAAAAACAAATAAAAAACTAATGACTAGGCAGTATGGCTCAGACCTTAGCCTGTTCCTTCATGGAACAAATATATAAAAAAAAAAAGATTAAGTTGTGGTTTGACGTCTGCCATATCTGTCAAAAGGACGAAAGATCAAGAAATTCAGAAATATTGTTGTTTAATAAAAAAACTAAGGTCACCCATGTCTCGTACAGAGGGTTAATCGCCAAGCTCGCCAAATGCCGGTCGGTGATCCCAAACGCGGGTTATACGCATCTGAAAATCGATAACAAACTTGTCCCTTCCTATAGGCAATGAACCCAGGGCCACCGGAGTGCTTGACTAATCGGCCACCGAGGTACTACATTTTAAATAAAAATAACTGCAGTGCCATTCTGTAAAGGCCTGATATTAATCAAATCCACATTCTCTAAATTCGACGCTACGCTAACATCGCAAAGGTTGGTAGGAACTTAAGGGTCGAAGTGAAAGGCTTTACGATCGAGCCTTAGGGAATCTACATGCTAACTTTAATCTTAACATGTAAGCGCCAAGTGTATCATTCCTTGGACAGAAGCACAGCGGTGTATGCCAGATGATACACTTGGCGCTTAACGTGTTAATTGACCTCTGCTCTGAGTGAGTTACTAAAAACAACGCCTACGCTGAAGGAGGGTAGTCGGCAAACTGTACTGCATATCAAGCTTTCAGTAAACTTTTAACGAAGCAACTTTCTGTATTCATTACTGTACTTATAGGCGCTCTAACGTACCGCGAAATTGTAGATTGATTAACATCGTAATTGATATGTAATTTTAATTATGTGTAACAAATTTGGAATTTAATTATGTGTTTAAGTTAGCTGTGTTGTAATGAAAATTTATTTAGACGATGTTGTAATAAATGTATACTTTCAATGAATGAAGGTTTTATTGGTACACACAATAAAAACAGTCTTAATAAAATAAAACACCTTTAACTGTCTACTAATGGATACTTTTTCGAATCCATTAGTAGACAGTAAAGGTTTAAAGAATTGGAACCTTTGCCTATTATAAGTTACAAAAAAAAGGTTGCGCGGCTAAGGTTTCTGACCAATTGGAATTATTGACAAAATTACGCGATAAGTACTTATACCGCATATGAAGAAGAGATTTTATACATAGTTTACTTTTTCCTTTTTTGTGCATTTAATAAAATAAAAGCGTGCTAAATGCGCTCACAAAGGTGATTACAAGCCCGAGCTATGCATCGAAGAATAAATTAAGTTTTCCCGTCCCTGCGTATTGGACCCCTCTGAGCCAAGGACTTTACCTCCCTGTCATCGAAACGTTAAAGGTCGCTTCACACCACATATCAGTGAAGTCACAGTTCCAAAATATTCTTTCATACATTCTCTATGAACGTGTCAGTGTCAGTGACGACACAGTGCTCTCAGTGCGTTCATAGAGAATTTAAGAAAGAATATTTCACACTGTGCCGGTACTGTGACTTCACTGATTTCTATGTGTGAATCGACCTTAAAAATAGCACAAATGGAGGACTTATTTCAATATGTCCACGACCTGTCTCGGTGTAGATGCAGAGGGCGATAAGATTCGTTACATTCTGCACGAGCGCGGGAAAACACTACAGAATGACAATGGGCCATACAGCTGACCTTAGACGACAAGTCATAAGAGCAAGCGGGGTTAGACATAAAGTAAAGTAAAGCATGTATACTGTCCCAGTGCAGGGCAAAGGCCAATCATTGAAATCAAGGTATCGCTACAATTGATAGGGGTAGACAGACATGTTAATTGTTATTCTACACCGAGATTTTTCATTGGTTTTGGAACCAAAACCCTGTTCATGGTTATCATCAGTAGAAGCTATTTAGCTTGCAAAACTAAAAATATGAGCATAAAAAAATCATAAAAAAAATATCAATAAAAAGTGTACGAACCCTTAGTACCGGAAGATCTTATGTAGTCAATGGCCGAGGCGCTTCAAACGCTTCACCTACCTCCCGCTTCGCCGCCGGCGCAGGCGGCCTGCCGGGAAAGTTCATAGGGGTCACGGTGTACGAGTTGATAAGGAGAACTTTACTACGTATTTTCGACAAAAGGTAACTTTTACAACTTTTTGTTCTTTGCTCGTAAAGCAATTATTATTTCATAAATTTGTACAACACTTTTTTTGTATAATAACGTTTTCGGCTCCAAAACCAATGAAAAATCTCGGTGTATAATCTAAGCCTATCTTATAATCGTTTTGTCTCCATTAGTAACACCCGTATTCACAAACATTACTATGAGGTCTCACAGTGCGCTCGGACGCACAGGGTCTCAAAAACCTACTCATTTAACAGTAGTTTAGTGACCACCGGCGCTATGCGTCCCTTAAAATGAACGCATAGCTAAGGTCGCCAGGCTTGTCATACGTAACTCACTGAGAAACGTCTTATATCGCATAGCATTTCTACTTAGCTTAAACAAGTAATGTTTGTGAATACGGGTGTCAGACACGGTCGACTCTCTACGGAGACACACTGTGTTAATGTGACACATTTCGCAGAACCTTTCGCATTTCTAGTCTTTCTCTTTCTATTACTATCTCTTTCGCAGAATAACTGAATCGTATGATTTATTTAAAATAAACTATATACGCTTCACAATAACGAACCATCATGTTACGTTACATCGCCACGGTACATTTCACTGTTACCATTGAACTACCTGTTTTCGAAAGAACCAACCAACGGTTAATGCAAATAAGTACAATAGCAATTTATTGCTAATGTGGCCTTGCAAACGCTATCTCTTAAGCCTCAGTCCCCTAGCGTTGACACATGAAACAAATGGATGTTACCATCAAACAGTTACGAGGTCCTAAAGACAGCTGAAGGGCATGGAAGAGGTAAGCAAATGGTGTGAGTCAGTTACGAGCACTCCCTGGTGGTACATATAGATAAGCATAAAATACAGTTAGACGTTTTAGAACGTTTACAGATTGTGAACAAAAGAGAATCGATAAAATACAATCCAAGAAAAGACAAATATTTATTCTACTATCAGAATTCGGACTGGCACCCTCTAATATCTAGGTAACGCTAGTGGAAAACGATGCAAAAAAAAATTGAAAATATTAGTTTTTGTTAACGTGATGATATTAAGGTCATGCCATCCATAACGCAACAATTTCCAACCACTAATTACTTCGATCAGTGTTTAGATTATTATCGATGACTAGTTATGTCTAACACAAATATTTAGTTTAAAAATCTCGCAGGACAAATACACGAAAACTAATATATTATTATTTACAGTAGGCGAGAGGCGGAAAATCCCTGACGCCTGAACGCGACCGCTCATAAAATATTATCATAAAGCGAGACGTTCAGATGCTCAGAAGCGCAAACCCGCGACCCGCGGGCGGCCCGGTCGGTTCGTCTCGTCGCCGAACATTGCAGGGTTCCGTCACACTTTAGACTTTCCGTTAGACTTTTTTACGTCAACACGAAGTCTAATTTTGATTAATATTTATTTACATACCTAGATATTATGATATTATTATAAAAAATAACAAAAGTAACATCTAATATTAAAATTAAATTATTTACAACTTAAAAAGATAAATAGAAAACTATAAAAAAAAGAATTCACCCAGATCATCCCCATCAGGCAGAGTACCCAGAATACTAGCCGCATTGCCGCGCTGGATGGCGAGGCTTAGGCGTTGACCCAGATAGCTGCTGCCTCTGGGGTCTCGGGTGGCTTCCACCAGTTTTTTAGAAATATCTCTAAAGAGCTGGTGGGCACCCAAACCCCACGGTCCTAACGTCTCCACCCCAAACGGCTCAAATATGAAATCTCCAGTCAGATTCTCATACTTGCGCCGTTTGAGGTTCTCCGAAGTCTAATACATTCTACATTGATTCACGTCTATTATCCCCGAAGGATATTTCTGGAGTGCTTTATGTGGTAAATGTTATGTACAATGTATGTAAAATGTCTAATATAATATTTAAGTTTTTTGTAATATGTGTGATGTGGCAGTGCTTTTTTTAATTAATAAATAAATTATTATAATTTTCAATTAGTTTCATTTGAATCAATTCAGTATTTGTTTACAGAACGTCGTAATATATATCAAACTGAATTCAATTTATTATTTGTTACAAATATCCCTACCAAACAGACAAAAAAGGGAGAGTGAAATCAGCTGCCATCTGTCAGATGAAGTTACCCCACGGCCTGCGTTGTCACAGTCATTTTTCCATAAGCCCTCAGAGATAGGAGGGCTAGTACCGAGTTGGAAAATCAGTCTACGAAATCTGGTTACTGACAGCAACAAAAACAAACACATTTGTATACTTACATAGAACAGTATTACGGAGTATGATAATACTGTTCCATACAAAACTGAAAATTAATAAAACGCCACTGGTAGAGTGGTCAGCGACTCCGACTGCGAAACCCACGGTCCCGGGTTCGAATCCCGGTAGGTGCAAAATGTTTGTGTGATGAGCACGACCGTTTGTGACCGAGTTATTTTATTAGTGTTATGAGTGTTTATTCGTTATTCAGTCACCATAATTCAGGCTATGCCTCGTTTGAGGCTGCTGAATGACTGGTGTAATATTTTTATTTATACTATTCCATTCATTTTATATTTTTTTGTTGAATGCTGTTTTTTTAAGAGTTTCATAGTACTCCCATACAAATAGTACTCCCATACAAATAGTTGTTCTTTGCACTAAAAAAAATGATTCAGTTGCAAGATGACCTATTATTTCCAAACAGCCAGTATGATTCCATTTCCACCTCAAAACGTAATAGTTTGCGGCGGAAACATTGTTATTGTTAAACAGAACTGAATAAACCTTAAGCGGACTTGAAACGGCAAGTTATGCCAGCATTGAATCGCTAGGGTGTACTGAAGGAGGCTTTGGAGGCATTCAAACTTCCACTACTTTGGTTATACAACTAATTGCTGTATCTGCCAATCTCAAGCTAGCTTTTGCTGGAATATATTTGTATACAGTTATGTGCAAGCTATTCGCTAAATATTCTATTTAATAGTTTTACACTGTGTGAGCTGTGTGGCGGGCAGCTCATTAAAAGAATACTACCAACACTCTCTTCCTATATGTGTCGTAAAAGGCGACTAACGGACTAAATACTGTATTTTGACATGTTTTAGTTGTTTAAATTATTTTATAATAGTGTCGCGTAGCGGTGAAAGAATAGGTACTACCACCCCTTACATTCCCTTGGTGTCGTAAAAGGCGACTAACGGACTAAAGACTACACATACATCCAACAGCTTAGAGCAGCGGTGGGCTCACCACCTGTCACGCTGAGAACATGTATTGTGCAGTCGCTATTTGGTGAGAAGTGGACTATGGCGGGGGACTGCTTTTGAGGGCCTCATTGCCTAGTCTTTGACTAACCCTTCGGGGATAAAAGTCGTGATTATATGTTTGTATGTTAGTGAATATTTTATTTTGTTTTTATTTTTATTTTTAATTCATCGTCATAATCCACAGCCTGACTTCTTCTACTATGATCGTTTCCGTCCCACCTGGCGGCTTATTACCGATAATAAGAAACAGTCTGATTCCACCAAATACCCTTCTCAAAGTTAATTTACGAAAGTCAAAGTCAATAACAATGAGTAACAAAGTATTCCGAACTTGTGGAAAGTTGTTTATTGTTTGAGTTTTAATTTTTCTTTTGTTCGCGTCCGTTACGAATTTCATGTACTTACATAACTACGTTTTGTAAACGTAATTTTGTTTTTGAAAAGCTAAACAAGGCTTCATTTGAATGTTGTGTTCCTTTGAGGACTACAGGTAGAGAATGCTTAATGCAAAAAAAAGTCAACATTATTATCTTCTTTAATAGTTATAAATAATAAAAAACCGCGCGTGGTGGCGGCTAATAAAAAGAATACTACCGACCCATCTCTTCCTTTGGGTTTCGTAAAAGGCGACTAATGGACTCAAGACTGTACATACATTGAATGTGTACAGTAAAAAGCGACGATGGCTTCACCACCGGTCACGCTGAGCACATCGGCAGTCGCTATTTGGTGAAACATAGACTATGGCAAAGAACTGATCTTGCGGTCGTCATTCCCTAGTCTCAGACTAAACTAAACTTAAACTAAACTTTCCTACAATCACACTAATTATCTAGCCCAAGAGATAAGCTTCGAAGAAACTCGTTAAATGGTTACTAGACAACGGATAAATATACTTAAAATAATTAAATACATACTTATTATACATAGACAACACCCAGACCCGAGACAATTTAGAAAAACAATAATTTCTAAATTGACCCGACCGGGGATCGAACCCGGGACCTCAGAGATGGCGACACCATGAAAACCGGTGTACAAACCACTCGACCAAGGAGGTCGTCGAAACGGGTTCCCTCTATCTGGTAGAATTTTATTGTTCCGAATTTTATTAGGCATAACACACTTGGCATAATTTTCTTTAAAGGAATATGTTCAATGCATAAAAATCATTTAGTATAATTATTATTTGGTCGAATGTTTATATGTCCGAATTCCCAATGGCATACTTTTAAGATGGCAGATTTTCACTAGGCATAATCTCATTACGCATAATTTCGTTTAGCATAACACTTATTTAGTGCGACCATTACTCGGCATAATTTCACTACGATCGATGATGGCAGTTTTCCATTTAGAATAAGTAATTTCATTAGGCATACTATTTCTAATAAATTTTATGGGTGTGTATTATTTCATATAATGACATATAAACGAATTTCAAAGGACATAACGTTCATTGGGTATAATTTTTACTTGTACTAAATACACTTCCTATAATAACATAACATACTTATATTATTCATTTGATATAATAATCATATTCTCTAACAACTTTTTCTATAAAGCCATATTGGTAGATTAATCATATTCTATAACTTCATTTGATATAATTTTTGTTTATAAATAAAAATAGCATTTTAACCCTAAATTGATTTCAAATATTGTCTTAAAAAGTTAATACGTTGTGTTTTGTTAAGGTTGTGCTAAAAAAGTCAGTGACAGAAGCGAATCGCGGCAAAACCGACTTCACGTAAACTTGTCTGCCCTACGCTAGAGTGTAATTTAAGCTCGCGTGGGACCGCCGGAGTCCCGCAGCGCCGGAGCCGTGACAGAAACTATGCCTGCTGCATGCTGCATGCCTGCCTCCCTGCATACTGCATGCTTCTTGCATGCTGCTTGCTTGCTGCTTGCTTGCTTGCATGCTGCTTGCTTGCTTGCATGCTGCTTGCTTGCTTGCATGCTGTTTATTATGGAAATGAAAAGTATGCTAAAAGATTCTGAATATTGACTTTCTGCGATATTATGGTTCTGCCTCTTAATATTATGGATGTCAAATTTATGCATAAAGATGATTCTGAATGTAAACTTTCTGCGATATGACAGTTCTGCCTCTTAATTATTATGGATATTAAATATATGCCTAAAGATGATTCTGACTTATAAAATTATGGGTTTTGAATGTATGACTAATGAGTGTGTGCCAAATGATTTTCTGCCAAATGAAGTTTATGCTTTCCGCTGTTGTGCATTATGAAATTATGACATTAAAAGTTCTGCGATAAAAGGTAGACCCCGTCAAAACGCCTAACCCTTTATAGTTTGTACAAAAGATCCCAATAGGTTGACGTGTTGCTGCGAGAGGGAGACCTCTGCAGGCCCCACTAAGATAAGATAAGATAAGATAATAACTCTTGATAGTAGTAGTCGTGAGTGCATAAATGACTAACACTGAACTTCCGATGAAGCATAACAGTTATCGGATATTTGTGATAGGTTATTTTTGCGACTCTAGTAAATAATGGTGCTAAAAGACAAGCCCGTCTATTAGCACCTTTACCGTATAGCAGACTCTTATATTACATCACGCACAAAGAAATTTGGTGACCAGTCTCTTTATCGCACCTCCAAAAGATGAAATAGTCTACCAGAGCACGAATTCCGTTCTACCTTTGACATAGGGACCTTCAAACGAGGCGTGAAGAAGCACTTTGTAGGCCGGCAGAGTGACTGACTGATGCTACGTCTCTTACGCTGCACCAGTTGTCCTCGCCCCTGGACTCCAGTTCCACTTAACATCAGGTGAAGTGGTGTCATGTGCCGGGCTTAATATAAAAAAGCTGAGTTTTAGCTAATTTCAAATGTCTGGCCTTAAAGTTATGTTGTTCTTAATACATTTGCTAATAGCGTATTTTGGCTGACTATCCCCTTTGATTTGACTATCCTCTGATACCATTTGCTTGGCTCTACTTACCCGAGTCGTAAAACAGAAATTACTGTTAGATTTATTTATTAATTCTTTATTGCAAACATACATCAAAAACTCGAATATATTATCATAAAACTACACAACTACATGACTTACAAGTCGAATTATAATTATAACCTAAGTGAAATTATTTCTACAATTCCAAATCTAAAGGGACCTTCGCCAGATCGTTGATCCACCTTGTTGGAGGCCTGAGAGGTATATACTTCGGGTAGAGGGACTTTAATGCCTTAATTCTTTATCAGAATACCCAGTAAGTGTGCTCGTATGGAGAAAAACAAAAACTTGCTTACACAACAGTCAACTAAAAATATGACAACCTCGGGACGATTCAAAAGTGCTTATTTATTAAGTTTACTTGAATAAAACTATTAAACTTTGATCGAATGGTGAATAAACTTGCTCTCTGCACAAAATTGCCCGAAATTCATAACCTATCTATAGATTGTTTAGCCTATAGTAAGGAATTTGACAAAATTTGTATGAAGCTTAAGAGGCCTATTACATCTCGACTGTTATTTTTGCGTAAAATGGTCAATTTTGGCGTTATGGATTTCAGAAACAAAAATACATTAACAATTATGACTTATTGAATAGTGTAGAATTTGGATTAGTGCGTAGCGGCCTCGCCTTTTGTAAATTTTGCTTAACTTTTTAATTAAACCCAAAATTGCAAAGAAAGATTTTCAGAAAATGCGCGAAGGCACTTTTTTGAACTCATCGATTGAACTACTGTTCTAAAGAAGTGAAATAAAAAAAATATAATGTTATCATTTATATAGTCGAATAGTGCGTAGCGGCCTCGGAATTTTTTAGATATCATTGATTTTATATAGGAAAAAAATCTTATTCTAAACCAAAAAACTTCGAAAATCGCTATAAGTTAACTGTGAATATCTCCTATCTACGATAATATTATTGAGCAAAATTTATACCAGAGTAATTGTAACTTCATGCGGAATGAAGATTTTATAATGAATTTATTATCCTATTTTGATAAAAACGATAGATACAACTGCAAAATTACTACAAAATGCGAAAATGGGCATTTTACGCAAAAATCACATTCGAGATGTAATTAGGCAAAACATGGAATTCTTTTTTCATTCATTTCGGGAGTATGTAGAAGAAATCAACCAGCCGCTACCCGCCACAGTTCAGTCGGTCCTTCGATTTTCAGTCCAGATTGCTAACAATAGGACGTCGAATCATTGTCACAGCGACAATGTCACAATCTGATAAAGGTCGTCCATGAATAATTAATTATTTTTAATGGACTCAATTGAGACGGATTTAGTTAAGATCGTCAGCCATATTAAAGTCGGCCGCTCCAGCCATTCGTTTATTAAGATTGACGATGGGATTTATTTATTTTATTTTATTTTACAAACTTTATTAAGAAACAAGACAAAGACAAAGTTTTTTTTAATAATAACAATTAAAATTTAATTATTTAAGTATATGTTCATTTAGTTATCCTTATGACCCACGTGGTCCGAGTGGTTGTGTTGTGGTGTGGTGTAGTGTGGCTGTAGTACGCACTAGGGTTGTTGAGGATGTGATTATGAGGAAGAGGAAGGGAAAGAGGAATTGTATAACACAAAGAAAGAGGATGCGGATGAGGATGCGGAAAATTTATTTATGAGGATGAGGATGCGGATGCGGATGCGGAAGATAAAGAAAAAGAAAGTGTGATGGAACAGGCACATTATTAAGTGTATTTTATCACACTGTCTGTTTTTCTTTTAGTTATTAATAAAATCAAAGTACCTACGTAGTATTTTATTCATTTCTTATATATTTGTTGCGGGCCGGAGATTTCGCGCGCAATTTCAATTCCTCCTTAATTCCTCGTAATTTACGAGGAAGCGTTAGCGGAAGAGGAATTTTTAACTATAATTTATGGGGAAGCGATAGCGGTAGGGGAGCTGTAATAATTGCGGAACTTCAGCAAAATGTGGAAACGGAAGAGAAAGAAAATCTTCATCAACCCTAGTACACACGCCATCAGGTCAATCTACCCAAAACTGTCAATTTTATCCATTTAATATTTTTCCCAAAATCGCCAATTATTCTTGTACAAAATTTTTGACGAAATTTTACATTTTGTGGTAACTTCACCTGGCGTTGACGTGTGAAAGCGCCCTTACCGTGTCGAGGGGAACAAACGTCGACACCGTTGTACGGTGACGTGATCTGAAGGTGCCTGAAGGCTTATCTCGCCGGATACGTCGTGTTCCATGATATAGAATTCTATTAGAGCACCTACGAGTAAGCTCACGCTCCAATACACAGCGTCGAACGGATTGGATCTTGCACTATTACCTTCTCTATATTTTAACATTTACTCCCCGAGCTGGAAGTTAAAGACTCTGTGTACGAGTACCTACGTGGAAGTCACGTATTTCATCTTCAGATTTCAAATGAGTTGTCAGGAACTTTACTCTTCTTTAAGAAAATAATAGTTATGCTCTTGTTCTAAATATAGTAGGTACAAGTTCTTACATACATTTAGCATCTCATATTTAACGAAAAATTCGTATGCAAAAACAGAAAAGATTTATTAAATTAGAAAGTGTTGCGATTGTCATGTTTGTTACAAAAATGTTTAAGATTTTAGTGCAATATTTTGTAGTAAATTATAATTGGCGCACTGTGTATGCAAAAGCAAAAATTTGCAAATCAAGTCTTTTTTTCCTAATAATTTACATTCTGTTTTTGTACTGTTAAATAACTATTCTAATCTATACTAGCGGTCCGCCCGCGACTTCATTTGCGTGAATACCCCATGACGAATTTCCAAAATTTTTCTTTCATACAAAACGTGTCCTGGCAATCACAAATACAACAAAAAAATTCAATAAAAATAATTAGCTAAATGTTCGAAATTGATTTTCGAACTTTCTTCTTTAGTAATTTATTGTAAAATCCTTTGTCTGCTTTTAGTTAAATTGTTCTTACTCCATATTGTGATAAGTACAGATAGTTAGGGTAACTTTGATATTATATTTGTAATGAAGACAACTTTACATCAGTCTCTCATCTCTCTCTTTGTCTCAGGACAATTGAAAGGTATACAGAACAGTTGTGTTTAGTATGTTCCCAAAGTTTTTGAAGAATACTTGCGCATATTAATATTTTCTTCTGTTTTTATCGTTATCATCATCTTACGCCGTCAAAGATAACGTTTGGGATTGACAATTTGACCATCAGGCTCTTTAATCAATAGTTGTATTATTGATCGAAGATCAGGCTAGAAAGCGAAAAGAAAATAAAGCATATTCTATCCAAAGTTCAAATCCAATGTGCTAATTTTAATGAAACTTTTAATGCTAAAGTGAAGTACAGAGATCTAATATTAAATACTTTATTCAAAATTAGTAATTGCGATCTATAGTGGATCATTCCTGTTTAAACAGAACATAAATCACAAACAAACTCTTATTATTACCTACTCTTCTTGTTAGAACTTACGCTGTTTTTGATGTATTGGATGCCGTTACGTATTTCGCCATTTGTTCCTTAACTTCTTAATAAGACGCGACTTTCATCTTCTCTTTAAAGGCTCCATATTATCTCTTATTAAATAGGAAAGTTCAGCAGCAACTGAGCAGCGTATTCGCACCACAAAGTAATCCATAATATTGCTCATTGTGAGCTGTGACATCCCCACAATGCGAGTGAGCGCGTCTGAGAGACGCGGCCGAGATTTATCTCGTCTATCCGTCTCTGTCCCACATCCGTGTACTATCCCACTGCAGGGCAGGGTGACCACTTGTGTCAGATCTCTGTCATTTGGGCAGATTTGGCACTTGGACATCATTTTTTTTTTGAGCCTTTACTGAAAGTGCCGGCCAACAAAAAAAAATGGTACGTATTGTTAGAATTAGCCATTTGGAGAAATAGTTAATATGGCACAAAAGTTGTAGAATTTCTCCGAGCCAAGTTATATAAGTTCGAAGATTCAACATTTTCATACATTTATTGACTCCTAATTTTTTTTTGTATAAACACAACAGATGATGAGCTTTTGCGCTGTCATGATAATTGCTTCAGATCATTAGTTCTAGCAATATATATCATTATTTTGTGTTTCCTAGTCCAGCACTTTCAAAAATCAATAAATGTATGAAAATGATTAATCATCCACCTTGTATAACTTGGCTCAGAGCAATCCTACAACTTTTGTGCTTTATTAACTATTACTCCAAATGGCTAGTTCTAACAACACGTACTATTTTTTTTTGTTGGCTGGCACTTTCAGAAACGGCCCCTAAAATGTATGGAGCCTGGCAGATTATGCTGACGATTCAAAAAAGTGTCAGAATTTGGCAGATTTCAAGGAAATGTTGCGACAAGCTTAAAAGTGGCAGCATTTGGAAGATTTCAAGGAAATGTTGCCGACGACCTTTTTTTTAGGTAGTAATTTCACTTACAATTAGAATAATAGCATGTACACAAAAAGGTGACGATTTTTTTTAGAAATTGGGAACGTGTCAGATTTCATTCATCCAAAAATCTGCCAAGGGCGAAGGCCCCCATCATTGAAATCGAGACATCGCGATAACTGATGGGTATTTGTTGGTAATCTCAATCTCTTGCCAAATTCGGGTTGATGATCACACTCGGGCTATGCATCCAAATATCCGAAAACACACATACCCGACCTGGAAATAGAAACCGGGACCTCCAGATATCGAGACGAACGCTTGACCATACGGCCACCGATGCGTTGAGGATCTTTTTTTTTATACGAGTACTTGCTGCCGCTCGCGGTTTGTTCCCGCTTGGTTCCCGTTCCCGTGGGAATATCGGGATAAAAACTGTAATCCAGGTTATAAACTATCTGTATGCCGAATTTCATCCAAATCCATTCTGTAGTTTTTACATGAAAGAGTAACAAACATCCATCCATACTTACAAACTTTCGTGTTTATAATATTAGTAGGATAATTATATTAAACGAGCAGGCGAGTCACCTGATGGAGAGCAATCACAGGAGGAATAGGAATTGTGAGGGGGGGGGGGGGAAGGGGCCACCGGTCTCTCATCGGCCGGACGAAACACAACAGCACCAAGTGCCATTATTTCACGCCGGATATTCGTGAGAGGGTGGTATTACCCCGGGCGAGCCAGCCCAATGCGTGCTGCAACGCAGCATGGCTCTACCACTCAGTCAGTGTCACTCATTTAGCACCACCCAGGGGTCACGTGTAGGGTCTCAAGGGTAAACCTATACGGATGCGAGTAACATTAACCCCCTATCTATGAATTTCAATGGCGCTGTCCCACGGCCTGCCATTTGGCGCGCCCAACCGCGCCAACAGGCCGTGGGAATCAACGCATCCGATGAAGCCTGCCGCGGCGTGCCGTCGCCTGTGCGATCCATCGCCAGCGCCGCGCCGCGCCGCGGCACTCCGCGCCAAGCCGCTCCAAGCCGCGACAGGCATTGCCGGTCCCACGGCCCGTTGGCGGACGCGCCGCGACAGGCGTGGCAGTTAGGGTGGTTTCACAGTCACGCGTTTGACCAGCGCCGGCCACACGCGCGCGCTCCAATTACATTAGATTGTAGTTGCGTTTCATAGTCATCACGCAGTTCAAACGCGCAACTACTATGTAGTGTAGCGCGCGCGTGTGGCTGGCGCTGGTCAAACGTGTGACTGTGAAACCAGCTTTAAGCGTTCCCACGGCGCGGCGCGAAGAGGCGCGGCGCGGAGTGGCGCGGCGCGGATTGTCTTAAGACACGCCGTGGGACCCGGCCATAAGACGAAAATTAAAATCAGTCAATTAGTAATGTCAATTGTCATCGTACCACCAGCACTATAGTTGTCGAAGTTTGACACTTGGTTACCGCACTTTTGGTAGCTGAGGTAAAATACTTGGTTGTAATTAGATTAAATGGTTAATGTGAAGAATTTAGTTTATTCCTGTTAGTATGTATACGCTGTTAACATAATATTGCTCTTTGTGAGCTGTGACAAAACCACAATGCGAGTGAGCGCGCTGAGAGACGCAGCCGCGATTTATCTCGTCCGGATGTCTATCCGACGCGGGCCACCTCAATAGAACGTGTTTTAAATGTCACTCAACAACATTAACTGAATATCCGTCTTTTATTATAAGCGGTATGAAGAATGTTATTTTTGAATGTTATTATACGAACAACCTCCGTGGTCGAGTGGTTAACACGCCGTTTCTGACGTCGCGACATCTCTGAGGTCCCGGATTCAATTTCCGATCGGGTAGATTCAGAGAAAGACTGTTTTATACATTGATTTCGTGTCTGGGTGTTTTTAGTATGTTTATGTATATTTATCCGTTATCTTACCATATTAACGAGTTTCGAAAGAATACTTATAAAATAATAATAAATATAATGTCACCGTGAAATTGTAAATACCGTTACATTATATAATCTATCCCGCGAATTGTGATCCATGACATGCTGCTCACAATTTAACCCTCAAATTTAACTTGTAACTTGGGACAGGTGACACTAAACTAAACTAAATAAAAGCTTGTAAAAAGTAGGAAAGTGAAGGAACGTTTAAAACACGCTGCGTTTCATCAGAGTATCTACGTCGCTCCGTCGCTAAATATCTTATAAGCAAAACATGATGTTCGCAAAATATCATATTAGCAAAACACCTTATTCGCAAAACATCATATTCTCAAATCACCACTTTCTTACAATATCATTTTCTTGAAACATCATATTCGCAAAATAACATATTCGCAGGATACTGCATTTAAAGTACAGTCTGGTATTTTAATTGTTTTATTAAAAACGGAATAAGTAACCGTACACTGGCGTGTCCGTAAAAAAAAGAATTGAAGAAACAAGTACACATCGTCATGTGACGTCCGACGCAGATTCGAGCCGTATACACGAGTACTGGCGCCACGCCCGCGCATTTTTTTCAACATTTCGTTATCCCATTGTCTTTCACGATGAGTCCTAAAAGAGTTTTGGGGGTTAAAGTTACTCGCGTCCGTAGGTTTGCCCTTGAGACCCTACACGTGACCCCTGGGTGGTGCTAAACGAGTGACACTGACTGAGTGGTAGAGCCACGCTGCGTTGCAGCACGCATTGGGCCGGATCGCCCGGCGTAATACCACCCTCTCACGAATATCCGGCGTGAAATAACGAGCACCCCCTCCCCCCTTCCTCCCTCACAATTCCTACTTCTTCCTTAACTCTATTCCTTCCTTCCTTAAAGGCCGGCAACGCGCCTGCGATTCCTCTGGTATTGCGGGTGTCCATGGGCGGCGATGATTACTCTCCATCAGGTGACCCGCCTGCTCGTTTGCCTCCTTCTACTATAAAAAAAAGAGGTTGCTAACAATTTACTTTCTATTGTATCTGGTATTACGACATCTGAGCTCATATTTTCAGTTTATTTGAGCGTTATTACTAGCGACTATTATCCCCTAATGGTTAGTCAGAGACTAGGCAATGAGAACAGCAAAAGCAGGCCTCTACCATAGTCCACTTTTCACCAAATAGCGACTGCACATGTGCTCAGCGTGACAGGTAGTGAGCCCATCGCCGCTCTATGCTGTTGGATGTATGTGCAGTCTTTAGTCCGTTAGTCGCCTTTTACAACACCCAAGGGAAGAGACGGGATGGTAGTATTCTTTCACCGCTACGCGACACGATTAAATTAATTAATATGGATAAAAAGTAAAGCTGTATAAAAGTGTTTTCATTCCATCAGATACAAACTTTTTGTCATTTTCAATAACAAGATCATCGGTCATCGGTGAAAAAAAATAACCGCAAAATATCGAACAATAATAGTGCTTATATTATGTCTTTATACGTGTAGTAGCAACATCTAGTATTAAGCCACCAATAATTTCTCAAACCATCAATCTTAGCTTTGCAATTTCAAAATGCAATTTATCGGTACACGTCCTTCGCATCCTCCCCACCCCTCTCCTCCGCACTAAATCCACGTTTCGCGAAGATCCATTGCCTGTCAAACCCTGACACCAGTGTCCAAGCGACAAAAGACATAAACAGACTATTGAAGTATTATAACTAGAGACGACATCACGAAGCAAGTTTTTCAGTACTGAGTTACAGCTCATGAGCTACAAACGCCTGACAACGAAGCCCCACGCTCCACGCGTTGCCCACTGTCATCTAGCTGAGCATATTTTTTTGTATGTAATAGATGTTTTACATTGAAATGAAACACTTTTTACGGATGAGCTCGCGTTTATTAATTACATTTATAGTTTTATTTTAATAAACAATATAGCTGCTCTAGTTATAATACCTAATGAAACAGACAGTCTAATCCGGCACTAACCGCTCCCACTTAGCTCTATACCGCTGTTTAGTACCTACTTAGACGCAAACTGCACTATGCAGTTTCGTTCCGCTTAAAAAGGTTTAGAAACCAGAAGAGCACTGAAAAATAATAAACTTTGAGCCATTTATTTGAATGTAAGCCTCAGTGATGTTCATAGGATACGGATAAAACTGTTGCATCTATTTTATTTTCTAAAGACCACCCCTCAAACCCCAAGCGGTCGCATGAGACCGCACCTACAAAAACACACTTGACTTTGTACCGTGTTTTCTTAGACTTACAGACTACTTTAGTATGAACAAGTTTGGTTATTTCGGTTTTGTGGTTCATCTTAGGTATTGTTATCGCAAAATATCGCATAGTCTATTGTCGATTCTGTCAAATTTGACGTTGACAGTTGCGCAAAAAAAGTGTCAAAAAAATCCAAGACTGAGTGGTTTAATGTACACAGCTAACGCCAATGATATTATATTATCTTTTTATTGTAACATCATTGGCTAACGCAATATTAAATTTTATTCTATTTAATTCCCCGATTTGTGTGTGCTACGGAATTTTCTATACTTAGTCCGGGTGGTGGTAGAAGATAGTGGTAGTCTTTGCCCAGCCGTGGGACCGTACGATATCGACTAACTGTAGAGCTTCTGCATTCCTCTTGCATACCGCCATTGTGATTCACGGGCCCCGCAAAGAGTTCCAGGTAGGTAAAAGTATGCGAAGAGCAAAGAGATAAAATAAGAATGTGCCGCCTGTGGAGGCGGGTCAGCCCCCCTACTCTCGATACCAATCGCTATTGGATCGGATTGGGATAGTGAAATTTCGTATTTTTAAGTTACGACACCAGCGCTAATTTGGATTCATATTAGGTGAACTAAATGGCATTGAGTTTTGTATTTTTTTCAGTCAATATCCATGCAATATGAATCCATACTAGCTCTGGTGTCGTAACTTAGGAGTACGAAAATTCACAATACCAATCCGATCCAATAGCGATCGTTTTCGAGAGTAAGGGAGCTGCTCTTGCAATCTTTTTTCTATTGGTGTAGTTATAATCTTTCTTTTTCTTGTTTCAAAAATACTGTTAGACGTTGTTTATTTTATTTTACATTGAGCAATAATTACCTGTTTTTTATTAGATATTCTTTTGTATGTGTTCTGTTGCCTTGTAATCGTATTAAATGTTTTTTATGTTGTAATGGAAAATGTTCTTCTATGATAGGGTGGGCATTTTTTACCGGTTCTTCTCAGTACAAGGCTCCCGCCCCATAGTTAGGATATGGACTTAGGTACGAACCGATGGCATAGCGACAATGCGCTCAATTATTATAGCCTAAATTGAATAAACGATTTTGAATGTAAAATAAATGCGTGAGGACAAAAATCGTTTAAAGCGTTTTATGTCTTAATATTTGCAAATATAAAAATTAACTGCGTTTCTAGACGTCGCGAGAAGGGCGAGGAGGGGAGTAATCGATTGGCTAAACATCACATAAGGCACACGGTTTAATGCTAGATACTTATTTTAATCTTGTTACAACATTTGTTGGTTGGTTAAAATGTTTTTTTAAAAGCCTTCCTCATTTTTTAGTGTCGGCAAAAAATTGCCTGCTAATAACTTTCTACCGCTCTGTAAGCTAATGGCTATGGCCTCAGCCACGAACGCAAACGTCTAGCGACGCGTTAAGCGGATTTCTTGTTCACTTTGTGACCGAGTAAAAGTGGGATTTCTGAACTAGCATGGTGCTAGCATAACCCTCTTTCAAAAAAGTGTCAGCGAGGAATTGTGCTACCTCTTCAGGTTTGAGTGACTTGGGATGGAAGCTGGTTGATAAGTGCCTAATGTAGATTGGCGCCAACTTCGTTTTTAGGAGATCTTGTTCGGCTTGGGACCACATAGCAAATTTTTTTTTTTCAAAGACGGAGGCAAACGATCTGGCGCGTCACCTGATGAAGAGTAATCACCGCCGCCCATGGACACCCACAAAACCAGAGGAATCGCAGGTGCGTTGGGAAGGAATAGAAATTGTGAGAAGGGGGAGGGGGGGGGGGGATGGGCCTCCGGAACCCTCACTGGCAGGACGAAACACAACAGCACCAAGTGCCATTATTTCACGTCGGATATTCGTAAGAGGGTGGTATTACGCCGGGCGAGCCGGCCCAATGCGTGTTGCAACCTTGCAACGCAGCGCGGCTCTACCACGCAGTAATTTATCAATTTATCAAGTAATTTATCTCCCCACCCCCCATTTTTTGAGTGGTAAAGCCACGCTGCGTTGCAGCACGCATTGGGCCGGCTCGCCCGGCGTAATACCACCCTCTCACGAATATTCGGCGTGAAATAACGGCACTTGGTGCTGTTGTGTTTCGTCCGACCAGTGAGGGTTCCGGAGGCCCCTTCCCCCCCCCCTCCCCCTTCTCACAATTTCTATTCCTTCCCAACGCGCCTGCAATTCCTCTGGTTTTGTGGGTGTCCATGGGCGGCGGTGATTACTCTTCATCAGGTGACGCGCCAGCTCGTTTGCCTCCGTCTTTGAAAAAAAAAATTTGCTATGTGGTCCCAAGCCGAACAAGATCTCCTAAAAACGAACCCCCTCCTCCCAATTCCTATTCCTTCCTTAAACCTATTCCTCCCTTAAAGGCCGGCAACGCATCTGCGATTCCTCTGGTTTTGCGGGTGTCCATGGGCGGCGGTGATTACTTTGCATCAGGTGACCCGCCTGCTCGTTTGCCTCCCTCTTTTATATAAAAAAAAGCCTTAGTGCGATTGAGCGGTGTTCATAGATATAAGTCATCATCAGTCTATAAACAGCTGGGCAAACACCTTCCCACATAGACAACAGCCCGCGGGGAGATTGGGCCATTAACCCACCAGAATGCGGGTTTCGCAAACTGCCATCTACGACAACAACCGGGACTATCGGCTTTACGTGCCTTAAGAAACACGGAGAAATTAAAGTTTTTTTTATTTGGTCACCCATCTCCTGATTCGGCATTACAAAAGTGGCTCAAAAGGGTTTACGCATTTCGGTTTCCAATACAAACTTCCAAGTTGAAATTTTTGAAAATCAATGAGCTAATTTCATTTAAACTTGGCATTCTAAATTATAATACAGGGATCTAAATAGTTAGTTGAAAACATTTTTAAAAAACATTCATTAAACTGAGTTATTGCGATTTTAAACTTTCTATAATACACTTTAAATCGCCTAGCCTTAGAAAATGTATTTTATTAAAAATCAATCCACACTTGTCTGTGTCACCCGGCCGCGCTTCCTCAGCACTTCAGATTTTAAACTTTCTATAGTGGACTTTAAATCACAATAACTCAGCTAAATAAACATTTTTTTTAAATGTTTTCAACAAACTATTTAGATCCCTGTATTTTACTTTAGCGTGTAAAATTTCATTAAAATTGGCTTATTGGTTTTTAAAAATTTCGACTTGGATACTTGTATGGAAAACCGAAATGCGTAAACCCTCTAAACAAGTAAAATTGCAAACCTAGGTACGCCTTAGCCGCTGCGGCATCAAGCATGTCCTAGCTTAGCGTTAAAAACCGAAATACTAAGGCGAGGCGACTCAGTTCTTTTCATTGTTGCACCCATTCAGTGAATGTTGCTTATTTTACAAGATCGTCGCTACTAGGGGCCCGACTGTCACCTCTTAGGGTCCCCGCACACGGGCCAACGGCCACAGCCACCGACGCCGCCACGAGAAGCGAAAAGTCAAGAAGCGAGCAGCGACGATTTGTAGCGTGTGGCGGCCACCGGCGTCAACCGTGTGCAGTCCATATATTTTTATTACTTTTTTTTTATTCGGCAACGGGTAAGCGCTTGGCCTTCATCTCACCTGCTGGAAAGTGACAAAAAGGCCGAAGGTGGAAGCGCGCTATACCCGGAATCCTCAACCACTGAGGAACTGGCTATATCTTATCTCAAACTGTCGGAACACAACAATGCTATAAACATCGTTGTAATGGCGACATACTTAGATAAGATGGTGGTATCTAGCCAGGCAGACATAACAGCCCTACCACCAACCAAACCGAGCACACAAAGATGTACCCCCGCTGGGAATCGACCCGGGACATTTGGGTCTGAAACCGGTGACTTAGCCACTAGACCACTGAGGCAGTTAAAATTTAAATATAAGTAAACGACAAGAAACATGTCGGTGGCGTTGTTTTGTGGTTGTGGCCCGGTGGCCCGTGTGCGGGGACCCTTCGTGCAGTATCTGTAAGAGGACAAGGATCATAAGACCGCCGGCGGTCGCGAGACAATTGATTTTCAATTGTGTATGGTTTCACGGTGCTCAAGGGGTTAATCTTCCTATGCAAAGAATTCGCATGGTAAGATTAAAGTACCTAATACGTTGATGGTAAGACCCCAGAACGCGCTACTGCGAATTGTTCAGTAAACTTTTTAATCATAATAAAGTTTCTATTTCTCTTCGCTTCCACTAATTAAAGTGGAAGAAAATTCCATGCATCGTCAGTCGTCGTCAGTTAGAAACAGATGGAGGAAAAGGAAATTGCTTTATGATGACAATAAAAAAGTTTATTAATAAGTTGATCATATAGCACATACGTCATCGGTCTTAATCCCACACGCTGGGAACCAATACCTACACTACAACTGGCATGTGTTTTATTTTTGTTTATTTTATAAAAACATAACCTAACAGGAAACAGTACCTATACATATATAACCGTGTCGCGTGGCGGTGAAAGAATACTACCACCCCCTCTCTTCCCTTGCGTGTCGTAAAGTCGACTAACGGACTAAAGACTGCACATACATCCATAAGTATTGAGCGGCAATGGGCTCACCGCCTGTCACGCTGAGCACCTGTGCAGTCGCTATTTGGTGAAAAGTGGATTATGGTAGAAGACTGCTTTTGCGTTCCTCTTTGCCTAGTCTCTGACTAACCCTCCGGGGATAATAGTCGTAATTATATGTATGTACTGGGTGGCGCAAAAGTAATGACCCTATTTGTTTCAGCTACAACATCTTTTCTAAATTACTAGAATTAGTTTTTCATATATGAATATTTAAGCCATGAAATTTCATCGCATTACTATTTGAAGATGATGAGGTCTTAAATGGTGACCTCTTAAGAGTTGATGCACATTTGAGCCCTATTTATGACATTTACCATAACTTGCCGTAACACTTCCTGCGATATGTTCCTTATTTCCTGATGAATGTTTTCTTTTAGGGCTGCGAGAGTCTGTGGCTTATTCACATAAAACACAGATTTCAAATAACCTCAAAGAAAGAAGTCGGGACAGGTGAGATCGGGTGATCTTGCAGGCCTGGGTAAATCGCCAAAACGAGAGATAACACGGCCTGGAAAAGTGTCCCTCACTAAGTACATAGAGTCGCGTGCTGTGTGTGCTATGGCGCCGTCTTGTCGGAACCAGATATGCTCCAGCCCAATTCATCCAAACTGGGTATCAAGAACTCACGTAACATGGTTCTGTAGCGCTCCCCAGTGACTGTTATCGCATTGCCTGCAGCATCTACGAAAAAATACGGTCCGATCACTCTATCAGCACAGACGCAACACCATACTGTAATTTATAGAGGGTATAAAAGTGTTTCTTGAATGCGCAGATTTTCAGAGCCCCAGAAATTAGTATTTTGCTTATTGACATGCCCTGAAAGATGAAAATGCGCTTCGTCACTCATAATCAATTTTGAAGAAAAATCATCCTCTTCAAGGTTGAGGTTCATGACGCGCTGGCTGTACTCTAGACGAGCTCGGTGGTCAGTAGGCAACAGCTGTTGAGTCATCTGAGTTTTATATGGAAACATCTTCAAGTCCTTGACCAAAATACACTGCAGGGTCAGCCTGGAAATTCTCAATTGCGAGGCACGTCCCCATGTTGAAGTTTCTGGACACTCTTCCACATCTTGGCGCACAGCATCAATATTTTCGGCTGAACGGCCTGTTCTTGGTCTGCCAGACCTAGGTCTGTCCAATGTTGAGCCAGTTGCTTCGAGGCGTGTGGCAAAGCGTCGAATTGTGCGACCAATCGGTGCCGGACGGTGGGGAAATCGTCGACGAAATTCACGTTGTGTTTTTATCACAGACGAATTATTCCTTAAAAACATTGACACGATTATTCCACGTTCTTGGGGAGTAAAACGGTCCAAGATTATTTTTAGTGAAGTTTACATTTATTTACTACGAAAGTTGAAATATCAAAATGACAGGAGATGTCATATAAAAAAAAATTAAGTGATTTCTATAGTGCCAGTACTTTTGCGCCACCCAGTATTATGCATCTAGTTTTGTATGTGATCGTAGGTTAAACCTGTCTTTTCTAAAATAGTTTGATAGTGAACATTATGTCTGTCCGGCACTCAGTGAATAGAAAACAAAGACGAAGTGCGTCTAACCCGTGATAAGTGGTAAGTGCTGGGTACTCCTTATCGCGTCAATAACTCGCTTAGATCGCTTAGAGCGCTTATCGAGTACAATGTGGGCCTTTTGTGCCCTATCCCATGCATTAAAGGGTTTATAGTATCTTATACATTATAGGAATTCGGGTTTCATCCCTTGCTATTATGATGTTTTTTGTCTTTATATTGCGAAGGGTACTGTTTGTTGGATTGGCGTACAGATTTTAATGAAATGTTAGTACTTTAGACGGATAGATAATAGTACTTTTATTACGGTTAAGCATTAAACGTTTATGCATTATACACTTTAGATTATGTTTAAAATGCTTTGACTTTGACTCTTGGTAAGTAATAGTTTCACTATAGTTGGTCGCAAATGAAGTGGAAATAATTGTGTGTGTAAAGGAGTTTATTGTTGTACACATCAAGCAAAAAAAAATTCTACATATCCAACTCTCGGTCACCATACGGTCAGCAGATTTTTGTCAAGGTATAAATGAATTATGTGGCATTCCCTATAATTTTCATTTATATTTCATGGTGTTTGTTTGAACTTTATAATATTACTATGGTTTTAAAACCAGACCCAAAATATCCACATTTGATGCAACGACCTCTAAACATACAGAATTGAATCCAAGACGCCTGGAAGCTGTTAAAAATACCATATAAAAATATTCTAAAAATAAAAAAAATACTGTAGCTCTGTACGTACGTTAGGGACTCAATAATAATTCTTGTCATAATACAAACAGCGCCGTATCCATATCGCGTTAAGCTTCACTTTCAAAGCCAAGTTAAATCCCTACCGAAGCATTTTCTTTCTGTTTTCCGTGTTACAGTGCAATTTTGTTTGTTATTCTTTACCCCCCCTCCCCAATGACATTTTTTAATGTTGACTTACTCCAAGAGGTATAGCTTCCTTTTTCGCCCTTTGTTTTAACTAGTAACGACTAACGATACATAAAATTTCTTCCTTTATAGATTATCATCAGCCTATAAAAAGGCCTACTGCTGGGCTCAGGACTTCCCACATACAGGGTGTAAAAAGACCCTTACCGAAGCCGAAACAACCATAAGCGGAAATAATTGATGGAAAACCACTTTTATTTTTAGATATTGTAGAACAGCTGTTTTCTGCAGCACGCAATGTAATACGCGCAAAGACTTTTCAACGGTTTCTGCTAAATAAAGTTTAGTAAGTCGCATATTAAAATTGTTATAGCAAAAAATTTAAAAAAATCTTCGTTACTATTATCTACTGTTCCCAAATCTCAGATATGGTCCAGTACAGAAGAATGTTCGGTAATCATGGACCTGAATGCGTGGCTCTCGGCTTCGTTACGGGTCTTTTTATACCCTGTAGTGCTTACACTGTAAACAACAGCGCGTGGCGAGATGGGCCCGTAACCTGTTAACCACCACGCTGCCCCAAAAGGGTTGGTGGGTCTTAACGACTGCCATTTTACGGCAACAAACTGTACTTACGGCTTTACGTATTTTCCGAAAAGAAAAAATTTAAAGAAGAATTGTATAACCGCTTTGCGTAGCGGTTAAAGAATACTACCAGGAGGTGGTAGTCACCCCACGTCTCTTGACTTAGGTGTCGTAGAAGGCGACTAACGGGTTAAAGACTGCACATACATCGAACAGCAGAGCGGCGATGGGCTCACCGCCTGTCACGCTGAGCACATGTGCAGTTGCTATTTGGTGAAAAGTGGGCTATGGTAGAGGACTGCTTTTCCTGTCCTCATTGCCTAGTCTCTGAACTACCCTTCGGGGATAATAGTCGTGATTATATATGTATGTATGTTTGTATATAGGTTTTGTTTATGTATAATGTTGGTTATATGATGATTGAAGATGTGATTGTAAAATTCCTTTGTAATCTTCAACTGGCTATCTTATCTCTTATGAGCGCCAATCGATTCCCCGTCGGCGTCGTAAGATATATGTATAAAAAGTATCTGAGAGCTGAGTGTAAGTTTGTAAATGTGCAAACGTTACTATCGCGTTTGAGTTAAAATCTGACAGATAGATCTTAATGTTAAGTAAATAAGATCGAGAATCAAATTCCTTAACTCAAACGCGATGGTAACATTTGCACATTTACAAACTTACACTCAGGTCTCTGATTACTTCTTTCTTTCAGAGGACGATCGTAAATATAAATGTATGGTACAATCATCATCAAATTGATTGAAACATGCCGATTGGTACAATAACAAGTTTTTAGTTTCTTTGTGTTTGACTTAATAATAACTTCTTATCATCTTCTCATAATATCTTTTTTCCACCAATAAAGATATTCTGATTCTGATTCTAAGTGTAATTTCTTGTGCAATAAAATATTAAATAAATAACAATATAATTGTTAGTCAAAAACATACTTTAATCCCAAGCAGTAACATTCATTTTTATCTGAAACTCGAACGTGCGTGCAGCGTGCTGAGGAAGCGCGGCCGGGTGACACAGACAAGTGTAGATTGATTTTTAATAAAATACATTTTCTAAGGCTTTTTTTGCTAAGTATTGTCACTTAAACGTACTTAATTTAAAACTCAAATAAAAAGATAACTATTTAAAAACTTCTTATTATAAGTAAGTATACGGTTTTTTTCTTTGTCCCGCTTTCGACGAAAGAATCCCGCTTTTTTAACTCTAAAAGTTTAAAAATCCCGATTAGTCAAAAAAAAATGTGGCAACACGGCAAGATTGGGCCATGGCCCACCACGCTGGCCCAATACGCGTTGGGTTTTAACGACTTCCATCTTACGACAACAACCGAGATCAACCAAAGGCTTTAAGGCGAGGTATTCCGAGCGCTTCTCTCTCGCTCTCTCGACGGTACGAGACGGTACGGGACGGGCATAGCAGCGAAGCGGCGCAAATAGACGCGATTTACAGGCTTTTTGCCTTTACAGTAAAAAAAGTGAATTAAAAAATAAGTGTCTTTTGCATTCACTAGATAATTAAAAGTCTCTTCTATTGGTAAAAAATTAAGTCATTTATTAATAGATTATCTGACTTACCTACAGCTCTTTAAAATGTTCAACAGAGCTAGCTATCTTTGAATTTTTTTTCTATCGAGTGAAGTATTACCAATCGCATTTCTGTCTTTAGGATTCATTAGAAATATCTTCAACTATATTATATAGGTATGAATTTTAGAACTGTAACTATGTTGTAAGTCACTTGCTTCTTTCAAATCCAAACTGCATTCGCATCTTTTGGCTAGGTCCTAGTATGCAACAACAGTTATTATATTTTAAGTGTTTTATTATATTACTAGTATAATATATGTATACAAATATATATTTATCTATATATTTTTATAATATAGGTACCTAGGTATCAGTATTTTATGTTTATCTAATTAATTTTTGAATGTTAGGTATTAAGTATTTGAATTCTGTTTTTATTTTTTTTATTTTTATCTCATATTTGCTTCTTCTGGTGCACTGCCTGTCGCTCTTTTTCTGATGTCCTATACCTCAAAGGTTGTCTGGAAGAGATCGCTTTAAGCGATAAGACCGCCTTTGCCCACATTAGCTTTTTTCTTTTTTAATGCTTACTGTTTGTACTTTTCTTTATTTTTGTGTGTGCAATAAAGGGTTGTATCTATCTATCTATATATCTATCTATCTATCTATCTATCTATGTTTTATATTGGTGGCGGTTTGACGACCTCCTTCACCGTACACCGGTTTTCATGGTGTCGCCATCTCTGAGGTCCCGGGTTCGATCCTCGGTCGGGTCAATTTAGAAACTATTGTTTTTCTAAATTTTCTTGGGTCTGGGTGTTTTCTATGTACAATAAGTATGTATTTAATTATTTTAAGTATGTTTATCCGCTGTCTAGTAACCATTTAACGAGTTTCTTCGAAGCTTCTCTTGGGCTAGATAATTGGTGTGATTGTAGAAAAGTTTGATTTTGATTTGATTTCAATCAATCAAAATTGTTGAAAACGGGAAAAGAGCGCCTTAAGTGCCTTCCGAAGCACGGAACAGCTCGAGATGTTTGTTAATTTGGTCACCCATCCAGTGACTATTGCGAAAGTTGCTTCACTGGAAAGATCGCGAGCCGAACCCTTCTTATCATTAATCTTCCTTAACCAAATATAATCTTATGTTATCTGAGTGAGGTCTCCCTCTCGCAGTTAGCACGTCGACCTATTAGGATCTTTAGTACCTAACATAATATTTAGATATACAAAAGGGCAACGCTGCCAGCCATTTAGGGACTTTGCCGCACAGCAGCGGTTCTCTTAGAGATATTTTTTATTAATATACTTAAGATATTTTAGGTTTTTAATTTTTAAGTTATTTAGTTTTAGTTTATCATGGTTTGTTGTTTTCTTGTCTTGTTTAAGAATAAATAATTTGTATATGTTACCGGCAATATAATTCAGGTATTCTATACAATACCTTGGCAATGTATAGATACCGGGGGCGTCCAGGCAATGTATGAAGTATTAAGCATATTTTTGTCCATTACATACTTTACCTAGGTGATGTATAAAATTCCTAGGGATTGTATAGAGTACCTGCTGGTCCACCGGCAATGTGTGAAATAAATAGCTTTTTGTCTATATTTATCAATGTTAATTAGCAGCCTACCTATAAAATAACAAAATAATAGTTAAAAACAACTAATAAAATTAACAATTAGGATGCTCACGACTCACGACTTTTACCTACCCTACGATCACATAAAGCTTATTTATTCCCAAAGGGTTAATTGAATAGTTAGTCATTGGGAACCGCAAAAGCAGTCCACTGCCAGTCCACGTTTTACCAAATTGCAACCGCACATGTGTCTTTAGTCTGTTAGTCGCCTTTTACCACACCCAACGGAAGGTAGAGGTTGGTGTATTTTTGTAGCGGGCCGCTTTACCACACGGCTCGTCGCGCTGGGATACTTCTTCTTCTTCTCTTCGTCTTATGCGCAAAAGAAAAATATATAAACATCAATGTTGCATCGATACACGCCGCCGACTGTACAACAATATCCGGTCTGTCGAAGTCCGAATCCAAATAGCTTATTACGAGGAACGAAGTATCAAACAAATCCGCGTACAGAGTTGTTTGTTTGACTTCCTTCGTATCGTGTATTTCTTTCGTCAATTATCATCTGGCGTTAGCATACGTATTCGGCAAATTCGGCAACTAATTATAAATAGAAAGTCAGTTGACCGTGTCGCGTAACGGTGAAAGAATACTACCACCCACTCTGCCCTAGGGTGTCTTAAATTTGTTGAAAAGTGGACTATGGTAGAGGACTTAGCTGTCCTCATTGCCTACGAACCTTTCGGGGATAATAGTTGTGTATGTGCGTGTGCGTGTGCGTGTGTGTGTGTGTGTATATGTGTGTGTGTAAGTCTGTAATAGGGTTGCCAGTTGCTGCCCGTACCTACTATAAAATAGTTTTATGTACTATATTTACGTAAAACTGATTGTTACTGGCTCGTAACTGGTTATGAGTACTTATGAGACTAAAAAAACTGGTACCTATTGAATTTGAGACACAAAAAATACTTTTATAAGGACCAATAAATAAATACTCTTTTTTTATGCTATTAACTTATTTTTATTCTAACAAAATAAAAAATTCTTTATTCATCCTTAACAAAAGGGCGGAAAAGTATTTGACTTGACAAGAGTTCAAGATACAGTGGATTAGTTCGCTTGCTAATCAGACCGTCTGACTTGTAGAACACTTGCTAATTAGAATAGCTGCTTCTTAGACCAGTTGTTAATTAGACCAGTTGCTTTTTAGCCCAGTTGCTACTTAGACCAGCTGCTTTTTTAGACGAGATGATACTACCCCAAAAAAGATGGCAACCCTAGTCTGTAAAGACTGAAATCATTTCACATTGTTTTTGTCATGCACATTGAGCTGTGTAGTCGGCTCATTATTAAAAGAATACAACCAAACCATCTCTTCCCTTGGGTGTCGTAAAAGGCTACAACGCCTGCACATAAATACTGTACATACATCTAGTCTAAGATCGAGTATAGAACGACCTTCACCGGGACGGTTAATGGATGAAAAGTATTTTTCACTCCTCTTGCTCAAAAAGACCGTCATTGTAGCGTTCTAGAGCGGGGCTAAAATAGCTTTTCTCGCCCTAGGGGAAAAAGTAATTTTTTTTTTTAAATTTTTGTCTTTCACATGACAATGAGCCTACAAAAACGAAAGAGTATTTAGTCTTACGTGGAATAATCATGAATAAAGACTCGACTTATTACTGTTTACTTAGATCAACAACTTTTTTGAGATAGTTATTATTAAAGGTTATGGTAAAATTAGTAATCATTTGAATCTATGGACAACACAGACCACGCTTCAGCAAGAAAAAACTGCACAGTCTGCACATGTGCTTAGGTGGTGAGCCTTTAGCCCGTTAGTCGCTTTTACGACACCCAAGGGAAGAGAGAGGTTGGTAGTATTAATTTGATGAGCCCATCGTCGCTCTATGCTGTTGGATGTATGTGCAGTCTTTAGTCCGTTAGTCTCCTTTTACCAAATCGAAGAAAAGTGAAGGGTTGGTAATATTATTTTGATGAGCCCATCGCCGCTCTATGCTGTTGGATGTATGTGCAGTCTTTAGTCCGTTAGTCCCCTTTTACCAAATCGAAGAAAAGTGAAGGGTTGGTAATATTATTTTGATGAGCCCATCGCCGCTCTATGCTGTTGGATGTATGAGCAGTCTTTAGTCCATTAGTCGCCTTTTACGACACCGAAGAGAAGGGAGAGGTTGGTAGTATTAATTTGATGATCCCATCGTCGCTCTATGCTATTGGATGTACGTGCAGTCATTAGTCCGTTAGTCGCCTTTGACGACACCCAAGGGAAGAGATGGAAAGACTGCACATATCTACTATCCAACAGCATAGAGCGGCGATGGGCTCATCAAAATAATACTACCAACCATTCTCTTCCCTTAGGTGTCGTTAAAGCAACTAACGGGTTAATTTTAAATAAAATAAACCAATTCATATTGTATTGGATTGTTTTATTTTCTCGCATTCGTAGTGAAAAGCAGAGTGTAACACTCGGCGCTAAAAACCCATTAAAACTCGGTTTCTATTTACTCCCTCGCTAAAGCTCGGGAGTAAAACTACCTCGTATATAATGGGTCATTTTAGCCCCTTGTATAACAATCTACTATTTCACTCCTCTTGCTCAAAAAGACCGTCATTGTAGCGTTCTAGAGCGGGGCTAAAATAGCTTTTCTTGCCCTAGGGGAAAAAGTAATTTTTTTTTAAATTTTTGTCCGTCACATGACAATGAGCCTACAAAAACGAAAAAGTATTTAGTGTTGTAGAATAATCATGAATAAAGACTCGACTTATTACTGTTTACTTAGATCAACAACTTTTTTGAAATAGTTATTATTAATGTTTATGGTAAAATTAGTAATCATTTGAATCTATGGACAACACAGACCACGCTTCAGCAAGAAAAAACTGCACAGTCTGCACATGTGCTTAAATGGTGAGCCTTTAGCCCTTTAGTCGCTTATACGACACCCAAGGGAAGAGAGGGGTTGGTAGTATTATTTTGATGAGCCCATCGCCGCTCTATGCCGTTGCAGGTATGTAGTCTTTAGTCCATTAGTCGCCTTTTACGAGACCCAAGGGAAGGGAGGGGTTGGTAGTATTATTTTGATGAGCCCATCGCCGCTCTATGCTGTTGGATGTATGAGCAGTCTTTAGTCCATTAGTCGCCTTTTACGACACCGAAGAAAAGTGAAGGGTCGGTAATATTATTTTGATGAGCCCATCGCCGCTCTATGCTGTTGGATGTATGTGCAGTCTGTAGTCCGTTAGTCCCCTTTTACGACATCGAAGAAAAGTGAAGGGTCGGTAATATTATTTTGAGTAGCCCATCGCCGCTCTATGCTGTTGGATGTATGTGCAGTCTGTAGTCCGTTAGTCGCCTTTTACGACATCCAAGGAAAGAAAGGGGTTGTTAGTATTATTTTGATGAGCCCATCGCCGCTCTATGCTGTTGGATGTATGCACAGTCTTTAGTCCGTTAGTCGCCTTTTACGACACCGACACCGAAGGAAAGAGAGGGGTTGGTAGTATTATTTTGATGAGCCCATCGCCGCTCTATGCTGTAGGATGTATGTGCAGTCATAAGTCCGTTAGTCGCCTTTGACGATACCCAAGGGAAGAGATGGAAAGACTGCACAAACCTACTATCCAACAGCAAGGAGCGGCGATGGACTCATCAAAATAATACTACCAACCATTCTCTTCCGTTGGGTGTCGTTAAAGCAACTAACGGGTTAATTTTTAATAAAATAAACCAATTCATATTGTATTGGATTGTTTTATTTTTTCGCATTCGTAGTGAAAAGCAGAGTGTAACACACGGCGCTAAAAACCCATTAAAACTCGGTTTCTATTTACTCCCTCGCTAAAGCTCGGGAGTAAAACTACCTCGTATATAATGGGTCATTTTAGCCCCTTGTATAACAATCTACTATTTCATCCATTAACCGGCCTGGTGAAGGTCGTTGTATACTCGGATCCTCTACTAACCCAACAGCATAGATAGAGCGGAGCAGAGATCATGTCACCCAGAAGTTAAGTAATGATAAGACCGAATATGGAAGCGAAAAAGAGAAAATGGAATTATAAAAGTTAGTTAAGTTGTTATGTGTTATGTTAGTTTTGCAACGCCCTAACCGGGTATGTAACAGGCCATCATAATTTTTTTATAATTACTGTATTGTATGATAGTGATATTGGAAATATAAGTGCAATAAATAAATAAAAATACTTTACCCGGAATGCTCAACTGCTGAGGAGCTGGCTGTCTCATAATATCTAACTGCTGGAACACAACAATGCTCACCATCACACGTTTTCCCTTCTTCCTATGATATGGGGTCTTTCAATTGAGGCGTGAGGAGGCAGAGTGAGGGTGACTGATGCTACGTCTCTGACGCTGCACCAGTTGTCCTCGCGCCTGGACTTAACTTCTACTTAACATCTGGTGGATAAGAGTCATTTACGTGGCTTCAATAAAAAAATGTCACAATCAATGATGATGACGACCTCCGTGGTCGACTAGTTAGCGCGCCGGGTCTGGCATCGCGCCATCTCTGAGGTCCCGGGTTCAATTCCCGGTCGAGACAATTTAAAGAAAACTGTTTTTCTAAATTGATTTCGGGTCTGGGTGTTTTTCTGTGTTCATGTATATTTATCCGTTATCTAGTTTAACCATATTAACGAGTTTCAATAGAGGCTGACCTTGGGCTAGATAATTGGTTTTAGCGCAGGTAAAACAAAAAAAATATGATGCTATTGGCACCAGCCTTTAGGTAAGATGGTGGTAGCTAGGCGGGCTTAACAAGCTCTACAACCAAACAAACCAAGTGCACAAGGAAGTACCCTCCGCTGGGAATCAAACCCCGGTAACTTCTAGGTTTAAAACCATTAGCTACTAGACCACAGAAGCGGTTTAAAAAGCGGTTTCGTCGCGTGAATATTTGCACATCGTACTTATACGATAGAATATGCTGGTTAACATTATTCTAAAAACATTTTTTGTGCCATATTTGAGCAAATAAATATTTGACTGATTAACTGATTCATCACTAACAGTGGCAAATGTCATTAAATGTTTACTAGAAAAAAACAACCAGTCCCAGGAAAACTCGAAGGGAATCGAACCCATGACCTTTGGATTGCCGGTCCACTGCTCTAACTGCTAAGCTACCGAGACCCCAGAAGACTCGTTTGAATTTTTTTTGTAGTAGTTTGTGATTTTTTTTTCTTGTAAAAAATTTATCCTATTCTATATTAAAGCATTGTGAATGCAAAAATTTCAATAATAAAGATAAAATATATCATTAAGTTTTGAATTTAGTTCACTCAATATCCGCGCAATATGAATCCAAATTAGCGCTGGTGTCGTAACTCAAGAGTACAAAACTTCACAATCCCATCTCGATCGATCGGAATCGGTTTCAACAGTTTCAAGAGTAATCATGCTGACCACATCAGGAAGCGTGCCTTCGCCGCATTATGTCAACATCGCATATTCTGGTGTCACCCGCCGCCGTGACGCGGCGATTAGCACCGGCCTCGATTGGTGTTTGCTGACGAGCTGCGTCTCCTATGAGCTATGAGCACATTGCGCTGTTTTTCTTTCTCACCGAATAATGCTATTTTTGTCACGCCAAAACTTCTCGTTGGTTTTGGTTTATTTCCACTATGTTCGCCTGGGACAAAAATGAACAAAATGGAACTTATGGTGTTATTATTTTTCTTTGGAATTAAACATATAGATTCGAAACAATTTGTGAAATTTGTTGGGTTTTTTCTCAATTGCAGTGTCCTCCGCATAGATATAAACAAAAGAAGAAGATACGTTATTCGCGTACACCAATGTGGGTGCGCCAAAGTTCACCTAAATTTTCAACTCTTATAATTGGAACTCCGAAAATGTTCCTAACATTTTTCATCCTAACAATCACAATTCCTAACTACTCTGTTTCTATGTTCATATTTCCGAATCATTCAACATCATAATGTCAGTAGCAATAAATATCTATTACACTATTATGTGTTTTCCTATTATTTTCTCAACATAACCGTCTTTTACACTATTATTCAAATGATTGAGGATACTAGCTGCCCTACTCCTGTAGGTCACGTGATAGGTTAGAAATTTAAGACAATCGCGAAGCGCAGTGTAGCGATTGTCTTGAATTTCGAGGTTATTTTTTTTTATTAGACAACAGAAATACTAGATGCCCTACTCCTGTAGGTCACTGTTGTATTTTCTTTTAATATGAGTAAAAATATTATGAAAATCATGTTTAGGGATAAAAGCGTTATGAAAAACAACAGTAGGAATTACAATTTTCGGAAACACGAGTGTTATGAGGGTAGTTCTTCAAGGACCTTTTTTTGGCGGTCACACGCTTGTTTTTTCTAACCTATTGTAAATAAAGCTTCACGATCAATACCAAATTTTTCTCTATTTACGAGTATATATCTATGTAGTTTTATAAAAAAATTGTAGTATTTATTGTATTACATTTTTAATTAATTTTTAAAGGTCGGAATCGGGAGTAAAGACGCTGTTTTTCGAGTGTCACACTCTATCCGCGCTTGGTACAATCTTTAATAACTTCTTAGTCTGCAAAGCTTTAAGAATGTTATATATCTCAAAATAATCGTATTTAACCCATGTACAATAATGCTAAATACAAAAAAAAATGTCGTGTAAATTAAAAAAATTAGAGTGCATTTTGTCTCTGTCACACGTTTTAGCGATTTTGTGAGTGCGTGTCCTAAATGGCTCATATCTTTGAATAGTGCCTACATATAACTACAAGTTTTAGCCGCGCCGATACTCAGACATGCTCCGCATCTCTGGAGGATGAGCGTGCTGCTCGTTGCTTTGCTACAAATAAATAATCGGTACGATAATCTTAAAAAAAATTCTAACAAGCAGGAGCAAGCAACTTTCATGGTCATATATACAGAGTAAAGAAAACTTGTTCGAAATTCACAATATACTTTATCAATAACACCAGTCATGGAGATTGTTTATATGTATTTCGTGTTTGGATAAGTTTATAAATACGACATAATTATATCTCTGAATATGTTAAATATCGTAATTTTCGTGGCAACGAAAATTATGTTTTTATTATTATTACCTTTTTCAAAAACTGATTAAATAGAGTGATTTTCGGCAGTTAATTTAATCTTGATATCATTAGTTATGCTATAATCAGCAGAATTTGTCGCCATTACCTTACACCGTGTTCTTTGATATTTTTTAAAATTTTAATTGCTTATTCTTTATGTGTATAGTCATTATTTTCGCTTATTAAAAATGCGAACTTTATTAAAAAATATTAACAAAACCTCATGGTTTATTGATTTGATTAGTGGATATTTTGATGTAAGTACATAATAATGCCTAATAGTTTGTTTTGACTGAAGTTTTTTGGCCACCTACTTTAATGGACGTGCCGACATAAACTACATTGAAACTTAGTGTATTTTGCGACTGGAAAGAGTGGTTTAAGCAAAACATGTTGATATTACAATTTTGTCATTATGACTTTCAGGATACTCTTTTTAAACATACGTTTAAGTGTTAAAGAAGTATGAAGTACATTTATATAAAACAAGAAAATATTACCCAGTAAAGTTTATTATATGTGATAAAAATAGCTTGAATCACGCCAAAAAAAATGTACAAAAATTGTACTAAGTTATTTTGTGGATTGATTTACAGTTAATGACTTGATGTGGGATAAAATGTTTACTAAAAAATATACCAATCTCAGGAAAGCTCGAATGGGATGGAATGGGACTTTGTGGTTAAGAACATCAATCGATCTCAAAGACGGAGTTAATTATTTAAAAAGGATGATTTATTTTAGGAATAATGTCGTTATTTACAAACTTTTACTTCATAAGTTAAATATATAAGTTTGAGATATAATATAACTGAAAATAAAACAATGCATATGTTTCAAAACTTTTTTTAACCGTGCCAAACTAGAATTGGTACTGGTTTCCAGTATTTGCACATAATATCGGCCGGATAACATGATTTTAGCTAAAATTGGTTCATAATCTATAATTTAGAATAAAATTTTGGTAGCAGGAAGTTCGTTCGTAATTTTCGTGGTCTCCGCCGTAACTTTCATGGGCACCAAAATTTCAAAATTAAATATCTCATTAAATAATATACTAATTAACATGTAACATAGATACTTAATCTTATTTTTACGTCTTCTTTAATGTAATAATTTTATATTTTTTTAAACTTGTTTTGTAATTTCGCCAGTAGTACTCTACAAATTGTATGAATAAAAACTTTAGGAAGAGTGATCATCCGGATTACAAATCGGTAGGAAGAACAATTTCGGGTAAAGAACTTTAGGTGAGCCAATATGGACCCACCAATGTACACCAAAACTGTAATATTTTCTTACTAGAAAATACTTATTAGGACATTTTTGAGTGACGAATATCATTGATTGTCGTGATAGTGTCATTTTGACGCGCGTCATCGCCGTCGTGGGATTTCGCGGAACCTGTTGACCCGCTCGCGTAGCATTGTAACCTTAGACAAAGAAGAATTCTCTGTCGACGGTTGTAATTCATCGCTCTGTCTCACTCGCTTGATTGACACTTACTAGCTGTCTTACTGCAATGTCATCATATCATTGACGGCCGGGTGATCGAGTGTTCAGCGACCCTGACTGCGCAACCCACGGTCCCGGGTTTGAATTCCGGTAGGGGTAAATGTTTGTGTAGTGGGCACGAGCATTTGTGACCGAGTCATTGATGTTTATTAGTATTTATGTATGTTTATCCGTTATTCAGTCACCATACTCGTAGTTCGGGCTATGCTTAGTTTGAGGCTGAATGATTGGTGTGACAGTTGTGAAATTTATTTTTTTATTTAATGTATGTAGTTGAGACAAGGTACTGATAGACATGCTACTAAATAAGTATGCTTATTACAAGCGTATACGTAATAAGCATGCTAATTACTAGCAACGCTTTGACACACATACTACGACGTAGCAATTGCTCAATAGTGGCATGCTTTCGTGCTAGTAATGAGCATGTCTATCGGTACCTTAATAAGACTATTTTTTGATTCGTACTACTAAGGGCATTCTGTATCTTCCTTTTTTGCTTATATCTGTGGTTCTTCCATACAAATAAGTTTTCTTTACATTGTATACGAAGGACCACAGCGGTATTATATATCTATTACCAAATATCCTGCATGGATGCACCTATGTATGTATGCATGCATCTTTTAAAAATGTGACGGTGGAAAATAAAACAAAAGAAGTAGCCAATGGAACTCTGAGGTTGCTCTGCACGCCCCCTTCGGAAACTGGCGTGATTTAAGTACCTATTATATACCTATACTCGTATACACACGAGAGCACAGAATAAATAATAGTACTACGTACGAGAGCAATGAATCCGGGTCACTTAAAAAAACCTATAAATCTCGGAAACTAAGAATGCTAGCTTAATGAAATAAATTGTGTTTAATAGACAATTAATACTTACTCCATAAAAATTAAAGTTATAAAAAGAGAACCGGCACTTTGCATAGAAATAATGCTTAACTTGTATACAATAGAATTTGATCATAAAATAAAGCTAATATTATGTGCTACCTAAACCAAGTTTTGTCTTATTTTTATCGAATCGTGGATAAGTCAATAATTAAATATTAATAATTAAATCGTTATTTAATTATTAATATTTTTAATATGGAAACACTAAACTCTTCAAAAACAGACATGTTACTTTAAGAATGTCTAACGTGGCTCCATAAACCATAATTCTTTTGCTTTTAAGAAAGGAAAATGTCAACAATGCCATCACGTCATGTTTGATTTGACAGTTAGCGGCTGTCATTTGTCAATAACTGACATTTTTTGACAGAAATTGCAAGATATTTATTGAATTACAGATTTAAAAATTAAAAAAGTATACATCTTAAGCATAAAACGCCGGGTCTCCTTTATGAGTCAATTCATTTTATTTACAAAAAATTACGGAAAGAAAAAAAACTGCAGATCTCGCCTTAAAACAAAAATTGGAAACATGACATTTTTGAACAAAATTACGATTTTCTTGAATTTTAATACTTTGTATTGCCTCCTTGTGTTTCCATTAAGTACTGCCTGCGTTTACGCGGTTTGGCATGCTGTAGGTAAACCAAGTTCCTTAAAGTTTTCCTTTTTCAAATTTGATTTTTTTTATGATTTAAGGAAGTAACTTTATAATAACTAAGAAGTTTTAATACCTTAATTTAAGGAGTATTGAATTGTCTGTTAAACACAATTTATTTCACTAAGCAAGCATTCTTAGTTTCCGACATAGAATAATATGCTTTATTTTTTATTCTGAGGTTTCCGAGATAGGTACTTCTTCTTCTAGGTTTCTTTAATAGGTTTGTTTAAGTGACCCGGATTCATTGCTCATAAGAAAGTGAAGAGACTCTACAAAGCAGTTTGCAATCGAACCTTATGTGATAATAGACATTTCATAAACATAGACCAAAAAAAAATTTTAACATAGGCGTTACATTTTCTTATAAAATAATTGCTATTGTTGTCATTCTAACCCGGCTTTGAGCATGTTTTTGCCGGTACTTTCCATTTCGCTACTGTCCACAATGTTATAGTGTGGCCTAAGTAAACAGTTGCCCTACATAAATAGCTGTTAAACTGCTTAAAACATATCGCACTGTTATTTTAACAACCCTCGTGACCTAGCGGTTAGTTCGACCACCGGGCAAAGGTAAAATTTCCAGTGAGCGGAAGGAGGGGGTCATGGTTGTATTCACTTTTATTTACGGTACGGTTTGCTTTTAGTTCCCCGATATAAGACAGATAGGCCACCGTGTTATCGAACAGCCGGTGTAAATAACCTACATATCCTATCTGTAGTTTAGGTCTATATTGGATCGCCGAATTTTTTGTACTCCAATAATTGTCAATGGCATACAAACCATAAGCCTCAATTTTTTCGCACAATTTTTTTTCCTAAAAGTGTTAGTTAAGCCTATTTTTACTACGCCTCTTTTACTTTTTTACTTCGGAAAAAAAACACTTTATCGCCGTATTTAAACTTCCCAATTGCGACATTAGGCGGAACCACAGAATAAATAATAGTACTACGCGGAACCATTCATAATCGCTACTATTTACAATTACTAAATAGCACAAAGTTAAAACAAGCAAGCATGCAGCATGCTGAACTGCGTATGACCTACAGGAGTAGGGCAGTTAGTATTTCTGTCTAACAAAAAAAAATCTCTAAATTCAAGACAATCGCTACGCTGCTCTTCGCGATTGTCTTAAATTTCTAACCTATCACGTGACCAACAGAAGTAGGGCAGCTAGTATTTCTGTTGTATATTAAAAAAATAACCTCGAAATTCAAGACAATCGCTACACTGCACTTCGCGATTGTCTTAAATTTCTAACCTATCACGTGACCTACATGGGTAGGGCAACTAGTATTTCTGTTGTCTAATAAAAAAAAATAAAGTTTGAACTTACTTAATAATAATAATAATAAATTTGTGCTTTCAACACTACAGCGTAATCTTCGTAATTCCGAAAGAAAGTTATGCCGATACATTTTAGTTCATTTAATATTAGGAATTCTAAGATTAGGGTTTTAAATTTTTAGGCAAAACTAATAATAGTGCGAAAACAACTGTTAGGCTAGACAATTATTGGTCGTTAAAAGTTTAGGCCAACATAGTTCGGCCTTATGAAATTAGAACTAATAATTTTAGGCGAACCGAAGGGCACCCCTGTCGTTTTACCTACTCGTCGAATTTCTATCTGTAAATAGGCAAAACAACACAAGTTATACAATTAAATTGGCTCTAATGTATATTTAATTAATAACTTCTATTTTTTGTTTCATTATTCACATTCACATGCCCTGTATTGGAAAAATAGACTGTGAATGATATGACTAGACTATCTTTTTACTTACTCTATCAGTGATCAAGTTATTTCATAACCGTATCGCGTAGCGGTAAAAGAACCACCCCCTCTCTTCCCTTGGGTGTTGTAAAAGGCGACTAACGGACTAAAGACTGCACATACAACCAACAGCTTAGAGAGGCGATGGGCTCACCACCTAGTCACGCTGAGCGCATGTGCAGTCGCTATTTGGTGAAAGTGGACTATGGCAGGGGACTGCTGTTGCTGTACTCATTGCCTAGTCTCTGACTAACCCTTCGGGGATAATAGTCGAAATTATATGTATGTATGTAAGTTATTTCATTTCATTTAAAAAAATAGCTAGGTATTCATTTTGGGCATAACTCTGTCGCTATAATAACAATGCTAGTAAGCATTGTTGTGCTCAATTAGAGATAAGAGTACCAGTTCCTCAATAGTGAAGATTTTCTGAAGTGCTCTAAGACCTTCGAGGTTATCGTCACTACCATCAGGTGAGATCAAGGTTCCCCGTTCTAAAAAAGCTCTTTTCACTATATCGTACTGTTTTGACGTAACTCAGAAAATCTTCCAACAGGTTAGGTTATTTGTTGAGATAGATACCATTCTGTTCAGCGGTGTTGTTTATATGTTTAGGCAGATCTGCTGGCGCTCTTTGCTTTATGATATTATGAGCTACTCAATCTCTCTCCGTCATTACGTGTTAGGGAAACGTCATACTTGTGGCGAAACTGAATGACCCAATTCCGTTAACAATATAAGAAATAATAATATACTTATTTTGGGAAGAGCCTTAGTGCTCTGATATATTATCACTGCTTTCAGTATATTTTTTTCACGTTTATATCCCTAGAGGCTGATTGGGTAACGTAACACGTAAGCAATTAAGGATGAAAGGAAAATAAAACAAGGTTAATAATAATATTATATTATGTATTATTAGAACGGAAGAAGGGAAGGGAAGCATACACCCTGTAGTAGGACAAATAATAATATTTATTTAATATTATTTAGCTGATCGCTCGAAAAAACTGGATGCTTTCGGTTCAAAGCAAGATAAAATGTCATTACATGGAGGAGGGTTATGCTCGGCAGTGGGTAGATACAGGCTGATGATGACGTGATGATGATGATAACGATTTATTCGACGTAACACATTTTAGTTTATTTAACCTTGTATTACTTGTTAGCTGACCTATCCAAATTATAAGCAATGTTTACAGGAGAGTTATCCCTCAATAGGACAATGGTATTATTTATATATTAAATATTAACACCATATTTTGAACTAAGCTCGAAAACCAATAAAAAAATTAAACATGCTGTGCCCGTTTAGGGTTATTGTTACACTGTTATATAAAATAAAGGAGTGTAGCTGAATGCCTACAAAGAGATATACGTACTTTTGTGTAAAAAATCCACAGAAAGGTTTAAATTTTTCTTGTTTTTCTTGTTTAGAAACTAATTATCCAATTTTCGTTTCGGTAAAAACTTTCACATTTAAATACTCCTTGTGATTTTTGGCGGGGATGGAAAATTATCTCATTATGTCGTTATGAAATTACATGTGTGAACTTCATTACCTAACGCCTTTTAATTCAATCAATCAATCAATCAGCCCGCAACCACCCACTGGCCTCCCTTAATTTATGCCGGTCCCTTCTGTTCCGTGCTGATCTCATCCAGGTGCTGCCAGTGACCCTGACGATGTCATCAACCCAGCGTGCCCTCGGACGTCCTCGATTTCTTTGGCCAGATTTTGGCCACCACTCCGTCAAAGTTTTGCTCCATCGGCCATCACCTTGCTTACGCCTTTTAATTAATTTTTCTAATATAATTATTCCAATATCCACTGCAATTCTGTACACAGGTGTATGTCGTGCCAACCTCCAATAAGTTGTTTGTATGCGTAATGATAAGGTAATCAGAAACATAATTAACGTGTGCACCTGGTAAGTACCGGGCGGTCCGCGTTATCACCATAAAGTCTTTTCTATGAATGGTGCCGATAACGTTGTACTTACTTTTACTTTTTTTTTGCGGCCCTCCTCCTCTTTCGTCTATGCTAACTTACAAACACCGTCGTACTACAGCCGTTTGGAACAAAATATCTACAAATTATATTTTAAAAAAACCGGGTCCATATTGCGTCATCTAAAGTTCTTCACACGAAATTGTTCTTTGGTGACCCAGGATTCCAAAATAATAACACTTTGACGTATTTGTAAAGGCTTTCGCGATACAGCATGCGGGTGTGCCTGCGGCGGACTTGACAAGGAGACTAACGTTTGACAGATGATAAAAAAAAGATGTCATTCGATTTGTTTATTCTGCGAAATGTGCAAAACCATCACGCGCTTGTGTTAAAAATAATATAATAAAAGAATTTGTTTAAAATTTCAACAAGGCCTTGACCTTGTGCAATGATCAGGCTAGCTTACATAAGTTCTTTTAATGTATTTAACTAATTCAGCGCATAGTACAAGGTTTTTAACCGCCTCTGTGGTCTAGTGGCTAAAGCCACCGGGTTTCAGACCCAGAGGTCCCGGGTTCGATTCCCAGCGGGGGGCACATCTTTGTGTGCTCGGTTCGGTTGGTGGTAGGGCTGTTAAGTCCGCCTGGTTAGCTACCACCTCTTATCTAAGTCTGTCGCCATAACAACGATGTTTATAGCATTGTTGTGTTCCGGCAGTTTGAGATAAGACAGCCAGTTCCTCAGTGGTTGAGGATTCCGGGTGAAGCGCGCTTCCAATAAAAATAAAAATAAAGTTACTTAAAAATACGTAAATTTTCACAATTTCGTGCAGGACCCCCTTTATAAGAATTAATTCCCGAAATGTTTGTACGCGCAACACTTCAGAACGGCTTGGGCGCGATTGGGCTATTTTTTTGACAAGGTTTATGAAAGAAAATTTGTGGAAATTCGTCACGGGATACAGGATGTTCCGCAGACGAATTCGCGGGCGGGCCACTAGTTTAAAATAAAAATGACAAAATAACCCGTGTCGCGTACCGGTGAAAGAATACTACCACCCGCTCTTCCCTTGGGTGTCGTAAAAGGCGACTAACGGATGAAAGACTGCACATACATCCAACAGCATAGAGAGGGGATGGACTCACCACCACGCAAAGCATGTGCAGTCGCTCTTTGGTGAAAGGTGGACTATGGTAGAGGACTGCTTTTGCTGTCCTCATTGCCTAGTTTCTGAATTTACCCTTCGGGGATAATAGTCGTGATTTTATGTATGTATGCCAAAGTATATGACAAAAGTGTTAAAGTGTTTTACCGATATTGAGTACCTACATGAATTACGGGTTGTCAGAAAGTAGAAAACAAAAACAAATAAAAATACTCTTGGGTGTTTCTACGTAAAGTTGTTACATATCTGTGTATTATGTTTTTTATGTTTATATTTTATTATTAAATACATTAAACAAACTGTATTTTATGCTCAAATTTTCCAAAGATCTGATTTCAGTCTAAGATAATTTCATACCGTATATTTTCAATTTCACGTCTGGTTTTCTGGAAGAGATTGAAGCAATTAAAGCCCAAAATGTAACTCACTTGAATTTTTGCTGTTCCTTTACGAGTATTACCAACATTATTCAATTCTATAAAAGTTTAAAAATAATGAAGTGAAGTTGTCAGACCTATGCTTAGCTTAGCTTAAACAGATAATATTATTGTATTGACAGACGAGACATACTTCAATATCTTCTCAAATTAACGTAACGCACCAGCCACCACTCTTACTTGAAATAATAAGAATATTTTTATGAAAACTTCATATTTTACAAAATAAATAATCCACACATAATATTTTATCTTAAACTGTAAACGTGCCAAGCGTTTACGAGCGCGGCCGAGCCAGCGTAACCCAATTCCGTACGAAAACAATTCAATTACGGTACCGACCGCAACGAAAATTCTACTCACCTTAGGCGATACACACATTGAGCACTAACACAGGTTGTCAAATTCAAAAAACGTTTAAATCACTTGTCCACTGTAACTTGGCCCGCGCGGGTTGAGTTTAAACCCCCCTGTCTACCGTATCGCAGAACAGGGGAGGGGCGGGGTAGGTCTACCTACGTGCTGCGTTTCGAAGGTATCGAGATTGTTTTGGAGAGACGCAAGCGACGTGAGCCCCGCTCGGCTGCTGCATCGCGACTGAACGGAGTTACGACGGAGCTCGCGCTGTCCCCGCCGCCCGCCCTTACGCCGCCCGCCCAAGCGAAAATATTTGCTAACAACCGACTTCTAATACTGTTAGTCCATTAATATGCAAATACTAGTGGTGCCATCATGCTTCGCGGTGATAACTGATAAGGCGGTTGACAATCCGTTATCGCTGACAAAACTAGAGCGGTGCATGTGACCCCTCCTAATGAGTTACACGACAATTACATTATTTTCTTTTGTTTACTTTAGATGTTATTCGAAACACGTACGATTGCAATGACTATTTCATACTTCGATCAAAGATTTCGTATGACACAGTTACATAAACAGATAGATAGATAGATAGATAGACAAAACGCTTTATTGCACACACAAAAACACAGAAAACATAAATAAGCATATTAAAACTAATGTGGGCAAAAGCGGTCTTATCGCTTGAAGCGATCTCTCTCTATCTCTCTCAGATAGTTTGATTTTGTAATTTTTTTAGGTAAGTACTGAAATTTTATGTAAGTATCAATATTTTTTGCCTTTTTCGTATTTAATGTTCATCAATTAAAGTAGTTGCATAACAAAATATAATGCGCTACGTGAAATAGTATGTAGTCATTATTTCAGTTGTTAGTTTTTAATTGAGGTCGATCAATTGTTAATCTAATGGTTGCTTATTTTCAAATCATCGGCGCTTCGTAAGTGTTAAAATACAGTTTGCAGACCTTGCAGGGTTCAAAACGTCATGTTAAAATTATGTTAAACCCACATTGGGCTAGCGTGGTCGGTGGGCTATGGTGGCCGTATGAAAAGGCCTGTGAGCAGTGGGATGTTCATAGGCTGATGTTAATTAAAAAAATATAATCATAAAAGAAGATTCCGTGCTTCAGAAGGCACGATAAGCCGTTGGTTCCGGTTGCTGTCGTAAGATGGCAGTCGTCAAAACCCACCAACCCGCATTGGGCCAGCGTGGTGGGTATGGCCCAATATCCCCACGTGCTATTGTTCACGTGGGAGGCCTGTGCCACAGTATAAAAATGAGCTAAAGCAGTACGGAAGCTGGGCCTGTTTCTTGTTTTATATACCTACGCGCCAATTGAGCGTTAGGGTTGTCCTCTTATTTTTGTAAAATTGAAAAAGTTTTTGTTTAGTTAGCGATGTATCTCAGCTAGTTAGCGCTTTTTTTGAGATAACTAGCAAAGCTTATTGGTTATCACTTTTTATTTTTATAAAATTAAAAGGTATTTTTTCTATTATTTATCAAAACGTTTGTTTGGGTTCTATAATGATCAAATAATCGAATGAGTTGACTAGTTTACAAACAAAATTGTGTATTTAAAAAATCTTTAATATTTTAAGAAGTCTTTATTTTTCGTTAGTTATTATAAATTACACACTGAAAAATACTTTCGCCTGCTACGACACGTTCGAAAAGCTTTATTATTAAATTTTATAGTATAAAAAATTCTCATTCTAATAAATAGCTTTTTTAAATAAATCATCGGTAAACATGGACACGGCACTCTAAAACTGATTTTGTCTACTTCTTTATAAATTAATACAGCTACTTTATAATTAATGTGTTCTCTTTGAAAATAACAGCGAAAACTTTCGTCCATTTTCTCGATATATTCAACGAAATCATCCGGTGGTACAATTAGTAAACTCCGGTTAGACACACAGATCTGATATCGATATTTAGAGCAATCGGTCGAATAACTAAAAAGTTCAAGATGGAGGCTATTCTGTCTCATACTAATAACGGAGTCGTTGTCAAAAACCACACAGATCCCCAGATATCGATTTTCAAAGCAATCGGTTAAATAACTAAAAAATTTAATATGGCGGCTACTTTTTCTCATTCTAATAACGGATTTATTGTCAGAAACCACACAGATCCTCAGATATCGATTTTTAAAGCAAAGTTTATTAACGATGAAGTTTCGTAGTATGAATTCTTATTATTTTTAACCATTAAAATTACGCGCGCTCAAAAAATATACGTAAGTACTCCAAATATCACCTAAACAACCAAACGATTTATTTAAAAGAAAAAGCTATTTATTAATAATAAATCATTCTTCTTTCAACATCAGCAGGAAATTTAAAAAACGAAAGCTCCGGTTTTGAAGCAGCCGAGTTCAAGCAGCCGTATACTACGCAATACACTCGCGGCATTTTTAAAAATCGCGCGCACAGCGCACGCAAAATGCAACAGTGAACACTCGGTTCGACGCCACACGCGCTACTGAGAGCACTGCGATGTCCGCTTAGGGGCCCTGTAAAGACGTGCGTCTGTGGGCGTGCGTCGATTCGAGCGTTTGTACGTAGCTTCCTTACTGCTTTAGCTCATATTTATACTGTGCCTGTGCCCAGCAGTAGGACGTTTATAGGCTGATGATGATGATGATGAATCATAAAAGATATTAATTTCAAATTAATAAATTAAAGGATTATTGTAAAAATGTCTCGTTTTCACTTTTGTTCACACTTTTTCTATATGAAACAGTTTATTAAGGGTTTTAAGTGTTTGAGGGCCCAGCATTTAATCTGTTCAGTTCTCGATCTTGCCTGTTAAGCATCTTTTGCAATGTTGGTTCACTGGATGGGTGACCTAATTAAAAACATCCCGTGCTTCGGAAGCATTGCATAGCCGTTGGGCCCGGTTGTTGTCGTAATATGGTAGTCGTTAAACCCCACCAACTCACATTGGGCCAACGTGATGGTTTTGGAACAATCTTGCCACGTGCTGTTGTTCATGAGGACAAGCCTGTGCCCCGCACGTTTATATTGTCTGGTCAAAAAAACATTTAAAAAAAATTGTTTACGCTCACACCAACTTTCTAACCCAAGATAAGCTACTATTGAAACTCGTTAAATACTTAAATTAGATAACGGATAAATATACATAAACATAGAAAAACACGCAGACTCGAAATCAATCAATCTCGGGGGTTAAGTTGCTCGCGTCCGTAGGTTTACCCTTGAGACCCTACACGTGACCCCTGGGTGGTGCTAAATGAGTGACACCAACTGAGTGGTAGAGCCACGCTGCGTTGCAGCACGCATTGGGTCGGCTCGCCCGGCGTAATACCACCCCCTCACGAATTTTCGGCGTGAAACAATGGCACTCTGTGCTGTTGTGTTTCGTCCGGCGAGTGAGGGTTCCGGAGACCCCTCCCCCCCCCCCCTCACAATTGATATGGCAGCGAACTGTAATCTAGATTTACCCCAGGGGGGTACCGACACATCCAGTGTCGGAGAATCCCCCCCTGAGCGTTCTCGCTCAGGCTGCCCTACGTATTCTGGGGAGGGCAAAAGTTCGCCCGTGCCAAGGCATGCTGCAGGCAGGAGAAAGGCGGGACAATTGGCACCCCCTCCTACGCTTCGCGTGGACTTCTGCAATATCAGGGGAATCCACTCTAATTTGAGCGCCGTCCATTACCACCTCGAGACGGCGAAACCGGCCTTGCTCTTCCTCACCGAGACGCAGATATCCCCCCCTCCTGACATCTCGTACTTGCGCTACCCGGGATACAACCTGGAACATGCATTTGTGCCACGAGCCGGTGTTTGTGCCTATGTCAGGGAGGATATGTGCGTTCGTCGCCTTGGCAATCTTGAAGATAGGGACCTCTCCATCTTATGGCTGCACGTCGACTGCGGACGTCATCCTCGCGTCTACGCGTGCCTGTATAGGTCCCACAGCGGTAACATCGGAACTGACCAACTCATCGAGACCGTCCAAACAGCGACAGACTCCCTTCTCCAACGGATCCCCTCGGCCGAGATTGTGGTATTGGGAGACTTCAATGCCCACCACGTCGAATGGCTTGGTTCACGCACAACTGACCACGCGGGTAGAGCCGTTCATGACTTCGCTTTGGCCTACAGTCTGTCCCAATTGGTAACCGAGCCAACACGGGTTCCAGATGTGGAGGGCCATGCACCTTTTTTATTGGACCTTCTGCTGACCTCGCACCCAGACGGCTATCAAGTTTCTGTTGATGCACCACTAGGCTCATCAGACCACTGTCTGATTCGCAGCACTGTGCCTCTCACAGAAACTTCAAAACCGCAACCAGCGGCTAGCCGTCGAGTCTGGCATTATAGGTCGGCGGACTGGGATGGGATGCGAAGCTTCTTTGCGTCCTACCCGTGGTGGCGAGTTTGCTTCTCGCTGGATGATCCTGATGTCGCCGCTGACTCTGTCGTTGATGTGATACTGCAGGGAATGGAACTTTTCATTCCAAACTCTGTGGTTCCCATTGGCGGCAAGTCCCAACCATGGTTTGGTCGTTGCTGCAAAATGGCGTCTCGCCAAAAGCGACAACATTACCAAGCCTGGGCTAATGCGGTGTCATCAAAGGATCCAAACACCAGTGCGCTCAGAAAGAAGTACAACTTTGCCGCCAGATCCTTTAAGAAGGACATTGCCAAGGCGAAGTCGTCATTCATAGGTAGAATTGGCGAGAGGCTAGTGCGTCTTCCTTCGGGGACGCGTGCGTTCTGGTCTCTCGCCAAAGCTATCTTAGGGAATTTTTGTCAGCCGTCCTTACCACCATTGCACAAGACCGATGACTGCCTGGCCTATACTGCAAAGGAGAAAGCCGATCTCTTGGGCTCTCTTTTCGCATCAAACTCGACCTTGGACGATGGGGAAAACTCTCCACCAACCATACCGCATTGCGCTTGTACAATGCCAAACGTTCAGTTCCTGCAAAGGTCAGTTCGTAAGGCTCTTTTTTCCCTTGATATCCATAAGGCGAGTGGGCCAGATGCAGTTCCACCCATTGTGCTTCGGACGTGTGCTCCTGAATTGGCACCAGTTCTAACGCGCCTTTTCCAGCTCTCTTACACCACTGGCGTCGTCCCGAGCTTTTGGAAGACAGCCCTTGTGCACCCGATTCCAAAAAAAGGCGATCGCTCAGATCCGTCTAACTACAGGCCAATAGCTATTACCTCTTTACTCTCCAAAGTAATGGAGTCCATTATAAACTGCCAGCTCTTAAGGTACCTAGAAGAGAACCAGCTACTAAGTGATCGCCAGTATGGTTTTCGTCGCGGTCGATCGGCTGGTGATCTTTTAGTGTACCTTACTCACCGATGGGCGGAGGCAGTCGAGAGTAAAGGGGAGGCACTGGCAGTTAGCTTGGACGTAGCGAAAGCTTTTGACAGGGTATGGCACAGGGCTCTTTTCTCTAAACTTCCATCATACGGGCTTCCTGAGAAATTGTGTTCATGGGTTGCCAGCTTTCTTACTGGGCGTAGCATCAGAGTCGCAGTCGACGGTTCGTGCTCCGACATGAAGCCCGTGAATGCTGGAGTCCCGCAGGGGTGTGTGTTGTCCCCTACTTTGTTTCTTCTGCATATCAATGACATGCTGCATAACAACAGCATTCATTGCTATGCGGATGACAGTACTGGGGATACGCTCTACACCGGGCGAGCTAATATTTCTCTGGAAAGCGTCATCGAGAGCCGGAATAAACTTGTGACTGACACCGAGAACATGTTAAGTCATGTCTCGGATTGGGGCCGACATAACCTAGTCCGCTTTAACCCCTCCAAAACACAAGTTTGCGCATTTACCGCGAAAAAACATCCCTTCGTCGTACCTCTGAACTTTGAGGGAGCTCCTCTTGATCCCAATCCGATTATTGGAATCCTTGGCGTCGATATTTCGAGTGACGTTCAGTTTCGTGGTCATTTGGAAGGTAAAGCTAAATTAGCTTCGAAAAAGCTGGGTGTGCTTAATAGAGCGGGTCAGTATTTCACGCCGGCCCACCGTTTACAACTGTATAAAGCACAGGTCAGGCCGCATATGGAATACTGCTCCCATCTCTGGGCTGGAGCACCCCAATACCAACTCCTTCCATTTGACCGCATTCAACGCAGAGCTGCTCGAATTGTCGGCGACGTGGTTATTTCAGGTCGGCTCGATCCACTGGCTCTTCGGAGAGACGTTGCGTCTCTCTGTATATTGTACCGTATATATCATGGGGAGTGTTCTGAGGAATTGTTCGGCTTGATCCCTGCCGCTAATTTCCTTCACCGCACTACACGCAATCGACTGTCATTCCATCCACATCACCTTGATGGATGGCGGTCTACTACTGTGCGTTTTTCAAGAAATTTCTTGCCTCGAACTACAGTGTTGTGGAACCAGCTCTCGGTGGCGGTATTTCCGGACCGTTACGACTTAGGGATCTTCAAGAAACGAGCCTATTCCTTCCTTAAAGGCCGGCAACGCGCCTGCGATTCCTCTGGTTTTGCGGGTGTCCATGGGCGGCGGTGATTACTTTCCATCAGGTGACCCGCTTGCTCGTTTGCCTCCTTCTGCTATAAAAAAAAAAAAAAAAAAAAAAATTCAGAAAAACATTTTTCTCTAAATTGACCCGACCGGGAATGGAATCCGGGACCTCGGAGATGGCGCGACGCCAGATCCGGCGCGCTAACCACTCGTCGTCGTCAAGGTTGTATGGTGCACTTTTAATCCTCCGCGATTATTTTAAGCAATGTTTTAACCCAGACAAACTACTTAGTTTAGGAAGCCTAGGCATACCTACATAAATATACCGATGATAGTCACTCCTATAACCTATACCTCATAACAGGTAATAACCAATATGAACCAAAAGTAATTTCACATCTGAAATTACTTTTAGTATATTACATGGATAATAACTTTTTAAAAAGGCTGCCATTTTTCGTGTTATCGGATGGTTGACCACTGTAGATTTAGAAAGAGACAGCATCGTCCACCTGGTGGGATCTTGAACTGGTAATAACATGGTGCATACATACTTATCTACCCAAGAACATTCAATTTTCCAACTTAAGGCTAGGTGTTAGTGAAAAATTAAAATAACACGCTCTTAGAATTACTTTTTGAAGTAGTAAACAGTAAAATTAAAATCTGCGAAAATTATGAAATATTTTTGAGGCTTTAATCTGTAAAATACACCCGATGGAAACACGATTTGATAAAGTTGGCTCAATAGAATAAATTCACAAAGTTGCATATTTTTGTGTCATTTTATCTTCTTTTCCAGGTTTTATTCTTAAAATAAGTGATTTGATATTATGAGTCATTTACCAAAATGAAGTTCATAGATAACTTGAGGAATTATAACCGACCGTTTTTTATTTATTACATCTATCAATTTTTTAAAATATAAAACACGATTATTCGCGCCTCTTCGCTGTTATACCCGTCCCTTACCGACGTACAGTTGAGAGAGCGAGAGAGAAGCGCTCGAAATACCTCCCCTTAAGCTTATTAAGCATAAGCTGGAGTTAGGAGTTAGCCCAGATTCGTCTGCGCGACTAACGATAGCGACAACCATATTAGTATACAAGCGGCCGCTCGCGGTTTCACCAGCGTGGTTCCCGTTCCCGTGGGAACATCGAGATAAAAAGTATTCTATGTGTTAATCCAGGTTATAAACTATCTGTAAGCCGAATTTCATCCAAATCCATTCAGTAGTTTTTACATGAAAGAGTAACAAACATCCATCCACACGTTCCCGTGGGAATATCGGGATAAAAAGTATCCTATGTGTTAATCCAGGTTATAAACTATCTGTATGCCGAATTTCATCCAAATCCATTCAGTAGTTTTAACGTGAAAGAGTAACAAATATCCATACATACTTACAAACTTTCGCGTTTATAATATTAGTAGGACAAAGTGATCAATCCAATTGAGTCAGTAGGGAGAAGTCAAAAACTATAAGAGGTAGGGAAATCTGTTCTTAGGAACTATGGCGTCGATTTTAGATTAAATGTAAATGGCATTCAAATTTTTTTTTCTCATACCTACATAACCGGTAATTGAACCTGGTTAAAAAATCTGTAAGTAATCGCATGTCGTATTATGTTGATCCTGTGAGCATTTAAGGACCAAGTTTTACTAAGAAATTATGTGTAGGCACATAAAGTCAATTGTCTTAAGCTTTCTCAATGATAATTTTCAACATAACTGGAGGAGATTATGGCCCTATCAAATGGCCCGTGGGATCACATGGGGTTATGTTAATTTTTTTTTTAATCTTATTACCTACTCCACTGTAGAAGATTTAACAACAACCTTAAAAATATCTTAATACAAAAATAACAAAAACGCAATATTTAATTCATTACACAAGATAATTAATCTTTGCATCCAGGAAAATGGCTACTCATTATGAAAATAATAATCTTATTTTTGGGTTTTTCTTGCAATTATTTTAACAAGATTCCATAAAAAAATGTGTTCCATGTGACTTAATATTAAAAACCATCAACAATAACAACGAATATATTTGCAGAATTTTAAAACCTTGTTTACAGAGATATTGACCGGGTTCGAATCACGGTTATGTATGAGAGCTAAAAAAAAATTATTGACTTTTTATTAAGGGGGTGCTGCACAAAATTGTGAAAAATTACGTATTTTTAAGTCACTTGTACATGCGCTGAATTAGTTAAATACATTAAAAGAACTTAGGTTTAAAGATTTACAAAAATCATTAACATGAGAAACAGAACACATAAAACTATTTTGTTGGGCTATTTTAGAAAAAATTAACACACAAAACACATCAAGTACTAAATATCTATCACACTACAAACCGTTTAACTTATATAAGTTTGCGCAAGGTCATGGCCTTGTTGAAATTTGAAATAAATTCTTTAAAAAATAACAAATATTACATAAACCTAATGACATCTAAAAACTTATTTTTTCGAAAACATTCTTAATTTTACGCAATAAAACAATAATTCTCACATGAAAATGTTTGTATTGATATTCCGCAGGGCATTTTCTTTAAAAGTAAATTTAAATTTGTAACACAAGCGCGTGGATGGTTTTGCACATTTCGCAGAATAAAAACATTGATATAATTAAATTACTAGGTCTGAAACCTCAAAGCAGAATTTTATTGATTGAATTGATTTTGCTTTGAAGTTCATTATTAAGACTTATTATGTCTTTCTTTGCGATCGCGCGGGGGTGCCCCCTTAAATTGAAAATCGACGCCATGTTTCCTAAAAACAGATTTTCCTATCTCTCATAGTTTTTGATTTCTCCTTACTGATCCATATTTGGATTGATCACCTGTTTATAAATAATTATTATTGCTTCATGGCTGTGTTCTGTTTTTATTTATAGATTTTAGTATTTATTTTTATTTTATTGGCTCAAAGGCTGCTTTTGCCTTGTATAGGCGATGAGCAGGTCACATCTCACACTAGACCACAAAAGATGACAAGTGGAGAATAAGAGAAAAAAAAATTCAGCATGAAAAAAAATTGGAAAGACAGACGGCAAATCTAAAATATCACTGTTATCCTACGAGTATTATGATTCAAATTCGTACTCGTGAGGCAAAATATCATTATCAATACGTTAATAAAAATTTGTATGTAGAATTGATTTGAATACTCTTCACAAAATTGAACAAAAATAAATTTAAGGATATTAATTAACTAAACCCACATTGCTATAACACATCACAGAATAGAATAAAATAGAAACATGTTTACGTTTAAGGGGAGGTATTTCGAGCGCTTCTCTCTCGCTCTCTCGACGGTACGGCGGTAAGGGACGGGTATAACAGCGAAGAGCCGCGAATAATCGCGTTTTATATTTTTAAAAATTGATAGATGTAATATATAAAAAACGATCGGTTATAATTCTTCAAGTTATCTATGAACTTCATTTTGGTAAATGACTCACAATATCAAATCACTTATTTTAAGAACAAAACCTGGAAAAGAAGATAAAATGACACAAAAATATGCAACTTTGTGAATTTATTCTATCGAGCCAACTTTATCAAATCGTGTTTCCATCGGGTGTATTTCACAGAATAAAGCCTCAAAAATATTTCATAATTTTCGCAGATTTTAATTTTACTGTTTACTACTTCAAAAAGTAATTCTAAGAACGTGTTATTTTAATTTTTCACTAACACCTAGCCTTAAGATACAAAAACAAGAAGTAGGTATACTCGTTTAACAAAATATCTTAACTTAAAACACATTTTGTACCAAAAAGGTCTCCGCTCAGTAATATCACGTAATATGCCGTGACGAAACTGTTTTTTGCGGAAGCCTATTTCTAAGTATATTAATAAAAATCAATTTCCGAATTGTTTGTACGCGTATCACTTCAGGACCTTCAGGTTCATAATGTCCCTTTCCCATAATGTCCCTCTGTTTCAAAACGTCCCTTTCCCAAATTATCAAAATCTCTAAATTGCTAAAATGATATTTTCGTACAACAGATAGATTGCATTGATTACACATGAAATATGGATAAAATAAAATAAAAGCATAATCGGTCAAATTTTAATAAATAAAACAAAAAGCTATAGATCCTTCTATATAACAGAAACGATGGCAAATTTTAATCTTTGTAAATCAAGTTATTTAAATGAAGAAACTCTTAATAATATTTTTTTTTTTAAATTTACTCTGTAATTTTTAACTGTTTTGTTTTATTTATTAAATTTGATTGATCATTATAGGATCAATCGAGGAGCTCGATGGCGCAGCGGCTAACGCGTTCGGCTTGCGAACTTGCCCGTTAAGCAACTTTCGCAATGCCTGGTCGCTGGATGGGTGACCAAATTTAAAACATCTCGAGCTCCTCCGTGCTTCGGAAGGCACGTTAAGCCGTTGGTCCCGGTTGTTGTCGTAAGATGACAGTCGTTAAAACCCACCAACCCGCATTGGGCCAGCGTGGTGGGTTATGGCCCAATATCCCCTCGTGCATTGTCCACGTGGGAGGCCTGTGCCCAGCAGTGGGACGTTTATAGGCTGATGATGATGATCATTATAATACCACTTATATAATTATCCTTTTTGGTCTTCGGGAGAGAATTGGTAGTTTGTGGTTACCACAATACTGATGTCGATTTATCGGATAATATAATATTTACGCCTATGGATGAATATGCGGAAAATACAGGTAAACTTAGAAAAATTTTCGATGAAGTACAAAGTTCTTTATTAAAGTCTCATGCTAGGAATTGTGGTCCGTACAATCTTCGTCGTCAAAATTATGATTTCAATTTAGATGATATTGTCTGCCGTAAAACTGAGTGACAAAGACAATTAATATTTTTCAACGAAACTTGCTCCTAAGCAATTTTGCTTTAAGTGTCGAATTAAAGCAAAATTGTCACTTTCGTAAATGACCTGTCGACATGCGTAGTAAAAATCTTGGTTCTTGGCATATTAAAGATTTTAAAATAAAAATATAATAAGTCCTTATTTTTAAAGTATTTCGCTTGAAAAACCTTATTCAAATAAAATAAAATCTTTAACTAATAAGGTATTTATTCTTAGCATTTTTATACAATAAAAAACATGTAAATGAACAAACACTTCCAAAAGATGGAATAGTCTACCAGCACACGTATTCCCTCCTACCTATGACATAGGGTCCTTCAAACGAGGCGTGAAGAAGCATTTGTGGGCCGGCAGAGTGAGGATGACTGATGCTACGTCTCTGACGCTGCACCAGTTGTCCTCGCGCCTGGACCTCATTTCCACTTAACATCAGGTGGAGTGGGGTCATTTGCCGGGCTTAATATATAAAAAAAAAAAAAAAAAGTTTATACTGAATAAATTTTTACTTAAATCTTAATTAAATATAAATTATACACAAACACACAGTAACATAAAAAAAACTAAACAAAAATACAATAAATAAAAATCTAAACTAAAAGTAACTCATACAAAGACTAACTAAAACCTAAAAGTACTGTCAATAAATGTTTTTCGTGTAAGTACATCTTTGACTATTCTAAATACTCCTCTCATTTTCTTCATCTTTCTTCCATTTTTCCTCTCCCAGATTACACGTGCTGGTCTTAGGAACCACTATCATACTGTGCAGACTATCAGCACTCGTACCAAAAAATTTTGGCAAGTCGTTCCTTTGCAAGTAGATTCGGCTTTGGAATTCTCTGCCGGCGCATGTGTTTCCAAGCTCCTAGATAGTCCCGGGTCTTCGAAACGGCAATTATGCAGGCCGTCATGAATGGGTTTGTTACGCTTGTTACCGTGCTTGTTCCACGGTGAGAAACGCTCTCATGTGGTCACTATAACGAACGACCCACATAAAAAAATACATGTAACAAAATAAAATTATTGTAATAAAAAAAAGTTAATAAAATTAATAAATAAACAAAATGTATTTTTTCAATAATGCTTTGACTATACAGGGTGGAAAGTTGAGATGGGGCAATAAGGGCAGCTACCAGATCCCTTGCTGCTACGCGAAAATGATCTTAGGAGACCTTACCCAACTTTTTGAGTGATGACAATCGAGATTCACACATTTTTGATAAAATGTACAGTCAGTGAGAAAATCGTCAGAATTGAGATTTTTTTTTAATGCCAACCGATCCCATTCCTATAAAGGATTAATACACTTTTTGACACCAACTGAGATTAGAGTACAAGAACACCCACAAATCAAAGAAAACTTTTTCCATAAAACAAAGGCTCCGGCGCTGCGAGGCTCCAGCGGTCCCACGCGAGCTTATCTTCGCAGATGGGTTTCGCTCACCACCGCAGCTTCGGCTGAGGCTGGCCTTTTTAGTTGGACTTTTTAGTTCTAAAAAAAAATTATTGACTTTTTATTAAGGGGGTGCTGCACAAAATTGTGAAAAATTACGTATTTTTAAGTCACTTGTACATGCGCTGAATTAGTTAAATACATTAAAAGAACTTAGGTTTAAAGATTTACAAAAATCATTAACATGAGAAACAGAACACATAAAACTATTTTGTTGGGCTATTTTAGAAAAAATTAACACACAAAACACATCAAGTACTAAATATCTATCACACTACAAACCGTTTAACTTATATAAGTTTGCGCAAGGTCATAGCCTTGTTGAAATTTGAAATAAATTCTTTAAAAAATAACAAATATTACATAAACCTAATGACATCTAAAAACTTATTTTTTCGAAAACATTCTTAATTTTACGCAATAAAACAATAATTCTCACATGAAAATGTTTGTATTGATATTCCGCAGGGCATTTTCTTTAAAAGTAAATTTAAATTTGTAACACAAGCGCGTGGATGGTTTTGCACATTTCGCAGAATAAAAACATTGATATAATTAAATTACTAGGTCTGAAACCTCAAAGCAGAATTTTATTGATTGAATTGATTTTGCTTTGAAGTTCATTATTAAGACTTATTATGTCTTTCTTTGCGATCGCGCGGGGGTGCCCCCTTAAATTGAAAATCGACGCCATGTTTCCTAAAAACAGATTTTCCTATCTCTCATAGTTTTTGATTTCTCCTTACTGATCCATATTTGGATTGATCACCTGTTTATAAATAATTATTATTGCTTCATGGCTGTGTTCTGTTTTTATTTATAGATTTTAGTATTTATTTTTATTTTATTGGCTCAAAGGCTGCTTTTGCCTTGTATAGGCGATGAGCAGGTCACATCTCACACTAGACCACAAAAGATGACAAGTGGAGAATAAGAGAAAAAAAATTCAGCATGAAAAAAAATTGGAAAGACAGACGGCAAATCTAAAATATCACTGTAATCCTACGAGTATTATGATTCAAATTCGTACTCGTGAGGCAAAATATCATTATCAATACGTTAATAAAAATTTGTTTGTAGAATTGATTTGAATACTCTTCACAAAATTGAACAAAAATAAATTTAAGGATATTAATTAACTAAACCCACATTGCTATAACACATCACAGAATAGAATAAAATAGAAACATGTTTACGTTTAAGGGGAGGTATTTCGAGCGCTTCTCTCTCGCTCTCTCGACGGTACGGCGGTAAGGGACGGGTATAACAGCGAAGAGCCGCGAATAATCGCGTTTTATATTTTTAAAAATTGATAGATGTAATATATAAAAAACGATCGGTTATAATTCTTCAAGTTATCTATGAACTTCATTTTGGTAAATGACTCACAATATCAAATCACTTATTTTAAGAACAAAACCTGGAAAAGAAGATAAAATGACACAAAAATATGCAACTTTGTGAATTTATTCTATCGAGCCAACTTTATCAAATCGTGTTTCCATCGGGTGTATTTCACAGAATAAAGCCTCAAAAATATTTCATAATTTTCGCAGATTTTAATTTTACTGTTTACTACTTCAAAAAGTAATTCTAAGAACGTGTTATTTTAATTTTTCACTAACACCTAGCCTTAAGATACAAAAACAAGAAGTAGGTATACTCGCTTAACAAAATATCTTAACTTAAAACACATTTTGTACCAAAAAGGTCTCCGCTCAGTAATATCACGTAATATGCCGTGACGAAACTGTTTTTTGCGGAAGCCTATTTCTAAGTATATTAATAAAAATCAATTTCCGAATTGTTTGTACGCGTATCACTTCAGGACCTTCAGGTTCATAATGTCCCTTTCCCATAATGTCCCTCTGTTTCAAAACGTCCCTTTCCCAAATTATCAAAATCTCTAAATTGCTAAAATGATATTTTCGTACAACAGATAGATTGCATTGATTACACATGAAATATGGATAAAATAAAATAAAAGCATAATCGGTCAAATTTTAATAAATAAAACAAAAAGCTATAGATCCTTCTATATAACAGAAACGATGGCAAATTTTAATCTTTGTAAATCAAGTTATTTAAATGAAGAAACTCTTAATAATATTTTTTTTTTTAAATTTACTCTGTAATTTTTAACTGTTTTGTTTTATTTATTAAATTTGATTGATCATTATAGGATCAATCGAGGAGCTCGATGGCGCAGCGGCTAACGCGTTCGGCTTGCGAACTTGCCCGTTAAGCAACTTTCGCAATGCCTGGTCGCTGGATGGGTGACCAAATTTAAAACATCTCGAGCTCCTCCGTGCTTCGGAAGGCACGTTAAGCCGTTGGTCCCGGTTGTTGTCGTAAGATGACAGTCGTTAAAACCCACCAACCCGCATTGGGCCAGCGTGGTGGGTTATGGCCCAATATCCCCTCGTGCATTGTCCACGTGGGAGGCCTGTGCCCAGCAGTGGGACGTTTATAGGCTGATGATGATGATCATTATAATACGACTTATATAATTATCCTTTTTGGTCTTCGGGAGAGAATTGGTAGTTTGTGGTTACCACAATACTGATGTCGATTTATCGGATAATATAATATTTACGCCTATGGATGAATATGCGGAAAATACAGGTAAACTTAGAAAAATTTTCGATGAAGTACAAAGTTCTTTATTAAAGTCTCATGCTAGGAATTGTGGTCCGTACAATCTTCGTCGTCAAAATTATGATTTCAATTTAGATGATATTGTCTGCCGTAAAACTGAGTGACAAAGACAATTAATATTTTTCAACGAAACTTGCTCCTAAGCAATTTTGCTTTAAGTGTCGAATTAAAGCAAAATTGTCACTTTCGTAAATGACCTGTCGACATGCGTAGTAAAAATCTTGGTTCTTGGCATATTAAAGATTTTAAAATAAAAATATAATAAGTCCTTATTTTTAAAGTATTTCGCTTGAAAAACCTTATTCAAATAAAATAAAATCTTTAACTAATAAGGTATTTATTCTTAGCATTTTTATACAATAAAAAACATGTAAATGAACAAACACTTCCAAAAGATGGAATAGTCTACCAGCACACGTATTCCCTCCTACCTATGACATAGGGTCCTTCAAACGAGGCGTGAAGAAGCACTTTGTGGGCCGGCAGAGTGAGGATGACTGATGCTACGTCTCTGACGCTGCACCAGTTGTCCTCGCGCCTGGACCTCATTTCCACTTAACATCAGGTGGAGTGGGGTCATTTGCCGGGCTTAATATATAAAAAAAAAAAAAAAAAAGTTTATACTGAATAAATTTTTACTTAAATCTTAATTAAATATAAATTATACACAAACACACAGTAACATAAAAAAAACTAAACAAAAATACAATAAATAAAAATCTAAACTAAAAGTAACTCATACAAAGACTAACTAAAACCTAAAAGTACTGTCAATAAATGTTTTTCGTGTAAGTACATCTTTGACTATTCTAAATACTCCTCTCATTTTCTTCATCTTTCTTCCATTTTTCCTCTCCCAGATTACACGTGCTGGTCTTAGGAACCACTATCATACTGTGCAGACTATCAGCACTCGTACCAAAAAATTTTGGCAAGTCGTTCCTTTGCAAGTAGATTCGGCTTTGGAATTCTCTGCCGGCGCATGTGTTTCCAAGCTCCTAGATAGTCCCGGGTCTTCGAAACGGCAATTATGCAGGCCGTCATGAATGGGTTTGTTACGCTTGTTACCGTGCTTGTTCCACGGTGAGAAACGCTCTCATGTGGTCACTATAACGAACGACCCACATAAAAAAATACATGTAACAAAATAAAATTATTGTAATAAAAAAAAAGTTAATAAAATTAATAAATAAACAAAATGTATTTTTTCAATAATGCTTTGACTATACAGGGTGGAAAGTTGAGATGGGGCAATAAGGGCAGCTACCAGATCCCTTGCTGCTACGCGAAAATGATCTTAGGAGACCTTACCCAACTTTTTGAGTGATGACAATCGAGATTCACACATTTTTGATAAAATGTACAGTCAGTGAGAAAATCGTCAGAATTGAGATTTTTTTTTAATGCCAACCGATCCCATTCCTATAAAGGATTAATACACTTTTTGACACCAACTGAGATTAGAGTACAAGAACACCCACAAATCAAAGAAAACTTTTTCCATAAAACAAAGGCTCCGGCGCTGCGAGGCTCCAGCGGTCCCACGCGAGCTTATCTTCGCAGATGGGTTTCGCTCACCACCGCAGCTTCGGCTGAGGCTGGCCTTTTTAGTTGGACTTTTTAGTTCGATGTTTCTATACATCGAACACCTTATACCTCGACGCCTAGTTTCTACGACGTCGCTTGTTTTTCCGATGTTACGTTAGTTCGATAATATTATGCATTTGTCATTTGCGGCGCTTGGGTGCGGTATACTCGAGCGAGCGTGTGGGCATAGTCTAGGAATTTATATGAAGTTGAACTGTACCAGTTTCAACTTTTTCCTGCTGCGAGTATGTGCAAGCTGCAGTGTGAAATCGTTTTACCGTACGATCTTCGATCACATATAAAAAACTATATCAACATCAAAGCATTAATTATTTGTTAAATTCATATTTTGTATTTTATGATTATTTTTTTTGTAAATGTTTTTGCTTCTTTGCGCTGTGGTTTGGCCCGTTCTTTGCCACAGTTAAAAAATGACGCCCTAAATGGGTGGTAGGTTAAAAAGTATTTGAACGATTCAAAGTATACTTATTATTTGAGTTTATTGAATATTTGACAAATAGGTTTCTTGGGGAAAGTTGTTTAGTTTCATGGGTGGAACTCACCTTTAATTTCTTTAAAACGAGTAAAAAATGAGGGTGTATACGTCAAATATAACCGATGCCCTTAACATAAGAGATTAGAAGGATAAATAAAACACACGTTTACCACGTAACTCCGTATACTTGCGACTAACTCCAAAACAAAATGCTTCCTTACTATAGCTAAGGCTACGACACTTAATGCTACGATACGCATGCTACGACGAGTTCAGATTACAATATAACTTAACCTGTATTATGAAAGTGTATGTATGTGTCCCTACACTATTCCCCCTCTTCCAAAAGGTAAAAATAATAAACTTGCGGCTAACTTCAAAACAAAATGCTTCCTTACTTATAGCTAAGGCTACGACACTCAATGCTACGATATGCATGCTACGACGACTTACTATATAACTTAACCTATATTATTATGAATGTGTAGATATGTGTGTCGCGGCACTATTCCCCCTCTTCCAAAAAGTTAAAATAATAAACTTGCTGCTAACTAGAAAACAAAATGCTTCCTATAAAATATTTAGCCATGAGTAGGCGTATGAATAGACGTGAAGGCGACTTATAATGAAATCCACCGGGCGGGCGGTCTAAAACGGTTTTTTCGTTTGAAGAGTTTTAAACCAACATTTTTGGTTTAGAATGGTTGAAAACTATGTTTTTTAATGAAAGCTTGGTGTTCATTACGTTATCTAATACATACCAAGGAGCACCTAACTGTGATTTTTCCGGTTTTCTAGATTTTACTTAAGTCTTCCCAATAAATCAATACGAAATATGTTATTCACTTCCTTATTTATATTATAACTCAATTGTTTTATTAGTTAATTAAACTGTGTAATAGAAACCGAGCTACCAGATGCCCGTCTAAGCGCAATTTGACACTTTTTTTATAAGTAATAGTTATAAGAAAAAACTAGCCTTCTCCCACGACTTCGTCCACATCGATATAACTATCCCAGCTAATTTGAATCGCAATTTGTTTAATAGTTTTGAAGTGAAAAGGAACACAGAGTTACTTTCGCATTTATAATAATTTTTAGTTGGTATTTAATTAGATATAGACACGTAGATATTAAGAACAACGCTTTTAAATTTAGATTATGTAGGACGACTATTTTTTTACCCTATCTTAAAGTTTTTTTTTGTTTATGTTGTCCTCTCTAGTTTAGTTCGTTACGTGCCATTTTACGCCTTAGTAAGTAACATCATAGACAAATTAGGTAAGTGCTCAACCATAGTAAAAAATGGTCAAAATACACCCCTCCGGTTTTTTGCGGTTTTAAACCGTTGATTATTATTTTGTATGGTTTTAATCGGTATTTTTACAATTATATGCATGCGTAGTACCTAATAACTTATTAGTAATAAGTAACTTCTCGTTTCTCCACTTGTTGTAGGTACCCACAGAACCCTAAAAACAAAAAAAATTGTCAGGGACATTGAATTTATTGAATACTTTGAACTTGTTTCATCGGTTATACGGATTTGTAACACCTCATTAACTAATCCATAGAAATGGTACTTACTCACTAGAAACACTTGACTGCAGCAGTGCGAGCACGGATCATCGACCGACAAAGTGACATTAGACGTCGACAAATTGACATTGACATCGACAACTGTCAATTTTTGTCGTCTAATGTCACTTTAACGGTCGATAAAAGATCCGTGCTCAGGGGGCTGCCACGGCAAATTTACTCGTATACATAGAGTACTTCTTTACTGCTAAAAAAAACCAGTCAGTCTTTCACTGTTTTTTATTATCACTACTATCAAATGACTAGTTCATGTACCTATACGGCTGCTCAAAACCAAAACACAGTAAGGTAAATTAGAAAAAAAATACAGGACGAGCAGAAACAAACGTGTTTTTGCTCTGCCAACCCAGATTCCCCTACAGGCCTTTTAAACGCCATAAAAAGAGTATTAATTCTACACTCAATTAAATGTAGTTTTTGTGTGTTATGATCTACTTTTTCCTCAATATAGATTACGGATACGGGTCTTTGTTAGAGTGAGTAGAAATTTAAAAAAATAGATTTTTGTTGTTTCTTTGTTTTCAAAGTTAAGTGAAAATATTGGCTGGCGCCATGGCTCCGAAATGGTAACTTTCTGTCCATATTTAGCTCTAAAATTTCACAATACCCATTTTTTTATTAATCTATAACCACTACCTAGTAGTACGTAAATAGAAAATAAAACTTAAGCATTGACTTATAATTAACAATATTCGTCTCTAAAGTTTATGGCCGTTTAAACGCCCTGTAGGGGAATCAACGACTGTCATATTTTTCAGACCTACACATAGATAATCGACAAAACTTTCCAAAATGATTGAAGAAATGGAATACATTGATGCCAAAGATCAATTGACGGGTGGCGTAGCTATTTTTCCTTCAGAAAATGCAAACGCAGAAATCACAGACGAGGGATCTGGCGACAAAGAAGTTGCAGCAGGCTCGCAACTGGGAACTCAAGCGTTCATAGTATGTGCAGACAAATAATATTTGGACAGTGAAGATGTGTTGGCTGTATTAGCGAAGAGAAGATGTAAGGCATAATACACCTGTAGATCAAAATGCGTTTATAACCGAGGACACTGAACCTGAGCTGATATCAACTACTGCAACTGTCTCCATCCATGAGCTTGTATTTGCTCTGAGTATGCCATATAATCAGAAGAACTATTATAATCCAACTATAATGACAACACATAACGAATATTATAATCCACTTGAGATTTAGCATTGGCAAAAGCATGGCACAAAAATTTTATATGTCTGCTGCTGACAATGTGTGATAGTTCATAAAAGGTGACAAGCCTCCGTTACTCTCTAGAATACCACCATCTTACCGCAGAGTAGTAGCAAAAGGCTTGGTGGAAATGAACAAAAGAACATCAAAGCGTGTGTAAGTCAGACTGTCGTAAAACTACCTGATTTGATAGGTTCAGTCATTTGGGTAAAAACAGAAAAGTTTATGTATTTATGGGGAAAACAAATTTATTTTGTAACACACCCAGCTAGCAAAATACCCTTAGAAACGAAAGCTTTTAAGAGCTATGTCCTTAAATAAATTTTATATACGTTCTGATTAAGATAGAGACTCTAATAATGGCATATTATAAGTCTATTTAAGCTATAAGAGCATATATACTTGTAAAAAATACTTTTAGAAGTATATAAGAAAACGAGAAATGACATCAATAAGACCAGTAGTGTTATAAACGCACTCCGTAAGCCTAATTCTTAATTAACACTTATACATGCACTATGTAAGTCCACTTAATCTTAAAAGTGACTTATCAAAGTATTTTATTAGATATCGGCTGTTACACTTATAACTTATTCTTACAGACGTATATACGCAAACTTTATATAATGTTTATTAGAGCAATAGTATTATACATGCACTTTATAAGCCTAATTGCCCTTGAGTCTTAATTAACACTTATACATGCACTTTGTAAGATCACTCAATCTTAGAAGTGACTTTACTAAGTGTTTTGTTAGATATCGTCTGTTACTTATAACTTATTCTTAAAGATGTATGTAAGCTTACTTTATAAAACATTTGTAAGAACAGTAGTATTATATGCGCACTTTATAAGCCTAATTACCCTTGATTCTTAATAAACTTCTATAAATGCATTTTGTAAGATCACTCGATATTATAAGTGACTATTGTAAAAGATAGTAAAGAGTACTAGCACGTCAAATGTCTTAGAAACTTAGATAATTGCAATTAGAATTCTAATGCATTGCAAAAAAGTCAAAAGGTGGTCGACCAGGAACTTCCCTGTTTGTCTTTTAGCCTACTTTTACTTTAATAAGGAACCCTAAAGGTTATGAGCAATGGCCGCGTGGATTAAAAAATGTGGTTGAATTTGATTTTATAAGTGCGGTGTAAACCTTAAACAATGGTAATGCACTTATATTGGTTCTGTTAAAGCCACTATAAGGCATGATTGGTGATAATGGCGACATTTCCATATTTTTCATTTTTAATATAATATTTTTTATTAATAAAGATACATTGTTGAAATGGCCCGTAAAAATATTGTGATTGTTATTTTAAAATACTCGATAAAATCGACTTCGCAATTAAATAACAGTTAGTAATGCGAACTAAACATGAAATTATACTTACACTATTTTTAGGAAAGCGAATTAAACAGGACAGTACAAATACTTACGTTTTTAATACTCTTCTTATTATTCAGAAAAGTTTCACGAGCACTTGGCAATCCTTTCGGCGGACTGTGATTACATCTGATTACATGTCTTACTAAAAGCTCGCAAAGAGCACTACAAGTAATATCATACTTATAACAGCATTAGTAAGTGCATTATAAGGGTAAATACCCATAAAGAATGCCTTTGTAAATCATTTGTAAGTCTGTTTGGTATTATTAAAGCATCAACAAGAATTTTGTAAGATTGAAAATACACTTCTCGAGACCATTTTAAGATATATTTAAGGGTAAATAGACTTATTAAGTGCGCCCAAATCCACACTTATAGCAGTCTATCGGAGTACCATAAGACTGATAAAATTATACTCTTGGGATGTCTGTAAGAGGAAATTTTGCTAGTTGGGCATGTACCTTTTACCATGAAACCAGGTTTTGTTGTTTGATTTTTTATTTATTATTTCATTTATTTTATTTTATTACAATGTTTATTCCAAATAAAGTTTGTTTCATGACACATATGGCCTTTTAATGCATTAATACATAGGTACCTTTCATACTTTATCTTAGTAGTGGATTCACCTACGGGGCGTTTAAGCACCCATCGCTTTTCCAATTTTCCAGTTGAGCTAGATTTTTTCCAGTATTTTTCCTAAGTCAATGGACCCCTAACTACGCACATATCAAAAAATTATAAACTTTGGAGACCAAAACTAATTTCAGGGTAATCTGGGTAGCATAAATATAGGTTCACAGAAACAAAATCAAAACCTAGTAAGACACCGTAACACCGATGTCTCATACTGTGTTTTGATTTTGTTACTGAGACATACTGTGTTTTGATGTGGTGTTTTGTTCTATTTTGTCTCTTAAATAATCCCCTCAAACCCCAAGCGGTCGCATGAGACCGCACCTACAAAAACACACTTGACTTTGTACCGTGTTCTCATAGACTTACAGACTATTTTAGTATGAACAAGTTTGGTTATTTCGGTTCTGTGGTTCATCTTATGTATTGTTATCGTAAAATATCGCATAGTCTATGCTCGATTCTGTCAAATTTGACGTTGACAGTTAGTGTCAAAAAACTGTCAAAAAAATCCAAGAGCGAGGGGTAATAGGTTTAAACTTCTTTAAATAATTCAGGCTCTAGACAACGTAGCGCAACGAGTATCTGACCATTTTATATAGCGGTACTAGGCAAATCAGGACACTAATTTAAAAAAAAAATTAAGTTGGGCCTTACTATGTTTTGCGTTTGGGCAGCCGTATAACTAACTCAATCTGTTTTAAAAAGAGTGTTTAAAAATCTGCTCGTGGATATATGGAAAAGAGAAGTAATTTATAAACTTTCTTAAAATAACATTGCTTTCAATAAACAAGACAGTTCGCCTCGTTGGGTCGGGCGCGGATTCCCTAAATCGCAATTCGTCTGATTATCTAAATTACCGTTTCTCACTTCGTATACATCGCAAATCGTTCACTGGTAACGCCATCTAACGCCGTATTCAATGAGCGGTTGACAGATTGTACATTCGGTTTTGTTTTGCTACGTCTCGTTTACCACGTGCTCTAGCGGTTGCGCAAGTTTCGCATGGATGGCGCTAGTGGCAGAGACCCTGAAGTTTACGAAAACTCTAATAGATGGCGTGCATAGAAAATGCCATAACTGAATAAATAATATTAATTTATAAAAAAGATAATAATCTTTTTTTATTCTTTGTAATTAAATGAAATAAATCAAAACGGGTCTTTAAAACGACATAGATATCAGAACTTTAGCATTATTTTGTTGTAATTTATTTTTATGTTTGTTTATTTAAAGTTAAGAGGCTTATTACATCTCAAATGTGATTTTTGCGTAAAATGCCCATTTTGGCATTTTGTAATAATTTTGCAGTAGTATTTATCTTTTTTGTCGTAATAGGATAATAAATTCATGCTTAATATTACAAATCTCCACTCTGCGAGAATAAGTTGAGTTCGGACGGCCGTAGTAATTTTGCAGTTGTATTTATCGGTTTTATCGAAATAGGATAATAAATTTACTTTAGAATCTATATTCCTCAAGAAGTAATAATTATTCTGGTAGAAATTTTGCTCAATAATATTGTCGTAGATAAGAGAAATTCACAGTTAACTTAAAGCAATTTTCGAAGTTTTTTGGTTTAGAATAAGATTTTTTTTCTATATAAAATCAATGATATCTAAAAGTTCCGAGGCCGCTACGCACTATACGTCTAATAACATTCAAATTCTTTTATTTCATTTGTTTAGAACAGTAGTTCAATCGATGAGCTCAAAAAAGTGCCTTCGCCATTTTATGAAAATCTTTCTCTGCAATTTTGGGTGTAGGTAATTAAATAAATTAAGCAATATTTACAAAAAGCGAGGCCGCTACGACCTATTCCAATAGCTATACTACACTATTCAATAAGTCAAAACTGTTAATGTATTTTTGTTTCTGAGATCGAGAACGCCAAAATTGGCCTTTTTACGCAAAAATCACAGTCGAAATCAAAAAACGTCCCAAACGGAACCCACCAACAGACTTCAAACGTACATCTTGCCAGAGAGAGAGATGATTTTTTACTACGACGATAACATCGTAGGTCATGGGGTTATCGCACAAAAAAAGTTTATAAGTACTTATATTTTTTTGATACCTACAATAATTTGTAAAAAGAATGTACCTACTTATAGGAACATTATCTAGCTTTAAAAAACTATTGAAAGAGAACAACCATGAGATACAAAAAAAACGGTCTTATGACACCACTCCCTTCTCTAAATCTTACTGTGCTGAGCATATTCGGAATGGAATATATTATACTATGGAATTGTTCCGAGACAACCAATTAAATGACTTGTCAAGGTATAACATTCATCAAGATAATGTCTGGTTGGTCAGGGGACGCGTACAGTCTAGACACGTTAGGTCACGCGTTTACTATAATTGTTTATAAACCGTAATGAAACCTGCAGACGTGCCATTGAGCACGGTACTGCGCATGCTTAATTCATGTGCATTCATTGCTTCCAATCGTAAGCGACCCTGTCGCGTACGATTGGAAGTTATGCGCAATATTATTTCAATTAAGTATTATGGTACATGGGGGATAGGTCGTTACATCGAATTTAATCTGCCAGCAGAAATGTTAAGTATTATAATAATAGACGAATAATTATTTAGATAAATAACCCAATTATAGAAAAAACAAAACACCCGACTGCTTTAAAAAGTCGAAATTATTTGTTTCCCTCTATTTTTTTTTCGCTGACGCTATATTGAAATAATTTAAGTACCCTATGTTAATTCTACAATTAAGACGAATCTAATGACACCTCATTTACCAAAATCGGTCAACCCGTTTAGGCTGTAGGGCGTGCCAAAGAAATGGACATACATAAATACATACAAATAATACATCACACATAACCCTACTGTACTGTGTCATGAATGTGTACATTATCTAAAACGAACGTTACGAACGTAATTAATACCAAAATGTTGTTAGTTTTACTAAAAATACACATTATCTTATAATATTGATTTTGTTATTCATACATAAAATGTTTAGTTAAATAATTGTGAGTGAAAGAATGACTAAAATGAAGTTATTTTCATTAAATAAATAATAATAAACACTGTTTCACACAAACTGTGTTTTAAACAATTTTTTTTAGTAAGAATCCCATCTATTTTTGAACTTAAAAATGTTGTTTGTCTTTTATGGGACGCCATAGTAACATTAAAACTAGTAGGTACCATAGTAGGCAGGCCAAGCGCCAAAAAGTCTCTAAACCGGATCTCGTATGTAAGTTTTGTAAATAAGGTAAGGTGGGTTAGGCTCGGACTACATGCATACGGAATCAGTCCGGCCCGGGAAAAAACCAAATTCGGCAAGTAATCGACTACACGCGCTCCGTTTTGAATCCGGAGAGAAATTTACTCAGTCGGTCTCTAGCACTTGCGCTGGATAGTCGTCCAGTCGACAATGGAAAGTTTAACTTTAGTTGAAATTGTATGCTTAGCTGTAGCCGTTAAGAGGCCTATTACTTACATCTCGACTGTGATTTTTGCGTAAAATGCCCATTTTCGCATTTTGTTGTAATTTAGCAGTTGTATTTATCGTTATTATCGAAATAGGATAATAAATTCATGCTTAATATTACAAATGTCCTTTTGCGAGGATAAGCTGAGTTCGGACGGCCGGCGCGTCGCATTTTGAAGTAATTTTACAGTTGTATTTCTCGTTTTTATCGAAATAGGATAATTAATTAATTATAAAATATTTATTCATTATGAAGTAAGTAACGATTATTCTGGTATAAATTTTGCTCAATAATATTATCGTAGATAGAAGAAATTCACGGATACCTTAAAGCAATTTTCGAAGTTTTTTGGTTTCGAATAAGATTTTTTTTTTCTATATAAAATCAATGATATCTAAAAATTCCGAGACCGCTACGCACTTTAAGACTATATAAGTGATAACATTCTATTTTTTTTATTTTATTTGTTTAGAACAGTACTTAGTTCAATCTAGGAGCTCAAAAAAGTGCCTTCCCGCATTTTATGAAAATCTTTCTCTGCAATTTTGGGTTTAATTAAAAATCTTTATTATTGAAATTTTGCATTCACAATGCTATATAGTTATAGAATAAATGTTTACTAGAAAAAAAACAACCAGTCTCTGGAAAGCTCGAACGGGATTCGAACCCGTGACCTTTGGATTGCCGGTCCACTGCTCTAACCGCTAAGCTACCTCTCGGAAACCCCAGAAGACTCTTGAATTATTATTTTTTTATTGGGTAGGCGCTTGGTCTTCATCTCACCTTATGGTAAGTGACGATAAGGCCGAAGGTGGAAGCGCGCTTCACCTGGAATCCTCACTGAGGGACTGGCTATCTTATCTCAAACTGCCGAAACACAACAATGCTATAAACATCGTTGTTATGGCGACAGACTTAGATAAGATGGTGGTAGCTAGCCAGGCGGACTTAACAGCCCTACCACCAACCAAACCGAGCACACAAAGATGTACCCCCCGCTAGGAATCGAACCCGGGACCTCTAGGTCTGAAACAGGTTGCTTAGCCACTAGACCGCACAGGCGGTTAAATTTTATGATTTTTTCTAGTAGTGCTGCAAGCCAGCGGTATTACGTCACTGTGAAGTGTGTGTGCGTGTGTTTTTTTCTAGTAAACATTTTAATTAAAAAGGACAAATTATTACAAAAAGATAAGGAAATAATATTATGGCCGGAACATGGGTCTAAAACAGACTCAGCTACAATCAACAGTCTGGTTGGCATTTGTTAAATCACCCGGACCCTAGTATTTGTCCGGTGCGTCTTATACAATTATTAATACAGGCTTCTCAAAGGAGAGGATCAGAAGTAAACATAGACCACCTGTTTATTTCAGTAACAGGAATAGTTAAGACTGCCACCAGGACTATGTTGTCTGGATGGATAAGATCCATTTTTAAAGTTGCAAATATAGAAGCACCTCCGGGCAGTATGCGTTAAGCAAAATTTACAAAATGCGAGGCCGCTACGCATTATTCCAAAAGCTATTCTTCATTATTCAATAAGTCAAAATTGTTAATGTATTTTGGTTTCCGAGATCCGCAACGCCAAAATTGGCCATTTTACGCAAAAATCGCAGTCGAAATGTAATTGGAATAAAAATGGAAACAGAAGAAAGTGAAAAGATATTGGGTTAATCCTTTTCACATAGACCGCTAAACGGAATATGAATTCTACAAGTCTTATACAAAAATAAGGTTCTTTTCTGATAAATTCTACGAACACTACTACTACTAGTGTACTAGTAGTAGGGTACTATTATTTATTCTGTGCTACTACTACTATCACCATAATGAGGCGCTCGGAATCAACTACTATTTTGCAGTTTTGCTTGCGCACGCGACGCGACCGACCGCTTCGAGCGTCTGTCATCGACTGGCGCGTGATTCCTCCGGACCGGACCGGAACGGACGTTTCTCGAGTTCTCGTGTGGTCAGCTCCATACAACTTCATACGATATTGATAGGCCCCGCCCCCCGTGCCGAAAAATAACGGACCGGCTACTCGGAGACGTCCGGAGCATGTTTCGGTTGCTTCCGGGTGAAAATCGGGATCGGAAGGCCTCTGATCACATGTAGTCGATGCAGTAAAAACTCATATATTTGTTTGAGCTACGGAATGAATCCGGGGCCGTGTTTTTTCGGGTCCGTGTGATTCCGGATGCATGTAGTGACGACGGGGGAAGAGGAACAGCATCACGTAAATATAAAACTATAAAGCCTAGCACTGTGCCTACTCAGACGATAAAACAGAAATTCGGGTGTAGTTTCATGTTCTAACACAGATGGCGCTATGACACATATAAGTGAGTTGAAGAGAGAGAAAAAAAATCGGTTGTCAAACTACAAAAACACAAACCTTTTTATAGGCGATGAAATATTAATGATAATTGGTTATTTATAACCGACATCAAAAAAGGAGATTCTGTTTAACACGTGTATGTACCTATGCATGTATGTTCGCGATTTACTCAAAAACTGCTGTACCGATTTTGGTGATTAATTTCACATGCATAATTTTCATTTTTCTGGAAAGGTTTTAATGTACAATAAACTAGCTTTTATCCGAGGCGTTGCTCGCGAAGGTGTCTCTTAAATGTCGTTTGTTTTTAAGTTTACATAAATATTTTTTATTAAACAAATATTTTATTTTATGTAAGTATATTAATACATAAATTAAAATATTTCTTATAAAATGAACCAGATTAAATGATTTGAACACTTTTAAATATAAATTAAATTTAAACTCAACTTATTCAGTGCCAGCATAGTTTTTTTTAATATTTGTTTTTTTTATAAAAAGTTTGTAGATTTTAGAAGACTCGTTTGTAAAATAAAATGACGTTTGTTATTTTTAGTTATATTGTTATATGTGCTCATTGGATTTTTTTTATACACTTCAATTGATTTCATTTAATTAAAAGCTAATTCTTATAAATTAGTTTTTATTTTAAAAATCGTTTGCGAATTTGCCACCTCTGACCATACCACATACGTTCCACTTACCCCAAATTTTAATTTTCTCGATGTTACGCTAAACTAAATCTTATTTTTACTGCGATTAACTCTCAATTCATTTGAATTGACAATCACATTTAAAATATGTGACGACAAATCAAAAAATGACAGTTTTAACATGAAAAGTTTAGGTTGTTCCTCTTTCCCCATATCTGGGGTAAGTGGAACATTTTGAAGACTCAACTTCATTGACAGATTTGTCCGTAAATACTGAAGGAATCGATTTGTATGTTAAAATAATAGTAAGTAAACTTTAGGAGGTATACTTATTTTCTATTAATATTAAAATTACACTGTGCATTTACTGGCTGGAGCTCATAATGTTAAAATATCAGTAAACTATGTTCCTCTTACCCCACCTTACCTTACCTACAACAGGTATGGATGTGTTCGGGGTCTTCTCCAGATAACGAAACTGCTTGTTGTATAAGTAATTCTAAAGTGGTGAAGGAAGCAGCAGTGACGTCATAAAGATGGCCGCCGACGGTTTTGTTTTTCTTCAATTAAGCGCATTAAAAGTACTTTAATCACTTCATAGACATCTATAACCAAAACATGGTATTTACAAAAATATTTTGAATTAATTGAATTTTCCTTACTTACAATAAACTGTTTCTTCATTTTTCTCGGAAACGAGTAACTTTATATTGTTTTCTAAAACATGCAAAATTTCATGAGCTATCCATAAATATAAAGTTCATCAAAATACGACTTTAAACGACTGTGCTTGTGTCCAATAATCTGGAGCGAGGAGCACTATCACGACGAGTTCAAGCGTGCGTGCGTGCGTCGGTCGTTGGGGGTTGTGCGGGGCGGGCCGCGTAGTCACATGAAAGTGTGTCAGCCAAGATCACATCACCTTTAGCGATTCTCTCGTTCATACAGTCAACCATACAGGAATGAGCTGCCTTGGAAAGTTATTAATCAAAAAAATAAAAGTAAAAAACAGGCCAAGTTCTCGTAATACTTCTTCAGTGATCTTTAAAAAAAAAAATTATGTAAACATTAGTCAATACAGTTGAAAGTCCGTGAAAACATTGCACACAGTTAGCTCGGTTTGCTAGAAGTTGGCAGGGCGCACTCTGTGCGATGAATAAAGATTCTTAGATGAATAAATGCTGGATGAAAATGCTTTTTTTTACAATAAACCTACTAGGCTGTCAGGCACTTAACCGCTACCTGACCTGATGGGAAGTGACGATACCGCCGAAGGTGGAGCATGCCTATCTACTTAGGAACAGCCTACAAATGGGTTGTTGTACATTCGCCACAAAGTTAGTTTGCCACAGAAAAAAGTATGTGTACATTCGCCACAGTTCTATTTTTATAAAGTTAATTCGCCACACTTTTATTTTCGACACAGACAGCAGAAAAATCAAACAATAAGTGAAGCAAAACCGTTATTTATTATTTTTTAGATAGTTAGATAACAAAATAATAGTAAGTAATTTTAAAAAATACTTACACCATGCTCACCAGAGCTTGTGCCTGGCTGATTATGATCCACTTTTTCAGAGATGCACCAACTATATAAAAACTATGTACCTGCTAACTACCAACTACGAGTATATAGCTAAAACTATTAAGCAAACACAGATCACATTTGCAACACAATTTTTTTTTGGGGGTTAAAGTTGCTTGCGTCCGTAGGTTTCCCCTTGAGATCCTACACGTGACCCCTGGGTAGTGCTAAATGAGTGACACAGACTGAGTGGTAGAGCCACGCTGCGTTGCAGCACGCATTGGGCCAGCTCGCCCGGCGTAATACCACGAATTAAAAAAAATAATCTCACGAATATCTGGCGAATATCTGAATTCCTATTGGACGGCAACGCGCCTGCGGTTCCTCTAGTTTTGCGGGTGTCCATAGGCGGCGGTGATTACTCTCCATCAGGTGACCCGCCTGCTCGTTTGCCTCCTTCTACTATAAAAAAAAACAGATCACCACACGCGCATTGACAAAGTTAAGGTAGTCACTGCACTGATAAGTTGTTACTTGTTAGATGCACTAGAAATAGATAGATACAAAAGTGAGCGAGCACGTGATAGCTCGTGCGTGAGCGCAGGGGAAAAGGGAGATTTATGGTTACTTAGTTCTAATTATTTTTCGTAGGTTATCTTTATACTTACATCAATAATTTTAGAATAAAATAACTACCTTTCACTTCGAGCTCTCAAAACGCACTTTCCTTGCTACTGCAAAAATGATGTAGGGTAACATGGATAACATTGGGTCACTTTTTTTTCGATGGCCATATCTCAGAAACTTTCAGCTAGAAATGTTCTAAAATTGACCAGTTGATACTATGTTTACTTAACTTTACAATTTTATGCGGAAAAATACGATTTGATGTATAAAGGTAACAAAATAAATCTGTATTTAAAAAAAATGGCAAATGATCCACTGTGTACCAGGGGTGGTACACAGTGGGTACCCCCATGGTTCACAGTGGGCCATAGGAAAGTTGCAGAATAATAAAGAAAAGTCCAAGGTTTTTTAAAGAGTTTAATATTGTTAAATGGGAAGATTGGTATTAAATAACGCATTCAACAAGTTTCTTAAATATTTTATTACCGGAACATTTATTTACATTCATAACGACTAAAAAATCTACTTATATACTTAGGTACATATTTTTAGTAAGTACTAACCATTCTCATAAAGACTATAAACATGTCCAAACATTTATAATAGGTACCTGAGATAATACTAATCAGTATCCTAAGCCGGAGGAAGTGCCTGACCAGGGAGTCAGGCACTTCCTCCAGCTATTGTAGGTGCAAGGGCACCTATTATATTGCAGGTGGTACACAAAGTCCCCTTTTCACCGCTCTGGTCACCTATTTCTTTGACCTCTATGGGCTATTACTTTTGTTTTTTTTCAGACAGTGGTAGTCTTAGTTTCATCCAGATTAAAGATTCTGGTTTCATCTGCGAACATTGGGCTTCTTTTGATTACATTTTTAAGATTATCATATTTTTTTCACGGTTTCTCTTAAGCAGCCTCCTGTGCCAAACTGCAACTTTCTGGTTTCCGTAAAGTCAAGTAGGTAAGGGTGCCTTTCTCGAAATCCCCGCAGCCAGTCGATACCAGCTAACTTGTTATTTTCCCAGCTGGGTTTTCACGTTTCAGGCATTTTCTCGTTATTTCGTTTTGCCATTTCATGAGCGATCGATCGACAATCGTGTACAGTCAGTCCATAAAACATTCGAGCACATTTTTTAAAATATTTCTTTAAAATAATTTCTTAGTCATTTGTAAAAACTTTATTTACAGTGTGATTTGGCGTCAAATTTTCTGTAGAGTTGTTGCCATTGTTGTATTTTGAATAGTATCGCTGTAATATCGAAAATGCCAAATTGTAATCTTCCGAATACTTCCTAATACTTTTCCCTTCATTTATTTGTACAATAGCAATTTTCATTTGCTCATTGGTATGAGTACCAATATTTTTTCTTTCTTTGGAGCTTTTTCGCGGCATTCTGTAGAAAACATGACGAATTAGCTTATTATTTTAATTGTTACACCTAAAAATGATCGGGTCGGGTACATAGTGGGTCGCGACTCTGTGTGTACCCGACTCACGTGACCAACTGTTAACCCTATTCCTGATCGAAACCAAAAAAATCAAATAAATTCGAAAACCATCTAATTCGTAACTCTAATAACAGGAATACATAGCCTAATAACTCTATCAAATAATGTCAATAAACACATTTGAAAACTAAAATAATAGGGAAATTATACACACACTGCCACTTACGTTTTTAGTGATCGGCATCAGACGAAAACACGAAACGCACTTCGAAGGTCTTACCATACTCGCTGTCTCGTGAGGACTGAGGGGAGAAGTGATACGTGGGACAGCGACGCGCTATACGAGCAACCGATTGCACTTAGATACAATAGTTTTGTCAAAGTGTGCGTGACCAACTGTACCCCACTGACCCAGGGTCGACCAGTTGACCCTACTATGAAGACTTGTGGCGAATGTACAATAACGATTACCTACCTGTGGCGAATTAACTTTCAATGAATGGAGTTACAAAAACGTGGCAAACTAACTTTGTGGCGAATGTACAACAACCCCTACAAATGGCCTTGAAGAAGTCCAGGTTGTACCTACCGTTAGGGGAACATACTAGCAGGCAATGCATTTCATTCTATAGCTGTACGCAATAGAAAGGTCGAGCCAAAGCGGTTTGTGGGGATAGCTGGTATATATACACTGGTCATCAATAAATATTTACCCACCCTGTTTTTGCTGTATTGCTCTTTATAATTTCAAAGATAAGCGTTTAGAAGTAAGTTTCTTTGTTAACTAGGGTCGGGTAAGATGTTTGACATTTGATTCCCATAAATCTCAACGCACATGAGGTTACTTACTAATAAACTTTTTTAAAGTAAACGCTGCTCTGTGCCGGTTTGATGATTGCGTCAGTATTCAGTTTGGCCCTGTTTAATTTACAACCAGGTGTTCGCAACAGTGTATTTGTTATTGCGATTCTTACTTTATTGATTGTCACTGTAATTTGAAATAAATTGGCCTGGAAGATGAATACTACTAAAGCTGAATCGGCCCAAGTTGTGGCTTTGCTGCGAGAGAGTTTTAGTCAACGTGTTGTCGCTCGAAGATTACATCTCAGTCGATCTGTAGTTCGGAGAGTTTACCAGAGGTTTCAAGAGACTGGGCAGTACCGTAGAAGAACAGGACCTGGAACACAAAAGGTCACCACTCAAAGAGATGACCCCTTTATTGTAACATCGTCTTTAAGGAATCGCCATCTTTCTGGTGTAGATCTCCAGCGACGGCTGCATGAAGTGCGGGTCGGACACACCCCGCACTGACCGTACTGTCACTTATAGCCATATAAGTGACAGTACGGTGAGAAGAAGACTTTGTGAACATAACTTATGACCTCAAAAGCCAGCAACAGGACCACAACTGACCGTAGCTCATCGCCAAGCCAGACCAATCCGCGAGGGAACATCTTGAACGAGTTATAGACCAATAGGCTTCGTTATATTCTGTGATGGGGGTCGAATGACTTTATACGGCTCTGATGGGCGCCGTAATATCATACGAATATAATACAATTTGTTTCTTTCAAATATTAAAACATGAGTTTTCGTGTAAATTGTAGGTAGGCCGATGATTTTTGTGATAACCAGTGTATTATGTAGGTAAGGGTGGAACGCCTGCCCGCCTCTTGTAGGTACCCCAAAGGCGGAAAGGGAATCTAAAACAATTTAATAGTTTTATTAATATTTATTCTTGCAAACCCTTTCAAACAAAACTTGTAAGTTGCATGCAAAGTTAAATTAAAAGAGTTCATGGGCTTCGATCTCTGAAAACTTGCTATGTTGAATCTGTGAATTCGTCAGCTAGCTCATTCTAATTTGTACGTGTACGTCGGTACAGTCATCTGCAGAGTGAACGGACGCCCTTTCCATACAATTAATATAATGCTAGGGGGATCCGTTCTCTTTGCATTGACTGTACTTGGCTTAGGTTCGTAATTCTCAAGGCCCCCCCCCAGTGGTGAGGGAGCGCGTAGCGCCGATGGACACGGAGGAAGCTGTAACGGGACCAAATGTCAGCACGTCCTAAGGTCTTCCTCCAAGCAAACCTCAATCACGCCGCCAACGCTCAGGACCTTATGGTCCACCAAATGGCGGCGTTAGGGGCTAATGTGGCCATAGCAGCGGAACCGTATTCCATCCCTGCGCGGCCGAATTGGATAGGATCAACAGATAGGAAGGTGGTAATCACAACTCCGGCCGTCTCCAATACGGTTCCGCTGACCCTGCGAGAGCGGGGAGAGGGGTACGTGGCGGTGAAATGGAAAGGATTGCACTGGTTGGGGTTTACTTTTCGCCCAACCGGTACCTCAGCGATTTTGAGGTCTACGTTGGGAGGCTGCAAGGGGTTGTCCGCAGACTTGCGCCGCTCCAAGTCATCATTGCCGGCGACATCAATGCCAAGTCCCGGTCCTGGGGCTGCCCTGCGACCACCAGCAGGGGTGAGGCTGTGGAGGACTTTTTGGTCGAGGCCGGGCTCGTAGTCCTCAACAGGGGGGCCGTGAGCACGTGCGTGAGATGGCAGGGGGAGTCCATAAAAGACATAACGTTCGCTACCCCCGCCATAGCCTCTCGCGTGACAAACTGGGAGGTACTGGACCAGGAGACCCTGAGTGATCACCTCTATGTGTCATTCAGGGTATCCGGCCCCCCAAACACCGGCCTTACTCCCCAGCAGGGTGTCCGCACGGCCCGCTTCAAGAGGTGGGCCCTCACAAAGCTGGACAAGGAAGCTGCATCTGAGGCGGCACTGATAGAGGGCTGGCTGCCGCCTCCCCCTGCCGATATGGACGTGGACCAGTGGGCCGTCGAATTCCGGGGGTCAATGACCCGGATATGTGACACCGCCATGCCCCGGGCTGGGGATCGACCGCGGCAACGCGCGGTCTACTGGTGGTCGGCGGAGATAGCCGGCCTCCGCGCCGTCTGCGCCCTCGCGAGACGGCTATACCAAAGACGCCGGAGGAGGAGGCATACCCCGGAGGAGGAGGCGGAGTTGTACGGTCGCCTCCAGGTGGCGCGATGGGACCTCAAGGTTGAGGTGATGAGGGCGAAGAAGGCGGCGTGGGGAGAGTTCCTGGCCGACTTGGACAGAGACCCGTGGGGGCGCCCATACCGTGCAGTCAGAAACCGGATGCGGAATCCTGCACCCCCCACCGAGTCGTTCCAGCCGGAGCTCCTGACCCGGGTTGTGGACGCCCTATTCCCGGACCGGGTATTCGAGGTGGCGCCTTTTGTCGCCCCGGAGCATGACGCTGAGGTCAACCTGCAGACGATCCCGCGGGTCACGAACGGGGAAATGAAGATGGCCGTGGACCGCCTCCGCCTTAAAAAGAAGGCCCCAGGCCCCGACGGGGTGCACGGAAGGGTGCTGGCGCTCGCCCTAGACCACCTCGGAGGCAGGTTCTGAGAACTGCTGGACGCTTGCCTACAGCAGGGCAGATTCCCCAAAATTTTAATTTTTATTTTCATTTATTCAGGAAAACATACAGTCATACACAATAATAACATTTACAAACAGACCAGATAGTTCCATTAAATATTACGAAAACAACATATTTGAAACCAAAGCCAAAACAAAGTTATAACAAAGACAAACCATTTAAATAAAATCAGTTCCATTAAAATTGTCTATTAAATATGATATTACTAATTCTTTGTTTAAATAATGATAACGATGAAGAAAAAATGTCAACATCTTTTAAGTTTTCGTCGTAATATCTGCAAGAACGTCTAATAAAAGTGTTTCTAGCGTAATTTGTAGAACAATGAGTATAATAAAAAGTACTTTTAGAACTTTTAGAACGCGAGGAGACTCTAGGAACTTTAAAATTGATTGATTCGAGTAATGAAGTACAATCAATTTTACCGTTGATTATTTTATAAAGAAAAGCTTCATCCAAATAAACACGTCTATTCTCTAAAGAGTCTAGTTTATGCCTTTTAGAGGCCGTGTCATAGTCTACAAAATAATGCCCTGTCCGATAGCTTTTAGAAACTTGTTTTGAATTTTTTCTATGCGAGCAATATGAACGAAGTATTGAGGGTTCCAGACGACGCATGAAAATTCTAACAAAGATCGGACGAAAGAGTAGTATAGAATTTATGTAAATGGCTGTTTAAATGGTCTAGCTAGGCGAATAATCATTCCAAGCTGCTTGAAAGCTTTAGAGACAATGTTGTCAATGTGCATGTTGAAATGTAGCTTGGCATCAAGAATCACTCCTAGGTCTCTGATTTCATATACACGTTTTATTTTTTTACCAGAGATCACATAATCAAAAGTTGTAGGGTTATGTTTACGAGTGAAAGATATAGTGTAACATTTATCAGAATTTAGAAATAATTGGTCTTTTTCACAGTAGTGTTCAAATCTATGCAAATCAGACTGCAATTTAAGGCAGTCGTCAGAGGAAGAAATTGCTCTAAAAATCTTAGTGTCATCTGCATAAAGCAAGTAATTCGTATCACAGAAACAAGAACCAACATCATTAATGTAGATTATAAACAGAAAAGGGCCTAAATGTGAACCCTGCGGAATGCCAGAGGGAATTTGGAGGAATCGTGAAGTGTAACCTTTCAATGCTACAGCTTGGCTTCGATTAGATATATAAGAAGACAGCCAACGAAGTAGATCACCGTGTATACCGAACTTTGATAATTTCGTGACAAGTGTGGTGTGGTTTATTTTGTCAAAAGCTTTCGAAAAGTCGGTATACAGGGCATCCACCTGATAGCCCGCATCAAGAGAGTTAAGAAGAAAGTCCGTATACAAAACTAAATTAGTTTCAACACCACGGCTTAGGAAGAAACCGTGTTGCTGCTGTGATATATGACGAGACGCCATCAAACTAAGCTCATCCGTTACAATTTTTTCAAAAATTTTTCCAAGTATACATAGCTTAGAGATGGGTCTATAATGTTCAACATTATGTTTATCACCTCCTTTAGAAATAGGGGTGATAAGAGCTTTCTTCCATATTTCGGGAAAACAGATAGTTCCTTTGCTAATTTTTTTATTATCAGAGGGTGCACGCAATCTACACCGGCTTCTTAATTTACATCAACCCGTTAGAGATGTTTTTGAACAAGAATACGTGTTATATTTATTTTAGAGATGTTTATATAGGATTCTGAACAGTTACTAGGTCCCTCGTTAAAGGCAGAAGAGTCGATTGGATTGTTAACCGGGACAAACACTGAGTGAAAGTAGTAATTAAAGAGGTTGCAAATAGTTTCACCATCGGTTGATGAAATATCCCCAAAGGTCATAAACGAGGGGGTATTGTTGGAACAAAACTTTGATTTAATAAATGTCCAAAAATATTTTGGAGCCGCTGTAATTTTTTCTTCGGAGAACTTAATATAGTTATTGTAACATTCAATCTGTAATTTTTTTTCACGGGATCGCAATAATTTGAATTTTTGATAATCGCGAGGGTCTCTATAAGTCTTCCACTTAGAATGAGTTTTCAATTTTTCACGGATAACCTTAATAAGTGCCCGGGAATACCAAGGTGGATACTTATTGTCGCAGGAGACTTTACGTTTTGGGACACGGGCTTCTATCAAAGTATGTATAAATGAATAAAAGTAAGTGACAGCCTTTTCTGTATTCATACAAAGTAGTACTTGCCAATCGATACTTATTAGATCCTTACGCATTTCGTCATAGTCCGCAGCATGAAAAATAAATTTAAAACGTTTATTTGGTTCTAAATATGTAGAATGAGCAAGATGAAACGAAACATCTAGTGCCGTATGGTGAGGGTCCTCGGGGGTGAGTGGAGAAGTACAGGATGAGACGCAGCAATTAGAATTACTTAAGATGAGGTCAAGAATACGGCCGTTCACATTAAGACAACCGTTATATTGCTTTAAATTAGATAAGCTCATGAAGTCAAACAATGCTGTAGCCTTGGGGTCATTATTTGTATTCAATAAAAAGTGTGAACCCTTCGTTGGTGACCATAACGCGTATGATATGTTAAAATCCCCTAATAATAAAAAACAATCATCAGGATACCGAAACATGTGGTCCGATACATTATCGAAAAATAGCTGTAAAGCGCTCGCATGATTCACACCGTGCGGTACGTAGCTACAAGCGATGTGTACGGAGGAGGGGGAAGCGCCGACGGCGCACCGGCCGCGCGGCGCCGGCGCGGGGCTCAGCTCCAAGGTGAGCCACAGTTCCTCGGCGTTTGGAGTGGAGCCCCAGTCGCCGCGATCACAGTATATTTAGCTCATATTTATACTGTGCCGCGATGGCGCACGCTCAGCCCGCAGCGAACGGCGATCAACACCCCTCCACCGCGCACACCGCCGCCGGGACCTCCCGACCCGTATCGGTCGCGGCGATAAACTTCATAATTACTGTAAAAATACTCGGCATCATTGAAATCTGGTGTCAACCAAGTTTCAGTTAGGATAATCAAATCGTAATTATTATGTAAGACATTTACCAAAAAGTCGTGACTCTTAGTACGGAGACCCCTCACGTTCTGATAATATATTTTAAGTGAATCTATTTGAGTCATTTTGAATTATAATTAACATACATAAATAACAAACTACGCTAGAAAACACATGATATGGGAACCTATGATATAATTCATAAGAACTATTAATACGCTGTTGACGTTGCTTATTAAAAATATTTTTAACATTCTGAACAAAAAGAAATATAGTTAATATCTTGATTGTAAACATAGTGATTGTAAAGTTGAACATAGTAAACATATTTATGGGAGCTTTTTTCCTAATATTATTGAGAAACATGGAACTGGCAGTGAAAATAACTATAGTTGGTAACTTGTAACAATGTGTAAACATTGTTACAATTTTATAAATTAGTCGCACATAAATGCAAAGATATAAAGAAAGTATTAATATTAGTCACTTTAAATTAGATAGATCAGATTCGCTTACGATTCTTATTATTTTAGATTTGTCGTTTTTACGTAAAAATATTTTACAATCTCTAATCCAAAGGTAGGTGTAATGTAATGTAGCTTTCAGTTCACGAGCACGTTTAAGAAGCAGTTTATTCACGAGAGTGAGATGTTCGTTGATATACACGTCCGTAGCAGGCCCTGGCATTCCAATGTCAGCAGTAGTGATACCGCGCCGGGCTCGCGCCGCTGCTATCAGCTGATTTTTGCGTTGACGTTGAGTAAACCGCACAATGATCGACGGGTAGCGAGAATTCGTATTTTGTTTACATACATTATTTTGTATGGTCCTTTACTTTACTCCGGAATGTGTCATATTTCTGACTGTCTTCCTCCCACAAAGCTGATGGTCTGCCCCTTTCTACAACATTCACCATTCTCTTACTGCCTTCGTAAATTTTTAGGATGGGATAAATAAAAAAATCTGTATATTCCGTATTACATATTGTTTATTCGAATGTATAATTATTTGAATACATCAAAAATTTTTGGTGTAATATGAAATTGGCTACCGCGCCAGCTGGCCGCACTATTGTTATTATAGGCCAGCAGTATAACATTGTTATCTTATATTATTGTACATTATTAGGAATGTACTATCTTCTACTGCTACTCTACTTAGCTCCAATTTTAATAAGATCGCGAAATGTTTATACAAGTTACATTTTTTTTTATTTAATATTAAATACATTAATTTAACTAGTTATAAAAACATTAAATCAGTCATTTACAAAGCATCTTTCAAATTTTTACAACAACGACTTTTCAATTATTATTTTTTTCAAGTTGGAGATTTTCTTATTTTGGATTATTGCTTATTGCACTAAAAATATTACTTAGCCTATATTAAAATGTATAAACGTAAAAGTTTGAGAAACATAGATCACCAACAAAAATAATATCTTTCAATGACACTTGTGAGTTGCATTTTGTTTTGCGGATTTAAAACGAAGTTTATTTTTGTGACCCAAAATGGAAGAATAATTCTTTGGCGAAAAGTGTGAACTAAACATTTTGTATCAGTACATAGATCTCACTACCATATAAGCACGAACTGTTGTCAATAAACTATGGATTTAAGTGTGAATACTGGTCATATTACAAAATACATAAATTTTATTATATAATTGCTTTTCCAATATATATATAATATGCTATTTCTGCATCTGCATTTATTGCTCAATAATAATAAAAATAATTTCTCAATACACGGACATGAACACTATCAACTAATGCTACAATAAAACTTATATAATACTAAATAGATGGCTTTTCCTCTCAATAATAATGTGATGCGTTTGAGAATCACAATTATTATGTTGGTATATAACAACTATGTATTCATGGTGTTATTCGAGAATATCTCTTAACAAGATCAAATTATGATTAATTATGCTTGAAAATAGACAGCTAATTTATTGTGATAATTTAGCTCTGTTTTTTGGATTCTCCTTGTGTAAATCAGTGTCAAAATCTTTATTATTGAATCGTCCTTCGTTGACTTTCATTTTGTAAAAACCAAAATTAGCGAAAGTATTACAAAACAATAAGGCATTCGCGCAAAGAAAACCGCATTACATAAAAAAAATATAAATAAGGCGTCTACATCTAAACACAATACTGACATCGTAGTCGACAATTAAAATATACATCTCCTAACATAATCACAAACATACTATGTCGGTGCCCGTACACGCACCACGAAAACAGATCGTATTTACAGAAATGTACAATCGCATATAGAAAAAAAAAATACAAACAAACCAACACTCTGTCCGACTTACACGCTACCGACAAACATATCGAATTATAAATACCGTTACAACTAAAACTATATTTACAGAGAAAGCAGTCATATGTCATGACAAGATTTTTGTTAAAAAAAATATACAAAAAAAAAATTATAAAAATCCAACAAGGAACTCAAGAAAGAAAAACTATTTAGGCAAATAATTTCGTGTTCCCCATAGGCAGTGATACAATTAAATTATTGAAACCATAAATAAAATTATTTAACGTAAAATGAAAATTAAACATAATCAATCACATTCGAAACGGTTAAATGATGGATTAAAATGGATTTTGTACTAATCAAATTCGAGTTAAAACAATGTTTAGTCCCTCAGTCCCAATACCTTTGCAGGTTTTGAGATCAATGTGACATGTTTTTGGTGCTTAGGCTAGGTTTATATCTAGTTATAAACATAGACAATAATTAGTGCTAAATAACTTTAACGTGCCACAAAACTACATTTAAGTAATACGTTTTTGTAATGCTGTCTAGACATTTCTATTTGTCGATAGTTTGTAGCAAGTTTAAGAAATAAGCAAACACATTCCTTTAGTTCTTTAGTTACTTAAATATAGGCCGACACGAAGACCTCCTTAATTCAATGTAGTATGAAGTTCTACAACTGCCTTACAATACTGTTTCGTCTCTCATTCAACGACCATAGATTATAGAACTAAGCAAGATTAGTAACCTATGCCTTAGATATAAACCTAACCCGAATAAACTACGGTTCGATGGCGAAATGCTTGCCTATGCTTGAAAGTGTGGAGCGGGGAAAGGGACGACGGGGACGATTTACCATAGACAAGCAAATGGTCCTTCGAGCCGGATAATTAGTTTTGACAGTAAATCTTTCATTTATTGTAAATCTACAGGAAAAAGAAAGGTTGATACTTCAAAAGTTCGTACCTACTAAATCTCCTTCCCCACCCGTCGTGTCCTCTCCAACATGGACAATTCGTCAACGAACGTCGTTGCGTGATTCCCTCAGTGCAAATGACCCGGGACTGAAGAAATCGCATAATAGTGAACTCTATGGCGTTGGAGTTAAGAAACCATTTGCCTGTGGCCGTTCTGCCCGTTCCCGGCTTGTGATGGGAATAATACGCCTTCGTATGTGACACCGTTGAGCTCTATGGAGACTACGAGTTGCTGGTCACCTGTGCTTGCGTCCCCTGTAACAAATAGTACTTGATTAGTACACTAAATCTACAATTTTTCTCGTATAGTTAACATAACTGCCACAGAATTAATAATAGTACTACGTAACTCATACGTTTTTTTTTCTCGAAAATGCCTTTTTTTATAGAAAACAACATATTTTTCTTCATTCATTTCAAATTCGTGCGAAAACTTGTGACATTTTGCCCTGTTGCGTCACACCATAAAACAAAATCTTGACAGCTAGTTTTCCTTTATTTTGTGAGATGTGACGTCACACGAACTCAATCATGGCCGCCGCCCGTGTTTCGGGTCTTGTAATCCACAGATAAAAAATAGCTTATTTTGTATAAATAAAATATTCCAAATTATTTTATAAAAATAACGATTGGATAATTATCGTTTAATTATGAACTACCATATCCGACATATTTCATATTTTATTGTTACAGCTGTCAAATAGCCAATTGTAGCAAAGACTTGATTACAATGAATGATGGAGGCCTTTGCTGTTGGACAGTATACAGGATGTTTGGTAATAAGTATTATAATCCCGCAACTGGGTTCCTATTAAGTGAAAAAAACAACTAAGTATTTGTTTGAGAGCACTTTTGCCTAATTTTTTCAATCTTATGTGGTTTTGACCGGTTATCACTTTTGACTTTTTTCAATTCTAATTGACGCTGTAAAAGAAAGGGAGAAAAGAAATGCCCTTGCTGAGTTTCTTGCCGGTTCTTCTCAGTACAAGGCTCCCGCCCATAGTTAGACTTACGAACCGATGGCATAATGACATTCATAAGTGCTGTTACCCAAACATGGCCTAACCTGAATAAATGATATTCAATCTTGAATCTTAAATCTTGAATCTTGATTATAATATACTACAACGCAGCCGCCCGAATTGCGGAGGACGCTGGTTCGATTCCCGCCTGAGGTAGACATTTTTTTTCAATGTTTTGTTATACAGACTTAACTTAAGAGATTACATACCTCTAGTGGTAATCTTAAACGCAGCCCCATTGACCCCGTTGGGGGGGTTGCCGTTGGGCTGCGGCGGGCGGGGCGGGGAGGGGGGCCGCGGCGACGGCGGGCGCGGGGTGCGCCGCTTGGCGGGCGGCGGGGGGGAGCGGCACGCCTCCCGCTTGCCCCCGCTTATGGAAGAGTTTGGACTCTCGCTGAGGTTGAGGGCCTCGCTGGGGAATAAATACAAATACATAAGTAAATACATATCGCTCATTTGGAGCGACAGTGACGCAACTGCAAAAAAAATGCGAAATTGACTTAATTCCACCAAAACCATCCCCATTTGTGAGATAAAGATAAGATAAAGACAAGATAAAAAAGATTTTGTCTATCTTCAAGCCTAGAGCCCAAATAAAATATAGAGATAGTCATTAGCTGCAAGGAAAAATATGTATCTTCTATATGTATGAAAAAATCGCGCAGTATAAACAAAGTAGCATTTGTGTCATTGTCGGTCCAAATGAGCGATATAATCACGACTATTATCCCCGAAGGGTTAGAAAGAGGCTAGGCAATGAGGACCACAAAAGCAGTCCTCTGCCATAGTTCCCTTTTCACCGAATAGCGACTGTACATGTACTCAGCGTGACAGGTGGTGAGCGCATCGCCGCTCTAAGCTGTTGGATGTATGTGCAGTATTTAGTCCGTTAGTCGCCTTTTACGACACCCAAGGGAAGAGAGGGAGTGGTAGTATTCTTTCACCGTTACGCGACACGGTTATAAAACTAAAAATGTTCATTACGAGGGTTTACGCATTTCGGTTTCCCATACAAACTTTTAAGTCAAAATTTTTAAAAACCAATAAGCCGTTTTTAATGAAACTTTGCATGCTAAAGTAAAATACAGAGATCTAAATAGTTTGTTAAAAACATTTTTAATAAACGTTTATTTAGCTGAATTATTGCGATTTAAAGTTCATTATAGAAAGTTTAAAATCGCAATAACTCAGTTAAGTAAATAAAAGTTTATAAAGGTTATTAATGAGAAGTTGTAGATAAATAAAGATTCAAGACTTATTTGATATTACTTAATATGTAGTTTTGTTAATCATATTCCAAAATCTGGACAAACTAAAGAGCCTGACAAAGTCCGGACTAGAGCCTAAAAGTCCGGACATGTCCGAACTAATGCGGACAGATGATAACCCAAGGCGTGGGCCTACTCACATGGAGAATTGGGCCATAACTTACCACGCTGTCCCAAAGCAGGTTGTTGACTTAAGGTAACTTACGTGCTAATTAAAACTAAGTAAATAATGAAAAGTTTGTTATACCTAGACACATACCGTTGTGGCTCCAGGTCTGGCTGGGGGCTGTTGTTGTTGTTGTTGTACAGGGACCACAGGGTTAGGCGGGAGACGTCTATCGCGCTGAGGGCGGCGGCGTCGCGCGGCGACATTATAGGGGCGGGCCCGTTCGAGCCGGGCGGCGATTCCGACCCTGGAATTGAGGGAACATTCAGGAGTTGTTTACAAAAGCCAGACAGAAATAAGGCCAGAAATCTTCTGGTCAGTCGTAAGCAAACTACAGAAGGTCTCTAAATACTAAAACATAGTAACTATATTATAGATAGATAAGACTTTAATAACGCTGACTACGAGTGTGTTTAATTGAAATGTCAGGAAAGTTTTCAAAGGTCATAAATATTCTTAAGTAAGTAGGTATATAAGTTTAAGCGCCTCTGTGGTCTAGTGGATAAGCCACCGGTCTCAGACCCAGAGGTCCCGTGTTCGATTCCCAGCCACATCTTTACATCAGTACATCTTTGTGTGCTCGGTTTGGTTGGTGGTAGGGCTGTTAAGTCCGTCTGGCTAGCTACCACCATCTTATCTAAGTCTGTCGCCATAACAACGATGTTTATAGCATTGTTGTGTTCCGACAATAGAGAAAAGATAGCCAGTTCCTCAGTGGTTGAGGATTCCGGGTGATGCGCGCTTGCACCTTCGGCCTTATCGTCACTTACCATCAGGTGAGATGAAGGCCAAGCGCTAACCTGTTGTAGATTTAAAAAAAAAATAAGTATGTAAATTCTTAAATAGACTATGGACACAAATAAGCTGCTGTGGACTTAATAATTTAGATGGGCGTTTAGTCCCAGGTCTCGTGTAAGTGCGGTGTCGCCGAGCAGACTTTGCAGCACTTGCTCTCTAGCCCGCCCACATGCGTGCAGTATGGATGAACTCATGGCCGTCACAGATGCAGCGACAGATCTGGCCGCGTAGGTACTAGGCCAATCATATTTATCTATATTTTTGTTGCCGTACGAACCAATGGTACGAATGAAGAAGAAGTATATTACTAAGTTGTCAACTCACCGTTCCTCATGAGCTCACGCTGCTGCTGTATCATCTTCATGTACTCCCTCACGCGGTACTCGATGTCGTGCTGCGATATGTGCGGCGCGTGGGGGGGCAGCGGCGGCAGCCTGGGTACCCCTCCTACCCCCCCGCCCAGGGACAGTGACAGGGGCTGCATGTGCTGAGACAGCTGCGCCAGGGAGGCGGGCACCCGGCTAAGGGGGGGCTGGAAGGAATACTAGAAGGTTGTAATCATTTACGTCATTGGAGTTTGGTAGAATTTATTGCATGATATCTTCGGATACATATAAAAGCTAAATGCACGATTAAAGCTATCAAAAAGGTCGAACGAAAATACGTAGTACCTTAGTAGTGACAATAAAACATATGTTAGGTACGCATTTCGTTTGGTACTGTGCGTGTTATCTGTGAACATGACATAGAGCTACTTTGAAAATAACTTTTTCTTCTAAAATACGTCAATTATACCTACGCTAAATGTATATGACAACTAAGGTTGCCACCCGTACTCTAAAATAGAGTTTTTCCTCTTTTTCATGTAGGCGTACTTTATAATCTACGACACCAATAAAGTACGCTAAAATACTCTATTAACGTAAAAGAAAAATATTTGTTAAATGTCGCATAAAGCAACAAAAAATTCGTTTTTAAGGACAAAAAACGAATACTTACTCTTTGTTTATGCTTTGTAGGTAGTTACTTTATTTTTGTTCTAACAAAATGAAAAAATACTTTATTCGTCCTAAAAAAAAGGTGGCAACCCTAATGACAACCCTGCCACTTTTCCGCTACGATTTAGTATGGGATTACGTCTCTACTTTTAATATGTGATCGAAGATTGCTATAGTAAAATGAAAAAAAATGTGTCGGTTAAAGAAGACTGCCGCGCAAACGAGGCGGCACATCGCGACGATTAGGTAGGTACAGTCAGCCCGTAACCACGACCGGTGCAACGCGGTCGAAACGTCGGGTATAAAAAAGTAAGCGTAGGATGCCTTTAAATAGCGTTAATCCCCGTCTAAATGTTTGTTTATAGTAAAATTGTATTAATCCTGAATTATTTGTTCATCCTTAGAGTTAGAGCTGTGTGGTCTGATTATTATCTTTTCTCTTGGGTGACGTTTAAGGCGACTACGGACTAATGCCATACATACAACAGCATAGAACGGCGATGGGCTCACCATCACCAGCAGGCTTGCCAGATGTTCGGTTTTTTACCGAACTGTTCGGTTTCAACTGCGTGTTCGGTGTTCGGTATGACAAAAATACCGAAGTATGAATGGTTCGGTATTTTTTAAAGCCTAGCATATTATTCGGTTTAATGCAGCAATGCCTATGTGGAAAGAGTTTTCAGCCACATGAATTATTTATGGCCTGACTCTCGAAACCATGAACCTATAATATAATAGGTTCATGTTCTTGCTCGAAACAGACTGAGTGTCAATATGGTGAAAGCAGAATTATGCATTCGTTGTAATTTGAAGTTTGCAACACGCAATAACTTTTATGAAATGAGGTAATAAAAGTTTGCTGGAAGCTGTGACTAGCAATAACAAATATAATTTCTAATGTAGTAATGTTGTTTAATTTTTCACCCCCAGCAAATTCCTTCGCCAGGCCATGTTCGGTAATTTTATAAATTTGGTCTGGCAATTTGGTTTGGTTGCTATTTTGGTGAAACGTGGCCTATGGCAGTGGACTGCTTCTGCGGTCTTTATTGCCTTATCTGACTAACCCTTTAGGGATAATAGTCGTGAATACAGTATTTCGACGAAGAATAACGTTATATCTGCAGATATGACTTTATTCAGCAAAAGAGTTGTATCGCAGATATGACGTTATTCAGCAAGAGAGTTGTATCGCAGATATAACGTTATTCTTTGGCATGGTCTATTACTGCGAGTGTCGTATGTAGACTCACCATGGCTAGCGCCGCCTGCGCGTCGTACTGGCCCGAGGCCCTCCGTCCCTCGCGCTTGTTCCCTTCGATGGCGGCGTCCAGCTCACTCCTGGTAGACAAGTTCTTCTTCTCGCACTCGTAGTCGTAGAGATACTTCATATATCTGGAAAGGAGTTTGTCACATTACGGATAAAAATAAACAAGGTACCTTACTTACGCAAAAATATTTCACTTTTTGCGTTAGTAACGCTCAAATGAACAAGAAGATAACGAAACGTTGAAAAATAAATGTCTACGTATTGGGTCCATTTCATGAAGTTAAAAAAAAAAAAATTCTTTTATTACCACTTATAATACCATCAATTGGCACAGTACAGGTCAGTGTATGACGAATTAAGAATAGACAGGGAGTGAGCTTTCGCTACTTGTCTAGGCCCTCAGAAGTAGGTACCCTTTCAATAGCGCGATTCAGATAATAAAAAAATCTGCTAGAAAAAAAAAACCTGTTTATATGTAAGTACTTATTTTAGGTAACGTAGTACCTACGGTTGTGTAATGAATGAAGAATATTTCATTTCAAATACATAAAAAAAATGTGAGGCGATATGTTACTCTAAACATTATTGACGTCCATAAATTGTGCAGGAGCGGCTTCCATTAAAGCCGGCGACACTTTCTAATATACACATTTTATTTTCGTCACAAATCACGAGCTGAGCCTCTGTCACCGAGCGATCCATCCATTCACAATTCCAAAGATCTAATTACGTCGTTAAGTCAATCTACATCGCGTAGAATCAATCCGTGCGACATGACAACCTTATAAATCATATTTCAAGCTCAATTAATATCAGAATACCATACAGCGATCGTATAATGGTACGCCCCATTACATTCCTAATCCTATTCTTACGACGAGTCAATTTTATATGAACATATTGTCATCCATTCGTTACCATAACTCATAATAAGCGGTCACATTCAACGCAGCACACAATGAGAATCTTTGAGACGGTGTCCTCATATAAAAAAACTCCCGGCTACCATTTCATAAACTGTCAAATGGGAAAGGCTAAATATACAACGTGCGTCCGTCATTACCGCTCGACTAATTTTATGTACGCCCAGTAAAGAGCGCATAGTAAATACAATATTAAGAGTACACGTTCGAAATAACAAATCAGTGGAACACGTCTGAATATACCTATAGGGTAAGGCCACCGTGCAGCGCGCACTACCATAGAGTACGCATACCGACGGTTCCGAAGAATAACGTCATATCTGAACAACTATCTCGCAGATCTATATGACGTTATTCTTCGGGACGTTCTGACGTTATGCTACGTGCCTCTTTATTAATTCCATAAACATTCTGTTTTTCATAGCTTAAACTGGGATCCATACAATCAACGCTCTCAAAACGTCGCACAAAAAGAGTACACTAGCGAGATGTTTAGGTACTAGTTAAGTGTCAAAGCATAAGAGTCTGACCAACGAAACGTGACGCGGTCTATTTTCAAAAGTTTTATTATGGCAATAATTTTAAACTAAAGGTATGTTTTGTGTACTTAAATTTAACATTTTGATACTTAACTTATCTTCTTTTATTGTTCTCGTCTATTATTTTACTCTGAAAAACTAATACAATCGTACATAATTCTAGGTTAATTCTGTATACTTACTTTTTCCTTTCGTTAAAAATTAACTCATTGAGTTATAATATACTACGTACTAGGGAGCTATCCCAAGCAAAATACTTGTTCTATTTTTTTAAAAGTTAAAACAAAAGTTCGCTGCAGCGCTAAAATAATAATTTATCGTCTTTCTGAACAATCCAAACATACAGCGCTAGACCGCTTCTTTTCTCGCGACCAAAAGGTCTAAAGCGCTGAAACATGGCCGCCGCTCATGTCTCGGCGATTTCATAAAATAATTAGTCAAATGCATGTTATATCGATAATTTAGTGCATATTTACAGGTAAAAAGTGATTCGTTTAGTTTTCCTTGTATTTTCTGAATTCTTTAAAAAGTACCTTAGCACACATGAAGACATATTTAAAATAGAACACAGAATACACAAGTATTGTTGCGTCTAGCGCCTTCCACAGACTAATATAGTTGGAGCGAGCTGGCTCTAACGCGTGTAGCAAACAATCTAGTTGTGACGTCTTCTCTAGTACGTAGTACATTATAACTCAATGAGTTGACTCTCCAACCAATTTTTGTTATCTTACCTACAGAATCTTCAAGTACTAGTGAGACAAAACTAAAATATTGTCAAGAATATTACATTACTTGAACAAAAATAAGTTTTATCTAGTGAAACGCAATATTTGGAAACAATATCGTCAATGACAGACCCATTTTCCTACAAATAAAATTCTCCTATTCTACTTTGTAAGGTGGTTAATATAAATTATGGTATTTTCATTATCACAAATGCTTCTTCAATTATTCTTAAGATTTATTCTTATTTATTGATACTACAAATTATGTTTGGTTGATCTACAGTTTAATAAAAAAATACAAGTATCAACGTCGTTTTTTCAGAGTCTAATGAGTGTTGGCACCCCATGAATTTTTGAATTTGCCGCCATTCTTTCTAGTCACGTTTCGTTGGTCAGACTCTACTAGCGGACCGCCCGCGAAATCGTCCACGTGGACACCAGTATCCCGTGACGGCTTCGTTTACATAAACAGCCTGAAAGATAATAATAATAATAAATAAATATTGATGAAAGAATTTTGAAATCGGAGGAATGTTAATGTTAGTTTTGGATTAGTTTTCTTTATGATATTAGTGTACAATAAATTATAGCGGTATGCAATAAGTGTTGCCAACCGCTGTAACATTTGCAAAGACTACTCTATGGTAGTGCGTGTTCTCCAGTGGCTCTACCCTACCGAAATAAGTCCGCGTAGATTGTGAAAGACAGGAGATTGTGGTAACCGGCGTTGTTGTCAAAATCCGTGTCTCGTGCGTAACGGGGCATTTGAATTGGAGACGAGAGGTCCTTTATGACGGCCGACAAAAGAGATGGTGGGGTGAAGGAACTCGGCAAGATAAATGGGAAATTATATCGGCGGAGAGATGAGTTAGACGATATTAATTATGGAGTTGACACATTGTCGCATCAACGCTCACGTACCGGCTTTGTGGCTTGTGCTTTGTCTCCGGCTCGTGAGAATTTGAATAAGGTGTGATACATAGCCGATGTCGAATATGGATTGGCTCCTGGCCTGCTTTGAGACCACACAGACAATGTTTTGAACTCTGCCAGACGTTGTAAGGCAATGTAGACGATGCATAAGAAATATTAAGTTAAAGTAATTGTAGTAAAATAAATTTAAATTAAAATTGAACCGTAAAGATTTTATGAACAAAGAGGTTTGCTACATTTAACTGAACGCAGTCGTTTATGATATAAGATCATCGAACTACAGATCAGATAAAGTAATGATTTAACCTAAATTTTGCAGATTAAAACTAAGTAAAATCAGTTCCGCTGCCACAGTGTTTTTTTTCACGAATTAGCTTCAAACCTCTTTTTTTAACTATCTTTCTTTGGAGGAACTCGATGGTGCAGCGGCTGGCGGGTTCAGCTTGCGATTTTGCCCGCTAAGCAACTTTCACAATGCCAGGTCGCTGGATGGGTGACTAAATTAAAAACATCTTGAGCTCCTCCGTGCTTCGGAAGGCACGTAAAGCCGTTGGTCCCGGTTGCCGTCGAAAGATGGCAGTCGTTAAAACCCACCAACCCGCATTGGGCCAGCGTCGTGGGTTATGGCCTAACCTAACATCCGGTTTAGTTTCGTTTCGGCACCTTTCCATTTCGGCATCCATGAATTAATGAACTCGATAAATTTTAATCAAGGAGATACAGTCACCGACAAAAAAGAACGAGTGCTGTTTGTATACATATTTTGAATAAAAATGCTTAGTTTACTGGTAAAAATACACTGAAATATTAAAATTATTACCGGTGGGAAACAAACGGGACTGTACTTTAGAAACGGCATCAAAATAAAAGGGTGCCGAAACGAAACTAAACCAACCTAACGATCCCCATGCGATTAAGTCCATGTAGAAAGGCTTGTGCCTGATTCTTTATAATTTTTTTTGGAAATTCATCGACGGGCCGCTAGTTTATCATAGTTATTCTCTTTAAAAGCTTTTTTTTAATGCAGTTTTTTCAAAACTCACTGTGTACGAAGAGTGAACGCAGCAGACGTGATTGACGACGGCAGCCTGAGCCCCTTGATGATCTCCTGCCACAGCTTCTTGTTGATGACTTCCACTAGTCCCCCGCGAGCTATCACCAGGTTGTACAGCTCGTATAGGTCCAGGACTGACTTGGCCATGATGGGAAGCCGGTTGATAGGGGTTCCTGGAACAATTGATGGGTTAACGTTAAAAAGTGATTGAACTACTTATGTAGTTTTATAAATATTTATTTTTTATTTTTTTATTCGGCAACGGATAAGCGCTTGGCCTTCATCTCACCTGATGGTAGGTGACGATGAGGCCGAAGGTGGAAGCGCGCTTTACCCGGAATCCTCAACCACTGAGGAACTGGCTATCTTATCTCAAACTGCCGGAACACAACAATATTATAAACATCGTTGTTATGGCGACAGACTTAGATACGGACTTAACAGCCCTACCACCAACCAAACCGAGCACAAAAAGATGTACCGCTGGGAATCGAACCCGGGACCTCTGGGTCTTAAAACCGGTGGCTTAGCCACCACAGAGGCGGTCAAAATAAATATTTTTTTACGCTCACACCAATTATGTAGCCCAAGATAAGATTCTTTTGTTACTCGTTAAATTGGTTTAACTAGATAACGGATGAATATACATAAACATAGAAAAAAACACCCAGCGTCGAAATCAATTTGGACAAAAAGTTTTTTTCTAAATTGAGGTCAATTTAGATGGACTGGGCACCTGGGCCCTGTTCCCGGGCACCTGCCCGGACTCAATTCCCGGGCAGGTGCCCGGGAATTGAGTCCGGGACCTCTAAGATGGCGCGACGCTAGTGTTAACCACTCGACCACGGAGGTCGTCATAACGCCGTCATTTATGTTCTCAGTGAACTGTATTTTTTATAAATTTGTTGATTAAATTAAATGCTGGTCTATTGATTTTATAAAATGTAAGGATTTTTATATTGATTAGGATTTTAAACATGGCACTTCCGGCAAAGAATGTGCCATCTTCCGGTGTTAGGTACATATATTGCAAGACGTTCTCAAAGAAGTCCTATAGCAAGTCGTTGTCAAAAGAGTTCTGCTATGTTCTCTTTTAATTTCAACAACCACGGTTAAGAAGAATTGTGTAAATTTATAAACTTAAAAAGTTATAAACTAACAATACATTATTAAAGACTTAGGTACAATAGAATCCATATTTAGGATTTAAGAAACAAATTAATAACATTCAAAATATCCGAACCTCAGTGCGGGCGAACGGATCTTCGTCCGTCTTATCGGGCACGATTAGGTATGTTCGGCGATGTGTAGATGATCTTGCTGCAATAAAACCTTTATGGCGTACTTGGTAAGGGCCATAAACCCGGGCCGGCGTGGTAAATCGCGCCGGATCGCGCGATCAATGATTTATGCGGTACGCGAGCGCGTCAGATCGCACGTTTACGACGTACGCCGCGTTGCACGACCGTATTTAGCACAGTGTCTTAGTGATGTTACGGATATGTATCCGTTACGGAAATTTTAATTTAACATAATATTTAGTTATAAAAATACATTTGATGAGATTGGCACAAGACCACGGAGAATGGCGTGAATTATACCTAGCAGTAGAAGACGGTTCCATACTTTTCACCATTCAAAAAGTTTTTTTTAAAGTGTAAAAAATTAGTTAGCGTAATAAATAAACCCCTTTTGTGTCCGTTCATCTGTTGTACGTACGAACTGCTAACACATAACAGTATCCGTAGATAACAGCATCTTAATGTAATAAATAAATGAGTTACTAATACCTGCTTCTATTCTTCTGTTTTACTCAAATACGCAACCAGTTCCGTCCGTCAGTATCCGAACTACGGATACCAATATCCATTGACAAATGCTCTACATCCCTACACGAGCCGTGTGGCCGTTGCGGAAACCATCAGAGTTTGTTAGCGGATTGTTTGCGGTGCTTGATTTACTATAATTCGGTGGTAAAACCCGGCCGGACGCTAATGAAGTGGACTGCGCAGCGAATTGGCGCTCCCATCTTCCTACTACCTCTTCATCGGTACATGTTTACGTTTAATTTGGGAGGAGCGCACTTTCGTAACAATGCTGTTACAAGTAAACTACTTAGTATTGACGGAACATGTGTGTTGTTAAAATATTTTCTATGTTGTGAAAGAGAAAATGATAAGGGAAATAAACATCCTTTTAACTCTATTATGAAGGTACTTAACCAAATAAAAAGATATTTGGACACTAACGTCACGCTACTAATTATTTTGATGAATTTATTAAATGAAAAAATAGGAAAAAATGTTTCAAAATTCAAATTGAAAGTATCTTTGAAATAATTAACCTTTGCTGTCATATTTTTTATTAATTAAAAACTTTTTAGTAGGTGATTAAAAACTTTTATTAAACCGATCACTGCAACTGTAATCGCAAAATGTTATAATTTAACTATACCTACCTGTAAGTGTATAAAAATAATGCGGAAACAACTTCTCACAAGCATACTTACACGGATACGTTTGAAACGTAGTACCTACATCACTTTCCAATACGGCCCCCATCATCGGAGTTTAATTAAATAAACAAATGCCGCTACGCTGCGATGCGAGAAGCGGCGCTGAACAAGTGACGATCGTTCATTGATGAGCGCGCAACATTAGCGAATACCTAAACGACTACCTATTTGTCAATCCGTCTTCCTGTCTGCAGTTAATCATCCCCTTAGGGCGCGGGGGGAGGGGGTGACGTCACCCGCCCAGAGATTAATTGCCGCGTTTATGTTGGCGGGGATGATGCGCCAGAATTGGAACAAATGAAGCGCGAAGCTGATTCGATATTGTTTTCAATGTTTGCGTTTGAGTTTTATTTTAGTTACTCACTCATTAATTATTTAATTGAATGTAGCTTAGAATTAAGTTAACAAAGGGAGGGGTGAGATTTTCCCCTTTCTCGTTTTTCCGTGAACCGTGTCGTAGCGGTGAAAAAGAATACTACCACCCCATCTCTTCCCTTAGGTGTCGTAAAAGGCGACTAATTGACTAAAGACTGCACATACATCTAACAGCATAGAGCGGCGATGTGCTCACCACCTGTCACGCTGAGCTTAATAATATTGCAGTCGCTAGTTGATGAAAAGTGGACTATGGTAGGTAAGTATTTAGAGGACTGCATTTGCGGTCCTCATTGCTTAGTCTCTGACTAACTCTTCGGGGATAATAGTCGTGACTCGTAATTAGTATGTAGGTATGTATATTTTTTCCTGAATAATAAGTAATACAACAATGAAACCTTATAAATATTCCCTTTACTTAATATCAACGTACCTAGCATAAAAGAGTTTAAAAAGTTACGCACAAGTTTCTAGTAAACGGACCCACAGTTCAAGTAATACTCGAATCTACCAATTTACACAGAATTACTGCTAGAAATAGATTTAAAATCAATATTTAATTTGACAGGGAAAATTGCGACTTACCCCAAACGGAGTGAAACGTTGGTAAGCTAGTAAAGGTTTGTACTTATGCCCACGGTAATAATATAGTAAATATATTATTTTATGCCATGGGTATGCCTAAGATACTTTTAAGTGCTAAGTTTGCGTTTCACACAATTAAACACTTTTAATACTTAGGAATAAACAGCTCGGAAGACTTCATTTTAATGATAATTCTCTCTGCTCAGTAATGGGAAATTATAAAGACTACCTTTTACGAACACGTTAATATCAAAAACGTAACTTTGCATAAATAAAATCAATGTGTCTGATTTCTTATGCAAATGAACAATGTTTATAACGGCGCACAATCTCGCGATTGCCTGCAATAAAATCTATAAGCATTCAGATGGTAGTTGTATAGATAATAAAACACGATTTACTGCTTATTAGGTACCTCAACTTACAATGTTAACATAGGTACGTATGAGTAATTCGTCTGAATAGAAGATTCCATTGAAATTCATCACAACTATGATCTCATAGGAATTGTGATTTCTGTACGTAGGTAAACACGGCGTCAGATTAACCTACCCAAAACTGTCAAATTTCTACAATAAACTTGAACTTTATTGTTTTGTTCTAAGGATCAATATTCATTGGAGAAATTTAACAGTTTAGGGTAGGTTGATCTGACGCCGTGTGTACCTAGTTGTTCAAAAAACAAAAGAACGAATTTTAATGCGTAGTTTTGCTAATGTTACTTCTATTAATTTAAACTTTTTGTCATTTGGTAAGTATCTAAGGCAGGTAGGTACAAAGTAATTTTAAATATTGCTATTATTATCAAACAAACAACATGTGATATGGATAATAGTTAGGTATGTGATAGGTATTTAGATGATCGAAATGTGATATAGATAAATATTGGGTGTATCTTATTCTGAAAATAATAGAAGTTCGAGACATTGTACAATTTTCTAACAAAAGTATTAAATTACTTACCTACTACATAGCTTCACAGTATAATGACGGAAAACACATTTGTAAATGTAATGTAGGTAACAGGTAAGTAAGTCCTACTTACTTCACTATTTTATCGGCTTATCCTTCATAGCTATATGAAAGTACCTACCTATGCAGTGAATGGTGACGTTATAGATAAACGTAGGTAGGTATTTTCATAATTAAAAAAAATACTTTTTGGGAATTATTTTTTTGATTTTCTTCAATTACTTACTCAAAATTTACCTAATTACTTCACAATTCACCTACGTTCTTAATTAATTTACTAAACTATACAGGTTGTAACAAAACACGCAATCCATAGATAAAGCACGATCCAAAGCGAACTTCAACCGAGTAAATTGCATAAACCAACCTGTTATCAGACGCGGAGCTTCGCCAAGCCCCCGTTATCCGCCATAATAGCAAGTGAGTTACAAGAACCGATGTACAAAAGCGATTGTTTATGAAAGCAATCACCCCAATAACGATTTCCACAGAACGCCATCCCCGCAGCGGAAAACGCGCGATTCGACGCGCGTGCGCTTAGCCGCGCTATTTGCATAACCCGACCATTTACGAAAGCCCGCGCGTAGCATCCGAGACGCGAACAACCGACGGCTCACTCAACTCGGTCGGCAAGCGCGTAATTTACGACGTATGTCCAATCGTCGGCAGAGCCAATCTAATCGCGCCCAATTGTGACAAATCATTGCTTTTCCTACGAAACCTTACGCTAAATTTCACTTTATGGACGCGAGACTGCTCAGACGCACAGCTACATTAATGCCCTTCTCGAATAGCTACACTGTTGCACCGATTATTCGCACCTCGACCGACAGTTTATTGGCACTCGATGTCACTTAACCTGCTAATTCTTTTGTGTGGAAACTCGAAGGTCTCGTAAATCGTGCGCCGGCCGCCCCCGGGCCGTGATAAAGGATTGTAAATAACGCACGATAAGGCCCTTAATCTCACCACTGTTGCAGTTTGCAACTTTGATTTGTAATCCCCTTTTATGGTCAGATTAGTTTGAGGGATAAGTTTTTATAGCTATCGGGTTATAAATTTGAATGTTTCATCGTTAATTTACTTTTTAGAAATGTATAAGAAGTGGTGACGCGTATGTGAAAAATTAAAGCAACAATAAAAAAAACACGGTCTCGCATTCGTCTTGAGTTGGAGCGCGCCTAGCCGCCTACCGTCGCGTCCGCGAGCGCTAGCCGAGCTATAATCGATCGAATCGACATTCGACGCCTACCGCTTATCGAGAGTTGTATCAAGGCCCTTAGTGCCCCTCAACCCCGCGGCCGGCCAATGGCAGGCCTCCGCGAGTAGGCGCCCGCCGCCCATTGGCCTGATACGCTTTTGATTGCGCCGCCCCTCTCGATTCACGACTCGATCAATCTCAATTACTTGCCTATGTTGGTACCACTCCAACTCGCATTGGTGTAAGCGAGAACTGACTTTCTGTATTATTTGATTGCGTACTTCGACTGTCTTGTTCCCGTTTATGATATAACAAATGCATTTATTTTTAACAATCGTCGATTTTTATTTTGGATCGGAATAGTAACCATATTAAGCGTTCACCGAGAGAGACGCTCAAGCCAGTGAGCTCTTCGTGTGTTCATCAATTACAAACAATAATATGGGGGAAAGTACTTAAATAGAAATGAATGTACACGTGTTAGAAACGCGAAACGCAAGGCGAATCGTACAGATGTGATGTGGCAGTAAAATGTTTACGATTGAAGATATAAATTCACTTTAATGCGACAAATAAACCTACATCAAAATATAGCTTAATAGGTCTCATTTGAGGTCTGGATTATGATAGATATTGTCTTTTGATTTATGGATTTCTTTATGACACATGAGTCAGGTCAGAATACGGAGACAACAATAACATATTCAATAAGTTCTGTTTAAAAATACTCATACTTTTTTCCTTATCATTATAATTTATGCTATTTAGCGAAAAACTAATTCATAGCATCTGTTCGATAAATAGCTATATTACCTTTACATTATTACATTTTACACACACACACATTTTTATCATTTCTGGAAACACAAAATACTACAGCCTTTAAAAGTATAAAAAAGGGTTTGATTAAACGTTAATTACTGAAAGTTCCCTTCATTCTTTTTCATTAATGCATTAGAATAATAAACGGCTGCTAGCCCCTGTTTAGACAGTCGTTACGGTTTTATGGCTGGAAGAATTTATTACGCCACGAAGCGAAGTTTTAATTTGGAAATACGATCATTCTAGTGTTAATTTCCACACTTTAAAACGAAATACAAGTGTTTATTGTGGAATTGCTTTTTGTTTAATGGGCCATGGCGGGCACACTACCTCTGCCAACGATTTGATAGAAACGTGATTTATAAATCGGCTAATACCACATCAAACTTGATTGAGAACCGCAAACACCACAGGGCAGGCGAAACAGCTCGAATGCAATAATTTCCTGAAGTTACCATAACTCAATATTATATTTATTGCTTGTAGTACAAATTCCAAGAGATACGGCGCGAAAATGACATAAGGCTGAGGATACAACGATCAATCATGAGGGGAGCAGTAAAGTTGAGAACAATCCAGCGTAATTCCGTCCGAGAGACATTAAAATGGCGGCCGCCCTATCCGGTTGCAACATTGTGGTGAGCTGAGAGCGTGCCCAATATTACTTTCTTATTGGAATATTTCAAGTTATAGCTTAGAAAACTTTCATCCTTCTTTTCTCGCAAGAATACTGTTCAAAGTTAATTTTGAATTATAAAATATCTTCAACATTATTTTCTTTGAATGAAAAAAAGTCACATTTGAAGTTATTAACTTTAATTACACATAAATCAAGTATATGGACGCAAATCAAATCGCAGAAAAATGTAAAAGTATTATATTGGGCAGTGGAAGTCAGGGGCCATTCGATGTAATTGGCAATCATTCAGCGAAGAACATTCTTTCACTCCAACAATCAAGACAAAGGCAGCCGATAGTACCTACAGGCGAGCCATTACAGGTCAATACCCATTATTATGCGATATTTTTGCGAGCACAGCCCTCCGATATCCCGCGCACTCACATGAGACGGCAAATATCTGTAATTAAAGGTTGTAAAGTTGATTTACAACTGGGGCCCGCGAACCGAACCTTGGGGAACGCCTGACCAATAGCGTGGCTGAATTCTCTCCGCCGCATCTCGTATCAATTTATTAGAAACGAATGAAAATCTGCGGTGGCTACAGCGCGCGATTATGCGCGTCCTGCGGTCGGAGATCCCATCAGCATCGTCGGATCGTGGTCGATAGTATCGAACGCTCTTGCATAGTTTACGACCTCCGCGGAGACGGTAACACCGCAATAAAATTGCAACAATGGAAATGTCGGATGCGACTGAAAGACGATGCAACTACGCGAGATCATTGCCATGAATGCAACAATGGAATCCTTAGAGCAATGGTGGCAACTATTGACAGCTATAAAGCTCTGCAAGCCTTAAAATGAGCAATTCGATTGATGACTGACAGTTGGTAAATAATTTCAAAATGATATAAAGCTTTACAATGTAAGTAAAAACTTTGAAGTAATCAAAGACACGCAGTAACATTGTAAGTAAACTTCAATCATTATTTTAGTTAGTAGGTACTTATTATGCCCATTCAGAGTTTAAATTAGATTCTACAAAAATGTACCTATATAAATAACATCTTGTAAATACCAAATGAAACAACAAAACCATTAGAGTTTGGGCTTCAGGTAAGTTATTTAAAGTAATTGTGTCTTAATAAGTTTCTCAGATTTATTCGTCAGTAATTCTTTGCGATGATCGATATTAAGCATTGTTCTGTTTCGCTTGGCAGAGCTAATTTTGCGTCCCTTTCCAACGTTTAATATCTGGAGAGTAATATTAGCATTTGTTGTTTCCAAATGGTAGTATCGTCTGGGTGAGATGTATGTAATTTATTATTAACGTAGTCATGTTTGCGCTTTTTATGGGTGCCGAGAAAATTGACCGTCAAAACGAGTCCGCTGCCCCGCTTACAATGTTGTTTCTCTACTCACGTGTAATTACATATCGAGAAGCATACATACGGACTGATATAAATCGAATTATGGACGATCTATTTTATCGCTTTACGATCAACGTCAATCTTTGTTACTGCATAAGTGCCTGTACTAATTTTCTTGAGTTTTATGAACTCGACAAAGAAGATTTAATGTTTCACTTATTTATTTATTCTCTTTTTAATTCTCCGGCAAACAAGCATGCGGTCCGTCATAAGCGGACACCGCAGCTTATTGGTGCTTGCAATATAAGTGGTATAACTAAAAGCGTTGCCCATCATGAGGCATTGAAAATCAATAAGTAGTAATTTAGATAGTTCTCATACCCTTTAAAATATACAGGAAAGCGGTAGCATTCTAGACTGTGTTATGTATAATCAATCGATAAAATTACGAAAATGTAAAGAATGTCTTGCTATTTTATTAGTCAATTGCTAGATGATTTCGCATGTTTAAAACAATCATTCCACCATGCGTGCTAACATGAACTTGTAAAGGTACTAAGTTTCGAAGATCGACAAATATATTTCATTGTGAGTTTTGAAAAAAACGCAACATTGCATTTATACACGGGAAAAGCATGTCAAAGATCAAACGTATAACACGATATGTTGTATTAAAATAGGCAAAACGCTTGGGTCACAAGTAGCAACAATGGAATGAGACAAGAGGACGTCAATAGATGCATGTTGGGTTGTACCGAGAGAGGTGACGAGCAACCGACTGCCACCGCATTTGGTCCCACGTATGAATGGTTATTTGAATAACAATCTGAATTACAATATGGGACGGCGTCTAGCCATGACGGGGCAAAACTGAGGGCATCACTTCGAATTTAAAATTGTTACTTATGACAATTAAAATCTACAAAGTAACCCTGATTTTACACTATTAGAACTTAGCTTTCCTTATAATAACAGATTAACGATCGAGAACAGTTCAAAATGTTGTGTAGATTTTTTTAATCAAATCTCACAATTAAGTAAGTTTCTAGAACTCTACACCAATGATTGTTTTGTGTAATTGGCACCCACAATAACCTTATCATAGTGTTCATAAACAATATAATTTAATTGATATTCAACTTCTACGCGTACATAATTGAAGACATGGATCATATCACAATATATTTAAGGGCGAAGTTTAACTTGTCTATGTACACACAAATTATAGACGCAAGGAAAATAAATGAGCGTGTATTTTTTACGCATGCCATGTATAAAAACACAACATCAATGGCAATAATGATGGAGCATGAGACAACAAAGTGTTTATATAACGGAAATAAAATAATCGAGGAGTGACAAAAAATAGACAATGGAGTCAAAGGGCATTTCGGATGACAATGGTGCTCTTGGGCAGATAGGACAAAATGGGCTACCACAATACAGCATTAGCATATTTGGACATTTGTGTTTGGATGAGCGAGGGTTAAGGATGACTGCGAGAAGACTATTGTACACGGATTGTAGATTTTAAAACAATTGAATGTGGAAATCGACTAGCATTTTAATCTAAAAAAAACTGCCTCAGGTTTTCCTGATCTGGCTCGAACGTCAAGACTCGTAGGTGAAACCTGAAAATCTCATTCTTGGACACGGGGTTCGATGGCTAATCAGGAAATTTTAAAATATACTGGGATTGTTAGGTGCTAAAGTAATGAGATATTGTGCAGATGATTGATGATATTGATATATATAAATTTATGAAATGGAAGTGTGACGCAGATACTAAAACAATAAAACATTAAAACATCATATCGTTGGTCTATTACCCGTGTTCTGTGTATACCCCAGGAGTTTTTCATTGGTGACAATTAATGCAAGAATTACCACTATAACTAGAAAAGAAAGAAGGCATTAAAAAGTAGTGACATTTGAATTTGTTATGCAATTATTAACTGGATGCAGAGAGCCGAAGATCCGATTCAATGGCTCGCCTTGCGAAATGTCTAAGTCCAGGAGTGGACTGTGATAGATTGATGACGGTGATGAAGATGATGATGATAAAGCAATTAGTGTTTCAATTAAGGGTAAGGCAAGGTAAGAAGCGTTCAACCTCTGTTACAGGCTTGTGTGAAAGTTCTTACAATAATATTACAGTGAAATCGACAAGATACAATCCGGTGCTGAACTTTGGCATTTAAGATAATGGAATTAAAGTTCAATACGTCCGTGAAATCAATCTGCGCTCACACCTTTTGTGTGTTAAATCCGATGAGAGATAGCTGTCGTAATATGTTTATCTTTATAATGATATCTGGGCTTCCTGCCACCCACGGAGTGCAACGAGCAACAAGCCAACAATGGGTCTCCGTCACGGGGATAAGGATGTAAGTATTTACAGATCTCTTTTTATTAATAAGGATATTAAGAAATTTTAAGAAAAAATTTGTTGCGAACGAATCACAAATTCACAATTTTCAAGGAGCTGGTTTCGAACTCGCTTTCTTTGACATAGTCAGTCAGGTGCACTACCAATTAAGCTATGGTGGCTCTGTCTGTCCCCTGCCTGTATCAACTGAGGTAATCGTTTTATGAACCAAAGAAGCCTTATAAAATGTCAACAACTACGTAATCAACTTCCGATCTTTATATTTTTACAAATACAAGATATTATTGATATCATAAAAGAGAGATGAGATAATAATAAAAATTATAATGATATTGGCAAAGATCTCGTCCCGATAACGGGAAGTACCTGGGTCTATTCACAGATCGAGAAAAGTGTGTTTCGGATTAGATCGTTGATTATCTTTTATTCAATATAGGGCTTCACATGCACATAATGACGTCAAAAATATATTTTTTTACTAAGAACGTAGGCAAAAGCAATATTGACAAAACGTAACATTTAATAAACCCTTGCTCAGCATTTTTGATCTTCATATCAACAAGAATGAAAGATTAATGTGAATACCTAAAGCGAGCGGTCCTTTATCCGCCCAAGCGGCAGGGCGGGCGCGGTAGGGCGGGGGCGGGACCGCCTACCGAGATGGTACATTAAAATATATAAATAAAAACCTTTCATATCTAGAGATGAAGAGTAAATGTAGAGACGGAATACGTAGACATAGTAGAGACGTATTTAGGTAAAATATTTTTGGACGATACGAAAATACTTATTTATAAAGTTTACTTGAACAAAGAGATTATGATTATGATCAATGAAGCCAAAGAGTGCATCATGATCGTAACCAAATGAAAAAATCGCTCTGCCGTTGCAATGTGTTCGCCTTTTAAGGACTTATTTAATTGCGTAGAAAAAAAAGGACAAATATTAATTAAAACAGCACTGTGTACTATTAATAACGTTATCATTGTTTATATTAACATAAAAATAGAGGAGACTCCAGAAGTTCATAATAATTATATTAAAGTAGGTATGTAAGCGGCTACTTTTTGGAAAAAGTTAGTTATAAACCTTCATCAAAATCGGTTTAGCGGTTTAAGCGTAAAAGCGTAACAAACAAATAAACCAATAAACAAACTAACTTTTGAAAATATTAGTTAGGATTACTGATCTTTCTTTTTTATAATAAGTCTTTTTCTATAAATGTGTAATAAATCTCAGATCGACCACTATCATTTTATTAACAGATTTTACTTTTCTTATAAAGGTCGCTTCACACATATCAGTAAAGTCACAGTTCCGACACAGTACCGGCACAGTGGAGAAATATTCTTTCATACATCCTCTATGAGCGCATCCCCACTTGTCAGTGTCAGTGACGACACAGTGCTTTTAGTGCGTTCATAGAGAATGTATGAAAGAATATTTCGCACTGTGCCGGAACTGATATGTGTGAATCAAGCATAACTCTTCAATAGTTCCGTGCGAAATCGTTTAATAAGCCCAACACCGCCCTCTCATAAAGAGGTTCATATAAAGGTAGTCCATAAAGGTAATATACCTTTACAATTGGCAAACTTAAATATCCGTGGGAAAGTCACATATTGCGGGTCGCAAACGAGATATCACAGTACCGCCGTACAGATAAGGCGAGTATGTCCGTTTGGTTCAGCGATCACCGGATACGGAAAACAAATAGTATTTAAAAGGCTTTATACTACATAGTGTGCGGCTTATGAATCAGGGAGGTTACATAACTAGCTTGACCGGATGTTGGGTTGTTCTATGTTGAAAATTATACAATTAATCATTATCTTTAAACAATGTTATACGTACTAAGTAAGTTAGAAATTACGTGAATATTTGAATGAAATGAAAAAATTTATTCTGCGACACATATCTATGACATATATATCTGTGTGGCCGAAAATAGAACATTAGCAATGTCAAAATACTTTTGCCTTTTCAGTACCTACCGCAGGTTTGTTTCTGTTTAAATTGTTCTAATTGTATTGTATTGTACTGAATAAATTGTTTTTATCTTTATCTTATTGTACTATTTTATTTCAATTAATGGATGGATAAACTTGTGCTTATTATTCATTCAAAGATATCCAGACGTTTTAAATAAGACTATGCAGAGGGTAAAACGCTTATAAAATGAATTTCAATGTGAAATGTAGTATATTTTTAGTTCAACAAAATTTGTTTTAAAACTAGATATCATGAAAAATAAGTCCCAAGATAGGATACACGTGTATCAATCATGCACGTGTGTAGAAAGAAAAATTACCTTAACTAAGTCAACGTTTTAATTTCTATTACTGATAGCTCTTCCACCCACATAGACCGGACGTCGAAGAAGAACTCTATAATATTTCGTCCCAAAATCTTAGTCGAGAACATTATAACCAAAGACAACACAGCGAAGAAATTATCCGCGCACTAGTTTGCGATCGCAAAGTCCACAATCGCTTGGATCACTCACAATCACAATAATCACAATCAATGAGACGTTTGCATGGGCCGCAACTCAATGAGCAAAAACTTTCTTCCTGGTGTCATCTCTAGTTATAATACCTCAATAATCGAGAAATGACTAACTCATTTTCTCATCTTGAAGTCGGAAGAGTTGTCGTCGGCGTGTTATAAATAATCACTTTGATCGGTCGTTAGTGGATGAGGTGGTTTAGCCGTTCGACTAGCCAGAATACGCTACGTATACGTAGGCGAATATACGTCATCGTTTAGCCATCTAAAATTGGACGTATGTTCAAATGATAATAGCCGCGACACTGTTTATAAGCTACCGCAGATAGAAACGTGCTCAGCCTGATTTTTAAGCTCAGGTGCTGATATGTTCAAATTAATAAAAACTACTTGAATAAAGTCTTGAAAATCGCTACCTGGAACTTAATCATCCGTCTATAAACGTCCCACAGGTGGGCACCGGCCTTCCCAAATGAACAAGATTGGAGTATTGTTAACTATCTCTGTTGTTAACACCACTAACAAGACTCATAAGAACATACGACCCAATAATTTGGTTAACGATCTTGCGACTCATTTCCATTGGATAGGCATTTAGGCATTTTTTAAATACTGAAGTAAATTTTAATTCTTTTTTAAATTGAATTGATTGAAGGCATTTTGTTCTGAAATTTTATCAGTATTCGAACTATTACTAGACATGAACATAGAATTAGGTTGTCGATCTTGCAACCCTATGGACTTCTACTGAACAGGCGTTTAACTAGGAGTTTAAGAAATTAAGGGGCGATTAGGCTATAACCCACCACGCTGGCCTATACGGGTTTTGGGTTTTAACGCCATCTTACGACAACAAACGGGACTAACGGCTTTAAGGAACTTGATAAGACCAGTCTAAATATAGGTATAGTTTCATTATTACGAAGCCATTAGGTATATACTTGTGCATATATCGAGTAAACATTAGGTTGATTTTATTTTTATTAACAATTAGGAAAGCATTAGACCACAATCTCATGTGATGTTAATTCAAGATGTGGTCTACGGTGTCTAGAAAGAGTCACCATAGCCTTGAAGAGACCCAAGTTATTATCGTTCAGGAATACATCGGCTGGCAACGTACCATTACTAATTAAGCTGTTCTTATTTTACAAGGGTGGTAGATATGATATACAACTATCACCCACCACGTAATCCAATGCGAGTTAGTGAGTTTTAACGTCAATTACAGAGCTTAGCTGTGGTGAAACCAGACACTATAGAAGTTCAATTACTCGTATTATAATACCTTTAGGAAGCTTCCGTGACACACAAGAAGTTATGACAACAACCGGGATGAGCAAGTACGACATGAATTACTGTATGTAGGTACATATATCAATACTTTTAATATTCTTTTTCTCAGCCTACGCTGGAGTGTCCTTGCTGCGCAAAGGCTGCCTCAGTCCTTCTACCTCTTTTCCCGAGCCACCTTCTGTCACTCGGTCTGATGAGCGGTCTTACTCGTATTAGGTCCTCGACAAGGCTGCTTCATTTGTTTCATCTAGAGCATAGGGCATCAACGTAGCGATCACAGTTCGCGAATAGCGTACATCGAGGCCGCGACCTATTATTACGGGCGACTTTAGATCACTATTTGAGTGGTCGACGCTGAGTGAGCGCTCTGAGCTAATTACCTCCTAACGAGCGATCGGATCCAATGGTGGCTGCGGCTGGTGAGTGACGTCCTTTATTTTATAACGACTGGGCGGCTACTATTCTGAGCCGAGGAAATGGAGACGCGTCAATCGTCCACGAATGAGGGAAAACAATACGTTTCCGCGGCGGCTATCTTTGGACGGTGTCGGTTACGGGTGGTGGCTACTGACTATATGGTGTTTATTGGTGGCACCTTGGATTTACTAAAGCGGGGACGAAGGTAAAGTATGCCAATTGTTATAAACAATGAAGAGTGGTCGAAGGAAATCTTGTTTTTACACAGCATGTCATAGAATAGGTAACACATGCTCTCGCATGCCTATAAATAAATAAATAAACATGACAGGCAAAGAAAGCTCTTGTCTCTGCCTCTATAGATACAGGACGTGATGATGTGTGTGTAAGTACCAAGGAGCTTAGTGTTTAAGTACGTATTTACGACAGAAAATAAAAAAATAACGAACCAAAAAGTACCTACCCAATTAAATAAAAGCTAATAGTAGCAAGAAGTCTAATTACATTTAAGTAAAATTTTAAACACTGAAAAAAGACGACAACCTCATGTGGGAATCGAACCACCAACCTTCCGCATTCCGGGCGGCTGCCTTAACCACTTGGCTACCGAGGTCTGGCTTTCAACCGTCGAAATTTGTCAGTGCTTGATGCTTATGTTTTTTAGTCAACATTGCTTCATCAAATCTTAGAAGTTTTCACCTCTGAGACCCGAAAGAAATATTTTTACAAATATTTTAACATTCGGTTAAGAAAACGCTAAAATATAAAACATTAATCTTATTACATTTACATTAGAAACAAACGCATTCGTCCCTATCCATTACACAGATGATAACATAATCTGATGCTCAACTGTTCAATTCAATTACAATCCAGCTGGAAGACGGGGTGTAACACCGGAAACTGGCCGATAGCAGAAAATCAATTAGGCACATAACAATCTGGATGGCAATAAACAGTCGCAATTGTGAGCCGCGTTGCCGGTAGCGGGCGGCGCGCGTCCCGCTGAACAAACCGTTGGCACTCGAAACCCTTGTTAGCACCTCCGACACCTCGCGCGATCGATTAGGCCCGCGGCCGCTCACATTCAATTATTTATTTATTTATTCGTAATTAACCCGCGCGAGTTATGGCCGCGGCCGATTTACGAGCGGCCGGGATGAGTTATCAGCGCGCGCCGATCGTCCGCCGGTTTACGAGATGTTTCGGTAATGTCCTTCGGGTTCAGTTAACACCTCCGCGGTTAGGGACGATGACATACGTCACGGAGGGTCGATACTTTTGTTGAGCCTCTTTTGTTTAATCCCCTTGTCTATCACGGAGACTCCTCAATTGTTTTTTTATTGTGTCTGCCCCCTAACTCTTGAAACCGATCGCTATTGGATCGGATTTGTATAGTAAATTTTCGTATTTTTAAGATACGACACCAGCGCTATTTCGATTCATATTGAGTGAACTAAATGGCATTGAGTTTTGTATTTTTTTCAATCAATATCCACACAATATGACTTCATAATTATTAGCTCTGGTGTCGTAACTTAGGAGTACGAAAATTCACAATACCAATCCGATCCAATAGCGATCGGTTTCAGGAGTAGGTAAGGGGGCTGGTATAAATTGACAAATGTTATCAAAAACGTAAAATGGGCACGGCTGTTTGTTTACAATTAAATTGAAATTGTCATGTGTTGATAATTTTAAACTGAACTATGGATGTCAATATAACCATACAGCTAATTTATTCATAATGATCACGTTACACACACGTGTTAAAGCATCACAACGACTATCGCACGTCGACAAACATTAAATAAAACAAGAGAGTATCTATTAAACGGCCATAGCATAGGTGCGAAACAAATCGGAACTCATTAAAATATACAATGAGCTCACCATTAATAACCGAGTGTCGATGTATCGATACAGCCGACAACGATTTTATCGATCACGGGCGCTCGATAAGGCACCCGTCACGAAGCCAATTTGTAAGGGCCCATAAATTAGTTTATTAAAATAAATCAGCCGGTTTATTGTTCTCTTCTCGCGTCGACTATTGTTGTTTTGGGACACGAGTGTACTCGCAGAAAAACATCTGTTATGGATTGCACGCCATTGTCATTTAGCTACACTTGGGCTTGCGAGTATAACTTAAACCAATTGGTGTGTAAAAAAAAGTCACTATGTAGGTACTTACTTTTTTTAAGAAAAGCTAGTGAGAAAGACTTTTTAAGTAAATTTTGTTTCGATCACCGAAAAAAATTTACGCAATCTTTTTTTTACTTTTTATTGTGTTTTGCTTCAATCAGTAGATCACCGAAAAAAATTTACGCAATCTTTTTTTGACTTTTTATTGTGTGCAAGATTTTTGTAGATTTAAACAGTTACATTTGTAAAAAATGCAACAGATATTGTAAAATATATGCTTCAAGGTATGCGTTTCGCTAGAATGCAAATAATTATAATAAACAATAAAATACACTGACCTTATCATAAGAAGCTTGAAAGCAACTGTTAGTTTTACGATTACAATGCAGACTTATAAAATCCCAAGTTCATTTAATCATTAATAAGCTAATAATCCAAAAAAAATACAAAAAACTAAACGCATCTAATCATTAGATACGTCGTCGCACCGATAAAATATCGATAACAAAATTTACTTCTTCCGTTGTCGTTCGGTAGATGTTACGTTCCTATAACATAAAGGGTGCAATGCGCAGGCGCGAAACCCGCCAGCGTTAATAAACGATTATTAATAAGTTATGTTTTTAATTACGGGACGATCTGTTGCTTATTTATTCGAATAATTTTATAGGGCCCCGGGGCGGTGCGGCCGGCTGGCACACCAATAAAATATGTGCTCGATGAATAAATTCGATTGGTAACGAGAGATCGATTGTGGCGGTCCCGCTCGTATCGATTCTGACTGCCCGAGAGCCTAATGAGTTTCTTTAGTTGCCATATTTACCGATCGTCATTATAAAAAATGATACTAATTCTCAAGTTTTTTTTCTAATTACATATTTTTAAAGCGTGGTGAGTTGTTTACTAATCTTTGTATTTAGAAAGCCTTTGCCAAGTACTGGGACGTTTATAGGCTGGCGATGCTGACGATGATGACGAACAGTTAGCTGTTACAAACTCCATTGTCTTATCACAACAAATCTTAAATTCATAATTTTTGAATAGACAATTTCCCAAAATCCGAAATTTTAGGTCAAATATTGTTATTAATAAACACCTCAAAAATAACACAATAGATGATAGGTAAGGAAAATAAAAATGTCATTCATGCCTCATCATGCCCGACGTATTGTCACAAGCTAAATTTGATACTGCTCAAATCACGTGACAGATCGAGCGATGCTGCGCCGACGCATCCGCCTAACGGAGCGCGGGAAATCTGACAAAAAGCCGCGCCACTGACAGCCGCCTGACAGATTGACATTATTCGCTATTTTCACGTGAGCAGCTATTTCAAGTGAACGGTCCATTTGGTTTTATACAGAAGTACCGGTAATGAGTCACCGCCGAATAAATTATGAAACGACAAGTTTTTTCGTTTTTCTAAACTCTACCTACTTTAGTTATTGCTATTTTGGTGGTTTGGCGCAATTTCCAATTTTCTTTTAATTAATATATGTTGACTTTTACATAATTATGTTTACTTTTTTTTACTTGATGATGAATAATACCCATCACATCATCATCACATCATAATCATGTACTTAGTAAGTATGTCGTACATGGGCGTGAGATGGTACGTACACTGTAATGTTAATAGTACTAAACACTACAGTATTTAACTATGGAGTTTAACATAAATATTGTTTTATTTGAGCAGTGTGTTTCCCTGTAAGTAAAGGATGCTTCCAACACAACTCATAACGAGCCTAATAGTGGCCATCAGCAATTGATAGAACCGCAACCGTCGATTGTTGAACTCTGAATGGCTGTTTTGACAGAATTAAATCAATCATTCAAAGCAGATAGATATCAGATGACTATCGAGGCCCAAAGTAATCATTACGTGACCCGTGGATAATTTGGTTCTCTTCACAGCGTTATAGCTGTGGTATAATAACAAAAGTTAATTACGAAATTAACGGGTGATTGATCGATTCAAGATGATTGTTAGGTCCCGTTTAATGGGGAGTGTTAAGATCACGCTTCAATCGATTCGAATGTCTCTCGAGAAACAATTCGGCCGGATTATAATGAGTCACGTGGCATTGTACGAGCAGCTTGCGGCTTTGTAAGGTGCAGTTGTTTCGTCTGCGTCTCCCGCCAAAATATCGCAACAACGCGCCCCCCAAATGGGTCAATGCAACAATGTGCGACCTCTATCCGACAATAACAAATGCGGCGCAAGCAACGCCACGCCAGTTATTAATCAAGTTTTACATCGTCGTAAAACCGCGGCGGGATTAAACCCACTCGGGAATAATAATTTTATGGGATTTAGATCCGTGCCGTATTATTTAAGATTTTTATAGTTGCGAGCCGTTTAGCGGCGAGTTTCCAATTTGTGGCCAGCTTGATTTATGGACGGCCGCTAGACGCGACGCAGACGCGCACAATGAAGTGCTGTGTCAAATTTCGAGGATGCCGATGAAATCACATCACGCCTTTATTTATGTAGGCGACTGGCTAGAGTCGCTACCTTGATTCCGATTATGCAATTTTGGAACGGCCACAATCGTGCCTCCATTTCAGAATCAAGCCAACACAATTAATGACGTTCTACAATAGCAGAATCGAGACACTGCACAGTTTTCATGACCACATCAGACACGCTACTCATTAAATTCATGAATGTTAAGGCAAACTACACGTAAGCTTCGTATTAGAGTTAAATTAAAATAAATCAAGCGTCAAGTTCGTGTTTCAAGGCCGCTGACATTAATGAATGAGTCACTATCGAAAGTGATAGACCAATAGACAGCAAATCTAATTTTACAAAAGCATTCTAATTAACCGAGACAGTGTTCCGGTGGGCACGCTCAGCTCGTCTTACCAATCACGCTTGCTAGGAACCGGCTTGATCTAATGTAATAGCAGACGCATTGGCCGATCTCCCAGTAGGAATCGGGATACGACAGCTGATTTCCGGCTACGCTGAGAAATACTCGAAGCACTAGATTTAAGTGAATTATTATTACAAGCCTTGTATCAAACAGTTCTCTAGTAAGTAGATGTTTTTCTATTTCTTCATACTTGTATTAATACACAAATGATATTTCGTTCAAGTTGAGCTACGAGTTAACACGGCCTAGTGTTTTCTATTTGCGTCGACTGGAATTCCTAAAGCACCCAAGCTAGGCAATGGTCAAGATTACACGTACGCATATTGTAAACATTTTGGCAGCCATTGCGCGTGGAAGGAGGCCCGCTGCGGCCGGCACCGCGCTCCACTGCCAGCCATCTAACACGCGTATAAAATCTTTGATACGCAGCACCCATGGAATCGAAATCCGATATTCGGTGCCCAAGTTTATTTATCGCGAAATGCGACGATATTTTCGTCCGTCCGTCACTCGGACAGTTCACAGAAGCGGCAAGATTAATTGTATTTCGGTTGAGTCATCAAAATAATTAGAATGACGCTATTTTCGTTACTGATGCTAATTTGACAGACGTCGCGGGAGATTTCGTGTCTTCTTGTTTGCCGGCTGAATTCTTTGATTGCTTCTTTATTTGTTTTATCTGGATATTGGGCACGGGCGTTGGCACATGTGGAGTGGAGTGCACGCTCGGGTTAAGATCGTGTTTTGTCATTGACGCGCCCGTTGCCATTGCAGCCGATGTTTCTGCGCATGACAAATGTCTACGCTTAGACGCGGCACCGAACGAAACTCCTTCAATAAAAACAAACAATTCTGCATCCAAACTAAATGCCGTTACGTGCCCGACGATAAATGCTCAAAACCATTGGCCGCACTCCAGGAATATGACGTCGCAGATATCGTGGTTCCGATGGATGGAATCAGGGAAGCGCAATAACAGTTCCAACTAGTTTATTGTTGGGAATATTTGATAGCCCACCGTTCTCAGAAGTAACATTTAATCTACGGTAGTTAATTTCGTGCGCGACCGTAATAAACGTATTTGATTAACAACATTCTGGCGAAACAAATGTAATGGTTTCAGAGCTTCATGATCAAAGAACTGTAGTAAATCATACTGGAACAATGCTAGGCGTAAATGAAGAATAATGCATTTAATATGGCACTCCTCGCGTTCTGGCATTAATTAAGGTAGTTAATGCCATTCAAAATTTTGCGGAGCAGATAGTTAAACAGGTGATATAATTGCGCATACCTATTTTTGAAATGAAAAGTATTAACCACACTTTCCTGATTGGTGGATTCTTTAAGACATAAAAATAGATGTCTTAATCGAGACTACTGAATGAACATTAACGACAACCACGTTATGGACCGCAGCCAAATAAACGTTAGCCCTACGCACATTTTTCTATGTTTTTTTAAACCAAAAATAAAGGATAGTAGATAAAACACCAAACTGAACACATCGTATAAGTACAAGGTTGTTGGCAATAGAAGAAATAATAAAGGTATAATTTAATAAATCAATTTTAAAGACTTAACTAAAACAAAAGTAGCTACAGAATAAGACAGAATCGTATTTTCAGCCATTTGATGAATGTAAAGAATTTGGACAAAAAGATATCTTCTTTTCTCTCCAGTTGTTTCTATGAGAACTATTCCCGTTATTATTTTAATAGTTTCAAATAAATACACACATCTAAAAATAAAAACAAAGTTAACGGCACAAACGCCCAAATTGAACACAAAAAACGGCTGGCAATTGTTTCGGAGGACTCGGTCCCGCTCTTAATTTATTGAAAAGCAACAAACATTATACCGAAAAGACAATTTAAAAGCAATTAGTTGGCGACTGTTCACCGTGAAGAAGTTAGAAAGTAGTGTATTCGTAGATCAGAGAATGCGTGGACGTGTTTTGACACTATAGACTGGATGATTAATGAGTGTGTCGCTAATCGTAGCTTTATTTATAGCCGTCGGTAGGAGAGAATAGGCGTTTGTTGACATCCAAATAGGCCAGTGGGTTGAATATGACAATTTTATTATGAGCATAATAATTTCATTTATTATAATTTATTATTCATAGGTGACCGGGGCGAACATGACATGAGCGAACTGGAAGCATCTAAGACGGATAAGACCACTGTAGCGGCGATTCAGAAAATCCTTTTTGCAACAAAATACAGGGCCTTTGCCCTGCAGTGGGACAAAATATCTGATAATAATAACTCATACCTACTTCATAATCATACATAATGAATGTGAAACTATTCTGCACTCTTTCGAGTTATAGATTAGTATTGTTAAAGGAAAGATAGTCACTACACCACTTTGTCCAGTTTCACATGATAAAAAAGTGCAAAATGACGTCATCAAATTAACAGACAGTGAAAAGGAAGTCCTAGATCATGAAAATCATCTGCAGAGCTATTTTCAGCGGAGCCCTATTGTATGCTTGTAGATACAGAACCGGCAGAAATCGTTTTGATCATACTCATTAATAAAAGCATTATTATAATCTATATGGAAAATAAACTTGAATGGCATGTGTTGAACTATGTCAAAGTATGTTCTTTAGACAAATAACTTTCAAACTTTTTGAATATAAAAAGCTGCTATAACCTAAATGTATGCAACAGAGGTTTTTTTTTCAAAATTTCAGAGTTCCTCATACCAAACAGTGTATAAAATCATATTCTTCTACAGAGAAGTTACGACATTTAATGAATATGTGGTTGTCTGTCATATCCTCTTTTCGAATCATACATACATGGATCATAGAAGTACCAAACCGACCAACGCACGTTTGTCTTTGAAACTAATATTATTTTAATATTTGACAGACAAATTGAAAATGAAGTAATCGAATGCAGTGTTACATTTCACATAAATCTATTTCGAATTATTCTGAACCAATCGCATTTGCGTGGCGTCATCGTGTCTCTAAATTAGTGCGACTATTTGAGCTCAACATTCGCACGTTTGATTCTTAGTTTTAGTCATAAGAACTGTGTAGTTTATATTATAAACTCGATGCGAATACAAATATTTAACTCGTTCTATTAAACAATTGTTTATTTGGAGCATATACGAAGATTTGCGGAAATAGATTTTGAAGTCAACTCCATGTTAGTTTGGTGTGATAATAAACATAACTGGGAACTAACTTATAGGTAAAGTCAGAAAAAGTTCATTCATAAAGATAATAATTATAGTAAATAGGATGTTTTTATTATTTTATTTATTACATATACAAATTCTCTAATTGATCACATTTGAAAACTATAAGTATGCACAATCAGCACTCTCATAATGTCTGAACAAAAATAGTGGGTCTATATTGGATCGCCGAATTTTTTTGTACTATTAATTGTCAATGCAATACAAACTATACCTAAGCCTTAATTTTTTCGCGCAATTTTACTATTCCTAAATGTGTTAAGCCTATTTTTACTTCGCCTAACTCTTTATAAGGCCGAACCATTTATAATCCCTACTATTTACAATTACTAAATTGTAATTCGCACAAAGTTTAAACAAGCAAGCATGCAGCATAAGTACCTACCCTGCGCTTTGCGATTGTCTTAAATTTCTAACTTATCACGTGACCTACAGGATCAGAGGAGGCAGCTAGAATTTCTGTAGTCTAATAAAAAGAAATATTATTTTTTGAGCTTACTTAAAATTAGGGGTTGTTTCATCACTACAGCGTAATCTTCGTAATGGCGAAAGAAAGTTACGCCGATACATTTTAGTGCATTTAATATTAGGGATTCTAAAATAAGGGTTTTCAATTTTTAGGCAAAACTATAAAAGTGCGAAAACAACTGTAATGCCTTCCACTAAGAGCGGAGCGGGCTCCGTACGGACTCCGTTTAGCTCGCAACGCCAATTTTCATAGAAGTGCTTCCATTGGGAACTAGGAAACTTGCCGTTGCCTATGAAGGTTGCAGTTGCGAGTTAGACGGAGTCCGTAAGGAGCCCGCTCCGCTCTTAGTGGAAGGCGGACATTAGGCTAGCGGCTAGACAATTATTTTTCGTTAAAAGTTGCGGTCAACATAGTTCGGTCATATGAAATTATAACTAAAAGTTTTAGGCGAACCGAAGAAGGGCACCCCTAAAAAGAGTACCTACCTAGCGAGATGTTTTAGTACTTATTTCGTTTAGTAGTCTGCGAGCTACGTCTCAACATGACGAAGTCACGAAGTGCTCCTTCAAAAGTTGCTATTCTACCCTCAGAATAATAACTAAAGCATAGAAGGAGTGCTATGACATTTGAGTGGGCACTCCGTTTGGTCACCATCCGAATTACATTTGTATGGGTCGCTTCTGAATATCGCATCGCACTAATATTATAAAGGCGAAAGTTTGTGAGTGTGTATGTTTGTTACTTCTTCACGTCAAAACTACTAAATGGATTTGGATGAAATTCGGCATACAGGTAGTTTATAACCTGGATTAACACATAGGATACTTTTTATCCCGATATTCCCACGGGAACGGGAACCACGCGGGTGAAACCGCGAGCGGCCGCTAGTTGTATCAAATGGTGACCGGTTTTTTTTGTTTTCGCTAGACATTTGACGTTTTTGGAAACTTATTTTGTCTCTTTTTTTTCAATGTTTATGAAAAAATACGACAACTATACGAGTGTCATTCGGACTCCTATGCTTTAATTATTATTCGAATTTAGAATAAGTAATCTAAATTCGACTAAAACACGTATCCGTCAAATGTACCTATATGTCAAAGCTGCTACTATTCCGCTACGATTTAGGGTGAATTCGACCAAACTGGAATAAGACTTATTCCGAGATTAGTCTATACAAATTTGGCGTTAATCTAGGTATAACACCTTATTCCACTTTGGTCGAATCCACCCTAAGTCTATGATCCCGTATCTAGTTTTGGTGTGATTGAAGGGTTTTTTTATCTTCATTATTTTTGGGGATTTTTGTCACTTGTCATATCAATCCCATTAAAACTACACTATAATCGTAAACCTATTATAATTCGAGGGAATAAAGACGTAGTGATCGGCGATTGTGAATGACATTATTCGAATTATTCGAATAACCTTACAAATCATTCAAAGTTGAATAAAAGCGAGAGGCGAATAAGAATGTATAGCATCGTCTGATTCCTTTCGATTCGAATTTCATTTTTCTAGTCGAATATTCAAATCATCGAACTAACTTGTACGAGAAAGTAAAAAGATAAACGAAACAAGTGTGTGTAAGCGAGAAAGAAAGAAGTATAAGCAATCATGGCGTTCGCTCTTTTTTCATTCCCGCCAATCCCGCCATTCCATTTCACATTCGATCTTTCCTTCGAATATCAATTAAAAGTAGACTGTATTTTACGATAAAAAAAACATACAAAACCAATTTTGTATTGCAAAGTGAATGAATGAACTAGCGGTTTCATTCGTATTTGCGAACTAGTAATCGATTGTTTTTGTATTGTTTTATTAGTGGTATTATATTGTTAATATTAGTAGTATCATACCATTCGATTGTTCGAATCAGTCAGACACTCGCCCATCTTTGAGAAAGAGTCACTCACCACAAAACTTCGCTAAATTAAAAAAGTAAAATGCCTTGAATAATGCCTACATCGAAACGGTTAATGTTAAATTCGTAAATGAATGATTCTCTTTCCCCTCGATTCCTGTCACATCACAGACGAATGGTGAAAAGTGGACTAAGGCAGAGGAATGCTTTTGCTGTCCTCATTGCCTGGTTTTGGACTAACCCTTCGGGGAGAATAGTCGTGATTATAATTATGTATTTATTAAACGTCTATGTCACACTCCATCAATAGATGTTATATGTCCTCGCATTTTCCACTTTTCGTTTGTTCGTTGTTTCGAATTTCTTTTATTTCACAACGGAAACTTTCCCCAACATCACTACCTGATGATACCCTAAATTTACAGTGACAGATCTTCGACGCCTTCTGTCAATTTTGAGTTCTATTTACTAACTAACTTTGTAGCGCTGTATGTCGCCAATGTTCAAACAACATACCTCTTTTACGCTAACGTTAAAGTTATACGACTCGAATTCGTCAATTTTATTGTTCGTGCATGCCCACAGATCGCAAGACGTGATTCGCTATCCAACCAATCTGACGGTGTCAATTACGTCATTATATTAATTAACCGCCCGCGATCCGCGTCGCATTGCGGCTTAGTTCTTAGTTACGCGACAGAACAACATACATTCGTGATATAAATTGTGCGCCTGCCGAGAAACAATAATGGGAAAGAATTACGGCCGATTAAAGTAAACCCTAAGTAAGTACTTAGAAGAGAGAATTGTATAGCTTTCCTGACTGATTGTAGACGTAAATTACTTTATTAAATCATAATGGCTTTGATCTTCTACAACTCGGACCTTTAATTTAAGCTCTATGAAACAACGTTGCAGAAACAGTTAGAAACTTTTTGGAATTTTTCCGTAACAAACAGGAACACCTTAGGAAATAAACTAAGGTTTAAACTCAGCTCATAATTTGAATTAAATAGGATGGGCATCACAAGAAATTGATACTCATTTGTTTTTATTTTTCTCTACAAACTTTTCCAAATAGAAAGCCGCGGATCAGATCAATTAAGAACCGGGTACAGGTCACAATATAGAGGCTCGGCGTGTTTGTGGTTGACTCCGGTCCGGAGTTAAGTAGCGTGACTCCATTCAGTTTGTGTTTGATCTCGCTGTTTGATCTGTACACTCGTTCACTATTAAACGAATCAATAAAGGAATTAAGCATACAATGTTCGGAGAAAGCTTGTTCGATATGAGCACGACGATGTTCACTAAACTGCAAGATTTTAAAGACAGTATTTACACAATTGTCATCATATTCTGATGATAACGCCTTCCCACATGAACAATGGCGCATGTGAAGATCAGGTTATCGGAAGTTAATAACTATTATGATTTACATTATTTTCATAAGTTTGAGCTACTTACATGTACTTAATTACAAATGGGATATGAAAAATATTGTCAAGAAATGGCTTATTTTCAGGCGGATCACCAAAAATTTTAACTACTGTCCTTGACAATCCCCGCTAGTGAAATTTGTAGCAACGTTGTTGATATTTAATTCATAACATTCAGAAATGAACTCTTAAGAATTATATTGTAACGATAGGCACGCCGACCAGTAGAACCGAACATTCAGTCGAGGGCGGCAAGGGTGCAATTACTATGAAATAACCAATAAATTACACAGCTACAACCATTGAGTGAGGTATTATAACTGAAGCGACGCGACAGCACGAAGCAAGTTTCTGCGCACTGTCAAGCAGGCGGCCTTGCGGGCTTGCGGGGACTTGATCAGACCTGCCGAGGGGTTCTTCTCAAAGGTCCATGACTCTATTGTTTTCAAAAATTGTAAGTTTATACTTTGATTTCCAAAGGGTCCACGACATTAAAAATAAAAATACATTTTCTTTCCCATGAGAATGTTTGTGTACAATCAGCATTAAAAGCTGGGTTATGAAAGGATAGACATTGTACCTACATACATACATAATATAATCACGACTATTACCCCCGAAGTGCTCTTGTATCGTTTTTGATGATTGTACTTCGGATAAGTCTCGTGGACCCGTTGGGAATTCATTTATGAAAGTTTTAAAATAAATTTTGATATTTCATGGACCCAGTTTGAATAGAAGAAAAATAGAGTCGTGGACTTCCTGCTCGCGAGCCGTGGCACCCGACCCAATTTGAAATGTTGCGAGCTGGCCTCGCGAGCCAAGGTGAGCCAGTTTGAGCATTTAGCAGCTCAGACTGAGGCGCCTTTGAGCATCGGCAAAACCGACAACTTATGGCTCGAGGCAACGTGTGCCCGAGGCAGCCTGAGCGAGGCTTCCACTCCGGCCGGCCGAGGCATTGGCTCGCAAGGCTGCTTCGCGAGCCGTGCTCGGTCTGGACGCGACAATTCACAATCACTGAGGGTTTGCAGCCTATGGGCCACAACTCAGTGCGCAAAAAATTGTTTCGCGGTGTCGTTTCTTATATTATACCTCTGTACAGCGACCACGACGAAGTGTGCGCAAGCGCCGCGTGACGCTACCCGCACCGTTTCCGCGAAGCGCCATCTAGCGAAACAAATTGCACACCGATCGGGCCGATCACGAGCGATATCGACGGAGAACGCCCGATTAGGGAAAACATCGATAATGGCCTTCTAAGTATTGGAATAACATGCCTTGGGAAATGACTGCACGAGAGCCCTTCGTAGCTGTAGTGAGGTATTTTTTATGTAAGTAGTAGTCGTTGTGCTTGTTGCGCACAGCTTTTTATTATTATATTTTACGAGGCCTTTTTTGAAATAATTAATCTCATATGTAATTGTATATCTACTCCCCTAGTCTACAGTTTTTGTATGGAATATAAAATGAAAAATATAAAGTAGGACGTAGGTAATAGGTACTTACTTTGATGTAGAATAGCTGCCATTTCGCTGCCATTACCATCAATTATGGCGTGACATTCCAAATTTGAATTCTGACAGCAGCGGTCCGAGCGTCCAGCTTATCGGTAGCGCGGTACAATGTTGCGAATCGCTTGTTTCACTGCGCGGTTTCCTTATGACCCGCGCGACGGAAACGAGTGTTGACGTTCCGAATAGGCCTTTGTTGGGCCTGTGCCTCCAGCGGAACGATTCCAGCATTGGACATTAATGGTAAGAAGTTGCATTATGTAAACATTCGGAAAAGCGTGTTCCACTTAGTCGACATTATTAGTCGACATGAGCAACCGTGCAGTGAAGGAATCTGTTGAAGTTGACAACTATGTGGATAAAGGAAGACCGAAAAGAAGAGAAATGGACTGTGTAAAAGATGGTATAGTAAAGAGAAGAGTTAATGTTCAGATAGACCAACCTCAAATAAGATGAAGGAAGAACTAGGCAAGCGAATATAGATGGCGTAGACATCTGACAAAAAAGGTTAACAAGAAATTAAAAGGGCTGCGAAGGTTCTGCTCAGAAGATTCCTAAATATTTTTCACTACTTGGCCTACCTAGCTAGCTATAACGGTAAATCTAACAACTGAATTGAAACAACGGGTCGGCAAAGCAGACTTTATCTTAAAATAATACAAGCCAATGCTCGTTTCTATAACTTAAGGGTAAGAGTTACCTGGACTTTATTGAATATTGCTGCACTGCAAATAGATTATTATAAAAAATGTATGACGAAGAACAATTGGTGAGGAAAGTTTGGGGATGTCCAGACGGAAAAAAACATTTATACACCCGCTTAATAAGGGTCTCCGTTGAATAGCTGTTTAGAAACGTGGCAGAAACAATGGTGGCGGGTGCAGAGGATCACAATACGATTCCCGGGTATCCGAGAATGGTCAATTTTTGTGATTGTTAGCATAATTTTACTGTGTAAATTTGTCATGAATTTTCAGGTATGTTTCATGGCGCGTGGTATTTTATTAATGTTCTAGAAAACTGTCCTTAACGTTTTAAAGACATGCCTTATTATTATGAATGATCAGATGAATACAATAGGTACATATTAAGCTAAATTAAAGGATTGTGACAAATTAACAGCGTTTATGTATACTATGCTTTAGCCAAGGCAAAAATGGACTGCCATGGAGAAGTAAAGTTTATAAGCTCCACAGACTTTAGGTTGCTAAATTGATTTGACATATTTTTGACATTTTATTGATTATGGTTAATTTATAGTATATTAATTTTGTATTTTTATTGTAATACTAATATAATTGGTTTTTGACAATTTGGAGTACCTATTAATTTTGTATTTTGTATGTAATTAGAATAGTCATTGTTATCTAGAAAATAAAAATGTTAAAGTTATTTGCATGCTACATTGTCAGCTGAGAAAGAGAAGAAAAGTAGAATAAGACCAAAAATGTACCTTTCTCAAACGCAAATTAAATATTTCATTTCATTCATATGCACATTCGAACAGTTTGGTGAGAATTAGCAAGATTTCCTCGCGTTTTTTCGTTTTATGGGATTGTTGAAGATAACCATGTAGTTGACGCTAATAGTGTCTGATACTAATTTAAAATGCTAGGATAACTAAATCAAAATGCCTTTGTTTACTAACATTAATTTCCAAATAACACGGCCGGTATCAATGTATGCCAGAACGCACCCAAACAAACACTATCGATAAAACATTCCAATCTATCGATAGCGCATTGCTGAATCGTGAGTCAACCGGCTGACCAAATTATCGATGCTTCCCCGACCTCTCCCTATCTATCGGTTTGGTACTATCTGCGACAATTCAGGTAGACAATATAATAAAACATTTACCCGAGACATGGAAAAAAAAAGATTCGAAGCAATTAACTCCAGTAAAGCCTCCGTGGCGTCAGGCAGATTACAAAGGACTTATCACTTTTTTGTCCGAAATGTTTTTGAGGATTTCACCATTTGGAATCGTAGGATTACGAGTGTACGACACATTTTTATTCGGCCAGAACATTGTGGTAGGTGGCCGTGTATTTGTTTTTGTTCGATAACAAATTGGTCATCTTTAGTAGACCCCCGATGAAGCCGTACGCGATATGGCCTTTTTAACGCTCTATAAATTTGTTTGTCTCATGGAACGCGTAATGGGAGCACGCGACAAAAAGAGGGTATTTCCAAAAGCCGAATTTGAGCAGTTTACCGGGTAGCAGGAATCTATACATGATCCAAAAGGATTTGATTTGTTGTTTTACATTACTACCTTTCATATGGAAGGGAACTACATCCAGTGAAATTACAAGACATAGAAGCGTACCTAACAATAACTGTAGCTTAAGGGTGGGCGAAGCTTGTTCGGCGATTATCGACAATTTTGTTAAATTATTTAATTAAAATTTTAATAAACATCCCCACTAATCTTCAAAAACCACTATAAGACAATCAACACTAATATGTTATGTATTTATGTTACACCATATACATAATAATACAAGTGTTACACGTGATTTTTACCTATATGGATGTGAATAATTAAAATGCAATATGCAATTTATTTTAGTGCGTTGTAAAATTATAATCGATACAGCAAATTGATATCGCGATTACTCTTCATCTAAACCACGCTATCTAAACGTTGTATTTATGGCTCAAGCAGTAGATTAGCTTTAATCTATTTGAGCAAGAAATATATACTTACATTAAAAATACTTCATATTTTACAAGGTAAATACTTAGGTCTTATACTCATAGGAGTGTAAGAAGTAGGTAAGTAATCAAACCTGGCCCTGCAATGCAACTAACGTGTTTATTTAAAACTACCGAGGTTCAATAGCTTAAAAATATAAGTAACTTTTTTTTATGTAAGAAGGAGGCAAGCGATCAGGCGGGTCACCTGATGGAGAGCAATCACCGGCGCCCATGGACACCCGCAAAACCAGAGGAGTCGCAGATGCGTTGCCAACCTTTATGAAGGGAATAGGGTTAAGGAAGGAATAGGTATTGTGAGGGGATCGGGGGGAGGGAAGGGGCCTCCGGAACTCTCACTGGCCGGACGAAACACAACAGCACCAAGTGCCATTATTTCACGCCGGATATTCGTAAGAGGGTGGTATTACCCCAGGCGAGCCGGCCTAATGCGTGCTGCAACGCAGCGTGGCTCTACCACTCAGTGCCACTCATTTAGCACCACCCAGGGGTCACGTGTAGGGTCTCAAAGGTAAACCTACGGACGCGAGTGACTTTAACCCCTAAACTGTCTACAGAAATACTTAAGCAATGGCGCAAAGACTGTAAATGAAACCTTTTCATTTATTTTTCTTTTCGGTGCTCGCTGACTTTGTGTGCTTGACACGTTAGTCACAATAGTGCTTTAAATAAAACCCCAATAAAATTCCTTCACACGTCGAATTTTAAAATTAAACGCGTCTGTTGATCAACTAGCCTCCTAAGTCTATATTGTTACGTTCAATAATCGACCTTATGCCGCCGCAATAGAAACAGCGGCAAATGTCATAATAGCATTGCGTAGCAGATGTCACGCGACAAAGTAAGCCGTACGTGCTTGTCGCATAAACACGGTAATGTGTGGGGCCGGGGCGCAACAATAGCTACTGCCAATTTGTGATCGGCCGAGTAATACAAGGTGATTATTAAAAAAGAAGTAAAATAAAAAAGAAAACGTTTTTAAATTCGGAATCGGAACCTTACATTTCTATCTGAATGTCAACATTCTTAAGGTTTTGAAACAAAAAGTTTGACTTAAGGGTTGACCTTTTTTCTTTCATGATGTCTCGGTGCGGTTTGCACATTTAGCCAAGCAGGGTCAACTACAAGAGATACAAATAAATATTGTCTGTAGTAATATTGAGTGATAATAATATTATGTGTTGTTAATTATGGTCAATGATATTCCTCCAAATGTAAAGATACACTTGACTGATATTTCTCACTGACTTCTTGAGAGAATTTGAAAAGTGATGGCACTGTTTGATCTGTTTCATTTTCCAACACTTATGCACGTCCACGGACAATTAACGGTTAATAATAATCCACCATTACTTCACATTAATATTCGACAAAACACAAATTTTAGGAAAGAAAACAAATCTGCAGACATGATGACATCTGCCAAAAAGTTCGAGGGTGACCTCTGTTGCTACTCGTAGATGCACAAAAAAAACGTTCCGAGTTGCGAGTGTGACACTCGAAAACTCCATAACATATACACATCACACATGTGAGAACAGAGATCTTTCATTGTAACTCGTATCGAATTTACGACGAATATGATTTATGGGCGTGTTTGATGCAGACGGACAGTCGGACAACAAAGCACTGGCACACCATACAAACGGCCGGCCGGCCGATCGTGCTTTTAATATTATAATGCGGTCACACTCCCCCCGCTTCGGACCGATACGATTTTACGGCTAACCCTTCTTGGAAACAAACGTTCGATTATGTTCCATTTCAGTTTACTACCAAACTTTTAATCATACAATTAAATAATGAAAGCCTCTTTCATATACTTATTAGTGTTATTAGGTATTATGCTTTAACATACTTAATTATAATCCAGTAATAAAACATAGTAGGTAGGTACCAGCGTTGCCAGACGTCCCGGTTTAAAGGGACGTCCCGCTTTTTAAATCAAAATTAAATGTTCCGCGCGGGACAGGCTTTAGTCCCGCTTTTCGATAACTCGACCGTGCGTGCAGCGCGATTTGATTTTTGATATTTTTATTTTTTCATTCAGAAGACGAAGAAGACTCAACTAAGTACCTAACGATAAGGTAAACCTGATTTAAAATATCATATTTTTTTATAAAAAACATTTTCTCTGACCGTTTTTTGCTATCTTTCTATTGTCTTTTGTCACGTAAACGTAATTCAAAACTCAACGAAAAAGATAAATATTTAAAAACTTCTGATTATAAGTATACGGTTTTTTTTTATTATGTCCCGCTTTTGACGAAAGAATCCCGCTTTTTACACTTAAAATGTTTCAAAATCCCGACTTGACAAAAGAAATATATGGCAACGCTGGTAGGTAACATAATAAGAGAACAGTTATTTCTTGAAATATACCATAAAACATCAATATTTTAATAGTAAACCGGTGTATGATTAGTAGAAATTTTATATTATTTATTTACTAAGCATTAAGTTACATAGGTCAAATCGTTAAAATAGCTGTTACTGCCGTTTTGAAGCTGTAATTGTGTAAACCCACGATGTAAATAAAATAAAAGTCGTATAAAGAAACAGATTTAAATCAATAAGCTCGATAACTTGGATTTGACATATAAAAATATTTAAATCTCGACTTAAAAATTCCCAATCGCATAACCCTCCACTTTCAATCACAACAAAAGGTGTCCGATTACCATTATGGTGACTAAATCGTAAACACCCGAAACTGTACCGAAATCGATGCCTAACATAATCGATTGTACACGCCCGCCTTATCGAATACAATACAAATGAAACGGAATCAAAGATTTCGGGCATTCATTAAAATTATTTCACATTAAGTTTAAAAGTTCTTATTTAAATACTTTACGTACACTTAATTTCTTTGGTGCAGCGGATAGCTCATTCGAGTTACGATCTTGTAAATTAAACAGCTTTCGCAAATCCTGGTCTTAGATGGGTGATCAAAGATTATAGTTGATTTTATAGCTGGGGGAGACCTGGTGACTTGAATACATCAAGCCTACCTAGGCTTAGTTTCAGTCTTCAGTCTTCCACATAACTTGTATATGTTGTAAGCACTAAACTGTAAAACTATAGCTAGTAAAATAAGTTTTTGTAGAAGAAAATAAATATTTTATTATTATTTAAAATAATAGCGAGCTTATACGTAGGTATGTAAGGAGTTTAATGATAAAAAATAGATACCTACTTTTAGAGTTTAATTTCAACTTCACTTATGTAGGTAAGTAAGCATTATTACACATTACATTATATATTTTGTGGGGCAAATTATTTTTTGGTTTTGATTCTACTCAAGCAGTTTCTGGTCAGGGCCTGAGTCACAGAAGTACTGTCACAGTATAAAAAGAATTTTAAAGGCAAACTAGCTCGGTCGCGTCTCCCGTGTCGTATTGGGCCTGCGCGGGTATCCGCCATTACGCAGTTTCGTTCGGCTCGGCGCTAATACTTGTATTGTAACTTGTATTTGTGAAGTAGATACAAAAAAAATGATATTAATAATTCTCGGACAAACCATTACAATGCAATATTTTTTATAGCGTAGGTACCTACGAGATATTACAATGGCGCTTGCGTCACTAATACTTGTCCGGATCAATGTTTTGACACGAAAACGCACATAGCTCTATTATTTGGGTAAGTACATGAATAATTCAGTACGTACATTTTTACAATTAAGGACAATAATATGCCATATATTAAATTAATAATTCATAAGAGCGATACTAACAATAGCTACGTTGACATGTGCTATAATGCATTAACAATGGTTCGCGATGTGGAATCTTAACATTTGCGTCATTAATTTTCCTATAAATATCACGAAAGTTTTTTTCCCAATGTATCTACATTATGAGTCAGTAAAAATATATTTATCAATGTGCCCTTTAAAGATTATTATAATAAAAGTATTTAAAAAATTACAAGACTTAAATACTATGAACCACTTTTGACATAATAAAAGTATTTCGTTGTAGTAGTCAATTTACAAGATGCGCACAAACGCCGTTCGCTCAAATTGTAACAGTAAAAAATATGTGTTAAATGCCGCATTATTTTTCTGTGATATATATGCGAAATTAATTTGGCGAAATGATATATTGCCACCCACGCCACGGCTACATCGAACACTAGCCGGAGCAATGGACTTCGAATCGGATTGGTTTGCAACATTATTACGGAGATCATTCTAAGTAACTTTATAATACTTTGTATACTTACTTACTTAGAATATATGTAAGAAGTACTTAAAAGTGAGTCAAGTGATGCAAAAGTATTTAATTGCAATGTGTAGTATTTGCGTTAATAATATAAAACAATGTTTTTTTTTAATTATTGTGTTGTTTTAGAGTTAAAAACACGCTATCCGCCACAGGGTCATCTCTGTTAGACTACTAACGTGAACCCATTACATAACACAAGCGTATTACTTTAAAAGACCTAATATTAATGGGCTAAATGCCCAATAATAATATAAAAAACAATATTTAATTGAACAAACATCACTCAAGTAAGTGGGAACTTTACTCTTCACAGTTGACCTAACCCTTTCAACATTAAAAAAACTTTTTTAATATTGTTAAAAAAAATACAATAACCCGTCTTCATTTCCGGGGCATATTAAACATTTAAATCTTGAAGACACTTTCATTAAAGTCACAAAATCCTCTTAGCATACTTGAATTCTTGACGTTTGATTGTATTCACCACCCCGATTGACAATAAATAAACATTTAAAATATGCTAAGCAAAGCGAAACCAGTTTCTTTAAAGACCTTTACGAGGATCGAATTTGTAAAACAATAAACATTAGCATTATAACGCTGCAATTAAAGCGTCCTAACTGAAAACTGTTCATTAGGAGCTCATAAAAATTCATATCAAACACTTTGTAAGTATAACAAATCTTTTGTCAGGAACACGGGAATATCAACCGTATGTCTTAGTGAGGAAGACGAAATCTTTTTTCTTTTGATAAATATTATAATTTGAAGTGTTCCGTCGAATGCTGTTTGTATGTAGTAAAACTTTATAAATGATACGGTTCAACATAAAATGTAGCGTCCGAATGTTATTAAAGACATAGTTCGTGGGAGATCAAAGCGGAACGCTTTAATAAATTTATCGGAGCCAGAAACAATGACGTGTGTTTAAATGTTGAAGAATATTAAAAATAAAAAAGTTTGAAATCGCCGGTCTGACTTTTATAAGGCTGGCAATCTACTGGCAATGCATCCATATTTCACATCATAGACAAGTCTATAAAATGTAAATTGAATTAGGTGTGTAGTTCATATTATTTCGAATATTTTTATTTAGAATTTTAACTTTATACAAAAGTATTATTAAGCCATGAATTTGTAAACCCTAACCACCCCTAAGTAATAGTCCCCTACACCCTAACCTACCTCAATGCTAACAGTAAAGTGTGTGTGAAAATTCTGGTAATGAAGTATTATTTATTATTAATAAGATTAAAATGTTTGTTTACATTTGGAAATTAAAATTGTTTAAAATATAATGTACTTTTTCGCCATGTAAGTACTTAGGTATATCAATTAATTTATTTTTTTAATTTTTTTTTTCAATCATATGTGAACCTAGCCTAATATTAATAGGTATGTTACAGCGGAGATCCGCCGACTTTGATATAGTCGTATTAACGTATTAATCTACATTTTGGCGTGAGATTACCATCGGACATGTACTCGTAGTTGACGAAACTCACGGAACACTAGAATCGCGTCCGCTAGTGATGTTTGTAGTGCACAGATAAGTTATTGTATTTATTACTAGCTTTTGCCCGCGGCTTTGTTTGAGTCTATTTTCGAGGGAAAAAGTAACCTATACTATACCCGTTTTAGGGTCCTATCGCTATCTTTATACAAAAATTTATCGGAAACAAAGTAGGTAATGTTTGTATACACAACAACCGAAACATTCAACAAGGTTTAAAGTATAAAACTAGCAAATCTTATGAAGATGAGATGAAAAATACATCTAACAATTCAAATAAAACAAATGCTTAATTAAAATGGACAGTCATTTAAATAGCATGAAACAAGAAACTGAAACAAATTACCAAGAGAATAAACAACGAATCAATTAGAGCGTGCACAAAAGAGAAGTTAACATTATAACTCATTCGATTATACGATTTCGTTTTACTCATCACTAGTCGCGTTGATTAATTCCACTTTTATTTGTACAAGAATAAAACAGCTGTGCGTTACTTTGATCCCGATACGCCGAGCGACGACAAAACGTCTCTACAATTTTTCAAGACTGCGTGAAAATATACGACAGAAATAATTGATCATAATCTCTATGGAATGTCGTTGCCGATGAAAACCTGGTTTATCAACCTCCTTTGGGACTTCTTGGCGGGAAAGTGCCGTTCGAGTTCGTATTTCAAATGTTTCTTTTTTTTTGCACAACAATCTACTTTGCTAACATTAATATATTTAAATCAAGATATTCTTCTTTTTAGCATTCATGATGTCTATTTCTAAAACTTGGTCTAAGGTTGTACCTAGTATTGTACATTTATTATTGTTGTATATTTTCATACCCGTATCTGGTCATTTTAACTATTAAATACCAGAAACTCTTACTTACTATAATATTAATAGGTACTAGGTTAACGGACTAAAGACTGCACATACATCCAAAAGCGCAGAGCGTTGATGGGCTCACTCACCACCTGTCACGCTGAGCACATGTGCAAAAAGTGGACTATGGCGGAGCACTGTTTTTGCTGTCCTCATTGCCTAGTCTCTGACCAACCCTTCGGGGATAATAGTCGTGATTATATGTATGTTTGTATGCACATTTAGGTACTTAGTCTTTATTGTATATTTTTGTATATTAGCTTCATTGTTAATACTATAATAATGCCAGTTTCGCTAACAAAAAAAATTACTAAAACCCTAATACCCAATTACGGTCAATCACATACCTCACGAAGGGAACGTCGAAACCAGTAGCCGGTCAGCGAGCAGTGCTGTGTAAACTGAATAATTAAAAGCTCGGATATCGAGAAAGTCGCCTCGGATTACGCTATTTATGTCAACAACCGTGGGATACGGGCATCCGTCCTCAAAATCGGATTACCATAACTTAGTTTCATTAAGGACTATATAAAACTAATTTGTCTACGGTTATACAAAGTTAAACAATACAATAAAATAATAAAATGCTGGGAATCGAAGCTGAGACCTCTGGGTCTGAGACCGGTATGGTCAGCCTAGTCAGTTAAGACAGCTGAAGCGGTTTAAGTTAAAAAGTATCACGTGATCGCTCCCTCCTGCATTGCCCTTTGACACCGGTCGCAGCATGACTGGCATTCAAACATTATAATTGGAGAAGCACCGAGAAGCAATTTTTTGCGCTTCGAGTGGCTGAAAACCATGCATGGGCTGAAAACCCACCGCAATTGCTTATAAGTGGACTAGGCGATTGCATCCCATGAGCCGCAACTTACTGCGCAGAAAACTGCTTCGCGGTGCGTCTCGAGTAATAATACCTCTCAATGATGACTGGCGCCTGTGACTATATTGGCACAGCGTGACCGACAAAATTCGTATTAGGTCTCAGTATCTAGTGACGGGCTGGAGAATTGGGACAATTTGGGACACTTGGCAAAGGCACGAGTGTCTCGCTGTCTCGCACTGTAACTGTAAGTGTAGGTAAGTACTGTCACTGGTTTATTTATCCGATTACGTACACTGTAAAGGTCACGTTTGGCAAATGGTAAAAAATCTACTTAAAAAGTAACAATGACATACTGACAACTTGTGATAAAACCTAAAAAATAATGCTAGATATTAATCTATTCTGTCAATCTACAACTCTTGCATAATTGGATAAGTAGTCAAAGGGTTTAGAAGATATTAAATTACTAATTTTAATTAAAAAAAATATAATTTTCAGTAACCTTTACCAAAATAAATTTCAAAATAAATTTATTGACATCACAAGGAGACGAGGATTTGTAAAAAACTTACGATCTATGTCAATTTATTTCGTGATTTTTTAGTCAGTAGTTCAGTGCCGTACGTACGTACGTACGTACCTACCGTAGTTCAGTACAGTTTGTCAATCAATGGTTTCTTCTTCTTCTTTGTCACAGTTAAAAAATGACATCCTGAATGAGTGGTAGGTTAAAAAAGATTTGGACGATTCAAAGTACTTATTAATTGAGTTTATTGAATAAATATATTTTAACTTTGACTTTGACTACCTACGCAAGTAGTATTTCGCTTGTTCCATAATAGATTACAATAACTACCGCTTTTAATAAAGATAATGATGCAAAATTGTAAAGCGTCACGGATGCCTCGCGTAACTTGTCAGTCAGCGTACAATCAATCTTCGCCCCATTGCAATCGACACGGCTGCAACCATCCATCTTGGCTATTTGAGGCACGAAACGAGTGTGACAGTGGGCATGTCGCTTTTATTAGTAGCAGGATAGGTGAAAACAATGAATTCATTATGAGTTCGTTATTATTACTATAATTTATTTATGTAGCAATGGCACAATACCCCTCCCGGAATCGGGCATGTAGCATGTATTTGTGTAGCAAACGATTCGACGTCGAACAGAAATAGTTTGATGAAAGCAAAAAAGTCTTGTTGTTGCAAAAAAGCAAAAAAATGGAAGTCCTTAATAAATAAATAAATAAAGTAAAAAAAAATGTAATTTGTTTTGTTTTAAAAATGTATACTTAGTCGTAGAAAATGCTACGACTCTAATGTTATTTGTAGATAAAAGGAATCGATGTCGTGGGTTATTATTCTCTTTGGCCCCCGATCTCGTTGTCACCCGTCTCCTTAGCCACCGATTTCTAGTTTTCTTGATAATGCCGATTAAAAGTAAAAAATGCTTAAAAGTACCATCAGCAGGAAAAGCGTTAACCCCTCACTCTTGGATTTTTTTGACATTAACTGTCATCGTCAAATTTGACAGAATCGAGCATAGACTATGCGATATTTGGCGATAACAATACATAAGGTGAACCACAGAACCGAAATAACAAAACTTGTTCATACTAAAGTAGTTTGTAAGTCTATGAAAACACGGTACAAAGTCAAGTGTGTTTTTGTAGGTGCGGTCTCATGCGACCGCTTGGGGTTTGAGGGGTACTATTTTTGTAATACTTTGTAATTACCTACTTAAACACTAGATGCCGGCAGATACCCATAAACCATATTCACACCTTAAAGCACTTTTTAACTCGACGGTACAAGTTGAAAATAATTGAAAAAATTACCAAAGAAACTAATGAAATTTATGGAAATCGGGGGCCAAGGAGACGAGTGACAACGAGATCGGGGGCCAAAGGGAATAATAACCCATCTTGACACATAAAAAATATCTAATGTTTTTAACCTCGGAATTAATTCAAATTGAAGTTTGAGGAAACAAAAGATATGAAGGTAAGATTATTAGCCAACCCTACTACCACCGGCTCATTGACCTAAAAATCATCTATAAGTACCCAAAGTATCGAAGATGGTACCTCCAAATAATTATCCCAAGCTAAGCGAGCATTAGCAAACATTCGAAGTGAACCCTTCCCCGCCCAGAAATATCAAGTGACTTCCAATCAATCAAGCTCAGATTAACACTTACTAGACAAAAACAAATGAGCCACGAAACAAAAATCGAATTAACCACGAACCACGTTTAAGACACCAATTAAATCTCTAACAAAGGCTATCTTCAATGAGGAGAAGAAAAAATTTGATAGATCAACTCTTTAACCTAATCTATCATCAATGATGGACTCTAAGAAATATCAACTCTATTTCAAAGGTTACAAGTCTTATTTTACATTGTACTTCCATAGGGTAAGCTGAGAAGGCTGTTGGCACAACATCTTATATCGATTAAACATATAATTAATCACGGGAAATGATTCCGAATGAGATGTTATTAGTTATACCACTCGTTATTAACAAGTGAAACAATAGCTCTGCATACAAATGGTGATCTTAAACGAAATGCAATTGTTCTATTAGGGAGATTAGAAAGTACTCTTTGCCGATTATTTATTTTCGCTGGCAATTAAGTGGTACCTACAGGACGTAGAACAACGATAGAAAAATAAATTGAACTTTCATAAAATGTTCAAAACTTCATTAAAGTTTCATTCAGTCATTAAAATATAAATTCTATAGTTAACCACTTTTGTCTATTTTGTACCCGGTCTTATAAATTCAGTCAGACAGAAGTCTTCGGTTTAATTTCCCGTGAGATGCTTTGATAGTAGTAGCGCTTAAGGGGAGGTATTTCGAGCGCTTCTCTCTCGCTCTCTCGACGGTACGACGGTAAGGGACGGGTATAACAGCGAAGCGGCGCGAATAATCGCGTTTTATATTTAAAAAAATTGATAGATGTATTAAATAAAAAACAATCGGTTATAATTCCTCAAGTTATCTATGAACTTCATTTTGGTAAATGACTCATAATATCAAATCACTTATTTTAAGAATAAAACCTGGAAAAGAAGATAAAATGACACAAAAATATGTAACTTTGTGAATTTATTCTATCGAGTCAACTTTATCAAATCGTGTTTCCATCGGATGTATTTCACAGAATAAAGCCTCAACAATATTTCATAATTTTCTCAGATTTTAATTTTACTGTTTTCTACTTCAAAAAGTAATTCTAAGAACGTGTCATTTTAATTTTTCACTAACACCTAGCCTTAATTTATGCAACCGTGTCGCGTAGCGGTGAAAGAATACTACCACCCCCTATTTCCCCTTAAAAGTAAAAGGCGACTAACGGACTAAAGGCTGCACATTATATCCATCAGTATATAGAGCGGCGATGGGCTCACCCACGACCAGTCACGCTGAGCACATGTGCAGTCGCTATTTGGTAAAAAGTGGACTATAGCAAAGGACTGCTTTTGCGGTCCTCATTGCCTAGTCTCTGACCAACCCTTCGGGGATAGTAATAGACGTGATTAGATGTTTGTATGTATTTTATGTCCTCTTGGCTAGATAACACCATCTTATCTTACTCTCTCTCGCCGTAACAACAATGTTGGTAGCATTGTTAGCAGTAAGAGATAAAATAGTTACTCAGTAGTTGGGGATTATTGATAAAGTGAGCCTCAATCTTCTTTTAAAACTTTTGTTAAGATTAAGTTCAAGTCCTCACTCAAATGGGGGAGGAGGTACTCAATGCGTCTAAATATAAATACTTATTATTTTATTTAAGTGATTTATGTGTAAAATATTTAACACAAAATCTTTACATGGTGAGTCTATTTAAAAAACACATGTAACACCAGGCAGGACATAATATGCTGAAGGAATACCAGTTTAGTATATGCATTATTATTTCTAGTAATATTATTTTAAATATTATTCTCTATTATTCTATTCTATATTATTATTCTATTCTATATTTATACGACTATTAACTAGGTAAATCTGAGCTAACAGTACTTAAAACGGCTGTCACAAATCAAATTTATATGTTCCTGTATAGCATCAGCCTGTAGCAGTCAGGGGCGCCGATGGCCGATCAATCAGCTGCTAACGAGCTGGTCACGTGGTAACAGGCCTTGCTCTCCCCGCTCCTCTCTTACCCTTGGTCCCCTCAACCACAGTTACCAGCAAGCAAAAGGCATAGAAAAGAGGAATAGAAAGGCACTTGTGGATTAGGTACTCATACCTGTCAAAACCTTGTAATTGAAAAGTTTAAAAACAAGAATATATTTTGAATTTAGAATTAAAATTGTTGACAAAAAGAAAATGAAAATAAATTTAACTTAATACGTATAAAATATCGCTGAAGAATGCTGACTTATTTTGATAACCTCTACGGCCAAGTGGTAAGTACGAAACCGCAATAATCGAGGTCAAATCGAACCCGCCAATAATTCAAAATGCAATCGACTTATTTACGATCGCAACAGATCAAAATCAACGCGGCAAAAAGCTAATCGATTCTGGAACACCCACCAAGCTAGGTATGATTACGATTTGATCAACATTTACATAATCGTTTGTCGCTCGCATTAAATTAAAGCACAGATTAAACGCTCCGTCGATTAAAACATAAAAAACGACTATAGTTTTAATTTCTTTTTTTAATGCAGACGAAGACAGAGTGCAGAGAAGGCGCGGGGCGTGGCGGGCTAACTTTCATTACTCATGAGCAATAATAAATGATAAAACATTATTAATACGAAGAGATCAGTCCGAGTGATGTCGGCTCACATATGCGAGATTAACCTGACTCGAATAAATTAATTCTACTAATTAAAAGTTTTATGTTGGCCCCTCTGGCGTAACGTAAAAATATCTTCTCTTTGATAGCGTTAAATTAAAAGTGACATTTATGAATTTTGTCTACACGAAACACCAAAGTGGTAAGTTAGAAAACACATCTTTTTGTGTCTCAGTAAAAAAATAATCTAAAGGTATTGAACCAAAGAGTGTCGATTATTAATTGTAATTATCGTGTTCCGCGTATTAACAAGCAGAAGTTTATTGGACACGTTTGGGTATAAATTGATTAATAATTTATGCCGAGCAAGATAAGCAGGCGCGCTGCGATCGCCAAGTACGATACTCTCAACGTGTCGGGGCGCCATTACAACAACACGTAACACAAACGTCAATCCAACCATTTTGACAATGCTTTGATTCCTTTGTACCTATGTAACCCTTTAACTATTTGTTGTTGTTTGTTTGTAGGATATATTTGTAAAGAATATTTACTGTTATCAATCAGACAAGTAGGTTTTTGTTAAGCTATTTCGTAGTGAGTTAACTTATTAAACAAGATAATATTTTCTTGAAAATTGGCTTAGCAAATTGTGTAGTATCTTCTACACAATTTACTTTCTCACACAAGCACATAATCTACTGCAATCTACTACACGTTTTGTTATAATGGCGAGCCTAGCAAGTGATTAAGGAAAAAGTTATCAAAAAATAATTACCGTAAGCTGTTAACTATTGTAAGAACTAACTTCACGTCGATGTACAAACAAATAATACAAATATGTATTTTGCTTTATTATAACAATTGTTTTTAGTTGTCGAGTTCTTACGGTGTCATAGTCATCCACAGATCAATTTCAATTTGTGCGTAGTAGTCAAGAACCAAGATCTAAGTATTTCCACGTCGACGATGGATAGATAAGACTACGTTAAATGCTCCAACTTGAATTTTTTTATGGGTACTTGTCAAAATGTAATTACGCGGGGATAGCATCTGCAGTTGTTATACGTAACACTCACATGTTTTACGATATAATTACTGCCTGACCATCGATAAGTTGTCATTCTCAATACGGCATGCATCTGCCTAATTGATTAAGGCGTTTCTTCTATCTTTAAATTGTTACAGCTTTAGCAACGTATAAGAAAAAAATCCCGAAGAATGCAAGTTAACGGAAATGTAAATTTAAACACCCACATGTGGGTTTTATTAAGCCTTGTTAGATTAACAAATTCAGTTAAACGGACCCGTTACTAATCAGATGTTAATTACTAGACGACTACAATAAACACTGATTTGACTAACAACGAGGCGGATGAATTTTAACATGATCTATCTAGCGACAACGATGGCGCCATACACAACAAAGATCAATTAATGCTAAACAAAGATAGCAAAGTTAAGAAGCCTATAGCAGGAAAGAGATAGCTGTCCGGTTATCAATCACGCGCCTGCGCACGATCTCAACGCTCGAGGCGATCGAGCGATCTCCCGCTTAATTATTTCTATTATGATATTTAAAATATAATGATTATCTGTATGTATGAAGTCCATATGGCGAATTCCCACACTCATATTGTAACTAACACGTCTGTAACATTAATTAATACAAAGAGGAATAAACGAGCGAGAAAGCTGTATGGGTGCTATCAATATCGGTCACTTTGATTCATTCGATCGCATAAATCGATAATCTCCGTGTAATAAAACCTCATTTTATATACTTAGTTATAGACAATTTTGTCTTCATTCTTGCATGAGCTTTAACCTCTACCTAACATTAATAGCTCATAGTTCTCAAATATCGTACCAAAGTCGTCAATCACAGCACTGTTATCACCGATCTCTCAATATAAAATCGTTTATACAGTCAATGACTGATTTAAGCTACATCTGATTTGTATCTTCCAACAAATTAAGTTAGAGCCGCATATCAGAACTATTTCCTAACGCGAAGCAGTCTTTACAAATCGGTAGGGTCGTATCACTCCGATCGATGATCGTGAATGGGGCATTTGGCCCCGTGATAAATTACAAGCAATATCAATCGGTACAGAGGATTAATCAAAATATGTATGTTCGAATTGTGGGAAAATGGACTTACCTCGCTTTTGCATGAAGGAGAATAAATCGTCGAGGAATTCCTTCCTTTGTGGATCGTCACTGATTTCGTATAACTGTAACAAAAAGAAAAAACTTGTAAGAAAAATTAAAATTGGTAGTTACTTAACTTTTTCAAACCTCTTATTTTATTTTTTACAAGACCTTGTACGGGAAGAAAAAGTTTTAACGGAGAGGTACTCGTTACGTTTGCTTTTATTATAAACGTATTTTAACTAACCCATCCTCATCTCGTGGTTACATTTTGCTAATCTTGATTAATCTTGTTGCTAATAAGTCCTTGCTAAAAACCACTAGCGAAACTATTAATATAAATAAAATACACTATCTAACTTTACTGTGCCATGATATGTTTGTACTGTTCCACAGCTCCTTGTAACATTACGCAGAGAAAGAAGTAATTATTTCTTTGTCATCGATATTTTTTTTAATTACAATTACATCAAAGGAAAAAAAACTATCTTATACGTATGAAGCTTGTGTGTGAAGATATTAGCATTCACCTCAGGAAGTGGCATCTAACGGCAAAGCGATTGCCACGTGTACCCGCATTTCCGGAGACACTACACGGTACACACAACGACATATCAGCCATCGCATTTCGACCTTGAAACCATCTTTATTCCGTACATTTTAAAAGTTGTTTTTGTGGTACCACTGTTGAACTTAATGTGTTGTGTGTGTACTTAAGTACACTCCGCAATATAATTTACGTGCATATCAAATATTTCATGTCATGCTCTGACAGTCGCATAGTAATGATCAATTAGTCGAGCGAGGACAATATTTAAAGTGGGTTTTTTTACTTGGGAAAGTGCTGGTGGTACATTATTTCCACCACGTGCTCTGTCATAGCAGACAGCTGCTGTGGAGTGAGTGTGACATCCGACCAGCTTATGACTTGTCTAACTTCAACACCTATCGCAATAACTTTCAAGTAGAAGTACCTTCATTGCTCCGCTCTAGTTTGATTATTTTAACATACATAAATATAATCTCGACTAATATCCCCGAAGGGTTAGTCAGAGAATGAGAACAGCAAAAGCAGTCCTCTACCATAGTCCACTTTTCACCAAATAACGATTATTTTAAAATTAGTTTTAAAAAAGCAAAGTAGCAAAGCAATGTACTTACTTGTAAAATATTGCGATATATTGTGTTAAACTAAGACAATTAGCCCCTAGAACCTTGATTTGTACACAATTGTGTCTTTGTGGCCTGATTCTGTCTGTCTATGTAAACTTTTAACAGCCGCTGGTAGTGTAGTGGAGGTTTTAACACAAACCATCGATAACAGACTCTCAGATGTCGCGGGTCTGATCCCCAGAAATATTGTGATTGGTTTAGTAAAACGAGCGAACTTAAAACTTGGATGCAGTGTTCTCTGCCTTACCCTTTTGGGAAGCAAGAACTACCACCACAAACCATCACAGTTTGTTTGTATATATGTAGGTATAAGCAAGGACGGTAATATAGAATATATTTGTCTATGGTAATTATATCTACCGCTTCCACCGCACAATTTTGTAACACAGCCATAGCACATTAAAACGAAGTGCACTAACTGTATTTCACTATCGTGTCCCCCCCACCCCCCACCAAGAGGCTTGTCATTTCCAATAATTACGACAGTATCCGGCGGTAAGGCTTTTGCACCAGCTGAACTGTGTGCGCGCAGAAATCAACCAATGAGATCGCTTGCACCGCTAAGGCGTTGGTAAATGAAGTAATTCTATAGGTGGTTTTTTAAACGCATTACGTAGCTACTTCGCGTAGCTACGGTGGTAAGGCAGCCTAAACGTGCAGATAAAGCAGTATCTTAGCCGATAAACGGTTTACGCTCGATTGGTTCGGAAATAGGCGGTAGGCGGTACTGAATAATACTTACTTTTAAAGTTGGGTTAAATGTTCTAATGTGGCATACATAATTCTAATGTGGCATATAACTTAAGCGTAGGTTAAGATAGTTTATTACTATGTAGGTCTACTTGAGGCTACCTAAACACTTTTTCTTAGATAAATAAAGTTTATAAATACTTATTGTTTTTTGTAAATAACTAAATTAAAAGGCCTTATAATTATGATGAAATTATCGCCTTGTCTGTCACAAAGACTTATACCCTGTTATTATTAAACGTTGATTAAAGTTACACTTTAAATTGACGCTGTCTCTATCTGTCTTCTTTAACAAAAACGAGACAGCAGCAGCACTTTAAACCGAGCCGTAACATTTGGCCATGTTTATTAATAAGACGGCTAAAGATTTGCTAACAGTTAGATTCCTATTGTGTCTGGTATTACGACTAGGGTTGCTAGAGACTACTATAGATTCTGTTAAAAACAGTATTAGATATAATGATTTTTTACTACATTATAAGTACTTTTTACTGCTGAACAAAAACAAAGTATCCAAAATACTGTTTAAGTATCACTGTGCACTGGTAACCGATTTATGAATTGTGCCGATTTGTGAGAGTACACAGTAATTTCAACGCATCGGTGACATGTCGAAACGCTATGCATCGCGGTGCGAAAATGATCTTGTCCTACCCACACCGCATCTCACACTGTATAAAAGCGGCGCTTACTATATGGCTGTTACCATCCACAACCACTTGCCTAACTCCATAAAGGCCCTCCAGGGTAGAAAGTATGAGTGTGAACTAAATAAGTTTTTAAAAAGAAATACCTTTTATAGTTTAAAAGAATACTTTAATAAAAGTTATTAATTTTAAGTTTATGTTTATTGTTTTTTTTATATATAAAATGTTTATTTAATTTAATTGTTATGATTATAATCTTTTTATGTATTTTTTTAAGTAATTAAATTGTGTTTGTGTTTGCAATACCCTTACTGGGTCATGTACTTTACCTAAGACATCACTTTGTAACATCTTTTATATTTTTGTACATGATAGCAACATATGAATAAATAAATAAATAAATAAATAAAGTAAAAACGTTGCTAAAGGTGTCCGCGTGGTGCAGCGCAGCCATACTTAAATATTTGAAAAAATAAAATACTGTCCATTTTTCTAATTCAATACTGTTTATTTTTCTTATCTAACCGAAAAATACCTTATTTTTAATTTTCATAGTTGGCAACCCTAATTACGACAGCTTAGTTCTTATAGCTAATACACTACTTCATTACCTATCAAAATAACCATTAAGTTTATCAAAGAGCGTGTTTACTTTCAAAATATTTAACATCACTTTTAACAATGACTACATAGGTAACACAGGACATCGCTATACTTACGGAATTATCAAAGCGTTCCGTTCATATAAAGACAAAAAAAGCAAATACTCCACCACAAAAAGAGGTGTGTGCTTACAATCAAAGAATTATACCAACACATCGGGCCAAAATAGTGATTCTAACATCAAAAGGCAAACTCGGGCTAACCCGTTAAGCAATCACCGAGTCCGTGTGTCCCAAACATGTGTATTAAAACTAGAGATATATAGCAATTTTTGCGCACTGATTTGCGGTCACATATTATTATGATGATCCGGTCACAGTTTGGTTCACAATCGCTTAGGTCACTCACAATCACTAAGACGTTGGGAGCCCATAGGCCGCAACTAGCTTTTTTATACTAAGCCCGGCAAATAACCCCACTCCACCTGATGTTAAGTGGAAGTAAAGTCCAGGCGCGAGGACAACTGGTGCAGCGTAAGAGACGTAGCATCAGTCACCCTCACTCTGCCGGCCCACAAGTGCCTCTTCACGCCTCGTTTGAAGGACCCTATAGGAGGGAATACGTGTGCTGGTAGACTATTCCATCTTTTGGACGTGCGACAAAGAAACGAGTCATTCAAGTTCAAGTTCAACGAGAATTTCTTTGTGCGTGATGGAATATTAGAGACTGTAAATTGGTGACTCCGGAGAGCAGCACGCGTACTCCTATGAAGGTTGTAAAAACTTGGTTTTTCTTCTGCCCTGTGGCCGGTGCAGGCCTCGGGGTATACGGTGCCCCTTTGCCCGAGCCTCTTCTCGGCGGCTATGAGTCGCCGGGTGTAAATAGGAGTGCGACAGCGGTCAAATCTTCTTTGGTCTTTTTGTTATGTAATTTCTTTTTTGTTTTTGTTTTTATTTTCAATCTTGCTTCGCTGTCTCTAGTTATAACACTGAGGTCCCAGGCGTGAACTCATACAAACATCGAGAGGTCATACATACGGGGCGGAACAGACGATCAAACACCCGTCGTATTTGCATTGGCCGAACAATTACATCGGAGCACTTAGCGGTACGGCGAACTGGGCCGCGGAGACAACGAAACGCCATTTGACACTTCCTGTTTCCGTCTAATGCCTCGTATTCGTTTATATGTTTGTACGCGCCTCATTAATGCCTGCGCCTTTGTAATGGACGTAACGGGGTCAGGGCGTGCGAAATAACACTTACCAACGTGTGCACAGTGTTCAGTGACACTTGCATTGGCGGTAAATACCCTAAAGAAGACTAAAAAGTAATGTAGAGTATGTTTAATAATGTCCCACTACAGCAAAGGCCTTCATTGAAATCGAGACATGTTACAATTAATAAGTTTCAGAAAGGCGTCCGTGTTTGATTGAATACTGCAAGCAGGGCTCGCTGACGTTTCGGACACATTATAGGACACAGTGTCCGAATTGACACTCTTTAAACTGTGTCCCAATAAAATGTGTCCGAAACGTCAGGCAAGCAGAGTTCAGCGCGAAGCTTCTTAGTACAATAAACAACTTGAAAAGATAGAAAAAGAAAGATAAATAACTTGATTGACAATTGTGTTATGTTCATTTTTAATTTTTTTTTATATTTGTGAGTCCATAAATACCCATTCATTTTTCATGCATCCTTAAATCCATATAAATATATAAATCCATATCCATCCATATCCATATATCTTCTCTCTCTTTTTCCCTCAACTTACAATTAATTAGCAAATACTAGGCAAAAAGATATAAGCAGTGTTAGAAACAAAAGAGTTACCGAAAGCGGTGTCAGACTACCGTATCAATGAATGAGAAACAATAACTACACAGTTTAATTTATACTCGTACATATAGACAATGATAAAAAAGAAAAAAAGTAGGTAATTATAAGTATTGTCAGAGTGCTAGCGTATCTTTGATTTGGAAACAAAAATATGTTAAAAAACAAAAGAAATTCAGCAAGCGGCGTCAGACTTGCTACTCTATACCCTATCAATGAGTTAGAAACAAAAACTCAACCCTTCGCGGGGCTGCCCCGCGTAAACTATAAAACAAATGGAGCGGGATCGTTAATAATTGGAACGTTGTGTTTTTTTGTTAAGCGGCGTTAATCGAAAACGTTCTCGGCGTGATTAATCGCGGGGGCGAGGCCGAGTCGACAGTGACGATCGCGAAGATTGATGTGGCCAGGGATCGGCTGTTGCCGCCATTACGAGTCAAGCACCAGCTCATGATCTGACTATTGACACTACTCACCCCGGGATCACCGGTTTCTACTTAGCACAAACATACAAAAAAATAATAGCTCACTAGAAGAATACCGACCCCTCTCTTCTCTTGGGTCACGGATTAAAAGGATTTGGGTATCGTAAAATGCAACTAACTGACTAAAAGCTGCACATACATCCAACACGGCGATGGTGGTGAGTCCAAGTCCTATAAAGCTTGATTCACACATATCAGTGGAGTCACAGTTCCGGCACAGTGCGAAATATTCTTTCATACATTCTCTATGAACGCACTAAAAGCACTGCGTCGTCACTGACACTGACAAGTGGGGATGCGCTCATAGAGAATGTATGAAAGAATATTTCAGCACTGTGCCGGTACTGTGTCGGAACTGACTTCACTGATATGTGTGAAGCGACCTTAACGCTGAGCTCATGTGCTGTAATTTGGTGAAATGTGGACTAAGGTAGTGGACTGCTTCTGCGATCCTCGTTGCTTAGTCTCCGAATAACCCTTTTGGGGATAATAGTCTTGAACCTCTGTATGCTTGTATGTATGTATATGTGTCGCACAAAGCGCTACTCAACGTCTTTTATACTGCGTACAGCAAAGGAGTGGAACTCCCTCCCTGCGTCTGTGTTTCCGAGTACATATAACCCGTCCATCTTCAAAGCAAGAGTAAATAGGCACCTTCTGGGTTAGCTCGCACCATCATAGATCCTGTCTTAACCCCTGGGCTTGATTGGGATCAAGAGCAAACCCATACCTAGTAAAACAAAAAATGTAAAATTTAGAAATTTGCAGTTAGCGATTTCAAAAATTTATTTAAGTATTTTTGAAACCGCTAACTACAAATTTAACCAGTAACGTAAGGAACTCAGTCTCCCTGTGACCACGGAACCTGTAAAGGGTTCGAAACGTCAGGGTAATATAAAAAAACTATGTAAATAGTAAATTAAACGCGAGTTAATCCGTAAAAAAGTGTTTCATTTCAACGTAAGGAACTGTTTACCTCAATGGAGTCGAGTACTTTGTTAACACAATATTTATTCACCTTATATTTAATACAATCCAATTATCACAAAACGGACATTCGACACAATATGAGAGCATTTCAAACATTTCAAGCTATGTGAACTGTTCCTGGCGAAATGACAGGAATATTATCATAACAGGCCCAGATGTTACAGTGGAAACAGAGACAGTAGACCAACTTTTACTCTCTGTTGGAAACTGCCAGGGTCGTACGACTATATTTTCTATATTTTTATTTTAAACGAATAGATTATAACAGCTGTGGGACACACTGCAATACTAAAACCCTTTATAAAATTCGTCACAGATAATTATTATAGAGATGCAAAAAATCTGATACAAGTTTTATTAAGTGTTGGTTGTAAGTACAGTCAGTGTAGGTACTTGTCGAAAAAGATGTTCTGATTTTTTAATAATATAAATATGTAAGATAACAAACAACGCATGTACCGTACAATCTTTACAATTCTCATGTAATTCTGTAGCAAATAAAAACCGTTGTACACATATCAACATTAAGGTTGTTACACACTGCTCCCCGTCCCACTGTGACCGTCGCCGAACTCCGTCGCCCACCAAGCGTCAATATTTGAATCACAAAACGCCACTAAGCCGCGTAATCTCCATTGTCAAGCGCCAATTACGGGCTCTCCCCTTCCGCTCCGACGCATATATAAATATTGTGAAAATATCATCGTCCGCGCATGCGACGCGACGTAATAATAACGACACGGCTGAATTATTTTCTCAGATTATTGCGCCGTGGAAATCTGTGGCGACAATGGCTTGGCGCATTGTTATTGACATGTTCACAAGTTTTATTAGCCGTCGGCTGGTAGTGTAAAAAGCTGGCCGGCCGTTCCGCTTTTATTATTTTATATTGCTTGTATGTACAAACGAAAATATGGGGTCGATAACGTTTGCACCCACCTTTTGTACAATTAGGAGAAAATTACAAAAATAAACTTTGCTACATAATTATTAATTATTTAAGTACCTAAATAAAACGTTTAAATAAAGTAAATCGGATTGAGGAGCTCGATGGCGCAGCGGCTAGCGCGTTCGGCTTGCGATCTTGCTTGCTAAGCCACTTTCGCAATGCCGGGTCGCTGGATGGGTGACCAAATTTAAAAACATCTCGAGCTCCGCCGTGCTTCGGAAGGCACGTTAAGCCGCTGGTCCCGGTTGCTGTCGTAAGATGGCAGCCGTTAAAACCCACCAACCCTCATTGGGCCAGCGTGGTGGGTTATGGCCCAATATCCCCACGTGCTATTGTCCACGTGGGAGGCCTGTGCCCAGCAGTGGGACGTTGATAGGCGGATAATGATGAAATCGGATTGCACTCGAAACTAAACAACGGTAGGTATGCTACTTACTTATAAAACATATTTAAAAAAAATAAGTAAGTACTTAGAAATTATTAAATCACTAACATCAGTCTCCATCTTCCTGTGACTACGGACCCTGAAGGGTTGAAATCGTCAGGATAGAAGTAAATCATTATAGAAATTTTACGCGAGTTAATCCAATAAAAGGTGTTTAATTTGTAAATGTATTTATTATAATAAAAACTATTAATGACACCTATTTGCAAGAGCTAATAGTAAAGTTGCAAAGTGTCTACAATACATTTAAATCCATAAAGACAATAAATGATTTGATACACTAACTGTATTGCACAATTCGCAATCAAGAAGAAGTGCCAATCACAATTTGCAGTTTGTGGAAACCAGAATGGGCCTAATCCGAGGCTATCTTGATTGCAAACAATGCTGGGATTTAAGCTGTGCCCACACTAGCCAACGAGCAGCACACGCACGCGAACCGTGTTCGCGAACATTCTTAAGCGAATTGTGAACGGTTTAGTTAGTTGCAGGTAAGAGTAGAATATTATGATCTTAGTGGGGCCTGCAGAGGTCTCCCTCTCGCACATCGCCACATTGGGATTTTATGCAAAAAGATCCTTGGCTTATTCTTAACATAGGATGTTACAGCAATACGTGATTTTATGTACCTTCATTGAAAGCACTGCAATTTAAGAAAGGCATACATTACTTACTATCCCGTAAAATAAATAAAATTGCACGACAGCAAATCAAAAATTAGCAAAGTCAAATTATGCTACTGGAATAAATGTGTCAACTTTGAATTTTAGCGAATTGTAAGCTCAGTTTTTAGCAACAAATGATCGAACAGGCTCGCTCGCAAGTGCGCTTCCACCTTTACATTCGACTTTACGACCACATTGCATATTTTACGAGTTATAAGCACCAATCGTTGGGTTTGTCACGATGCCCTCGATGAATCGCAATAGACAGCCGTGTAAGTTGTTCGTACTGTATGTATACAGTACGAACAACTTTATCGATTTGACCTTAAATGTAATTGAATTGTTCGCTGACGCTAACTTGTAGGCAATGGAGCATAATTCAATACAAACGTTGTGTATTAACGGTATGCATTGAAGTTGGGTAATATTGAACGTGCGTTATTATTATAATTTTATTAAACGCTCGCTTCGTAACAAACTTACGGTGATCTGTCGTCAAATTAACAATAATAAATATCGGCTTTATTTAAAGAGTTATGACAACATTGCACTCATTATTCCTATTAAAAAATTGCATCTCAAATAAGTAGGACAGGCAAAATAAACTAATATTGAGATAATATTAGTTTATTTTGCCTGTCCTTCAAAATGTGCACTTAAGTTAAAACTGGTTTAATACTTAGAACGCAGCGTCAACAGATCAGAAGTGCGATTGCGTAAGGTTGTTCATGGATGGATGATCGTTACAATTGACGATCGATCGTAACATGTCAATTCGAATTGCGTAATTATTGTCCATTCCATGAAGACCGATGACTTAAAAACGTATCATGAATTTGCGTTTTATTATGAAAGTTACTCAATGAAACCTTGATTTATTTTACAATAATCATCGAATAGTAAAAAGCAGTGTATGTTTTGTATCATTTTTTACCTCAAAAGTCATTTTTCATTGATAAAAACATTGAATTGAAACTAAAAACATGTAAAAAATCTTTAAGTAACTAAACGCAAGGAACGAATGAAACGAGAGTTTCAGCTACCGGACCCTAGATGGCGGGATAAGTTTTCTACTACTCGACAAAAGGTAGCGTTGTTGAGGTACAAAGTACTCTGTGGGTCTGACAAAAAAGCTAAAATGTCAATGTGACGCAACGTTGATTTGATAGTTTTTCATTATAGCAGCAAGAAAAATACAAAATAGAGTATTTAAATTGTCGAATTTACACACAAGTAAGTAAAATATAGTAGATAAATTATAAAAATGAACAACACAAAGTGTAAACAATCTTTCAGTGTGCTGTATGTATGTGACTGTAAAGTGAAATTATGAAAACAAAAGGTCATTGATGAAAACTAAATAAATAAACTTCTCAATGTGTATCTTTGCTTGGTAATTTCATATCAAAACAAATTCAGTGCCAAAGGCGACAGTAATATCAAGTGGAAGCCTTACTCTTAACATAAAAATGTACTAAAAGATCTCGTATCACAGAAATGTAGTTTGTAAGAAATAGCTACGTAGGATTCGTAGTCTGTGGCAGAGAGTGTAGGTTGCATTACAAAGAGTCCAATTTGGAGATAGCATGGCCAGTCAGCGCGTGGATGACTTTTGGCGCAATATTCTAGCTCTTAGCATGGGAGATGTTGAGTGAGTCAATGATGTTACAATAAAAAGAGGTAAATACTTTACATGTGCCAAAAACTGGCAACAGAAAACTTTGCTAATTGGCTTACCTTAGCATAGTCTCAGAAAAGCGTTGACATGTGTTCTGTGGACAGCGGTCTGTGGTAGACAGTGTCAGTATATTCGTTTCCGTAAATTAGTTTAAAAATGCCGTCCTGTGTAATACGACACTGTAGAAACAACACAATTAAGACTCATGGGATGTTAACATCGTAAAGCTTTGGTCCATTATTGACATTACATTAGTACTGACATAACCTATCTACCTCTTTTTATTCTAATATGTGGAAAACTGTAAAGCTACCTAGTTTTAACAGTTAATTAATAATAAACAGAGAACACAACAGCTGTTATTACTTTTATATTTTTCAGTATTGGCATGAACTAAAATACCGGAGCCGAAAGCGGGATACTGATATGCGGCAACATGCCTGTGGGACTGGCGGTGATCTAGCAAAAAAACCACTCTCAATTATAAAAAGCCGGATACTACTAATACTGGGGGATTCCCATAATGTAAGTAAAAGAAACAAAGAATAAATGTATTTTAAATAACAGTATGGTATCAAATAGAGGTTTTTGTGATGTATGTATCATTGTCACATTCCAGCTATTCCTTGTTGCTATCGCCATGGATCTTATTATTTTCTGTTTTTGCAGCTCCCACAAGCTGTAACTGCAGTGCAGAACTCTCCAACGGTAGAATCTGCACACCATGTAAGTAAAAGAAATATAACTAAATGTACCTATACTATTATAAAGCTGAAAATTTGTTTGTTTGAACACATGATAGTATACAATGATGAGTTGAATTAACTATACTACAATTGAAATAATAATGATAGTACAAATTGATCATGCATGATAAGATAATATTATTAAAATAATTTTGAAAATCAGAAAAAAAATCATTAAATACAGTCAAAATATACAAATCTTTATCTGTCAAAAATTCATTGAGTGTGTAGTAGCATTTTTCCAACAACAATGTCTTTAATTTCTGCTTAAACGTAAAGTTATTATCACTGTGTCTTATTGATATCTTCATAGACATGAGGTGCATTACAAAAAACACTCTTACTCATAAGCGCGGTTTTACAAAGAACATTGCAAAGTTTATCCATAAGTTGTGCAGATGAAAGAAATGTTAACAATTCATTGTTAGTTTGACAAAATTAGCGCATTCAAGAATGTACAGACACGGAAGTGTAAGAATCTTGTAATTTTTAAAGTAGGGCTGTGTCTGTTTGTTGTAGGTTGAACATAGCTCTAATACAGCATTTTTGAGACCTAAATACAATTTCTTTGTCGGTTGCGTTACCCCAAAACATGCCACCGTATCTCAATGTATATCCATGATAGGTAGTTAACAAAGCCTTTATGCTTACTTTTTTACTAAGCTATGAAGCATACAATGACTACTCAATATTATTTTATTTTATAGTTATCACCAGGGAATAATTTATTTTTTTCTGTTAGCCCAAAAATGCTGGTTCTGGACCGAGGCGGGGTCGAACGGCTCAAGGGCGCAACCCTCGACCTTGTGAGTACTAACTACTATATTATAAATACTGTTGTATGGTTTTAGAGGCCACACACATCTCGATTGTGATTTTTGCCAATAAAATGGCCAATTTCGGCGTTATGGATCTCAGAAACAAAAATACATTAATCATTATGACTTATTGAATAGTGTAGAATACCTATTGGAATAGTGCGTAGCGGCCTCGCTTTATGTAAATTTTGCTTAAAGCGAAGGCACTTTTTTGAGCTCATCGATTGAACTACTGTTCTAAACAAGTGAAATAAAAAAATTATAATGTTATCTCTTATATAGTCGCATAGTGCGTAGCGACCTCGGAATTTTTAGATATCATTGATTTTATATAGGAAAAAAATCTTATTCTAAACCAAAAAACTTCGAAAATCGCTATATAAGTTAACTGTGAGTATCTCCTGTCTACGATAATATTATTCAGCAAAATTAATACCAGAGTAATTGTTACTTCACGAGGAATAAAGTTTTAATATAATAATGGATATAATGAATTTATTATCCTATTTCGATAAAAACGATAAATACAACTGCAAAATTACTACAAAATGCGAAAATGGGCATTTAATGCAAAAATCACATTCGAGATGTAATAGGCCTCTTAAGAAGAGGCTTTTATTGGAGCAATAATGGCAACGTGCTGGGTATTAAGACGCCGGCGACACGTCAGCCTCTCATAGTTACAAACGTTATAATAAAATAATAAAAAATTGAGCGTGATTCACTGTACTTGTGATGTATTCGGATTAATTTGTGTAATTATTTTGGACTATTTTTTATGGCGACCTAGATAAATACTGTCTTAATCCGAACATCACAAGTACAGAAAATAAGGTCTAATTGCAAATCATTTTGGTAATACGTTAGTATGGAAGGCTCATTTTAGGTGACCGGTCGCCAGCTTCTTAAGTCAACATACATAGATAAACAATCCATCAAAAATTTCTATTGTTTCAGACCGCAGGCTGCGTTATGATGACCCTCCAGAGTGAGCACGCAAGTTCCGAAGATCAGTGCCTTCGTATAGATAGAAATCGGGCGCGCTTGCTTTAACGCTTAGTGACGATAGCCGAAGAAGCGTTGGAAATTTTATTTTTATTTATTTAAGGGAAACATACAGCATATTATACACTTATAAAACAGAAGTTAATAAACATTTCGTTAGCCAAAAAAGTTTTCACAAATGTAAAAAACATACAAATTAGCTTAACAACTTATCTTTAACAATGAAGGCCTCTACAAGTTACATATTTAACTTAATCATAACATTTTTATTTTGCTATAAGAAATATTAGAAATATTAACTACATGTAAATGTAGCGACAATAACCTCTCTCATAGTCTCTCAGTCACTAGCAGATGACAGACACTAAGGCCTCGGCCAGACTGTACTCAAACATATTATGTGTTCTCATTTGAGTGTCCATAGTGGGCACGCGGCGCGGGATACATTTTGTACGCCGCGCCGCGCCCGCGCGTGCAGTCTGGCCAAGGCCTAAGGGGTGTCTGTCATCTGCTAGTGACTGAAAGCAATGCTTCTTTTAAAAGAGCCAATTTTTCGAAAAATAAATCTATTTCCTTAAAACTATTATTAAAATTGTGCACGAACAAAGAATCTATTTTTTGCATATTTTGTATATTATGTTGGAGTGCATTAATATGTAAGTACATTATACTGGGGATTCCGTACAACGGAGGCATATTCATGGGATGATCGTATAAAAGAGTTGTATAGCAAACATACTGTGGTATGATTTTTAAAATTACTACTTTGTCTAAAAATAAAGCCAAGCATATGATACGCTTTTGCTGTAACTTTTTGAATATGTGGCTCAAATGATAATTCTGTGTCAACTGTTACACCCAAGTCTCTCATCTCGGTAACCCTTGGTAGTGTTTCCCTATTTAGTGTATAATTATAATTTATTTTATTTTTCTTTCTTGTAAAGGATACAACATTTTCTGAAATTTAAAAAGAGTTTATTATTATTATAATATTCATATAATCTGTCCAAATCTTTTTGCAAACTATGACAATTACATAATATGTACAGTAGGAGCCTAGAAAATTAATATTTATATATTTGTAAATTTTTATTATGAGTTAAGTTATTTTTTAGTTTTTATTAGTAAGCGTTTAGTTTAGTACTCGGGTGAATACTAAACTAAACGCTTCTAAACTTTGAGAAGCTCCTAAACATCGACCTGTTGCTCTGAATATCTGTTACCCATAAATAACGCCATGATGTTTATGAGGCTGTGAACAGCTAACTAGCGCCGCCAATCTATTTTATTTCATTTCTAATTAAGGTAAATTTAAAAAAAAAGGTTCGGCAATGGTCTTGTAAATAATTTCTTACTTTGTGTAATAATTTGTTTTAAAACATCGACCTGTTGCTCTGAATGTCTGTTACCCATCAAAAAACGCCATGATGTTTAAGAGGCTGTGAACAGCTTACTAGCGCCGCCAATTTATTTTATTTCATTTCTAATAAATAATGGTTTGGCAATGTTCTTAAAAGTAATTTCTTATTTTGTGTTATATAATTAGTTTTAAAACTTGTTTTAGTCAAAAGAAGTCTTGTTTAATTTTTAAATAAGTTATTATTTAGTTTGTAAGCTAATTATAGCCGAAGGCTACCTACTTCCAAATGAAATTTTGAGCAGCTTTTTGCTGTCTTCAATATTACAAACCCTAAAAATTAATTTTGCTATGTCGCAAACACAATGATTTAGGTAATGTTGATTGAAAAGTCCATATTGATCGTTAAATGACGAAATTAGTATTTGAAATTTTCATTTTGGAGTAGGCTCTGCTTAGACATTTGTTGCAAAGCTTTATTAGCACAATCAGTATCAATGTAATCACTAGGTAATATAAGGCTGTGATGTGAATAATATTTTCTACTCCTATTCCTTTCTATTTACTACTCTAATACTGATTTAGTTTTTAAGTTAAATTTGGGCTGAAAGCTGCTTAGTTGTTTGTTGCAAGTATTATTACTAGTACAAATAGGTAGGCTGTTTTTTTACAAAAAATTATCTATATAAAAGTGTTGTAACTTGAGCTAGACTGACAATATAGAAATAAAAACGATATTTCTATTTTAATAGTTTTTATTATTTGTGGTGACAACATTCCCTCCACAGTATTTCCACTAACACTTGTCGCGAAGTGGCACCATCTCTGGCAAAGACTAGCTGCGCCACCTTGCTTTTAAGACCCCACTGCTGTGTTCTACTGTGTTGCGAGTGCTGCAGTGGAGATCTGTATAGTGGGATTCTGGGGAATCTGGAACTGCCTGCAGAATCAGTCATCATGCACTCTCGCTGGGCGTATCCGGAATCCCCTTTAAGGGAAAAAAAATACTTAGGTATGCTGCACAATAAAGACTTGGTTCATAATGAGCTTATGTCCTATAAGTACGATTGCACATTTATTTTAATGGGCAGTGCAGTAGGTCATACAAAGTTATTCCTTGTGACTGTTAGGACTTTTTGAATTTATGAAAAATATAATTATAATTGTGTCAAAGTTATGGGCCCTAATACAATATTAATATAAACTCGATATTACATAATCATGTTTGCAGAACTTCCACGTTTTGTACTGGTCTAATGTCAGATGACTTCACAAGGTAACTTTTAAGGCTTAACTTTGTAATTTTTTTTGTGAGACAAACTCAATTATCTATCAAACATAAGGGCAGCCTACTGAAAATTAGCCTATTAAAAAATAACAAGATGAGGGTCCAACAGTGACTACATGATGTGGACACATTTTTATTATAAAGCTTAGCACGTCTTTTGTGGAATAGCAACTCTAGAATAAGTTGAATTATGGAATGATATTCTTTGTTCAATGTCTTACCTAACAGCCAGCAAACTTCTCCATTTTCATGGAGACGCCGCATGTGTGCTTCCAAAGGGCTCCTATTCCACACATGCGAGTCATGGCTGGTACCTTCATATGAAGCCTCGACATGGAGGATGTTGGAAATCCACATCACAAATCTAAAACAAACAAAAATTATATAACCATTGCATTTAAGAAACTATAGCAAATTTTAAATGGTAATAAAGTTAGTTTATCATAGTTTTTGACAACATTAGTTGTAATATAACAATCGCAGTACCTATTATAAAAATGCAATTTAATAAAAACTTACGATCATTGCATTCAAAGAATGATAATGCTTCCTATTAAAGAAAGCTTTCTCATACATGTGGCGTTGTATGATGGCAATGTGAGTGCCGTCAATACACCCAATCACAACACCCGGGACACCAAAGACATCCATGAATCTGTAAAAAATATCCAAAGGAAAAATTATTGGCTTTGAAAACAAAACAGAATATTCAAACACTCATAATTTTTCTATTATTCATACCCTCTCATAAGAGTCATCCTGTCTTCTCTATAACTGGGAAATTTGATGTGCCGCAGCAGGACTTCTGGCTGATTGAGGGCATCAGTGACCTCAGCCACACACTTGTGAACAGAAGTCTGACTGATGCCCAAATTAAAGTCTTTGCCGACCCGTCTTTGATAGCTGCCCCTGCATAAAAATCTAAGGCAGCCATGATCTGTAATTTAAAAAGATAACATTAAAATTAAAGTAGGTAAGTACCTACTTATCATAAAAAATAGTAATAGTACCTAGTAAACACTCATTTAATTGCAAAAAAGGACTTACTTTTATCTCATTGCATCAGAGATCCCTGTGGACCTCTGTCTTTGCGGCATATGTGGCTTGAGCTCATCAACAAGTTGTTGAAATATAGGTAAAGACAACCTATAATTGATCACAAATTAAAAGTATACCGACACACTACGTTAAAATATTAATTAATTAGGTGTTACTGTATAATTTGGACACTCTGTTATCGATTGTCATGGGTCGCGAGTCACCGCAATCGTTTGACATTAGCAATGAGCTCAAAAACCTTACGCAATTCGAATTAGCTGTCAAAATCAGTAAATCATTCACTCATCGATAAAATTGACGATCCTAATCGTAAACCATAGATGAAGTCCTTAGACAATTAGAATTTACCGTTTGACACATGAAACCTTACGTTATGAACTGTCAAATGAATACGATGGCTTTACGCAATCGCACTTCAGACCACAGAAATAGTGGATTAGACAAAATGGAAATTCAATTCATGTTCATGATTGAGCACTGATCAGTGCGCGGTCGCAGTTGAATGGTTAAACATGATGCTGACTTATTTCTGCTAACAAAGGCGGATATAATACTTGAATACCAGTGTGCAATTTAATAAGGTTTTTACTCATGCATCGCAGAATAATTCATCGCACCTAAAGATTAATTCGTGGTATGGGTATAACGTCATTTGCGGTGTAGGTGAGAACTAAGACGGTGATAAACGATTGTGTTGTCAACTTATACGATCGATTAAAGTGAAGTCAATAAGTAGGTAAGTAAGTAGGTTTGTACATAGCGCTTTTCATTTTTCTATTCTATATTCTTTTATAACTCAACTTCTGGCTCAGCATACAGGACCAGGATAAGAATGTGACGTGTATAAAGGGATGTCTACACTCAGTATTGGATGGTGGTAGTGGCTGATGACGTCATTCTTTTACTAATGACCTGTTACATTTAAATGTATAATTATAAGCTCCTCTGATGCTAAGTAACAAGACTAGGTATACAGCGTGTTAGTTAAAACGAGGGACATTATATTTAAGGGAGGACATATTAGGTAATCGATTCCCGATCCGATTCATTAAAAAAATATTCTTAATTTTTTGCATAATTATTCTATTAAATAATGTTAGCGTATACACTAAGCGCGGGTATCAAATATGATCAAGTAGGTATGAAGGAAAAACGATTCACACCAAACCCGACAGCTACCTATTCAATAGCATACGCGTTAATGAGTCGAAAGCACTAGGGTGTCCAAACATTACGGGAAATTTCATGAAATTTTAACATCGATTTGCTGAATTATTTTATATACTTCGAGTAGTATTTTTTATTTGTTTATGTTTACCCAGGCATGAACTACCTACTATAGGACTAAATATGTCCCTCGTCTTAACTAACACGCTGGCGCTCCTATAGATTCTGTATAACTAAATCCAGCTTCTACACAGTCGCCTAAACAAAATAAAATAGTAAAGAAAATGGGAACTCGGCGCGAGTGAATAAAAGTGCATTTCCCAGCAATCGGTTGCCGTAGTAACCGAACCGAACGTAGCGACCGGTTTTGCGTAGTTCCTTCACTGCACTACAGCCTACAGCGCCGAAGTGTCGACAAGTGTATTCCGGACACTAAATAACAGTTTAAGAGTACACTCTCATCGCCCCGATAGTACAGTCACAAGCAAAAATATGTAAACAATTGTAACTCTTAATACAATGGAATAAGAGTCAATGTGTATACATATTGGTGCTCGTGACTGTACACACGCCTGCAGATCATCCTATTAAAAATTGTCAAATTCTCCAATCCATATTGAACCTTATACTTTAGCGATAAAGTTTAAAATGTATCGAAGAAATTTGGCATTTTGTGGTACATTGAAAAGCTGGCGACTGTACATAAACTAAGTGCGCCCGCCGCAAGACAATTTCAAATTGCAAGCAATATTTCAAGCCCGTAATTTACCAAGGATGGATTTATAAATAAACGCGGGACCCTAACTGAGCGAAATAGTAACAATATTTATGTAAATCCAATAGATTTACACTTATTGACTGTGTATTTATTGCTAAACGATATATATTACTTATATGCTATGAGCCGATTTGTTTTAATCTTTCCATTGGTTTCTTAGTGTAACATTTTGAAATAATACTACTTACTTATCTATTATGAAACAAGCAGTTATGCATTATTGTTCGACAGACAATATAAACCTGAGAACATAACTCCGAGAAAAACAGGCGTGATAATATGTAGGTATATAGAATTGAATTTACCCCTTTTATAAAGAAAACCACAATTACTGTTATCTTTTTTTCCAATTATCTAAAAAAAGATAAAAAGTTTTTTACAAAGCAAACGCAGGTGAGGTGTCTATCTACCATAATTGCATGTATGGAAAAACAACTTTCTTAATTACAAAACGTCGCTGTACCTACCTACCGCGTTTGGTTCCTGCAATTGCCATTACACAAACATTGTAGCTTTTCCATTACTAATGGTATCATAAAACGCACCGTAATGTCTGTTCGTGTCGAATAGCCTGCACTTCGATAAGTTGCCCTCTTTTTGAACCAATAGATAGGTAGGTACAGACGTTATTATTACTTATTATGTGCCTACTAAGTTTAAATAATTTATAGACCAAAAAAAACTAAAGATTTAATTAGCGCCCTTGTCCAATAGTGGGACTGCTGTAAAAGCTATATTTTACTTCAGTATATATACGAGTAAGTATTCATTCACCCATGAAAACAAAACTGCAGCCTTCACAATTTACAAGATTTAAAATAAAACTGGCAAGAGTGAATAGTTGGAAGACATCGATGAACGTACTTCGAAAAGATAAACCGACGAAGAGTATAAAATAAAGAAGTTATATATGTTGTGAATGAAGCAAAATAAATGTTTATATAGGGTCGTAGCGAATGGAAATCTGTGGTACTCCGGAAATCGGGTATAAGTATTATTTAAAGATTTTTGAAAATCACTGCTTGATCCGGAAGTCGAACCGGTGAAATGTAAAAAAAAACAACCTGTATTTTATGATACCAACCAAAAGAATCATTTATAAGGATCAATTTATTTTATACAACGTTGTATCTTAAATTAAAGAAAGAGAATTCAGTTGAAGAATACGTCTGTGCATACGTGAAAGTGGGTCTCATTTTGAGCAAATTCATAAGTTAAGTGTATTATCTTTAGATAAGTAGGTACATAGTGAGTAAGCTTTCTAATAAAAAAAATATTATCTTGGTCTTCCTTTAATTTAAGATAATATGTTGTTTGAAAGAAATTGATCCCTAAGACTGACTCTTTCGGTTGGTATCATAAAATACAGGATGTTTTTTTTTCATATTTCACCGGTTCGATTCCCGGCTCAAGCAGGTAATTTTTCAACAATTCTTAAATGCAGGTTTAATTATATTTGAAAATAAAGGAATGTATCCTTTCAGTAAAATTTGCCATCATCAATATTAAGGGTGCTTTTCCTCCAACCACGGTCTTTTTTTCCATCCTGCATTATGTATTGTTAGACGAAAATTAGATCAATCAATTAACACCTATCGATATGACGTACCCCCAGCACTAGTTGCCAAAGTCTTACATACTTAAAATTACGACTATTATCCCCGAAGGGTCAGGGTTAGTCAGAGACTAGGCAATGAGGACCGCAAAAGCAGTCCTCTGCCATAGTCCACTTTTCACCAAATTGCGACTTCACATGTGCTCAGCGTGACACGTGGTGAGCACATCGCCGCTCTATGCTGTTGTTTTGTATGTATGTACAGACTTTAGTCCGTTAGTCGCCTTTTACGACACCCAAAGGAAGAGAGAGGGGGTGGTAGTATTCTTTCAACGCTAGGCGACACGGTTATTGGAAAAATTCTTGGTTGTAATTAGAATAAATAGTTAGTGTAAAGAATTCAGTTTATTCCTATTAGCATTAGGTATGTAAGAATAAGCCTTTGGATACGTTATCTACTGTGTCCATTAGGACAATGGATAATTGAATCCGGCGGGCAGGTGTCGGCCCACCCAATTCACAACTGCGGCACAGTTTAAACTGGCCATGTAATGAGGCGAACAAATCTTGTGACAGCGTTGGGTTAAGTCACGAGAGATTGACTAGATTCAAAATTCAATAACATTTATTCCGTTTACGCTTTGCACAAAAGTTCCCGATGGGTTGACGTGAGACTGAGGTTCCCTCAGTAAGCCTCATTAAGAAAAGAAGATTTAGTATTCAGATTCACACACTACTATATAAGAAGATTCCGTGAAGGCTTCGATAATTGAGCACCTGTGGTGTGAATGTCACTACGCCATTGGTAAGTAAGTCGTACAGGGCAAGAGAACTTGTACTGAAAAAAACCGGCAAGAAACTCAGAAATAGGACTTCTTTTCTCCCTTTCTTTTACAGTTAGGTTTGAAAAACTACTTTTTCATCCCCCCATCTCGGAAAGAGTATTTTTACTCTTCGATATCTGAGTGCAAAAGCCGTTTTTACCCGCTAGAGGACAAAGTAAATTGAATTTATAACATCGTGTGCACTTAGTATGTGTATTCAAAACATCATTAAACCTATTTTCTTCTTCCTCCATGGTGCCGATTTATCATACGACCTTTTTAAATTGTTAAAAACTCAGACTCGGAACCTTTTTGGTGTGTGATTCAATTTTAGAATCCTTCGCTTGCTCGGTCATCAAAATTGAGCACGCGGTTAAAAAGCAAGTTTGCACTCTTGTATAACAAATAACTATTCTTTGGCGATTTATAGATTAGCATCAGACACTGCTTCGTTCCAGGTGGAGTGCACGCCCTTCTGTCAAAGCTTTCTTCTTAACCTCCTTCTAAGCATATTTTCGTATGTACTTCTTTAAAGGACATATTTTATTAGTAGCTGTATTAAATGTATATTATTTATGTTTGGTTTTTAGCAAAATGTTATTATAAAATATAATTAATTAAATAAAAAATTGCTCTTATATTATTTTTAAACCGTTGTCTTACATAAAAAAACGCATAAAAATAAACGCTTCCTCCCAACATTTGCACCGCGTCACTCGCACATTAAATACGGCGAGTGCGTTCGTTGTCCGTGGAACAAAGCCTCAATTGATTCGTGCGTTTGTCGAAATGTAAGTGTACGGGCCTATCGGCTAATGAGCCTCTGCCCTGAACATTAACTTAGAAATGGCCCTTCGGATTACGCAAGTCAGGTGAAACGCCGCGCTTCATCACCTGACGCAATCGCTGGTTGCTAAGCGAAAACTATCACTTTTTTATGGAGTATGCTCATATTCAGTACTTTCGTACTTGTCGTCGTAGCTGTAGTTAGACATGTGTAGACACCGGGACCTATGTTGATAGACAGATAACTTATGCCTAAGATACATACTTATTACACTAAGGTGTTTGCTTTAAACCACCCACGTTAAAATCTAGTCCACCCATACATACATACAGATTCACGGGGATAATAATTATCCCCAAAGGGTTAGTCAGAGACTAGGCAATGGGGACCGCAAAAGCAGTCCACTGCCATAGTCCACGTTTTAACTGCACATGTGCTCAGCGTAATAGATGGTGAGCCAATCGCCGCTCTATTCTGTTGGATGTATATGCAGTCTTCAGTTTGTTAATCGCCTTTTACGACATGTGGCGGCGCCACCTACCACATGACGCCGCACTTAGAGCAATCACGAAGCAAACACCTTCTCAACTGTGTCAACAGATGGCACCACAAACGTATACCAACGACGTCTCCATACTACGACGGTAAAATGTATGGGAAGCCTGCATCGCGGTAGCGAAGAGTTCACTCATCTCCTTCGCTATGTATAGCACCTCCAACTAACATCTGTTGGACTTCCGTCCCCGAGCTATACCACCCAGCTCGGAGGAAGATCTTCCCTTTGGATTCCTACACCATGGCATTCATCCTACCTACAATGCGCTTCCCTCGGTACAGTCATCCAAGGTTATAGAGGCGTTGGTTCTTTTAGTAGGCCGCTATCCACGTCTCATAATATGAGAAATCATAGGAGAAATGTCCAATCATAATAATTATGTCTACATATCGAACTAATCCCGTTATGCGTGATGTCTCTGTACTGTAATTTGATAGCAACAAACTCTATACAGGCGCTAAACACTTCCCATTGCGCGCGCGCATGTTTGCCGTACAATTAGAATTGGTTCGAGCATCGAGCTCTCCACGATTGACGGGCTCGAAGTTATCCGGTAAACATACAAATTATGTCAATGAAAAACCAGTAAGTTTAAAATGTATCGATTCATACATAGATAGATAGAGTCTGGCTAATGAAAGCTGAACCTCGTAGTTATTTGATTGGCAACACTTTGTCTCCATAGCTGAACCTCGTAGTTATTTGATTGGCAACACTTTATCTCTATGTGTGAAGGTGTCAGGTCGTATGTCAAATTGTAATTTTTCTGAGAAAATTGCAGCTGTGTGAGTTACCCTTTGTTACTTAGTCATGATTTTTTTGAATTTGCCGCGTTTTTCCTGGTTCAGCTTTCGTTAGCCAGACTTTACATCACGACCATTTCCCGGTGGGGTAGGCGACATAAGCTTTCACAGTGTTAGCAGTTTAGTAAGAAGCACCTCTGTACGTGTAAAATGGGAGATTTCTTCTACTGGGCTAGAAATATACACCCGGCAATATCGTAAATACGATTTAATTTATAAACAGCAACAGCAATTATAGGCTTAAAAATAATAAATGTTAAGCGACGTCTACAATGGCGGACACTTGGATCGGTGAAGTAATATTATTATATTTACTTATAAAAGAAATTTTTTTGTTGGTTTGTTTTATAAGTCAGGGGTAATCTATGGAAATTTTGAACTGATTCTTAAATTATATTTTTCCATAGGCTCTTCGGGTTAAATTCATATAGCTATACCTACTTGTTTAAAGGTATAATCTGTGCTTACTATGCTAATGCAAAAGAAGTTTATCAGCATCGTATGAAATGTACCTATAGCTATGGTCTATGTACCTACCTTTCCGGGAGAGGGGAAGTAATGTGAAAGATATATTTATATCAGTTAAGTAGTTACAGAGATTCTCCTGCCAAACAAAATAGAAATAAAAATATATTAAGTAATCCCCGAATAAAAAACATTAAAAAGAACTTCATTAATTGTAGCTAAGAACCATCTAGATCACGACAGTTCGTACATCGGACCGAATGTCGGCGACGCGGCTCGTGTACGAATCTCAATGGATTTGTATGGCGGTAGACGCTTGGAGACTAAAATCGTCGAGTATCGAAGATTTGCGTAGCCTTGTGTACGAAGGGGCTTAGGGATGAATTATTAGACCGGGTCGTGCACGGGGCGTGCCGTGTACGTGGCCCGGACGGGGCACTGATTTGAAACGTTACAAACATTTTGTATAAAGCAGGTTCATATTACACAGTGCATGATCCGTCTAATACAAATACAAAATGTTTGTAACGTTTCAAATCAGTGCCCCGTCCGGGCCACGTATACACGGCACGCCCCGTGCACGGCCCGGTTACACCAGTCATGTCACCCACTGGACACACACAATAATAAAATCAATTGTTAATAACCTCTAGGAGTTTTCGTGACAGACGAAGAGTTATAACCCCCCTTTTTTGTGTCGGGGGTTAAAAAGTAAATAATTATGATAATCAGAAAATTTGCACATAACCGTTCACTGGCCCGCGTGCAGGCTTACTAATGTGTTCCATATAGTGTTCAGGGCCGATGCCTAATACTTTGCCGAATAACGAGCACCCTATAGAATTATTCCGGCCAAGTAATCGCGTAATCGACAAAAACAATAGCCGTGGTCATCAACGCATGTCACACAGCTCAATGGAAGCGACACACTTTAATACTACATGAGAGATTTTGTTCAATATGAGCTTAGCTGTCGTAATACCAGACAATAGAAAAATAATTGTTAGCAACCACAGGAGTCTTCGATATACACGAATAAAGGAAAAACGTTAAACATCAAGAGGCCTATTACATTTTGACTGTGATTTTTGCAAAAAATGGCCAATTTTGGCGTTCTTGATCTCAGAAACAAAAATACATTAACAGTTTTGACTTATTGAATAGTGTAGAATAGCTATTGGCATAGTGCGTAGCGGCCTCGCTTTTTGTAAATATTGCTTAACTTTTTAATTAAATCCAAAATTGCAGAGAGCAATTCCATAAAATGCGCGAAGGCACTTTTTTAGCTCCTAGATTGAACTACTGTTCTAAACAAATGAAATAAAAAAATAGAATGCGGCCTCGGAATCTTTAGATATAATTGATTTTATATTATTCTCGCAGAGTGGAGATTTGTAATATTATGCATGAATTTATTCTCCTATTTCGATAAAAACTATAAATACAACTGCAAAAATACTACAAAATGCAAAAATGGGCATTTTACGCAAAAATCACATTTTAGATGTAATAGGCCTCATATAGAAATGTAATCAAATTAGACGATTATCTTTTTAAAACTGAACGGTTTAAATAAACAACGAATGTTGAAATGTAGACACTACCCTATAAAATGCGAAAAATGTTGGAAAAGAAGGACTACATTGAATTCGGGATACCCGTTAACTATTTTAACAGTATTTGAACGCTGGAAAAATAAAATAAATTCTTGCAAAAACTAAACACCACTACTTGGAGACATCCCATCCGATTCTTCCGATACCAAACCTATTTTTGTAGTCGGCTGAAAAAATAATTCTTGCACCTCTGGCTCTGATGTTTAATTAAATTAAAACTTATCAAATTCATAAAACTAACAAAATCATCCATTTGCGTGTTTTATTTCTTAATCGTAACAATAAAACATTACATTATAATTAACCCCAACATCACAAAAAAAATTGCTTCAAAGTAAGCCACATCCAGTAGCAAATACGTCGCGTTCAAACGTTAGTATCGTTCATAGTGAGTATACGCGATTAGACGCCCCCCTTTGATGTCCAATTAGATGAACATTTTGGGGCGACGATTATCCCGGGGCTGGGGTCTGGGGGCTGGGGGCTGGGGGCAAGGATTACTCAATAAATACGCTAGGTGTTAATGTTTGGACTGCCATGTCCCTTTGTGCCTCGTTTACGCCTCAACAGAGTTATTATGTGACCGCAATATTTTGGCTATGAAAGGATTTGTTGACTATCGGGTAGGGACGCTGGTTATGAAGCAATGGGTTTGTATTATCGTGAATATGTTGGATGTAAGTAGTACAACTTTTGACTTATCGCAATTATCGAAAATGACGTGACAAAGGTAAGCAAGAAAGATTTAAGTCCATGAACGAGTATATAGGTAATAGTTTTACTACTAGTATTGTATAGCTAGACAATCTATGAATTGTCTAGTAACTCACAAATTATTAATAGTTATTTAAATAATTTTTGTGCGCGTTATTCTTGGATTTTAGAACATTCATTTTGATGTGAACAATGCGTGTTGATGTTTCTGGATTGACGTCATATTAAAATTGACTAGGTACATCTAAAATAGGCAATTGGAAAAATACATTTGTGGACTTTGACCCCCTTTTACCGACGCCAAGCTATTGTAATATGCGTATTTAGTAATTGAATTTTAGTTAACATAATACGTTTATGAATATATAAAAAACGAACATACGTTTTTTATATTATTTCATGTGCACGAAGCTCCTTGACCCTTGTCACACCTAAATGTAAATGACGCCATCAACTTATGAGAGCTGACTGCGTGTCATATTCTCCATTGCATTAAGAGCCCCATATCTCGACTGTGATTTTTGCGCCAAATGGCCAATATTGGCGTTTTTGATCTCAGTAACAAAAATACATTGACAATTTTGACTTATTGAATAGTGTAGAATAGATATTGGCATAGTTCGTAGCGGCCTCGGTTTTTGTAAATTTTGCTTAACTTTTTAATAAAACCCAAAATTCCAGAGAATAATGCGCGAAGGCACTTTTTGAGCTCCTACATTAAACTACTGTTTTAAACAAATGAAATAAAAAAATTTGAATGTTATCTCTTATATTATAGTCGTATAGTTCGTAACGGTCTTGGAATTTTTAGATTTCATTGATTTTATACAGAAAAAAAATCTTATTCTAAACCAAAAAGACTTCGAAAATTGCTTTAAGTTAACTGTGAATTTCTCGTATCTACGATAATATTATTGAGAAAAATTTTTACCAGAATAATTGATCTTCATGAGGAATAAAGATTTTATAATGAATTTATTATCCTATTTCGATAAAAACGATAAATAAATTAAACTGCAAAATTACTACAAAATCCGAAAATGGGCATTTTACGAAAAAATCACAAACGCGATGTAAACTATGCCTCTTAATTTAGCCTACAAACACCCCACAGCTGGGCACAGTACTTCCCACATAGACAACAGCCTATGGAGAGACTGGGCCGCAACCCACCATGCTGGCCTAATGCGGTTTGGTTGAACAGCTTTGATTGTTGCCTGTTAAGAAACGAAGTACCTAAGTTGCAATTAAGATTTCATCGTCAGCAGCCAATAGGGGAGATTTTTTTAAATGCAACAACTTCTTCGGTAAGCTCGAATGGGATTCGAACCCATGACCTTTAGATTGCCGGTCCACTGCTCTAACCGCTAAACTACGGACTCGTTGAATTTTTTTTCTAGTGTTTTGTTATTTACGCTGTGAGCCAGCGGTATTACGTCACTGTGAAGTCTACCCTCACAGTTAAAAGAAATACTATTGCAAGTATTTAACAATCGATTAAAAGACGTAATTACTTATAAATATCTTTATTATTGAAATTGCTGCATTCACAATGCTATATAGATATAGGATAAAATGTTTACTAGAAAAAAAACAACCAGTCTCAGGAAAGCTCGAATGGGATTCGAACCCAAGACCTTTGGATTGCCGGTCCACTGCTCTAACCGCTAAGCTACCGAGACTCCAGAAGCAGAAGACTAATTGAACTTCTTTTCTAGTATTTTTGTGACTTCCGCTGTGAATCAGCGTGTACATTTTTTAGAGTAAACATTTTATCCTATATCTATATAGGGAGCATTGTGAATGCAAAAATTTGAATAATAAAGATAACAACTTCTTCTTCAACAACAACTTCAACTTCGAAAACGCAAATCCATAAACATCAAGTCGTCTTCATAGTCTACTCCAACTTTTATTATGTGCACAATTATTAAGTCCTAATACCTACTCATTGGTTTTTAAAACAGTCGTTTTTGTTTTGTGTCCAAAAAATGTGAAATACGCAACGGCTCATAACGTGTTTGGGATAATCAATTTGGCGATGCTACATCGGCGGGGCGTAATCCCCAAAGCCAGTATTAGCGACGCCATTATCCCAATGGGGATTGAATCCTCGTTTATCCACCGCTAGAGTTGGTTCATACCACTTCAAATATTTCATTAAGACAGTGCTTATGCACTAACCAATGTCATTATGAAATAATAGTACGTCGAAAAAGGCCGCAATAAATTTTACTAAAAATAAATCTTTTCTTTCAGGAGAACTCCTGCGAAGTGCGGGATCCTGCACGAAATTGTGAAAATTTACGTATTTTTAAGTCACTTGTACTATGCGCTGAATTATTAGAAAATACATTAAAAGAACTTATGTTAGCCTGATCATTGCACAAGTTCATGGCCTTGTTGAAAGTTTAAACAAATTCTGATGTAATGACTCCTAAAAACATATCTTTTCGACAAATTACGAATGACACAATAATTCTTATATAAAAATATTTGTATTGATATTCCGCACACTCACTTCTTTAAAGTGTATTTTAATTTTTAACACCAAGCACGTGATGATTATGCACATTTCGCAGAATAAAAACATTGCTCCAATTAAATTACTAGGTCTGAAACTTCAAAGCAGAATTTATCTAATTACAAATATTAATATGATTGATTTTGCTTTGAAGTTCATTAAGAGACTTATGTCAGTTTTTGCGATCGCGGCACCCCCTAAAGTAAGAACTTTAATTGACCAACCCGCACTTGGCCATCTTCGTGGGTTATGGCCCAATCTCCCCATGTGGGAAGATCTGTGCCTACCAGTGGGACGTTCATTGGCTGCACACGACGAATTTTAATTGTGAAATAGTCAATAAATATTGCGATTCGATGATTTAAATGTCGACTGGATGTATAATAAAAATAGGAGTATTGACTGACAGTTATTCCTACAGGCGAAATTTACTTAATTATAAAATATTTTATCTTTTAACATTAAACAAAAACAAAACGCAAAGGTTTGAATCAAACACCCTCAGACCTTATTTCGTTGCAACAAATTCTGAAGTAACTAACTAACTGACTTCGTTTCAATGTGCGAATGAAAGCGCTTTTCCAATAAACCAGTTCTGTAAATCAAAAATAGGAACACGAAATTGTACCACGAATTGGAGCAGAGAAGCATTGGAAGCCATTTGACCGATAAATTGCCGATGCGACAGTGTTACGAGAAATTGAAACGCGCTCCAAAGATTAGGAAAAGATGTGAAAATGCTACACATTTGTAGATAAGTATACGGAACTAGCTTTACGACGTGCTTAAGGAATCTATAGAATTCCGAATAGAGCCCTATATCAATCAGAATGTCAATGGGGAAGCGACTTCCTAGCGCTTGGCGATTTTGAGGATTAGACAACTTTCTCAATGTCAAGTCACCGGATGGGTGAAAAAATAAAATATCTCAAGCTCTACCGTGTTTCGGAAGGCTTGTTAAACAGCCTTGGCTTAAATTTTTATCTTTAGATAGTCTACTGCTGAATACTCAAGTAAGTAATACTCAAGCAAGAATTACCAATAAGGATATTTTATATGATTTCATCTGTTTCTGGATTTAAACAAACAAAAAAAAATTAAATGCCGCTAGGTAGCTACTAAAGAAAACAATTGCAAAGTTTTTTTTTCTCTAAAATAATGACTTCGTGCGATCAGCACATTTAGCCAGTGTCAAGTTTTCAATAGTAATTTTTATTTTCATTAAGTGGATGATAATGAGTGATAATGAACGTTTAATGGTAAATGATTTTCCCCCAAACCACTCGAGACTCAATAAAGCTTTACTTTGGGACTTTTTTGATGTCTCACACGGACTTCTTGAGAGAATTTGAAAAGTGATGTTGCACTGTTTTGCTTTATTTGCTAACACTCATGCACGTTCACGAATACTTAGCGGTAAATAATCCACCATTATATCACATTAATATTCGACAAAACACAAATTATAGAAAATAATACAAAACTGCAGACATGACGCTTCACTTTACCGCCAAGAAGTCCATTGCAAAATTGTCTATCAAAATATCTAAGAAAAACAAAACACTACTCAAGCGGTTCTATTTTCAAAGTCTGTTTGTTTTCTTCTTCCCTATGTCGTAGAAAGGGTCGTAGTGTAAAGACCAAAATAGACGGTGAGATATCCGCTAAACGGTGGATGCGTGCGCGCAGAGTTAGCGGCGACATGCGACACGCGCGCATATTCGTTGCACTCTCGCGCTGAATTTCGCATGCGAACTATTTTTTGCTTAGTGCTGTGCTGTGTGTGTCATAGTCATCGACCGGTGGCAGCAAATAATGTGCTTAACGAAAAGGAGGCTTTTACAAGTTCCATAAATAGTATTATTGGTAGTAAATTAGCTACTTAGTTGATCAAGAAAGATTCGACTAATTGTACGTTGGTTGGGGCAAAAGTGGTTTTTCTTTTTATTGACAAAATGTTCCATAATTGAAATGAAGTCATCGCTGCAATTGATAATAAATACTTACACCACGCTTGCTAAACGCGAGTTGGTAATCGCAAACCCGGGATATATCCCGCACATAGGAGGTCACCACGTTGCTCAATGCGAGCAAGTCATTTCTCTTTTATAAATACTCGTAGTAGATACATTTTCTTTTTAAACGACCCGTTATCAACTAAGTAAAAGGACGTTCGCAAACGGCACACCAACGTAACGGTGCGCGGTTTTTCGCCGCCATCGCATCGCTCGCCACCATTTCCCCGCGAGCCTTAATGAACGCACACGGAGTGTTGCGAATGCGACGCGCTCGCAGGTGTTGGCGCACGGTCGTCGCACCCGCCTCACCTCGGCCAGGGTTGGCGACGAAATACGTAGAGGCTCAAAAAATACATAAGAAAAAAAAACTACCTTTTTGTAGTCGGTTAAAAGTACTACCCTCCAACCAGCATTACCTCGGCAAGGGTTGGCGATGCCGAAATACTTGAAGGCTTGTAAAATTGATACAAGAAAAAGAAAATAAGAACTTCCGACGCCAAAACACCTATATGAAGGCTCGCGAAAATTTAAAAAAGAAAAAAGAAAGAACTTCCCTTTGGAGGTGGTTAAAAGAACTATCCCCCAGATCAGGCCATTGGGATAGCCTGTGCCCACTGCCCAACAGTAAGTTTGTAGGCTGATGATGATACTCGATATTGTATTTACTATTAGGCGATTATGTGTAGAAGTGTATAGAAGTATTGATACAAAAGTGTTAAACAGTAAGTACTTACCTGATATTCAATATTTCCTGCCAGCTGTTTAACAAGAATAGTAAGAAATATTTTTAAAAAAAGATGAAATACCTAACGCATTACTAATAGGCTCAACTTTTTTTGTTTACACGATTTGACTAACTTTCTTTTCAGTCAAATCGTATAATTTTTTGCACAACATCTTTCGTCCACCCCTCGCGTGTTGGTGTTTGCGTTGGCGCGGGCCCGGCCGGCGACATGCTAATTCCTCACTCGTAACGTATAAAAATGACACCCGCGCGCCGCTTGCAATGTTTTGAGCCGGTAATGCTTCTACGAATCCTTTTATGCCGATGTCGTTTCAGGAAATTCTCGAAATTCCTGCATAATTGCAAAGATTGATGAAAATGTTATATTTGCTCATTAAAATATACTTACATATTTTTTTTATTAAGTTAAGTAGGTACTGTTTATTCAGGTTCTATATACAAATATAAAATCAATAGAATATGCATTGTTATAAAGCAAATGTGATTCAAGGGAAGGGTAACCCCATCATAATGAAACAAAAACATAAATAAGTACTTACTAATAATTTTCCATAACACTTTAGTGCTTAGAATTATAATAACTGCTTAGATTTTATTCCTAACTATTCCTTTTTTTTAATAAAATAAAATGAAGAATCCTCCGTAATTGAATATTCCTGGCAGAGTGAGCTTCCTTCGATCTTATCGTCATAACACTCAGATGAGACAGGTGCTTTCCCGTAGAAAAAGGAAAAACTAAATTATTGCAAATAGGCTGTATGACTATAAAAATAATAATTTGCTAACACCTATCTTATACGACATAAAATATAATTGTAAACAATGCCTGCCTGTTCATAATTGCGAAATATCATTTACTTAGCGAAATATAATGAAATATTACGTACAAAAATAAATTACACTTATTTAAGTTGCCCATTCTTTTACGACTCGTGATCGTAATTCAAAAACGTTCGTCACTTTAAAAAAAACTAATAAGGAAAGATAAATCATGAAGGTTTAAAAAAGAGTTTTTAATCCGATCACCGAAGCACGGTGCCTGTCGGTTATAAATATCGCCATCAAATCAAATCTACCATAAAACGGTAACAATAAAATATTTACCGACCCACCAAATTGACCACCCCTGGCTGGCAGGAGTCACCAAAATTATCACTGATTTAACTCAAACAGGTGCTAAATACGTATAGCTGAGATAACTCGAATAAGGAAAACGAGATTTTCTTTATCACAATGTTAGTGTTGTCGTAACGAAGACGTCAATGTACCATCGCATGATATCGTTTATATTTTATTTTATTATATTACATAGCGGCCGCTCGCGGTTTCACCCGCTTGGTTCCCGTTCCCTTGGGAATATCGGGATAAAAAGTATCCTATGTGTTAATCCAGGTTATAAACTATCTGTATGCCGAATTTCATCCAAATCCATTCAGTAGTTTTTACGTGAAAGAGTAACAACCATACACACTCACAAACTTTCGCCTTTATAATATTAGTGTGATATCATTTGAATCGTTGTCCCTTTTGCCCAACTTCATGTACGATGGAGGATTTGGTCGAGGCCAACCAGAGGGCTGCTGGCTGACATGGCAGCTTTCTGGTCAGGAAAAATTAGGCTGTCGGTCGCTGACTCGAAAAGAAGATATAAATCACGCGTTGTCAACCCCTAAGCTTTCTTAATAGGATATAAAACACAAAGCTTTACGTAGATGGATACTCAAGCACACTCGGTAAGCAGAAAAACAAAACAAAATGTCATTCTTGAAAATGACACAAATAAAAAAATATGTAGGTACGATAGCCATACACCCTAGTTATTGGCAATTATTCCCGATAATAATCCAGTAAATTTTACAGAATATTGCAAAAGCAGTCTTGTTGTGACGTCATAAAGAAAGATAGTAGCTTTAAAAGCGTTTCATAGTTGATAAGCAAAGAATGAGAAAAAAATATTGTGTTTTCTGATCTGAGTTTTTTTAAGTTTGCAGGCACTTGTTCAAGTATTTAGGTAAAAACATATCCTAGGGATTTTAGCTAATACATGTCAGGTAATAATGAAATGTAAGTAGACATTTTAATTAAAATTAAATGGAAAGTTTCTGCCTAGATATTCCTGCTTCCACGAAACGGCCGCGATGTTTGTATCTATGTTTTTGTATAAGTAAATTTTTATTTGACCATTTACCCGTACAGTAACCTGACATTGCGAGAGATGTTCAACTTACAAATTTGCAACGCGAACGCGCTTGCTGATCCTCAAAATTCCAAAAACTTTGATTTATTGTATCAATATTCAATAGATATAGGTAGTTTAAAATATATCAGTGTAGGACGACGCCATCCCGAAAGCAATAAAAGGTATCAGCTGAAAAGTCTTAAGTACCAACTTTTATATCTCCCAAAGCCTCCTTACAAGCTTCGTTGACTAATATCCGAAAGACAAGATTAAAATCCTATTAAGTAGAGGACCACAAGTCATAAATTACCTAAAAAATTCAACAGAAACCGTGCCTTAATCCGATGGACGATATTAATTTTATAACCTTTTATATTAAATCTATAATTAACTCGCGCATAAAAACAGATCGGCGTTTTATTAAGCGATTCAAATATTCATAATCACATTTTACGAGTTGGTCCTCTATTTTATTACTCGATTGCTTATTGTTCCCCCGCGCTTTGATTTATGAAACGTCAAGGATACAAACTGTAGGTAGCATAATATATTTCTTTTGTTTTACACATAATATTACTTAAGTTTTAAATTACGAATAAGTGTTGATATTTTTTTGAGTTACAGCTAAATTAACATTCCAGTAACCGTTCGACTCTTGCTGCACTGTGGGAAATAAATACTAACTACTAATTATATCCTTTAATTTTGTCCTTTATGTTTAAAAATGTTATTAGAAACACGGATGTAATTATTTACGTTTAAGGTAAAAAAGGAAAAAAAAAAAGAAAATACGTAAAAGAAATTAAAAAAAACAAAAACTTACCTACTCCTACTAAAATTTACTATATTACATACGCGTTGCCGACCCTTGAGCTTTTGTTTATGCCTCTTTTCCAAACTAGAACACATCAACGTTAGCTATTGTTTTGAGACAGAAATAGGAAGTGGGGATCTTCGATTTGCGGCAAGCACCTTACCTTACCTTAACTTACCTATAACTCTGTTGTTAACTTTTTTCCTTTAGTTACTATTAAACCTCTCGGTACCTACTAACCAACAGGGCCCTTATTCTGTAACGATTCCTTGTTACAAAACCACGTTAATTCCTTAAAAAGTTACGATATCTTCCCAAAAACGTATGCGTGTTTGACGTTTGTGCACGGTAAGGTTTAGGTGTGGAATCTATAGATTGCGATACAGAATTAGGGCCCTGGACACCTGTCCTGTTAATACCTATTAACAATAGCCTGAACTAAACAAGTTACGTAATCGTTTTTACGTCAATGCTTCCTAAATAACAGTAGGTACTTACTGATTAACAAAATCTATATTAACGCAAGCAAAGCCGCGGGAAAAAACAACTTATTGTAATCGTTAAATCCGTTGGTCTAGTATTAAATCTAAAGTAATAAAAAAAACATATTTATGTTCTTCAATTATGCATCCGTTAATTAAATAACAAATGAACTGTCATATAATTCAATCATATCTCATAAGTTTCCTAAAGAAACATTTAGTGTTCCTGTATTATTATTATAATAAGTACCACAAAAATCGTTTTTACGTCAATGCTTCCTAAATAACAGTAGGTACTTACTGATTAACAAAATCTATATTAACGCAAGCAAAGCCGCGGGAAAAAACAACTTATTGTAATCGTTAAATCCGTTGGTCTAGTATTAAATCTAAAGTAATAATAAAAACATATGTTCTTCAATTATGCATCCGTTAATTAAATAACAAATGAACTGTCATATAATTCAATCATATCTCATAAGTTTCCTAAAGAAACATTTAGTGTTCCTGTATTATTATTATAATAAGTACTACAAAAAATTGAACTAAATGATGTTTATATAAAAAAGTCACTTAAACTAATATTAATTATAACAGCCAACAATAAACACGCTAAATTGATAAAATGTCATTACTGTCGGTAGTTTGGTACCTGATAAACAATTCATTACGATTTAATTTGAAAACAATCCTAATAATGATAATTAACAACGAACCTAGTAAATACGGGCAGTACATGCAAAGTTCAGTAGGCACTTCAAAAACTAGTAAACACAGGTAAAAGACCGGTAATGAAAAAACTCGATGTTTTTATCTATTAGGGTCTATTATTACTCTTTACATATTTAACAATTATACGAGTATTGTTATTTACGTAGTAGTTACGAATTAGTAAAAAAAACAAAATTTTAAAAACATATCAAAATATTAATTCAAATTATTATTACACTACTAAATTATTTTATCTATTTTATTTATTTATTGTTACAACAAAGTTAATATAAATTAAAATATACCCAATTAAATCAATCCGCGGATAAATCTAATCGCGCCGCTATTATGAACCCACCTTCTTCTTATCAACTTCAAAAAAGTTGGGCATTTTGGGCGGCTCGCCGTGCTGCGGGCTGCGCGGCTCCTCCTTGATCATGTTGAAGAAATCCATAAACTCCATGGCGACACTCGAAACTCAAAACAATCCTCAATTAAAACCAAATCACTAAAAAAATACAAAAAATTCCGAGCGCGAACACGTGCACGACGTACCGTGGCGAGACGCCAGACGTCTTGCTCTTGCCAACATCCGATATAAACTAAATTGAAAATTGGAAACAAAATGCAATGTTCGAATCTTGATATGACAATAATAGGCGAGACGGAGATAAGCCACGCGAGCGCGAGCGAGAGGGACGACACGATGCGCTAGCTCCGCTCCACCCCATCGACATTGGCGGCGCAGGGGTTGTCGCCAGACGAGATCGTTTCGAAATTTAAAATTCCTACCTGCTCACAAAAAAGCATTATGTAAACTATTACATATCGGGCGATTGTGAACCTTATTTGAGGTGAAAAAGATCATATATTTCAACATAACACGACAAGAATAAGCTTCTTACCGAAGACGATGTTTTAAGTTTTGTAATTATAAATAGCAAACGTGTGGATACAATGCGCAAGGCTATTCCGAGAATTCGGTTTGTTTTATAATATACTTTGATGATTGAAAGATACTGTTTTAAATAACCACGAGAGCTGTGAGCAAAACAACTCGTAAAATAATAGCAATTATCGCACAGAGGGGTCTAAGACATATTTATGTTGGTAGACCACATTTAGGTTAACGGAATCGTAATTTTCTAACAGCAAATATATTTATTTAGCCACATAGTTATGGTTACTATTACAAAATGGTTGCAAACATCACATACCTGAAAACACATAAATTACTAACATGTGTTATTTATTTACCAGATAGGAAAGAAAGAACCATGCTTATCCATAAGCTTTTAAAGAAATGACAAATAAAAACGCTAGAAGAAAAGATTATAGGTTTTAAACTTTGTTCTTTTTTCCAAATGGCGTTATTAGTAAGAGGTAACAAAAATACAGTTACTGACACGACTTTCGTGAACCTGATTATTTCACAATAAACGACCCTGTCAAGTCAAAGCTCAAAAAGCAAAGCATTCTCCACTTACTTTTCATAAAGAACGTTATGCAACACCTAAACATTACCATTTTTTTTCTTTTGCTACAAGCTACATTCAAAAAGGTTAAAATTTATCTAAAGCGAGCGGTTAGATACCTTACAGTTCATCATCATCATCAGCCTATAAACGTCTATTGTCGGGCTCAGGCGTTACCAGCAAGGTGAAATATAACATGGGGAAGTTTGACTATAAACACCATAGATGGATGGCTCTCAAGGACTGCCTTCTTACGACATTATTAACCTGTAAACACGCGAAGAGCCCGAGTATTTTTTATTTGTGACGTCTGTCATTGCTAAATTAAACTTGCTAGGAGCAAATACAATGTCAATATAGAATCTTACAAACTATAACATGGGGAAGTTGGACTATTATATACCACCACACTGTCCTAATACGGGTGGATGGATGGGTCTCTAGGGCTGCCTTCTTACGACATTATTAACCTGTAAACACGCGAAGAGCCCAAGTTTTTTTTTAATTGTGACGTCTGTCATTGCCTCAGATCATATCTGAGGTCATTGCTAACTTAAACTTGCTAGAAAAAAGCAAATAAAATGACAATATAGAATCGTACACACTATAACATGGGGAAGTTGGACTATATACCACCACACTGTCCTAATACGGGTAGATGGATAGGTCTCAAGGACTGCCTTCTTACGACATTAATAATCTGTAAACACGCGAAGAGCCCAAGTATTTTTTAATTGTGACGTCTGTCATTTCTAAATTAAACTTGCTTAGAAAGAGCAAAATACAATAACAATATAGAATCTTACGACAATGACAGTAAGTAATTCACCGATATGCTGGCCCACAGCCTTGAAAAAGCCTCCATTATTGAAATCAAGTCATCGCTACAATTAATGGGTTTTAGTTTAATCACCACGTTTGTCAAATGCAGGTTAATGATCGTAAACCCGGGCAATGTATCGCAAAATCTCAAATACAGTTCACCCAGCCTGGTTGACCGATATTTAAGAGTTTCTAGGTTCAATATCCGTGTCGCGTAGCGGTGAAAGAATACTACCACCCTCTCTCTTCCCTCGGGTGTCGTAAAAGGCGACTAACGGACTAAAGACAACACACACATACAACAGCATAGAGCGGTTTCACCCGCGTGGTTCCCGTTCCCGTAAGAATATCGGGATAAAAAGTATCCTATGTGTTAATCCAGGTTATAACCTATCTGTATGCCGAATTTCATCCAAATTCATTTAGTATTTTTTTACGTGAAAGAGTAACAAATATCCATACATTCTTACAAACATTCGCGTTTATAATATTAGTAGGATGAAATGTAGGTTCAATATCCAGATCGGGCAAGTGTTACCGACACCGAAGAGTGATCACTCAAAATTCCAAATCCATGACAACGCAATCCCACGTTATCCCTAATTCGCAAAAATTGAGGGGTCTCCATAAATTTCGTTTTGGCACAAAATTATTTCTTCACAAATAATCAATTAAAATTGGAATTGACATGCAATTGCATGGGGCGGTTTATCTCGTTATTGATATCTTTATAAATGGGGTAAAATTGAGGATTTGGCCATACGGGTGTGGAATTGATACGGGTGGATTTGGCAATTTTGGCATTGTGTGTCGGCGCTACTCGGCGTCAGGTCCACTTAAGGGTTGTGTGTGGACGATTCACTTGTTTGTTTGTAAACAGTTACAATTTTCGTATGTGTAATTTGATCAATTTATTTTTGTTTAGAAGATTTTTTTAGTCCATAATCATCACGTTTGAGCCCACTGTCCGACACAGGATTGTCCTAATAAAACAATAAGTAGGTACTTATCAAAAATTTGTCTTATCCCATTTTTGTAACTAACAAAATTAAGACGACAAAAATTGCATTTTAAGTTTAAAAAAACATTCTATCATATCGGTCTAACCACCTCAGTATACATAATAATACATTTTCTCTATAGTATATTAATAATATGCCTAATATTATAAAAAAGGAGTTCAAAAATCACCACGCTACTTTCATCACGACATTAATTAATGAGTGTTATCCGAAGGGATAGCAACAAAATCATTTATTCTGACACCAAACCCAACATCAATACGAGTACAATGGACAAATGTTCTTGGAAATCACGTGTTGTGCTCGGGGAATTTTGGGCAGAATTCCCGCCCCGGTGACGTCATCACAGCCCCTCGGAAGGAGGGTTTATAACGGGATATGGGCATACGCTCCTAATTTATGGTGCGTGGACTTGTGCATAATTCATCCGGCCGAGAATTAACGAGATTTGAGAATAATTAAAACGGTATTGGTGTATGACTGTACTGGTTAGGAATTCATTTAGGCGGGTAACGATGAAGTAATGTTTGTTACACTATTTAAAACATCTTTTTTTGGGTGATATAAACTTTATCAAGTGCAAATATTTTTTTTGTTTGTAATTACTAATTAAAGAGCAACAAAATGAAATGCAACGAACAATCAACTGAGCTTTGTGTGACGCTAGTTTTGAATTCAACCAGTGTATTAAAATTAAATATATTTAGGTCATGGGTAGAAAATATTATCTTAAATAACATTTTAAATATTAACAAAAAAAGAATTCAATTTTTTGCATATTAAGCAGTAAAAATGTACAATTACTCTACCTAGAAATAAAATCAAAAGACAAGACGTTTTTATTTTACATTTCCTTTTACCGACAAACAGTTATCGTTCCGCTCAAATATAATATAATCTGGGTGCAATAAAAATCACAATACGACGGACCCGACCCGTAATGTTAAAGAAAAAACATTCTCTTTGTACTACAAACGATTAAAATATAATATTTGTGCGCGCAAACAATGGGTGAAGGTCTTTATTTTACTATCATAGAGGAAACGAATAGATACGAACGAACGAATAGCCATTATACGCAGGCCTTTCCACGAAATTGTTTTAAACAATCGCCCGGATTGGGATAATAGCGACGAGGTACTTGCTCCATTAGCTCCTATTTAACATGTGGCAGATAAAAAAGTTCGCCATTGTAATTACTTATCTGTGTTCTGTTGATTTTTGACGTGTCTATAATATGCGTGTGTTTTCGCTATTCTAAAGCTTATGGTTTAAGGACAAGTCTTCTTTCGTTAAAGTGTTAAATGTCTTTTTATATTATATTTAAGTACTAAATTAAAAATTAATGAACATCTTTTTCAACATATGACTTCTCTTAACTGGAAAGAGTACCAAATTAATGAGCAATCATTTCTCATCTAGGCGGGTACCCAAGTAGCAATTGGCATTAATGGCTAAATCTTACTTGTCTTAACTCTTATCTTAATTTATGCAAGCTAAAACCAAATAGACTTGGAATAGACATTTTTTTCTTTAAGACTCGATATTCTTCATCAAGTGCTACTTAGGCAAATTAAGGATATCTAAAACCAAATTAAGTATTCATTATATAATTATGTCTTAAGCTTAGATTAAAACAAAAAGGGAAGATACGGCATGCTCCTACTTGTAGTCAATCAAAATATAGTCCTACTCAACTACATATGCAAACACTCACACACGCACACCTATAAAAGTGTAAATCGAGCGAGCGAGACAGAGCAGTAAGTTTCAACGTCAGCGCGAGGGAGTCAGCGAGTAGCGCGTTGACGTCTCGGTCGCTTCGCAACAGACGAGTACGTACGACCGATTCCGACGCCACTGCGGAGTAGCGTCTTTCTCTTTTTAACACAGCAGAATGTTCGCAATAGTACGATGTAGCCTGTACGCTCGGCAAATTGCGACTGAAGTGAAATTGTGCCTTTAGGCCTAATTTTAGCGGCTTACTCACGAGACGCTAATGCCGTATCTTCCCTTTTTGTTTTAATCTAAGGTCTTAAGTTATACTTGGGTTAAGTAAAAAAAACTTATTTTACTAAACTAAGATTATTTGTATGCTTACTTAATACTAAATAGAAATGATGAAGTATTATTTAAGTCTTGCAAAGTAAATAAAGAATTCGTAGATTTACTTAAGACTTTTTGAAAAAGTTAGACTATTCTATTCAATAGTCTTGTCCTACAAATAGATTTCTGAAAACTAATTTAACTACTTCATTACTTGAATTAGTACACTTTGAGAAAAAATACACTTAACGGGACGATTTCTATAAAACAGGATCAAGCAAAAATGGACAGAGTTAATAAAATTAAAAGAACAGGTTCTTTTCGTCGGCGTGTTGACCAATATAAAAGAGTAGATAACAACGCGAGTGTAAGTGTTGCAAATGTTAACAGTGCAACGTCTTCAACATCAGCGTCGGTAACTGTAACATCGGGAACAGCTGTAGACCACGAGGAAGAAGATACCGCGAATAATACGGAAATTGAAAAATTTTGATAGTAGTAGTGATTCTGATTGCCATGCATCGACATATAACCGGGACTTTTTTTTAAAGACCAATTGAGAAGCTGGTCTATTGATAACAATATTACGTGAGCCAGGTGTTTTACCAAAAGATGCTAGAACACTTCTGAAGACAGTAAAGTCAGCATATATTAAATTTTGCGGCAATGGATACTATTAGCATAATAGCCTGACTAATAATATTTTACATTATTTTAAAGATCTGGACAAAAATAATATAAATATCGATGGATTACCCACATACAAGAGTTCTAAAATAGAGTTCAGGCCTATTTTATGTAATGTTTGTAACGGTACAGAATGAATGGTATCTGTCCGTTAGTAAGGAATGCGTGGGAGTAGCATTAAAATAAATATTAATGCGTAGCACCATTAATGTAATAAGCATGAAAAAGGGAATAATAAACTAGTTCAGAATAATGGTCAATGGTCTAGCGCTTTATCTTTAGTTTGAATTTCGCGGGGACTGCTCTGCGCGTCCCTTGCGGCATAGGCGGCGTCTAGCGGAAGTTATTTACGTAAGCTTCGCATAAGGTTGCTAGTTTGACTTCTTTATTTTGAATTTCGCGGGGACTGCTCTGCGCGTCCCTTGCGACATAGGTGGCGTCTAGCGGAAGTCATTTATTTGGGCTTTGCGTAAGGTTGCTAGGTTGACTAGGACCGTATTTTATTTTGAGTTTCGCGGGGACTGCTCTGGGGTCGGCAAAGTGGTTCACCTACGGGCGGACGCCATCTATGGTCGGAATACGGAACTTTTGATAGTTTCCCAAAATATAGGATTATTGGCTTAAGTGGAGGATTATTAAGAGGGAAGTGTTAATAGAAGGCTACATTTAGATATTCAACGATGAAATATTGGCTGTCGGACGAGATTTGGTTAGATTATGGAAAAATTTTAGAATTGCGCGGCGAAAGCGGCAATGAGCGAGCGAGAGGTTGAGAAAAAGACAGAAAGAGAGGTCGGATGATAGCTCCACGTGGCGCGGCGCGAAGGCAGGGGGGATCGGGGAAGCGGCTAGCGATTGGTTGAAGGGAAGAAAAGCGGACTCGCGCGGGCAAATCTTAGGCGCGCGTGGCGCGAAAGTTGAGATGCTTAGGAAAAGGGCGGAAAATTGAGGACATTCAGTTTTGGGACGTCAACGGAGCGGTCCAACTTAAGAGTGCGGTACGACTCATACGGGAAAAATAGCGTCCGAGCTTGATAGTGCGCTAAGTGATATTCGAGCTGCGATATTAATTAAGATTTGTGAAATTGAAAGTTATTAATAAAGTAAACTATTGCGATCGCAACTCGAATCCGTTAACAGAATGAAGTATTCTGGGGTGCATCGGCGGAAACGAGTCACGGTGACAACAAAACCCTATGTACCTTTCAACAGACTTCGGTCTGGATGATCTTTGATTGTATTTAATAAGATCGGCGTTTTACACTATTACGCTAAACAATACACTATCTTCGACGGAGTAATGGGGGAGAGACAGTTGTCTCCCTAGTGAAAGTTGAAGATAGGTCAGACACCATTTAGCTGGAGGTAGACCCGTATGACCCAGTCCAATCTCGAGTCTATCTCCATACATACAGTGTAGTGATAGGAAAATAACACACTGAGTATACTGGCTCGACTGATAGAACATTTAGGAGTTAGTTGCTTTCAGGGGCAATGCGACTCTCACCACACACCACGAATTTAATTTAAATGGCTTGGCCTAGTTTGCAAGGTACACAAGAGGGACTGTTAGTTCGACAAAATATAGGCATTTTCAAGTGAGGAAAGTTGTAGGAATCTATAGGTAGGCGGATATATATATATGGTTAGTTATTAATTCAGACTAATAAGGCAGGGATAATTAAGTTACGGCGCTAAATAAAATTATGATGAAGTGATGTGGGTCCTAGCTAGGCAAGTAATCTGTTACCGCAGGCCGGTAAAATTCTAATTGTTTTCCTAAAGTTGTTACCAATTAATTATTCATTTTAAATAATTAACAGAAGTATGATAATATCGTACCATCATTACTTTGGAGTACCTAAAAGTCTAGACTGGTTTTCTATTACAAGAAAAATACTAAAAAGTTATAGCAAATAAGCTTAGTCGTACTGTGATGTTTGATTTCTAACACTGATATGACCAAACAGGCATTTGTTAGCTTTCCCTGGGATGCAATACGATCTCACATGGCTATACTCTTCAAAGTATGGAAAATTTTACATCCGATACCTTAGCAAAAATAAGCTGATACAAACTGAACAACTAAAACCAGTTTAGAACCTAGGATAAGTCGTTGAAAGAAGACATTGCAAGCTATGAGCTTCTAATAATCTGAAACATAGAAATAATTGATTGATAACAACCAGCTAATTAGCCTGACAATGGTCTACTAATACCATTTGAATAGACCTCTTAAGATATGTAAGTACTTACTTCTAATAATATGAAACATAGAAATATTTGATGGGAACAATCTAATCAATCAGACTAATACCTAGTACAGTCTAATTTATACTTATTAAAGTGAGTAAAAGATAACTTCTAAATGTAATTTATTTAATGATTAACAGTGATAATTAACTACCTACTAAAGGTATACTAACTATGATTTAGTAGTCTATCAAATTAACCACTCAGTCTGAGAGACAGAGGGTGTAAGTTAATGGGAAAATAATTAACTACATTCACTCCCTAAAAGTCAGGGATGTTGAATAAATTAGGCATCTTTCTATAAACTTGAGATGTACTTACACTTTATAAGATCTGTATAATGAACACTAAGAGTAACCCAAAGTAATTTACTTCAAATGATAGTATTCTATTTCAGTTCACTTCCTAAAGTCAAGGATATTGAATGAATTTAGCATCCTTTAATAAACTTAAGATGTGATAATCTGCCAATGCAGCTAATCCAATGTAGTTATATTGGAACTTTACAAGACCTGTATAATAAATACTAAGAGTAAATAAAAGTAGTTTTACCTGTATTAATAGCATTCTACTTTAGCCACCGCCTGAAGTGGCGTTTGATTAAATTATCCACCCTTTACGGGACTGAATATAAGTTATTGCATTGAATAATTAAGTTCTTAATGTGAAAAGGATATTTGGATGATAGCAAGCCTTGAGATAAACTCTATTGATTTATGTGGAATAATAAGAATTTAAATTGCTAACACATAGTTCATAATGTAAAATGAAATTAGAGTTTGAGAAGAGATGTAAATTCTCAGTTTGAAAGAATTAAAGCTACAAGCTAATAATTAATGTTAAAGCCAAAGTGGACGGGGCCATAATTAAACAATGAGATGTAATGGCACGCTATGGAGCGGCGGTTGGAGCTCATAAACTTCCACAAAACTCTTATATTTCCACAAGACTTTTAAACTTCCACAAAACTCTTATATTTCCACAAGACTTTTAAACTTCCACAAGACTCTTATAATTCCACAATACTTTTATACTTCCACAAGACTTTTATAATCCCACTAAACCTTTATATAAATTGCACCAGGCTTCTTATGTATCATGCTACTGATAATAAATAATAATACCTACAAGCTAAGCTATCATCTGATTACCTTTGAGTGGTTACAAATCTTCCCCGCAGCTGCAGTGAAGGATTTAGGTCACAGTTCAGACGGAGTCATTGCTAGGCTACACATATTTATGTTAGGATTTATAGACTGGTAGGTAATTAGGTCAGGAGAAAATAATTTAACACAGGGATAAGCCAATTACTAAACTTTCACGAAAGAACTTGAGTTACTTAAATGCGGTTAACAATGGAGGGTTCACTAGACGATCTGGCCAAAATAGTAGTTATTATAATATTACATTGCTTGACTGAAATTCACTGCAAATAGAATTAAGCTATGCTAAGGTTCCATCTTCATACAAACGCTACACACTCTACAAAACTCCAGACACAACCATTAGATTGTAGATAAATTAGGTTAATTAGTTTTAAGAATTAGATAATAATTTAAGTTAAGGTAAAGCGGCGAGGATGTGTGTATGTATTATAAGCTAGCTAGGCATATAGGTGTGAAAGGCATTAGATTTAGGTTTAGATTTAGGTGTAGCAATTTTATAAAGAGGGGGGGAGGTTACAATTTGGTAAGCCATGACCAGGATTAGAAAGTTAAGTTATAAATTATCATTAATATAGTTGTATTGGATTTCAGTCAAGCGGTAATACTTTAATTTAGAAGTGGGATTTTTCCCACAAATTGTTGTCGTGTTGCGATGTGTGAGTTTAGAATTGGCTTAATAGGGAATAATTCAATGAAGATTAATTAATTCAGAGATATTGAAGAATTATAATTTGACACTTTTCACAATAAACGTTGTTATCTTCCAAAGTTGATTCATACACTTTGTATTACGGGCTCTTGATAGTGGGTGAATTATAATTTGACACTTTTCACAATAAACGTTGTTATCTTCTAAAGTTGATTCATACACTTTGTATTACGGGTTCGACCAATATTGTAGACAGTCGCAATGAGAGCTGGAGCTAAATTTTGTTGTACGAAATCTGTAACAAAAAGATTCTCAGGTTAGGTTAAAGGTCAAAGGAGGAGATAAAGCTACAAAACAATAGCGTAATGAGTATTATTTGAAAAACAATACCTTTCAGTTATTATCTTTTTCTTCTTTATTTAATGGCGGATTTCGCCAGCATCAGGTACCGTGCGTTGTTGGTTTTCCAAAGTTTAATGAGTGAACAAAGTACTTAGATATAGTCAATAACCAAACTATTCCGGGGGTCTGGAGTATTAAATTTTAAAATTGTTGAGTTATCTGTGAATACTGAAACCTTTAGTAATTGTTTTCTTGAATACTGAAACCAGATAACCAATTTTTGTTGTTGACGTTAGGAGCTATGGTAACTGTAGTTTTGTTTCTATTCCTGGTGATAGATTTCATATAGGCATAGGCAACTGGTTCATACAGCCTTGTGTTGAGTTATTTTTAGGATCGTAAAAAGTCGATGGGGTGACATAGTTCAACATTTATTGATTTAGAAAGATTTGTAGAATAGGGGGCGGTTTAATTATTATTGCTGTCGGATGGAAAGGCAAGGGGGCGAGATTGGACAGAATTAACCAACTAAGTTATTGCTGGATTCAATTTATATTATAGGACGGCGATATGCTGTACAATATTATAAAGTTATGACGCTAACAGCATAATATAAAACTAATAATAATTATATTTTGACTAATAATCGTTGAGCGATTGCGGTTTTTAGTTGATGTGCTATTCCACGTATTATAATTTATTTTGTTGGTTATGTTAGAGAAAAAAAAAATTATAATAGTGTACTTGAGTCTCACATCTGAAATCCATAGAGTAGTTTAGGCTAGTCAAGGACTATAACGTTCTTTGTCTATGGTTGGACCATAGAGACAAATGATTTAGCGAGACCATAAACAATCTAGAATTAGGAATGATTATAAAACATGACGTCATAAAACCAATCGGAGAGGAAACTTCCTTATCGCGTAATCATGTGATTTTGTTATAGCAAGTGGAATCACCTGTTATTTTCCATACCTGTTATTTTTAATACCTGCGATTTTTACATTGAAAGAGATTTTCCTAATACTTATCACGTAGTAGATTAGAATGCAATGACATGGGAAATGCCGCTTCATTTTGTTAGTTCGCTAAAATCCTAGGAAAAGTAACATAAAATAGTATTACGGTTCAAAATACACGCGTTGATGAGGAATCGCGATTATAAGTAATAACAAGTAGCAGGGATGTCATGTAGGGGATAGAATCATATGACTATTCATTGCTAGTAGGAATTTTGGTTTAAAAGCAACGTAGTTTGGGATGCATAATGTAAACGGATAAATACGTCTAGTAGGCGATAAAAGTCGTTACCGTCTGGAAACAACTATCTAATATCTACTCTATTGTGGGGAGGTTACTTATTAGCGAGGCTAGATGGCGTTGGGTTACCAATAAAAGATTTTATTTTGGATGATGGTAAAAGGGTGCTGTCTAATAATAATATGTATAATTGAAATACTCTTGCAGCGTTGTAATTAGTCGTTACCGGTAATCATTGCTTCTTACCGTATAGTTGAAATCGTGATAAATAGTTAATTATGAAGATTTATAAAGGATTATTATTAGCTTAAGATGAGGTTAACGTACGCAGAGGTAAAGCTCGCTGGGCACAGCTTACTATACCTACTTACCTAATATTATCAGTTGTGAGTTACCTAGAGATATCTAAGTCGGGAGAGCGGTGAAAAGAAAAGACTTTACTACATGACTAATTAGTTAGGATAGGTAGAGATAGATAAATCATTAAATTCACTGGGTTGGATTAGCCTATTAAGAAGGGTACCTTGCACAATTGTCTATCTCCGTTGAACGATTAAGATGAAATATTTCTCGAGGATACCTAAGATTGACGGATGATGGATAATTGTGGAAGGTAGATATTAATTGAGCTTGGGAGCAAAATAGGGGTCGAAAGAAAAATACAATAGTAAAGAAAGAATAATAAATTGAAAAAAAAATAATAGTAGAAAAAAAAATAGTTGACTGGCTTGAAGTCGAGATTTAACTGCAAAATTAACGAGTTATAGCACTGTTACGCTATAGGGATAACAATAGCGTATGTTATCACATCAATTATAAAGGCGAGTTGCGGGCGGATGTCACGTCATAATCAATAGTTAACTCGTTTTATTATTTTAAAAGTTAACGCAAGCTACTTATAAAACAGTGATCGATTTTATATACCACAATTTTAAGTTGTAGGATAAATTTAAACTCATAGTCCGCAGAAACATTCAAGCCGGAAATAAAGCGATGATATTGCGAGCTGAGAATAAATTTCTTAGTGTAAAATTTATTAATAAGTAAATCCCTGATATTGCGTTATCGAGATTACAATACAAAATCAACTATCACAATTCGAATCATACAAAGTAATTATTTAGATGTTATCTCGCGTCGACAGGTACAAAATTTAATTTAGATGGGTAAAGAAATTAGAACTGAAATGGGTTTCGGATGTGTGACGTTCTTAGGATACGTACTGTTTAGTAGCATAATTTAAATTTAATAAAATCGGCCGAATTAGACATAATTCGTTTTGCGGATATATATATTTAATCGAGATTATTGTGGAGGTAGCCATAGTTCAAAGTTTACTAAACCCGACCTAGAGTCATAGCCTATCTTTATATGTCAGAAGAAAATAATAAATTTATAAGTAGTAGATTTTAAAGTCAATAGTAAATTTATTTTCCCGAGGTGAGACCTGAAACCTAGTTCGCACTAGGCCATTCAAATACTTTAACCGGTAATGTTGATTATAATAAATAAAGATGTTCGAGATTTATAATAATATTCTAATACTGCTATATTAAAATTGTTATTATGAAATTAAATAGGTTTGCTTAACAATTGGCAAATAATTATTAACTCAAGAATTTGTTTAGTACAAAGTAAATGTCTACAGGTTTAGAAATGATAGGACGAACGAAACGCGTTTTTGACTTGTGGGAAGGTCAGCGCAGACTGAAAAAGCGGTATTATCTTGTTTTGGTTATTTAATAAATTAATATGAATTGCTAGAATTCTTAAATAATCTAGATTATTGGCATCTAATATGTACGTGATGAAATTGTAGATGATTAAAATTAGTGCTAAGGTAGGTTATTGTCGAAGTTATGGCACAACCTTAAAATTGTTAGTTAATGTGAACTGCATGTTGTATCTAGATTGTTTTATACAAACTAATTGATTGGGAGTTTTCACATATGTAGGCCGGGACATTGAGTTGATGAAATAGTGTTATCAAAATATTATTCATCACGGAAAGATAAAGATATTTTATTTGCAAGTGTGAATACAAAAGTTTACTTCGGTTAGTATTATTCGGTTCTAGTCTAGTTTTGTGGTAGCGTTTTACCTAGGGTTGTTCTAAATTATAAGTAATTAAATATTAATTGTCTGTTGCTGTCTTCTACGTTAGAGAAGGAACGGAGAAAGATAAGGGGGACTCATTTTGTTATAGTCAGCTGTATGATAGATAATCCTCCTAGTAAATATTTCTTGTGATTGCGGTAGCAACATAGAGTGTTTATAGGATGTTTTGTTCATTAACTAATTATCTTCACCGCAGCTGTGGATAGCGATGGCTAAAGTATGTGAACAGGGGTGGAGAAGATAGGTCATTATAAATTAAAATAAATACTTGAATTGCAATATGCCTGACTAAATAGTGCGAAGAGATGGAGTAACTATGTTAGAGAAATTCTCTATTGCATAATATTCGAACTTTTGACATTTTCAATTGTAACTTTAGAATTTTGATTAGAGTATTTAACTAAGCGGGTCCAACGAAGAAGGCATGCTGAAAGCGAGGTCTTTGGTCGTCTATGCACACAATAAAATTATAGATGACACAAGGGAGCATTCTTAATTGGCACTGTTAAATTAGTAAAAGTAGCTTGTTTAGGGTGTTCGAATATTTTTAGTCGCACAGGGCACAAATAGAACTTAGTTAAGCGTGTAGGGTTTATTTTGATTTACCTGGTGAAGTAATTGAATCGAAGTTTCGGAACTGTGCTGTAGAAGTGGGAATTACTCAGCACACAATAAAATTAAGTGGTTTCCATTTAGCTTCATTTCCTAAACTAGCCTTTCTTAAAGTTGCGGAAATTCTGCTGTAAGGTGGTTCCTTTGGGGGCGTCTTGTGAAGTCTAAATCAGGACAATTATACTTGACTAACCTAGAGAGAGATAATGTCTTAGGCTGCAGAAACAGAGGCCATTGATGGCATTTCATTTTGGCGTGGTCAGGGGATCTCGTGTTGCTGGGGAATTTTACCATCTGGACGGAAGGCTGAAAAGTAAAGTAGAATGCATAATGAGTAACCAATTAGAGTTACAAACATTCGGGAGATTACCATCTTAATAATGTGTCTTGTGCGAGTATAAAATTTAAAACATCTAATAAAAAAAAAATAAAAAAATAAATAAAAAGAAACTAGCACTATTGAATCACGCAGTTTGGAATTCAGTAAATACGAGAAAGAACTCACGATATTAATTACCATGAATACTAAAACTAAGTGTCACCTTCAGTGGCTTATTATTTACCGATTTGATCGTTATTAGTTATATAAAAGGTAGGAAGTTAAGTAGAGTTGTGGGGGCGGATAAGATAGTTACCGGTCTGTTTAATTTAAAAAAGAAAATGATATTTTTCAAAGGTATAGGAAAGTAAGGGGATATTGACGTATTATATATTAGCAAATGAGACTAAATGTTGTCTTTCGTGCATAGTAATAACTAGGGATGAGACATAGTTACTAGATAGGTTTTGGCATAAGTATTTGCTTATACGTATAAGCTCAGTACTTGTCAATTAGTATACAATGTCCAACGCGTACCGGGGTATTAACAAGTACTTATCGATGACGCATACATTGACAGTTAGATATACATAGCACACAAACTTCTAATAGATCTGAACTACGGGGTAGCTAGTTCAAAACTCAAGGACGTGTTTCGAGATGCGTACCCCCTTAGAGTGAATGAGTTTTTCCTAAGTATTTACGATCGACAACCTTATTGTAAGGCGTTAAGACCTCTATTTGTATGCACGGTGAGTGGGTGTCACTGCGTACCGGACAGAAGCGAGTCTAGTATTCTATCTCGGTTATTTGTAGGATTAGACATTAGATGTATCTCATCTAAAATAAAGTTATAACTCTTGGGCGATGATGGTATGCCTACTGGTTTTGGTTGATATGGGGGTTTGGTTAAGATTTCTTATCCGCGGAGAGGAAAATAGGTTTCCGTTAAAAGAAGTAGCTAATTAGGAATTGTGGAGGACGCGGGTTCGATCCCTGCCTGAGGTAGACAATTGTTCCGACGTTTCGTTATCTTAAGTAATTATATAAGCTAAGATGAGATTGGTAGCGTTGAAGTATGAAGGAAAGTTTTAATTCAAATTATTAATAATTATTCATTAACCTAGTTGGAACTAAAAGACCATGACGGCGAAGTGGTTGATGCTTCACCCACGAAAGATCCCAGGTTCGATCCCTAGGTTGCAACATTTAGATGCGGAACAAGTTGTAAGAAAAGACGTAAGTTAAAAGAAGGCCATGATGACAGATGTACTTGAAATTATTCTAGGAAAATAATTTAAAGAATAGAATAATTGAATGGTTCGGAAGATGTTATAAACTTTACGTCGGAATCGTCATAGAGTTGAAGAGTTTCCGCTAGGGGGCGTTAGTAGACAGAGCAAGAGACTGTTATATTGATTTATATTATATTATGATTTGTTGTTATGATGGTAAACAAAAGGCAAATCATTATTCGGAGGTTGTGTATGATTAAAGAAATGGTAGATGTCTAAGTTATTGGGAAATATTTACCGAGACTAAGTTTACTGGGATTTCGTTTCGAACACGAGAACTGGGTATGCGATTATGATTTTGTGTCAGTTGAATAGAATGAGGGGTGTGGGCTATTTTGCAATAAGAAAGCTTATGGAGGAAGGAGTCATTAGGGATTTGGGGAGGAACTATAAATAGTAGGAATATCTTGAGGGCTAGGATGACAATGAGGTTGGCAAGGATGGAGGTGCTATTTTGTACTTAATTAAGTACAGGGTTTAGATATAATTCGCCGCAGATAAAAGTGGTACTTTATCTGCTTAAATTCTATCGGGGGCGGCTGTAACGGTACAGAATGAATGGTATCTGTCCGTTAGTAAGGAATGCGTGGGAGTAGCATTAAAATAAATATTAATGCGTAGCACCATTAATGTAATAAGCATGAAAAAGGGAATAATAAACTAGTTCAGAATAATGGTCAATGGTCTAGCGCTTTATCTTTAGTTTGAATTTCGCGGGGACTGCTCTGCGCGTCCCTTGCGGCATAGGCGGCGTCTAGCGGAAGTTATTTACGTAAGCTTCGCATAAGGTTGCTAGTTTGACTTCTTTATTTTGAATTTCGCGGGGACTGCTCTGCGCGTCCCTTGCGACATAGGTGGCGTCTAGCGGAAGTCATTTATTTGGGCTTTGCGTAAGGTTGCTAGGTTGACTAGGACCGTATTTTATTTTGAGTTTCGCGGGGACTGCTCTGGGGTCGGCAAAGTGGTTCACCTACGGGCGGACGCCATCTATGGTCGGAATACGGAACTTTTGATAGTTTCCCAAAATATAGGATTATTGGCTTAAGTGGAGGATTATTAAGAGGGAAGTGTTAATAGAAGGCTACATTTAGATATTCAACGATGAAATATTGGCTGTCGGACGAGATTTGGTTAGATTATGGAAAAATTTTAGAATTGCGCGGCGAAAGCGGCAATGAGCGAGCGAGAGGTTGAGAAAAAGACAGAAAGAGAGGTCGGATGATAGCTCCACGTGGCGCGGCGCGAAGGCAGGGGGGATCGGGGAAGCGGCTAGCGATTGGTTGAAGGGAAGAAAAGCGGACTCGCGCGGGCAAATCTTAGGCGCGCGTGGCGCGAAAGTTGAGATGCTTAGGAAAAGGGCGGAAAATTGAGGACATTCAGTTTTGGGACGTCAACGGAGCGGTCCAACTTAAGAGTGCGGTACGACTCATACGGGAAAAATAGCGTCCGAGCTTGATAGTGCGCTAAGTGATATTCGAGCTGCGATATTAATTAAGATTTGTGAAATTGAAAGTTATTAATAAAGTAAACTATTGCGATCGCAACTCGAATCCGTTAACAGAATGAAGTATTCTGGGGTGCATCGGCGGAAACGAGTCACGGTGACAACAAAACCCTATGTACCTTTCAACAGACTTCGGTCTGGATGATCTTTGATTGTATTTAATAAGATCGGCGTTTTACACTATTACGCTAAACAATACACTATCTTCGACGGAGTAATGGGGGAGAGACAGTTGTCTCCCTAGTGAAAGTTGAAGATAGGTCAGACACCATTTAGCTGGAGGTAGACCCGTATGACCCAGTCCAATCTCGAGTCTATCTCCATACATACAGTGTAGTGATAGGAAAATAACACACTGAGTATACTGGCTCGACTGATAGAACATTTAGGAGTTAGTTGCTTTCAGGGGCAATGCGACTCTCACCACACACCACGAATTTAATTTAAATGAGGCTTGGCCTAGTTTGCAAGGTACACAAGAGGGACTGTTAGTTCGACAAAATATAGGCATTTTCAAGTGAGGAAAGTTGTAGGAATCTATAGGTAGGCGGATATATATATATGGTTAGTTATTAATTCAGACTAATAAGGCAGGGATAATTAAGTTACGGCGCTAAATAAAATTATGATGAAGTGATGTGGGTCCTAGCTAGGCAAGTAATCTGTTACCGCAGGCCGGTAAAATTCTAATTGTTTTCCTAAAGTTGTTACCAATTAATTATTCATTTTAAATAATTAACAGAAGTATGATAATATCGTACCATCATTACTTTGGAGTACCTAAAAGTCTAGACTGGTTTTCTATTACAAGAAAAATACTAAAAAGTTATAGCAAATAAGCTTAGTCGTACTGTGATGTTTGATTTCTAACACTGATATGACCAAACAGGCATTTGTTAGCTTTCCCTGGGATGCAATACGATCTCACATGGCTATACTCTTCAAAGTATGGAAAATTTTACATCCGATACCTTAGCAAAAATAAGCTGATACAAACTGAACAACTAAAACCAGTTTAGAACCTAGGATAAGTCGTTGAAAGAAGACATTGCAAGCTATGAGCTTCTAATAATCTGAAACATAGAAATAATTGATTGATAACAACCAGCTAATTAGCCTGACAATGGTCTACTAATACCATTTGAATAGACCTCTTAAGATATGTAAGTACTTACTTCTAATAATATGAAACATAGAAATATTTGATGGGAACAATCTAATCAATCAGACTAATACCTAGTACAGTCTAATTTATACTTATTAAAGTGAGTAAAAGATAACTTCTAAATGTAATTTATTTAATGATTAACAGTGATAATTAACTACCTACTAAAGGTATACTAACTATGATTTAGTAGTCTATCAAATTAACCACTCAGTCTGAGAGACAGAGGGTGTAAGTTAATGGGAAAATAATTAACTACATTCACTCCCTAAAAGTCAGGGATGTTGAATAAATTAGGCATCTTTCTATAAACTTGAGATGTACTTACACTTTATAAGATCTGTATAATGAACACTAAGAGTAACCCAAAGTAATTTACTTCAAATGATAGTATTCTATTTCAGTTCACTTCCTAAAGTCAAGGATATTGAATGAATTTAGCATCCTTTAATAAACTTAAGATGTGATAATCTGCCAATGCAGCTAATCCAATGTAGTTATATTGGAACTTTACAAGACCTGTATAATAAATACTAAGAGTAAATAAAAGTAGTTTTACCTGTATTAATAGCATTCTACTTTAGCCACCGCCTGAAGTGGCGTTTGATTAAATTATCCACCCTTTACGGGACTGAATATAAGTTATTGCATTGAATAATTAAGTTCTTAATGTGAAAAGGATATTTGGATGATAGCAAGCCTTGAGATAAACTCTATTGATTTATGTGGAATAATAAGAATTTAAATTGCTAACACATAGTTCATAATGTAAAATGAAATTAGAGTTTGAGAAGAGATGTAAATTCTCAGTTTGAAAGAATTAAAGCTACAAGCTAATAATTAATGTTAAAGCCAAAGTGGACGGGGCCATAATTAAACAATGAGATGTAATGGCACGCTATGGAGCGGCGGTTGGAGCTCATAAACTTCCACAAAACTCTTATATTTCCACAAGACTTTTAAACTTCCACAAAACTCTTATATTTCCACAAGACTTTTAAACTTCCACAAGACTCTTATAATTCCACAATACTTTTATACTTCCACAAGACTTTTATAATCCCACTAAACCTTTATATAAATTGCACCAGGCTTCTTATGTATCATGCTACTGATAATAAATAATAATACCTACAAGCTAAGCTATCATCTGATTACCTTTGAGTGGTTACAAATCTTCCCCGCAGCTGCAGTGAAGGATTTAGGTCACAGTTCAGACGGAGTCATTGCTAGGCTACACATATTTATGTTAGGATTTATAGACTGGTAGGTAATTAGGTCAGGAGAAAATAATTTAACACAGGGATAAGCCAATTACTAAACTTTCACGAAAGAACTTGAGTTACTTAAATGCGGTTAACAATGGAGGGTTCACTAGACGATCTGGCCAAAATAGTAGTTATTATAATATTACATTGCTTGACTGAAATTCACTGCAAATAGAATTAAGCTATGCTAAGGTTCCATCTTCATACAAACGCTACACACTCTACAAAACTCCAGACACAACCATTAGATTGTAGATAAATTAGGTTAATTAGTTTTAAGAATTAGATAATAATTTAAGTTAAGGTAAAGCGGCGAGGATGTGTGTATGTATTATAAGCTAGCTAGGCATATAGGTGTGAAAGGCATTAGATTTAGGTTTAGATTTAGGTGTAGCAATTTAATGTTGTGGGGAGGTTACATGTTCACGAGATGAATACTGTGCCTGTAATGGTATATATTGTGGTATCGGAAAACCTCAGCCTAATGAATTTCTAAGAGCTTTTGTAACTGAATTGAAACAAATTTTACAAAATGGAATTCATATAACGGTTATTTGATAACATTAAAAGTAGGATCATTTATAGGTATGTGATTCGCCAGCCAGGGCCTTTTTAAAAAATATAGCTAATTTTAACAGTCAAAATGGATGTCCCAAGTGCACTGCTGTTGGCGAATAGTCGTACGAATCTCGTTGCAATGTGTATCCCAGGCGTGATTTTCATGATAGAACAAACGAAGGTTTCCGAAACTAAATACATGAGGATCATCATAGAGGAGATACTATTTTAACAGAACTGCCAATAGACATGATTTTATATTTCCCCGTTAGTGATTCCCTCCATCTCATAGATTTGAGAATTATGAAGAGATGTTGGTTTATGGATAAGGTTGGCGTGATGGGTCTTTCCGTGGATTTCGCACAAAATGGTCGGCAAATGACATTGCAAATATTTCTCGCACTAAGAAAACCGCCGCGGAATTAATAAATGAATTGTTATTTAATGAATAACAGCACCAATAACTTAGCAAGACTAAGACAGAATGTAAACTAAGAGAACTATCTAGTGTTAACTAAATAAAACTAAAGATCCACTTAATACCAAAATCACTTAGGTAATACTTCACCAAGACTTTTTTAAGTGTCAGTTAAGTCTAATGTTTCTAAACTAATACTATGTAAAGTATAACTTGACTTAACTCTTTCTTAACTAAATTTACAAATTCAAAATCTTCTAAACTCATGCTACGTTAAGAAAAATTAGAATTTATGTTTAACAAAAAATATTCAGAAATTAACTAACGAATGACATTTTAATTAAAGTATATCTTTGTTACATTTTTTCTAGTTGCATGAATGTCTTAAAACGTTTGCATAAAATGTAATATTATTTTCTAACCACAAAGTTTTTTCTATGCAATACAATTTTCCAATATTTTATTGTTCATATTAGGTTTTTTTCAAGGCCCTCCTGTTTCATAACATTATCCATCGATTTTACACGAGAAACCACAATGCGATACGACATTACCGGTCTTTTCTAGACATAATATAAATTACTTAGTTAGTAAAATAATTTAATCGCCATTTTCATGAACCTTCGTATAGAGTTGATTTAGTGTTAAAGATCCTATGTTTTCTTAATTATATCCTCTTTAGTAGAAAAGTCTTATAAAGTTCTTCATTAACTTAAAATAACATAGTCTGTAAAATTTAATTATTAACTAGATATTCAAGATATCTTCAAGTCTATTTCTTTGTCTAAAATCAATCTACAAGATATCTCAAAGTACTGATTTAGAAATCCTTAAAACTATACACTCCTAATTAGGGTTTAAGTCTGCCTTTAGAGTAGTCTTAATTCTGTCTTAGTGATTTCGTAAAGAATGTGCCCATTTATACTTACCATGGTCTTGGGGTTTTTCTTCAAGATATCTTGAACGCCACTGTAGTCTTAGCTAAGGCAACGGCTGGAAGTAGTCTATTAGTCTTCAAGATATCTTCAATGCTTTTTTAAGAGAATCAGTTGCTGCTTGGGTAAGCTTAATATTAGAACTAAGGCAATCATTTCTTAAAGAAATACGATCAAATGTAGTCAGTTCATTAGAAATTTAAAAATTTAGGCTTCCCTAGTGTGCCTAATTATAGATACTAAGCAGTTTGGCATTAGACTCGTTTAAAACTGTATTTATAATGAAACGCATATAAATTTAGAAGTATATATAACTTCAATGTTTACCTTTTAATAAAAATGAATAAACTTCTTTTTCAACTTATGACATCTCCTAACTAGAAAGAGTACGTACCTAACTAATAAGTAATCATTTCTCATCTAGGCGGGTAAGCATAATATTAAACCTAATAATAAACCTAACCTAATCAAAACCTATAGATACTAAGCATTTTGGCATAAAACTGTATTTATAGTGAAACGCATATAAGTTTAGAAGTTTATATAACTTTAATGTTAATGTTGTGCGTCATGTGAATACTCTTGTAGCTATGAAAACGATTAATATTGAAATTTCCAACGCGTCGCGTCGGTATAGGTATATTTATAAACTTTCTACATAATATATTAAAATATTGGAAAAAAAAACAAGGCGAGTTCAACGGGATCAAGTTCAACATGTACCACATATTGTATTGTATTTCTCTGATGTCAAATGAATGTGGAAATTAGGGTCTTCCGAGAAAACAATGAGAAACTAACACACGCACACAATCTCACAATTCGAATCGAGAGGTCAGACGCGCATCGTGTTAGAGAATATTTGTTTTTTTCTCTTTCACGAGGCCTTTTTATCTTTGACTACTAGCGGCCGCTCGCGGTTTCACCCGCATGGTTCCCGTTCCCGTGGGAATATCGGGATAAAAAGTATCCTATGTGTTAATCCAGGTTATAAACTATCTGTATGCCGAATTTCATCCAAATATATTCAGTAGTTTCTACGTGAAAGAGTAACAAACATCCATCCATACTTACAAACATTCGCGTTTATAATATTAGTAAGATTACATTATTACATTTTATCTATACATCTTACAAGGTGCAAGAATACTACCACCCCTCTCTTCCCTTGGGTGTAGTAAAAGGCGACTAACGGACTAAAGACTGCACATACATCCAACAGCATAGAGCGGCGATTTGCTCACCACTTGTCACGCTGAGCACATGTGCAGTCGCTATTTGGTAAAAAGTAGAGGGCTGCCTTTGCTGTCCTCATTGCCTAGTCTCTGACTAACCCTTCGGGGATAATAGTCGTGATTATATGTATGTATACTTAATTTCCCGGAGGGGTAGGCAATAGACTTTTCCATTTGCTACGAGCCTGATGCCCCCTCTTCACGTCGGCAGACGCATCCGCAGACGTCATCTGCGGATGCGTCGGCTGACGTGTAGGGGGGTAATGACGCATATCCTTTGCTTCATTACTCTCATCCAGTTTGGGATCTAGGGCTTATATACATACTTACTTGTTTTTTTTATAACATACATTTTTTTCTAGTAGTTTGTGATATACGCTGCAAGCCAGCGGTATTACGTCACTGTGAAGTCTACCCTCACAGTCGAAAGAAATAATATTGCAAGTATTTAACAATCGTAGCAGCAGCGTAGCAGTGGACCGGCAATCCAAAGGTCATGGGGTCGATTCCCATTCGAGCTTTTCTGAGACTAGTTGTTTTATTCTAATAAACATTTTATCCTGTATCTGTATATTCTGTGTAGCATTATGAATGCAAAAATAATAATACTTTTAAAAATAATAAAGATACATACATACATAATATAATCACGACTATTATCCCCGAAGGGTTAGTCAGAGACTAGGCAATGAGGACCGCAAAAGTAGTCCTCTGCCATAGTCCACTTTTCACCAAATAATGACTGCACTTGTGCTCAGCGTGATAGGCAGTGATGTAGGTGCAGCCTTTAGTCCGTTAGTCGCCTTTTACGACACCCAAAGGAAGAGAGGGGGTGGTAGTATTCTTCCACCGCTACGCGACACGGTTTTTTTTAACTTTTTGTTAATATGCTATCCTTTTTTATCCACTACGGATAAAGCACTTGGCTTTCATCTCATCTGATCATAAATAACGATAAGGCCGAACGCCGGTAATTTCAACCACTGAGGAACTAGCTATCCTAAACTAACATAAACTTATTAAGTAAGTATAATATGATTTTAATGACACTAGCTTTGATTTTAAGGTTACATTTCGCAGATGTACGTATTTAAAATATAAAAAGATGAATCATTATAACGTCGTCACGTTCGCCATATCGCATACAACATTGTGTTCTTTCCTTTTCTTTGATGAAACAGACTTTGAACACAATGAATTATCTACAAGTAAAGACTTTTGTAATTAACATTCTTCAATCTGATATAATAATTGTTGCATACAATGACACTTTGCCGGTGAAGCAGACATGGAAAAATACGTATTTATTTTATCGTAAACATTATCTGAAACATAAGCTTGGAAGCTCTTAGAAAATAATTTATACTAATTAGTGTTAGATACAAAGTACAAACAGAAATATTATGTTAATGAAACATTAACGTAGTGTTATTCAAAATAGCTTTTTTAACTTAAAAATACAATTAGCTGTTGGGTAGTGTATCTATTCTCTGCTATTGGTAGGATTACAGTATCGCGTAGCGGTGAAAGAACACTACCACACCACCCCCTCTCTTCCCTTGGGTGTAGTAAAAGGCGACTAACGGACTAATGACTGCACATACATCCAACAGCGTAGAGCAGCGATGGGCTCACCACCTATCACTCTGAGCACATGTGCAGTTGTAAGTTGGTGAAACGTGGACTATATGGCAATAGCTCAATGTTATTTTTACTATAACAATATGTAGAGAAACAGAAAATTCACAAAAAAAGTAAGTAGTTTCAAATGCCCCAGAATCAAAATATTGTTTTAAATGCCCCACGTCACGGTATCATTATGCCCCAACAACGGCTACTCCACTCCAACATTAACAACCTCGACCATATTGAGCGATCACTGGGTAATTACGGCCCCCAATTGGCCGGCAATCAAGGGTCTATTGACTATCGGGTGTTAATTAAATCGTGCACCGATAAATCTTCGGGCGTGCGAAAGAGCGTGTGGGACCCATTGAGATAATTATAACAAGAGACGACCGCGAAGCAAGGTTTTGCGAGCTGAGTTGCGGCCTTACGAACGGCTTAATGTTCAATCCAAACGATTGTGGACCTTACAGCCGCAAATTAGTGCTCAAAAAATTGTTTTGCGGTATCGTCTCTAGTTATTATAATACCTCGAACGGTGTTGCCCCGTGTTACCTCGCCCCGGGTCATTATAGGAAGCGTCAAATTATCCCCCGATGATAGTTTCGCAGTGAACATGCAGAATTGTCGGGTGCATGCTACGAGTTTCACTAACTTGTGGTATGGTTTCCGAAAAATAGGAAATAAATAATAATTAAGTTTGGAGGCAATAGATACAAGAAAATCTTCGCAATATTAAAAGGTCAAGGATCATAAGACCGCCGGTGGTCGCGAAACAATTTTATTTAATTGATGAAAATCTTAGAAGATTGCCAGTACCTACAATTCAATCTTAACCACAAGACATTCGCAAATGTCCATAGATTAATTAAATAATTAAAGATGACTGTTGTTTATCTCTCATGTCTCTCACTTTTTCTTTAGTTTACGCGCTTCCAACAAAATATTATCTATTCCAATTGAAAATACTTCATTACCTGAGTGCCTTCAGCAGCTTCGAATGTTTTATGCATAGAATGGACTGCCATAAAAAACAATACGGATCTACCACAGACAAAACCGCACCGCGATACTATTGCTGGACGGTCATATTACACGTTTTACAATAATTAAAGTCGGCCGTAAAACGCCTATAAACTGATAGTAAAGTACTAATGGACTGCCGGTCTACCACGCCTGCCGCTAGGTGGCGCCGGCTGCACCCTCGTGTCCTATCTTCGATTGATTAGTGCGATAGTAGGTAATTTTTTTGCATTACCCTATGAGTGGACTGGTAGCCTAAATATGCATTGAGAAAGGTTTGATTGCAATTGCTGCTATAGTGTTTTTAATGCATTATATATTCTCTCTGCGTACACTAGTAGCCAACATGCAAAGAAAGGATTAATTACATTAAAGGCATTGAGATAAAATAACTCAATGATTAAAGGTTGATTTTTCAATCCTCGGTTAAAACTTATCCGTCTTATAAAGTTTAACACAATCAAACTAAAATGTCACCTGTAAAGAAAGAAAAGACTGATGACAATAGATTTTCAAAATGGTTGTGCAATACTTTAACAGACAAATAAGTTTTATCTGACTGTTGAAAAATCGGCCATAAGGATAAAGTACTTAAGTGTTTTTTTAATAACTTTGTGGTGATGGTCTGTTCCTAATTTTATTGCCAACGCAGCAATTCAAGGCCGCTGAAAATACATACACAAAGGTTTTTATTACAAATTGAATAATTTAAATCGAAAACAAATGAACTCGCTTTCGAACAAGAGACAATCGTTTCAGGTTCTATACATTTAACGATAGTGCCAGTAAATCATTTTATTGGTAAACGTTACGTATGGTGAAGAATGAAAAAGATAATTCTTATCAATTTTTACAACGAACTACTTACAACGAAGTGGTTTTTCCATTCACCATAATTATGTCTTAACTACGTAACAAAAAATTGCTTTTTTACAATGTTATTGTAGACGAGGAGTTCGATGGCACAGCTTGTACCAAAGCGTTGATAATGTTGAAGGTTTTGCCGGGACACCGGATGGGTAAGCAAATTAAAATAATATTTATGTAATTTAACGTTCTAAGCTCCGCTGCAGTAAGACTTTGTAGACTGACATATTTATTTGACTTAGGCTGGATTCGACCAAACTGGAATAAGACTTACTCCGAGATTAGTCTATACAAATTCGGCGTTTAATCTAGGTATAAGACCTTATTCCAGTTTAGTCGAATCCACCCTTAGATCCTTAGAGCATTCTACCAACTTAGATCAGGTCGGTGACGTTTTCGTTAAAGGTCACGTCAAGAGTACACTAAACCATAGTATAATAACTAAAGCATAGAAGGAGTCCAAATGAGACTCGTACAGTTGTCCTATTTTTTCAAATGGGCCATAAACATTGAAAGAAAAGAGACAAAATAAGTTGACAAAAACGTCAAATGTCCAGCAAAAAAAAAACCGGTCACCATTTATGACACTGAATTCAAAAGCGACCTAAACAAATGTAATTCGAATGGTGACCAAGTGACAAGTGCCCACTCAAATGTCATAGCACTTCTTCTATGCTTTAGTTAATATTCTGAGCCCTAAACATACCGACGAGCATGGTATGAAGAACGTTGTGATAGTAAGTGAAGCAAGGGATGCGTGTCAGTATCATAGCAAATGGAAATATGTGATCTCTGCCTACCCCTGAAGCAGGCGTGATGTACAATGGCGGAGGGATTTTGACCTTTAGACTGGTAAAGCGACGGGCTTTACCAGTCTAAAGGTCAAAATCCCTTGCACACCGCGTCGTCTATTTGGTACGGGCACGTACCCGGGCGGTCGGTGCGCTTCATACGAAAATCGCTGCATAGGTGGTAAAGCGATGATGACCTCGACCGTACCTATGTATGTATATGGTCACACTGTACTACTCTTAAATGTTTGCGACTTCTTGGCGGGAAAGTGAACCGTCATGTCTGCAGTTTTGTTTTATTTTCTATAATTTGTGTTTTGTCGAATATTACTGTGAAATAATGGTGGATCATTTACTGTTAAATGTTCATGAACGTGCATGAGTGTTGGCAAATAAAACAAAACAGTGCAACATCACTTTTCAAATTCTCTCAAGAGATATAAGTAAAGCCCCACATCTTTACTGGAACTCAAGGGGTTTGGGGGAATATCATTTAGCATTAAACGTTCATATTATCATCACTCATTATCATCAGTTTAAGCATAATCAATGAACTCTAATATTACGACTGAAGGACTAGTATCCAAATCTATGGTCACAAAATTTAAAAAAGAATCTTAAATGTTTGCCATTTTCAAAGAAAGTGCTCCCTGGCCATTTTCAATAATTCTGCAACGGATATCCAGCTCAATTAGTAATCTAAAAAGCTCACGCCTTGATTAAGATTAACAACATCACGAAAACAACAAAAAAAAATCAAAAGATAGTTCTTTTTCACGTACGTCCGATTCCCAATTATTTATTACGAGCGGCACTTGTTTACTCGGAAAATCGAATCACACGCGATTATTAACGTGGCGAGTGACGCGTTCCGCTCTCGGCCAGATAAATTATTGATATTGATAAAACAATGACGCCACAAAGTGTTCCACAGTTGGGCAGCTCGTAAAGACGATGCGTTGCAGGCCGCGCTCTGTGATCGCCGCCCGCCCAAACAAGCTCGCGCCAGGGTTGACGCGTGTCATGTTATTTTTTTTATTGATATAATATCACTGAATAGAGTTTCTCCCGTGTTCTTTTCGCAACAACACGTGTTGAGACTCCTTTTTTAATTTGTTCTACTATATGTACTGTGCAAACTTAATGTACTTTTAAAAGCTATATGACTTTAAAATAAATTGGTTTAATGCGTAACCCGCGAACGCGAAGCCATTAATTACGTATGATATTATAATAATCTCTGCATAGCAGAACTATGTATTGGTTTCATGTATGTATAACATTAAGACCTTCTATGTGTTCTATCACATGGTGCATTAAACCTGTAACAATTAATTTTTCGGTAAAAATATGGTGGAAATAAACAGCTTTATATATTCTTTTGGCGTGTCTTGTAGATAAATGAATAAATAGTTAGTGGTGCGCCTGACTTGGTATGTCAGAGATTGTAACTTCGAATCTAGTTCTTGCATTTTATCATACTGAAGGGCGAATATTCTTCTTTTCTTAGATCTCAATTATATCATCTTCTTATAAGGTACCTATCCTAACTAAACTTTTTATTCACAGGTCTCATATAAACCCGTGACGCAATTTTAATCGAAACATTGACGACCTTGTTTAAATATGACCTATTTCGTGGTAACTTAATTTCGGTAGTTTTAGCGGTTTATTTAATTATTCCGCTTTATATTAAGCACGTAAATATTACTTATCATTATATTTTTATTAATTACTTAAATAATTTATTTTTCAATAAATACCTACAAAAAAACCTAAAATCAGTTTTTCCTAAAGTAACGCAACTTGGTTTTAAATCAAGTTAGAAAAAGCAAGTGCAATATTTTGTCATTACTAAAAAAACTTGACATTTGTAAATAAACATACTTAATATCTATACTTACTATTCATTAATTGTTTTGAAACCAACCCAAATAATAATTAAAAGCTTGTGTAACGACAACCCTGTGCAAAAGAGTTGATCGAAAACTACAAATGTCTAATGAAGATGACGTGACGTAAGTAAGAAAAACTTAATTTACAATTATTTTCATATTTGCAAACACGTTTCTGCCATATAACTACGCATTAATCAATACTAGATGTAAAAATACTAAGATTTTTTCTGTGCAAAAGATATAAAAGCGTACAGGAAATACATGAGATACGTAAGTAATAATAAGACTTCATGAAAGCCAAATGAAAGCGGTAATATGATCACTTTGGTAAATACTGTACATAATCACTTTCAATGATCCAGGCGGCTCATCTGTTTGGTAATTTACATAATTGTAAATATTGTAATTTTTGTATCTTACCTATTTATTTCGTACAGTTCTGTGTTCTAATTGTGTCTAATCTCTGTGTCACTTGACTTACTAACTAGATGGATCGCAACCTGACAATACCTACGCCATCAAAGCTCCCCCAAAACCAAAAACATTACATTACATCAAAAGTCAAAAAGTGAAAATGTGTTTATTAAAATAATAAACTTAATTATTAAGCACTTTGAATCGTCCAAAACGTCTTTTTAAATCTACCACTCATTGATTGAGGACGTTTTATTTAGCTGTGGAGAAGAATGGGCACAAGAAACTGCACAGTTTTAAACAGAAGTAACAACATTTACAAAAACAAAACAAATAACCGACATAATTTTAAGTCGTTACACGTTACCGTTGTCGTGACATCACAAGTACGAGTACAACGCAAGTTAGTGCTTCAACTTGAAGTATCTACTCTAGTCTGGGGTGATGCCTAGGAGCTGTTCTACTTGTAACTCATTAAGTGTTTTCCCCGTATCGTGTAATTAAAGGCTGATCAAAGGTTCTCGTGATGTTTTGACAGGAGCATGTAAACGATTACACCCCGTCTCGGAACATCTTTGAGGATCACGCGGTGTTTGTTTGTACGCGCGCTGGCAAGGAGAGCGCCGCTCAACGCCAGTTTATTGACAATGAGGATAAGACAGGATAAATGGACAGTTATACGAAATTATAAATTGAACATTTTACATACATACATGAGGGGTCTACTTTCAAAACACCCTAAAGGCACTTTTTCACAAACGAAGATAATTCATGTGTATATTTTAATACAAAACCGCTTATAGCATCGATCGCGACGACAACAATAACGACCAATAGTGACATACTGTTCTAAAGTTACGTGTTGTAATAAAGCTCTGCTATTGGCCAACTCTATTTTAGCGGAGTTTGATAGTGACATACTGTGTTTTAGCGGGTTTTGATACATAGTCTCTTTTCCTAATTTTTTAACGTGTTTTAGTGGGATTTGTTGCGGAATCGTTAGTGGATCGTGAAAGGAATTCATAGTAGGTACTTTGTTTTTCTGGTACCTAAGAGTTAAATTTTGATCTATATTTGTTTTAGCGGGGTTTGAAACTAGACCCCTCACGTCACGGTCGTTTCCTAGAGTGATGGCAGATACCACAGCTTTCCATTTGATATGATCCTGACACACTTTGTCAGGATCATATCAAAAAAATAGACTAATCATTATAACTTAAGTGACTTTTATTAACTAAATGCTTAGACGCTTTTGACTACCTACAAATCCTACAATGTAGTTTCAATCATTTTGACGCTGAGCTGAGCATAAACATTCGCAATTATTATTTTATTGTTTAATCACAAGCCCGGTATTATTTCATACAGGAAACAATAACATAATCGATCGTTAAATTCAGATCAACATTTCATTTGCAATACGCAATGCGATTGAGCAATATCTTTGTTATTACTAGCAAGTATCAATAGCATTGTATAATTGCTATTATTATTATTTATTTTATTAACTTAACGTCTTAAGAAAAATCTTTAAAAAAAAGAAAAACAACCATGTTTAAAAATGCCTTTTTTTAGCTTAAAAACCTCTAAGAAGTATGCCTATGTAAAGTTCGTCTGTAGCAAACAACAGATATCTTAAAACCGGTCAAGTGCGAGTCGAACTCGTGCACGAAGGTTTCCGTATTATCTGTAAAAACGGCAAAAAAAATGACGTTTGTTGTATTGTATGGGAGTCCCCCTTAAATATATATTTTTTTAAAAGTGAATATTTAAGTAACTAAATATTCTGTGAATATTTCAAGCGCCTACCTGTTGCCGTTATCAATATCGAGCAAAAGCGAGCAAAAAAAAATCCCATTTGTTGGATCTTCCTTAAATATTTATTTTATTATGTATTTTTAAAATTCAGATATACATCATCTGTGAAAATTTCAACTATCTAACTATAACGGTTCATGAGATACAGCCTGGTGACAGACGGAGAGACGGACGGACGGACGGACGGACGGACAACGGAGTCTTAGTAATAGGGTCCCGTTTTACCCTTTGGGTACGGAACCCTAAAAATTATATGTATATTGTCCTACTGCAGGGCAAAGTATTATTGAAATCAAGTAATCTCTACAATGCGTGTTAGCGATTACGGTTTGGCATTTGATACGAGTACCCTCGTTCTGGGGAAACGGATACCGTAGGGGGGCTCAGGGGGTCTTACTGAAACCCCTGATCTCAATTTTGGATGCCGGAAGTAACTTACGTATTTTTTTTTTTTTCAATTTATTTAATTTTTGAGAGAAACGAAAAACAAGACGCAAAAAGGTAATGTCATTAGAAAAACGTGCGGGGCGACGGGGGGGTGCAGCCATTAAAAAAGTCGAAAGAGTTCATTAGGTTAGGTTAGGTTGTATGTTGACCAAAAACGCGCGAGCCGAGCGAGCGAAGCGAGCGTGCCTCGATAGCGGCCGGCGAAGCGCCAGAAACGACGTTTTTGTACGTGCGACGTTTTTTTACATACTCTCTCCTCTTTCCCCACCTCTTTTTAGCCTCCCTCCTGCTAACTTCCATATTTTTTCGTTTTGAGGTCGTTAAAAAAATTTTTCTCGAAAAGTACGTATCTCCGGCAGATGGGGGTTGCAGGGGGAGGGGGTATATTCCTCAGCAAACCCCTTTCGAGGGTACTCATTCAGATGATTACCCTAGATATCTATCAAACATCTATAAACACAAAACCTAAGTCTACAAAAACGGTCACAAAAACCCATTTTCTCTTCTCCGATTCCCGTCGCATAGGTAAGCGCGTCGAATCGGGCGGCACTCACAAAGAGCTACCAGCCCGCCCTTATAAACAATTACGCGTGTAAACAGTGAAATTGTCGTTGTTCTCCGTTTATGGAGCGCGACCCGGCGCACGGGGATATCGCAACTACCTCGCGAATTTGTCGCGACTGTGCGCAACAATTGAAACGCAATTTTTCATATCCCACGCTTATTTTTTTCAATAGGCGGGTAGTTTGTTGCGATCGGCGGACACAACGGAGCTTTTGGTGGGGTGCGGCTTGCCCGTTTGGTAGGAGATCGTGCATGTTAAGCTACTTTCACTGTGCCGTGTCATGATGGGTGATCAATTATGATGATATTTATGTATAATGTAATGTACCCATATATAAACTTACAGTCAAGTATGACAAAAATAATGAAGTTGTCATTATAATCAAGGCGCATCTAAGCAGCAATCGCATCGATCACGCGCCGCCCTAACACGAAACGTGTCTGAAGAAAAAAACTACAACTTCAGCCGCCTAAGCGAAAAAACCATTAAGTTGTAAATTTAAAATGAGAACAGGAAATGATAACCCGCGGGTCGTCAGCGCAACCCCGACACACGCACACACACAAGTCGAAACACAAACATGTACACTCACAAACGCACGCAAAACATCGCAAACAGACGCTTTCAAATACGCGTACCAGTAATTAAGTTTCGCGACAACGAATTCCATATTTAAACAATGTCAGCCATTATATTTTACCTGCCACGATTCTGCCCGAATTCCGTCAGACAGCGGATTAGATTAGGTAGGTTTATGAAATTACATGGAGGTATCATGTCAGCCTATTAGTGCCACTGCTGGGCACAGGAAAACACGGACAACATCACATTGGGAGATCGGGCCATGCATAACCCACTAGGCTGGCCCAATGCGGGTTGGTAGGTTTTAAAATTGCCATCTTACGACAACCGGGAGAGACGGCCTTCCGAAGCCCGGACAAAGAATATATACGCACGGAGGAGCTCGAGATGTGTTTATTTAAGCAAGATCGCAAGCCGGATGCGCTTACCGCTACGCCATCGAGTTACTGCATATAGAGGCATAAAAGAACTAAAGCTTCTGCAAGCCTCCATCCAGCAGGTCTGGCTGGCCTGTTTAAGACTTCTAAAACAGGTGGCTCTCATCTTGTTAACAAGAAACTTCCAAAAATTTTGTAAATGTCGTTACTTCTTTCTAAAGCTGAGGAGTTTCCTGAGCTCATTTTTCTCAACAGCTACAAAATAATTCCTAAATGGATAGACTAAAAAAAATGTTTTGGACGATTTAAAAGATTTACGAATTACTTATGTCCCATTAAACAAAATGTTTTTCATCAATTACAGCAGTATTCTCGTTTGCCAGTCCAGTAACAATAAAAACACAAAATTAGCTGCTTATCAACTTTTTATTTCCATTGCAAATATGTAAAACAACCCTTTCTTTATACTACATTGCAAAAACATAAAACAGAACTACCACTCGAAATGAAACAACTTAAAAGCCGAACGCAACATTATCAGCACTGAAAACTGAAATGCCCAATAAATATCTCAGCCGTTCAAGATAACGGTAAATCGGGATTTCAAGGGGATCTCGATCGATACAGGGATTTGGGACTGTTTTTTTGCTTGTGGCAGTGCTAGATAGGAATAGGGTTACCAGATTCGAACATGAATTTTCCCGTAAATTTCGTGGCATTTTTAGACTTTTAAAACAGCACAGCCAGATAAAAAAGACGTCCTGAACTGGTTGGCTAAATAATGATTTCGGACGATTTAAAAGTGCTACGAAAAGTTTTATTTTTCGCGTTAAAAAACGCTCAAAGATAACGAAACGTTGAAAAAATTGATTGAAGAGGACGCGGGTTCGATTCCCGTCTGAGGTAGACATTTTTTTCAACGTTTCGTTATCTTCAAAAGACAGTTGCAAATATTCCGATTCCTTGCACAGGAGGGCTACAATTCCGGACTAAATGACAATTCAGACACAGTGTCCGAATTGACGCTTTTTAAATTTATTATTTTTTTTCACTGACGATTCGAACACCAACAAAAATAGCTGCTTTGTACAGTCAGATAAAAACTTCTATAGATTTCTTTACATTAATTTTAAGAAAATTTACTGTAGTAAAAAACATTATATTTTGAAGCTTTTTAATCTGGCTGTACTGAACCGCTCCAATAATTTAAGAGTGTCCGAATTGTCACTTAGTCCAATTCCGGACATATCGGGTAAATTCCTGTCATCTGGTATGGTAACCCTATAAAGAGCACAGCTTAAGGATAATTTTTTTCGGGCGGGCGGGGGTGGCAATCTGGAAATTTTAGAATAATCGTCGGCGAAGAGGGCTGCCGCCACATGTGTCGGTGATAAACATTTTATAGGAATGTTTGGAGCAAAAACTGCCAGCCAAATGTGGGTTTCGATATTCGATTTTGGGCAAAGGAAGTTGTAATTTAAACATTCGGCTTCCAATTTATGTAGACAATCAAATAGCGAGCGTGTAAGCTGCTTTCAGGAATCCGGCGTATATAGGCATATTGTAATTGTGTAAGTTTTATAAAACTAAGTGGATTAGAAAATCACTTTTGACACAGAGTTAAGAGTAAGTAAATGTATCTCAACAAATTAGCGGTACACATAGGTTTAATTTGAATATCAGATAATTACTTACAGAAATATACATTTCAAGTACTATTCAGGGTTTCCGGAAGTGCTATTTCAGACATCAATTTATGTATACCTATGGACGCTTCAGATAGTATCAAAATAAAACCAATGGATAACAGATAAAGGAAAATAATTTGAAGCTTTAATTACACAGATTGGTCAAACAAAACATTAGCAAATGAACGCTTAATAGATCACGTTTGTCATCATCTGAATTAGATTCTGTAATCAACACTTTAATTTGTTTACATTGATAATCAATTATGTAGAAATCTTTGTTTGAATGTTTTAAATAATACACTAATTATAGTTTATTAACTGTTTGCCATAGGCATTAACATATGCGTGATTTATAAAAAGTTATTCTATAATAACCCTAATAATAAGTAAAGTATTGTCTTAAAACATTGCTGTAATTTAATTAACAGTCGAGTGAAACAAATACTGTCGTCCTCTTTATAGTCCGGCAGGTTCGTACACGACCTTGCTGTCAAACAATTTGTTGTTATTATTTTATATAAAAAAAACTCCTTAGCATGCCAATGGCATGGATATTATGGTGGTGGTGGTAGTTAACTGGTGATCATTAGAATAGCATATTTTTTATATTTTACATAACTTTTGCCCCGTATATTTACAATATTGTCAAAATGTAATGACGCAAATTTTTGATATTAAATCAGTTCAAATTGATACATTGAAACTTGTCTGAAAGAGATCGCTTTAAAGCGCTTTGTTTCTTTTTTAGAACACAATTTTCTGACTTTGCAATAAATTATATCCACCAAATTCGTATCTATCAAATACACCAGTTCAAAGCTTGGGATTCGCCAAGGGTCTCATGATCAGACATAAACAGTCACGTCCTTGATACTACATCGAGGGCGCTATTTATAGCCGGCAGATGGCCGTGCCCCGTGCGAGGCTATTTCAGGAGCCCTCCCTTAGTCTCCTCGCGTGCCCGACACCTAACACCCTTCTCTCAGAGTGATTTAGCAACTCCTCATTAAAGGGTATGTCTCTGCGCTTTGGCATCACTAAGTTTCAACACAGGGCAGTAGCAGCATATTCGCAAGAGATGGAACGACTAATCCTGCGACATAAGAGTCAGAGTTTCTTCCATACAAATAGTTTTTCTTTGCACGCAATAGGGTAGCCCAGTTGCAGAGTTATATTCCAAACATTCTGATATATCATTGAGAGCTGGAACGACTAATCCTGCGACATTAGAGTCTGAGTTGCTGAAATACAAATAGTTTTTCTTTGCACTCAATAGGATGGCCCAGTTGCGGAGTTATATTCCAAACATTCTGTATATATCATTGAGTTATAATAGCTCAATGGTATATATTGGTAATATTTGTTGACTTTTACGTGAGGAGGAGGACGCCCCTACAGACCTATTTCCTCCATCCCATTCAATGACCTCAAATTTTTTACAAAATCTCTACAAATTATAAACAAAAACAATCTTTAGTTATCGCTCTTTCTTTCTATTAGTAAACCGTTATAATTTTTTATTTATTTAAACTATATTGCCTAGAATATAGCAAACGGCGGACTTAACGCTATAAGGCATTCTCTAACAGTCAACCAGTAAATATGTACATGAATTTTTTTAGGCGGTGACATTATTAGAGACTTACAATTATTTAAAAAAAAGAGACAAATGAAACACTTAACTCAACTAGCACAAATATACATACATGCTAACTATACACATACATATTATACTTTAAAATATATATAAATACAAACGCTAGTAACTTAGTGTAAATCAGCTTAAAACTATTGGACGGATTCGAGAAAATACTCACGTGCTTAAACTCTTGCGTTGGTTGCGTGGTTTGGAAGAAGAAAGCGAAGCAACAGACATGGAAAAAGGCGACTTTACTTTATAACGTGTAAAATGAGTAATAATGATGTACAAAAATCTTTGTCTTCGATCACAGTTTTTAATTACACACATGACATTAATGTAAACCATTGAGCTATAAACTAAAGCTCAATGATGTAAACTGTTGCAATAGCAGTTGCATTGCATAGAATCTAAAGAGTTTCGTTCTATTTTAAATCTAGCCGTCTATAACAAACGCAGTTACAATTATGACAACCAGTGAGCAATTCTTAATTGAACATTCAATAACGCGTGCATTTATAAATAGAGTTGCATAGAGTGCAGAGCGACGGTGCCACCCGACACGATAATGCACCCTGAGTCGATACATATGGCGAGATATCGGATGGAGTGGCCATTTCGATATTCCAAATGCAGTATCGGAAAGGTTAAAATTTATGAGGTCACAAAAAAGGTTGCATTGAGATGCTGAGAGATGATTACTGTAGTTTTTTTAAAATATCATAATTTTTATGGATATTTGGATAACTTGAGAAGGGCAAAGTTTTTGTGTTCAAGGACAAGTAGTTTTGTAGCTGAAGATGATTTTTTCATAATACTGTTAGTTTAAATTGAAACAAGTATCATTCATATCTTTGTTGTTGAAATTTTGCATTCACAATGCTATATAGATATTTATATTTTTCTAGTAAAACATTTTATCAAGTATTATTCAAATATTAAAAATGTGATTATTTTCTGCAAGATTGTAGAAACTATACTTACTAGTATCTAGCGATACAATAGTACCATCTGGGTATACATATAATAAAGAAATAGAACTATCTCTAGTCTCTCCCTACACACCTTTTAGGATACAGTCGTGAGCATTACTATTGACAATTTTTATTTCAACTCTACAGCTATCTATTTATCATTTACAAGTACTTTTGCATTGAAAAGGATCATAAATATCTTTATAAAACATTAATTCGCAACTCGTGCCGGCCTCATGTAAGTCGTAACGTTTTGATACATTGTAATTTTATGTGATCGTGTACGAACGCGAGGCAAAGGAACACAAGAACACAACGGCAGCTTTTACTATCTGTCAAAGTAGCAGTGTCCTCTGCGTCGCAATCGCAAGGCAGAGACGACAACGATTAATACTTCCTTTGCCTGTTTTTGTTTTTGTCTTTTGTAATTTATATGCCTGTTCTGTAATAAGTGTCTTTTTTTGATAGGGAGGGAAATTTTTCAAATTTTATTTCTCGCTGTAAAATAAAAGGAGAAAAGAAATGGCCTTGCTGAGTTTCTTACTGTTACTCTTCTTAGTACAAGTTCTTATTCTTCTAAGACTTACGAACCAAAGGCGTAGTGAAGTTCACAAGTGCTCATTTCCTTATAAGCCTAAACTGAATAAATGATATTATATAGACCCTTAAATCTCGATTTTTTTTTCTACAAGTAAGCATTTGACCCTCATCTCACCTGATATTACGTGACATGAGGTGAGATGATGTTACACGTCACATGACTATTCCATTTTTAAAATGCAGATTTTTTTTGCGCAATTGTTTAGATCTTTTGTTTTCTTTAAACCTTATTATAAGTAAGAGCTATTTATAGATTTCTTTTTCATAAATAACTTAATCAAGGCTAAAACTTTTAGTCAAGTGTAACAGAGCTATGGATATTGAACCTTTTACGCATTCAACCTAAGAATCTATCCGATTGGCTATCAACGCCTTCCGATGATAATAGTTTCATTTGATTTAATAGTCACATACAGCTAACTATACCTTCAAACATTAATCTTTCAGTAGCGTCCAACCTTCATAGTAAATAAAGTATAGCCCAGGGCTTCCCAAACTTATCTTCACTGTAACACCCTTGGGAGAGTTTGAGAGTAGGACTAGGTAGAGTAGAGAGTAGGTAGGAGTAAGGTTGGAGTAGGAGTAGGTAGGTAGGGAGTAGGAAATAAGTCATCATCATCACTATCACGAGCCTATTATAGTCCCACTGCTGGGCACAGGCTTTCCGACTGGAGATGGAGCTATAACCCATTACGTTGGCTTGGTAGGTGGGTTTTTAACGACATCTAGTGACCCGGCATTGCGAAAGTTGCTTGACTGGCAAGCTCACAAACCGAACGCGCTAGCCGCTGGCTATCGAGCTCCTCTTGGAGATAAATCAATATCTCGATATCTTTTGTCAAGCAGTTTCGGTGCAGTAGTGTTACTTAAAGGTTGTAAGGTCTTGCGAAGGAGCGGGGTCCTCTACTACAGGTATTATTTTAATTTTAGAGAGGACTCCAATAAAACATTGTAATTGTCTACTTTGGTAACGAAATAAACATTTTTTTTACCATGTCGTCGCAGTGAAAGAATACTACCACCCCCTCTGTTCTGTTGGGTGTCGTAAAAGGCGACTAACGGACTAAAGACTGCACGTCACCAACAGCATAGAGCGGCGATGGGCTCACCACCTATTACGCTGAGCACATGTGCAGTCGCTATTTGGTGAAACGTGGACTATGGCAGAGGACTGCTTTTGCGGTCCTCATTGCCTAGCCCCTGACTAACTCTTCGGAGATAATAGTCGTGATTATATATATGTATGAATGTTACTATGATGGGCCTGCAGCGGGTTGGAAGATCCTGAAATAGCCGGTCAGCTGGGGTGCGTCAGATGCGCGCGATATCACGCTGCGCTATCTTATTGCACGGCGCACGTGGCACAAAAACAAAACTCATCACGCATGCGTCTACGTGTTCTAAGAAATTATTAATGAATGGAAAAGGTCACCCTTTTGAGAATAAGTTTGGTAAGAAGTTCATATAACAAACATAACATAATCACGACTATTATCCCCGAAGGGTTAGTCAGAGACCAGGCAATGAGTACCGAGACCGCAACAGTCCTCTACCATAGTCCACTTTTTACCAAATTTTCCATTTGCGACGATACTGACACCTCCTTTGCTTCACTTAACTATTATAACGATAATCATACAAGCTCGTCGGTTTGGGGTACTCTTTCGGAATAAGTTTGGTCATAGAATACATAATAGTACAAGTACAGAAGATTCACTCCGCTAAGTCATTTAAATATATAGCGACTCTTGCTAAGACACAATAAAGTGCAATTCAGGTCGCACACCGGCCACCGCTCCTATACCTACAGTTAAATTCACCTAGAAGTTACCTCTCTTTCTATCGGTACTATCGATCGCGTAGCTCTTATCTCTTCTAACGACAGGGTGTTCGCGGGCGTCCGTCCGGTCGGCTACTTGTAGCTTCATACCTAAAGCGCGGAGTGCGCCAGGCCTGGTTTGGTAAAGACGTTCTATCACGAATCAAGCGTAATCTCTATTTACTCAAATCAGTTTTTATGTTATTGCTTTTTTGTCTCAATTATTAGGGGTCGACGGGTATTAAATTTACAGCGACAGTTATTTCTTAAAAGAACGCCTTTCACTGTTTATCAGTCTTCACAATTTCCACACGACAAAATGTTTGGCCAGTAACGAGGACGCCATCGCCATGCGTAATCGCACCGATCCACCGACCATTTTAAGGCTAATTGCGAAGACAAATCGGCTATTTAACGATAATAGGCACATCTAAATCGTAGTAGAAATAACGAGCGACGCCTTAATTAGGTTCGGAAGTTTCGAATGCTTTTTAATGTTTAACTAATTCGTTTGTTGTTACGACGCAGGCAAGGCGATAGGAGCTTATGCTTTTGGACACGGATGCTATTACTAATTGGCATGTAGAAATGCCTGCTTTGCTTGTTGACATGGAAAGTGGAATTAAAGATGCAGATGTAGACGAAATTTTTATACAATTATATTACTGAGCAAACTCACGGCCGACCTGACGGAAAGCTGCAACCTGCAGGCTTTACCATCAACTCTTACAGCAATATTAGTTTAATCTTAATATGCAAATTTCCATACATATTTTGCTTAGTAAGATTTAAGTAATACTGCTCCGTATGACAGTATGTTCATTGATAACAACAAGTCAAAGACTATATAAGTGCTCTCTACAACAAGTGTATAATGCGCGCACTGCCGAACTTGAAGGCAGTATTTTACTACACATTGAAATCAATATTAATCCTCATAAACCTCTGATTGAATCTAGAACAAGAGTATAGGAGAGATGAATAACAATTGCAAAAGTTTCGAACAAAGATCAAAAGCAAAAAGAACTAGTTTGTGACCACAGAATTTACATATGAATTGTTATTTGCATGTGAATTCAAAACTTAGGACGTTTAGAGCGCTAGTTTAGGCAGAAAATGTTATGCAATAGTTACAAGTTTTAATTTTCCCAAACAAATCTAGGTAAATACTACATAATATATTCACAAAGTTTCAACGTTTGGCAGCGTTTCTGAAACGATGTGACAAGTTCTTTTACGGTCTTGCCTTATCATATCACGCAAACACGAGATTCAAAACGTTGGTGACGCAAGGCTTTTAATCGAGATAGCCAGGCCGCAAAGCTTACAGCTTTTAAAAGCGCACCTGTTTCGAGTGTATAAAACATTCCACCCCGATAAACAATGCATCGAAACATCCACCGATAACGCGTCTAGACGGAATAAATATCCAAAACACTCGAATGCCAGCCCGATGGCTCACTTGGCTAATCGGGTTGCCAGTTAAAAACATTTTTATTTTTTTCAACATTTTGGTAGAAAAAGTTTTACTCAAAGTATAAAAGGGCGGCGGCGAATCTACGACGCGCATTAAGCGTTTTCAACGGGCTTGCTTAAGATTATGTTTGGGTGTGCCCGCGTTACACAATAGCTATTAGCTATCGTAATAACATTCGTCGTGATGGCATTCTTGACGCTCCTACTGAGCTATCGTTGTTTTTGTCTCTCCTAAAACTTTTATTAAACAATTTAGACATCATATTATGTCTATATAGTTTTCTAAAGGAAAAAAGAATGTCTAGACTTACATTGAATTAAACAATCTTTAAAAATCTGTCGAATCTATTTTCCATATTGTTTAATTGAAGATTGAATTCCACTTTATGTATGACTGAAGGAAACCTGACTTTAGGCTTATGTTGTTTCATCTTCGTAACTAAATTCGGATAGATTAAATTTTAACCTTCTTCAGTCAGCTACAGTTAAATTCTTTCTAACCAAAAAGCTGCAACGTCTGCAGCCCTCTTGTTGGCACCGACCAATCGTGCATGAATGGGCTTTCAACCAAAACCTTTATCTAAAGACAGAGAAGACTCATGAGCTGCACTACACCTACAACTACAAGTATAATTCAATCAGAATGTCATGTAAGTCGTTACATTTCGATGTAACAGAACAGCAACAAGACAAACTGTGTGAAATCAAACGTGGTGTAAATAAACAACGATGCGCCTGGGCGCCCCCTAGCGGTGGATGACAAATGCTCGCGACGCGGCGCGGGCGAAGCGTGCGCGCGCGCAGGATACGTGACGCTATCGAAGGCCCGTTTATGTCCGTACCACAGATTAATTTGCGGCTATCTAGGAACATTGTGGGACTTGTAACTGGGTATGGGTTTAATGCAATAAATATGAAAGTTACCCTGTCTTGGCTTTCTAAGATCTAAGTACCTTTATATAGCAGTTACATAATTTGATTTTTGGATGGATTGTGTGTGAAACGACATGGAAATGAAAGGAGATGACGGTTGATACTGTAGAACGGAAGCGAATGACATGTTGTGCCCTGAAAGGTGATTATAAATTTGAATTAAAAGTGGTGTTTTAAAATTTGGTTTCAAAAGTATAAATATCGGTACTTAATGAAAAAAGCACTTAAAATACCTCTCCTGAGGTGTGACTAGGGAGTGCTGTTTTTTTTTAGTGACATGATACGTAAATGTTTTAAAAAGTAAGTAGGTACGTAACTAAGGACATCCAGCGATAATTTGAGAACAATGGCTTTCGCAGTCAGACGTTTATGACCAAGCCCTAAGTATTACAGCCGTTGTAGAATTCCGCAACATTTGATTTATAACCTTGACCATCATAAGACGTTATAACAGGCAAACAGTAGTCTTATACGAAATGTCTCATCTTTCTCTCTCTTGCTTTCTTTACAGTAAGTAACGATATAATTGTTAAAACTGTTATCTTGACTGTAACTGTTTACTTATCCTAATGCTATGATTATCATGATAATTATTGATAATCATAACATTCATAACATTAGGATAAGTTAACTGTTACAGTTTTTTAATCAACAAAAATTTTTAGCTCACTTAAACGTCACTATTACGTCTTTTCTTTAGGTTTAGTTTCGTTTCGGCACCTTCCCATTTCGGCATCCATGAATTCATGAACTCGATAAATTTCAATCACGGAGGTACAGTCACCGACAAAAAGAACGAGTGCGGTTTGTATACATACATATTTTGAATAAACATGCTTAGTTTACTGGTGAAATGCACTGAAATATTAAAATGATTGCCCGTGGGAACTGCAGTATAAGTTTCACGAACGGGGCTGTACTTTAGAAGTACGAAATTCTTAGTAAATTATGTCTGGGTGCCGAAATGGAAATACATCGCCCTTAAATTTTCCATTTCGGCACCTTCCCAATTCGGCATACCAAGGGTGCCGAAATGGGAAGGTACCGAAACGAAACTAAACCTTTCTTTATGATTCTTAGGAATATAACTTAATAAAACACACTTTTGCACCAAAATAGCTTCTTTTTTGATGTCTTGGGCGAGTTAAAGTTAGAACTCGTAAAAGATGGCATCTAATCGTCGCAGGTCGGTAATTCTTAAAGAAAATATGATTAATAACATGTCCCACTAAGATTTATATCAACTTGTAACCAACACCAACACTCGTAATTATCTAAAAAAAACAAGGCCTAATTGTCGCCATATTTACGTCGTTCTATCTTCACAATTATCAAGTCACTCCGCTGCTGTAATGTAACTTAAATAATAAAAATGGAACGAGGTGTGAGTATAATAATAAAATATCTCATTAAATTAAGGTTTAGTTCACGAAAAACGAAAGAAGAAGAACGAAAAAACACAAAACCTTCAATAAAGACTGTACTGACTGTTTGTTACAAATATAGTAAATTTTAAAAACATCTACATTTTTAAAATAGAGAACCAGAAAAAATATCAGTAGCGAGTTCTACATCATATAGGTATGTTCAAGACTCAATTTCGATGTACCGTACTGCAATAAAGTAATATAAACCGTATTAATAGCGACAAAATAAGCATCACCTCGCGTATCCAAATAGAACAATCACGGCGGGCGCACAAAGCCACCGGGGCGCGCGGCGATTACACGCCTGCGCCCGCGCCGCGAATCGAGCGATTTCACAACGCGCCCATGCAAATAACATTGACACGGAAATAAGGGCAATTCCTAGTGCTTTTTTGTTTTTTATGTCGTTGCCATATCGTAAAATTGGCCATATCATGAATAACGCTCAAAATATTTCATGAAATAATCATGTTCAAACCTAACCTAATCATGGAGGTGGCCGAATGGCAAAGCGCTCGAACCGATATCCGAAGATACAGGTTTTTACCACGCATTCATGCATTTAATATTGACACAGAAGTAAGGGCGATTCCCTATACTATGTAGAGCCCAAGTCGATGAAGAATATTTTTACGCAAATTAACCACTATTCGTAGTGCACTAGTGCCACTCAGGTTTTTACTGTTTCTTGAGAGAGATAAACGAGATACCCATAAAATGTTGTTTTATTCTCTCAAATAACAGTAAAAAAAAATAGTGAATAATTGATGTTATAAACGATGAAGGATCATCAAAGACTTTTAGTAAGTATATAGTTATTTTTTGTTTTATATACAAATTAGAACGCTTCAATCGACATCCAATAATGATACTGGGTTCACCGAAACGCGCGCTTTTGGTTTTACAACGCACCCATACAAAAAATATTGCCACGGAAGTAAGTGTGATTCCTGGTTCCTTTTTTGTTTTCATATACCTATTGGATTGGAACGTTTCGGTGGCCGAGCGACGCTGAAACTGACATCCCAAGACAGGTTTTACATCGCATGCGCATATTATGCCCATGTTATTGACATGACACGTAACTAAAGCCAACCCATTTCTTTTTCTTTTTTCATATAACGAACGAAAAAATTGTTAAACAACTAATTCAAACTTTAATAGTTTACGATAGCAACATAACTTAGGTATATCTACAACACTAATTATATCGACGCTGAAAGAGAACTATCTATACTGGCATTTTACCTTTTAATTACTGTTCACATTAAAACTACCGCAAAATTCAATTGGAACCAAATTACTGTACAATAAAACCACTTAATGCATTGTATGAGTAAAACTGAAGTCATTGTAAAAGTCCTTGATTCCTGCCTTCGCACATTTAAAAGGGACGCGTGCCTCCACCTCCGATTACAAAGAGCTCGTGACTTACACCGTATGGCAAGAAGCCATAAGAAAGGACCCGTGAACGCGCTGAACGTACTGACTGAGGATGTCAGGGGGCTAATAACAGTTTAGGAGACAATGGGGTGCAATGAGTGCTCGCTGGACTCCACGTCTTTATACTCGTAATAGTAAGCTTTCTTAAGTTTTTGTTATTGGGTGTGCTGTGCTATAAATGGTATCATTATTTTGAAGTTAATGAAGAGATAAATAAAGTAACAATTTTGTAGGGTAGACAAAAGTTTGAGTTACGATCTTGTTGCTGTTCAGTTAAGCAACTCCCGCTATGCTGTTTGAATGAATCAAAATATCTGGAATTAGTCCATAATGTATAATTTCTTTGAAATTATAAGAAATAGTGGCAAATAAAACAAAACAGTGCACCATCAGTTTTCAAATTCTCGCAAGAAGTCCGTGTGAGATCTCAGGAGAGTCACAAAGTCCCCATCTTACTGAAACTCAATGGGTTTGCGGGGAATATCATTTACCATTAAACATTCATATTATCACTCACTATCACAACTTTATTTAAAGAAAATATTTGCTATCATCTCTCTTACTTGCCACTAGCTGAAAAAAATCAATCGGATTCTTGGCAGAATCCTGTCACCGTGATTCATGTTGGAATGCAAATATGAGACGTATTTGTAATAGATACTTTTAGTTACTGTTTTGTATATTAAACGTCTATTGTCACATGTTTCGTTTCCGATCCAGTGGCTCAATGAGAATGAGCAATCGAGGGCCCTTTAAGCCATCTCGCTAACCGCAACCACTTGAGCATGAGATTAAAGTGATCATTCATGTTATCTTCATATAATGTTGAGTATAACATTAACTAATATACAATGAAATATAGATAGATCCAAATTTCAATAGAGATGATGGTAAGATTTTGCTTCCTGCCTGGGATCTATCATGTTATTAAACTCCTTACATAAATTGTAATAAAATTTTGTTTTATCTTTATTTAATTTTAATAGCTTTGGTCGATTAATAAGAACTTTTTAATTGCTACAACTTGATGTTATAAAATATTAAGAACGGTGTCCAAACTTTTGAGGCCAAGTTTATTGTTGTGGTATTGTGCTGTACAGTCGTGATCAGAATTAAGTTGTCTGCCTCTCACCCTAACCAGATGTATTAAAGAGTATTTACTCACTTCACAATTCACATTGTGTTGAGGTGAAAAGTCCAGGTGCGTATGCTGTAACAATATAGGTATCTACCAACGAAAGCGAATTAAATTTGAACACCATCTTTAAATTACAACTTTCACTCAATTTACGTTAAAAATATAAAAAGATATTCTTTGTACTTATGTTTACACCCACATAACCTACTTTTTTGTGAAATAGGTTTTTCTTTCATTCAATCTCGGATTCCGACTGGTCATTGTTAAAGTACTTATTTATGTTGAAGCATAATAAATTTCACGGTAGTCTTCCAGAATCGGAAGGCTGTTTGAGTCCGTAAGCTGGATGATATATCAATTACTAGCTATTCGATTTAATAACTTATATAGTATTTTATAAATTAAGTAATAATAAATGGGCAAATGAGCATATAAACTGCCCGATGGCACAGATACTGTGCCGATGGTGCGCGGACACCGCAGTCCATGGACGCGCGCTACTAGGGTTGTAGGTACGTGTAGCCGGATATGTCCGACTTTAGGTTAAGCTTTCGGTAAACCCTCTCGCTTGTCAAAAGATGCCGACGAAAGCAAGCGAGTGGAACCACGCATCGTAATTCAAAAACATATAAAAATATCGTTTTTTATCTTTGAAAATCCAATGTCTGGCTTTTAGGACATTATGTCCGGCTAAGTATTACTTCTGGTAATGGCATCCCTACCCGTGCCGATGCCGGCCCTGCCGGCCCTAAAGCTTTAGTCCTCATGCCTGTATGCCTTGTCATTGCTGTCTGCATAAACCATTAAGGAACGTTTCACGTATCAAATAACTTGTAACAAGGATCATTCATTTTTCTTGGTAACGTACTGGCGGCCGAAATTAATAATCAGGTGCCTTACGTCGCAGCTCGCAAACGGCACAATTACCATCCAACAACAATATAAATAAACCATCGACAATTTGTTACCATTGCCAACCCTCAAATGAAACGGTTGACAGCGAATTATTATTTATCATCTTATTGGGGTCGGCGTAACCCCTGCGAACGGACAGACCAATGATATTTGTAACAAAGGGAGAACGGGTTGCACAAGATAGTAGCAACATGTCTATTGGTTATGCGGTGCGTATGAATAATTGATTCGAGGGTTGGCATAGGGTGCAAGCTCGATTTGCTGCGATTGTATCATTACGTCAACATTTGTACAGTTTAATATTTAAAGCGAAGCGAAATAGGTCTGCTGAAGACATGATAATTTGACGATAAGTAGGTCGTTACAATTTAACGTTAGACATTGATTGAATTGTCACAATGATATCTGTTCGATAGCTGGTAGTTTCATACGTAGTTTACAATTTAAATATAAGGATCATCAATAAAAATAAAGATTTAAAAATACAGTACAGTTTGGTACCTACTGGTATTTTGAAGTCTTTCGCTGTCGCACGATGAGATTTTCCTTTTCGCAAAATGCGTTTCTTAAATTCTTAAACGCCATAGACGGTTCGATAGACATCTAGATTCCAGATCCAGATTAGCTTCCTCCCGTGTGGAAGTCCACATAGGACAAAGCTAAGCTGTCCTCTTTGATAACTTATGTTTACTTTATTGTTGTTTGAAGGAAGATTTGATAACGAATCTTTCTACAGGAGTGAAGAGGCAAGCAAGTCAACATGTTGAGGACGGTTAGTTCGGCACAATTCTGCTTTACGCTTGTCTTCAGATATGGACTACGCTTGCGTTTATTATCAGGTAGAACTGAGTCAGGTGCTTACTTTTCAGTATCCAGCCAGTAGTGACTAGGACCCCACTCATATTTCATCTTATTTTTAATAACTTAGGTATATTTGACTGTGGACAAACCCACCACTGAGTGAACCCCACGCGGAGATGGCGGGACGAGCTGGACTACTATCGGAAGGACTGGCAAGTTAAGTTACAGACCTAAACCGTGAAGGAGGGTAGAGACACCTTTACCAAGCAGTGGGACAAGCCTGGCTGAATAAAAATAATAGAGAGGCTCTCGCTGAAAGCTTGGGTCAAGGATCTGATACAAAAGGCAGTACTCCTTGACACGGCACGTATTGTCAGGAGGTTCTTCACTCAGCAGCCCTAACCACCGATCGCTCTATCCCCACTGCCGGTGGCAGACTAGGTTAAGTTTTCTATACTTAATAATTTATATCACACTAATATTATAAAGGCGAAAGTTTGTGAGTGTGTATGTTTGTTACTTCTTCACGTAAAGACTACTGAATGGATTTGGATGAAATTCGGCATACAGATAGTTTATAACCTGGATTAACACATGGCATACTTTTTATCCCGATATTCCCACGGGAACGGGAACCACGCGGGTGAAACCGCGAGCGGCCGCCAGTTGTAAATATTTTTCTAATTAAGTCCCTACTTACATGAAATATTGTAAAAAAAAGTCCTAAGATTTATGTTAAATAAGAAGAAAAATAGGTGTCTTTTGAACTTACCTGACGGACCTGCTTGTACTGCTCTTCGAAGCTCCACCCCGCCGCACTGCCTTCCGAGGAAGATGAGGACGCGGAGCCAGCGGGCTGAGCGGGCGGGGGCGGGGCAGGGGCCAGAAAGGCAGGGGGGGCGTACGGGAAGCCCCCCGTGGGCCCCCCTCCTGCAAGCGCGAACACGCTGCTGGGCGTAGAAAGGGGGGCTCCTTGGGCGAGTGACGCTAACGACGACAGGTGGGGGTGCAGAGATGATTTGAGCGACTCGAAGTCGTCGCGGACCTGGAAAACGTGTGCGTTTATAATAACTTTGTCAAACTTTTCCACTCTCACACCATATGACAGTCCCGAAGAATAACGTCATATCTGCTATACTAGTTGTATCGAAGATATGACGTTATTCTTCGGAAACGTCCAGAATTGAAGCTTCTTTTATAACTTGTTTTTGATAATGCTTGTCGAGAATTGTAATAGAATATACGTTCGGGCTCGTTGGTATGTGGTCGGTGAATATAAAAACGGTAACAATGTCGTCCACTGTTAAGCAAAACTATTAGAATACCCCAAGGTGTGATGTTATAAGGTTTTTAAGCACATTCTATACAGTATTACATTCTTCTTAAAATTTAGTGAAGATAAATTGAATTAAGTATTAAATTAATAACTCTACGCTATGTTATACCTACTTTGCTCATTACCAGAACCAGATTCTTTGAACTTATTTACTACTTACTCGTGGAAATTTTCTCACACAAAAATTGGCGCAACTGTCAACGTCAAATTTGACAGAATCGAGCATAGACTATGCGATATTAAGCGATCACGATTCATAAAATGTACCACAGAACCGAAATAATCAAACTTGTTCATACTAAAGTAGTCTGTAAGTCTATGAAAACACGGTACAAAGTCAAGAGTGTTTTTGTAGGTGCGGTCTCATGCGACCGCTTGGGGTTTGAGGGGTTAATACAGAATTGACTTAACCTTCGCTATTATTTAAACAAATTGACAAGTCTCACTTTCAACTCCCTTTCGTGTGGTCTCGGCGAGTTCCTCTGGTGGTGCCCCAACTGGTGGTTGTTCAAAGACGGGTGTGTCACCACGGGGTGGTGAGTCATGCTGTGGTTATGCAGCGGCGGCGGATGAGGCTGATGAGGCTGATGAGGCTGGTGAGGCTGATGTGGCTGATGAGGCTGGTGAGGCTGGTGGGGGGCGGGGAGGGGCACGGGGGCGTCCCGGCCCACCCCCTCGTCGGAGCTTTCGCAGGATTGCTCCCCTGATGACTCGCCTTCGGACCGCGCGGACTAAAAGCAAAAACTTTTATTAGTCAAGGAAGACTTACTTCCTATTGGGCTGTGAGCGTCTTGCGACTCGGCAAGCGGGTTTTAAGTTCATTGCGCGGTATACTACGGTCTTGCTAACGGTAAGAGAAAGAACGCAAGGAACAGAGAAATCGTGCGTCGCACCGCCCTGCAAACGCCAATAATCGTGGACTCGCTGCCGAGCGGTTTGATCTTCTATAAAGGACTAGTGGAAGAGAAGCTAAGTGAAAGTTGGTTCATCATCATCATCATTTTCAGCTCGTAGGTACCTAACACACAGCGGAGCTCAGGTCAACTCCATATTAAGACAATGTTATGTTTTTGGGACTTAACCATCTATTCCATGGAGAGGACAGATCAAAGTAGATAAATTAAATTGCGTTATCTAAACACTATTATACTTATAGCAAATGATAATTTTATCACTTAACAGTGATAATAACATAACAAAACAAACATTCTGGAAGTTTCCGTTGACAACATTCTAATTCAACTTTGTTATGTTAATAAAAACTCTATTTATATCTGCACACAGTCTTGTTTACAATGTCAATAGCAAAAAGAAATTACGTGACAACTTAATAAAGTACATTAAAAAAATCCAATGATTTGTTAGCAAAGTCATTAAACACACTCAACCTTCGGCCGCTTCAGCTATGAATAATCGCCGTGGCGAGATCTACTTCGATTAATAACTCAATAACAAATACATTGTAATCATTCATAATTAGTTCCGACTAAACGTTGTTCTACCATTGATTTGCCTTTCATCTACTACTGTTTACTTTTCAAAGTATTACAATTTATCCAACACAATTTGCTGTGCGGTTTTGCAGAAACCTATAAAGCGCCTGAGGAATTCAATTATATAAATAACGCAAGAATTATGAATACTTTTTGATGGAAGGCGAATCCATTGACATATGGTTGTACCACATTCCTGTGTCCTCAGGGCTGCATAAAAGTAACGGGAAGCCATGAACACATCATGCTTTGTATTCAAGTTTTTCATAAAACTCTTTTTATTTATAACTGTGTCATTCAGTGAGCTGGGTTATTGTTAATTTCAATTTTTTTGTGAGCTAGGCTATTGTCATGATCAAATTAAGTTCAGGAAATGATGAAAGACTATCATCATCATCATCATAATCAGCCTATAAACGTCCCACTGCAGGGCACCAGCGCCACCAGCACGTGGGGATATTGGAACAAAAAACAATTTTTTTTAATTATTTTACAACGGGTAAGCGCTTGGCCTTCATCTCACCTGATGGTAAGTGACGATAAGGCCGAAGGTGGAAGCGCGCTTCACCCGGAATCCTCAACCACTGAGGTTAAAGTTACTTGCGTCCGTAGGTTTACCCTTGAGACCCTACACGTGACCCCTGGGTGGTGCTAAATGAGTGACACTGACTGAGTGGTAGAGCCACGCTGCGTTGCAGCACGCATTGGGCCTTCAACGCCGGATATTCCGAAAAGTGTGGTATTACCATACCCCTACATGGGGATAATTCCTTAAACGGTTAGTCAGAAACTAGGCAATGAGGACCGCAAAAGCAGTCCTCTACCATAGTCCACTTTTCACTAAATAACGACTGCACATGTGCTTAGCGTGACAGATGGTGAGCCCAACGCCGCTCTAAGCTGTTGGATGTATGTGCAGTCTGTCCGTTAGTCGCCTTTTACGACACAAAAGGGAAGAGAGGGGGTGGTAGTATTCTTTCACCGCTACGCGATACGGTTAATGCTAGATAAACCAGGAATTAATGGACTATGACGACTGCAGCCGTAATAGGTCAAGGATCATAAGACCGCCGGCGGTCGCGAAACAATTGATTTTTAATATTGTCTGGTTTTACGGTGCTCAAGGGGTTAAAACTAGGGATGGGCCGAAATTCGTTTCATATTCGGTTTAACCGAATTTCGGCAGTTTGAACCGAACTTCAGCATTCGGCCGACATTCGGTTCAAATGCCGAACTTTCGGTACAAGAAAATATTGGAATAACACTTGATCTTTTCTTACACTCATTGTATTTGCAACACGAAAATATATCTACTACTCTACCTCGTTAATTCACTTAAAATCATGTAGATAATAACGTAAACAATAACGCAATTGTCGCGTGGATACGTATTTGCTAATGACCCACCGGCCGGGACGGGAGACGAGGGGATTTATCGCGGGTTGCGGCTGGGATGCAATACCAAGAATTGAAGGTAGCGCGTAAACTAGTTAGAACGTGTTGTAGATGTAATAGAGAAAGCGCCGTGAAAAAACCGAACTAAGGCGAATTTTGATTTTTACCGAATTTTTGGGCCGAAGTTCGTATTCGGTTCAAACCACATTCGGCCCATCTCTAGTTAAAACAATAACAACCGCGACCCACTGCTGCTTAACTTGCCAAAAATATTTTATTTCGGACACCGGTATTATACAGCATTGTAATGATGGCTAAATTGCACGATGATCATCACCCGCACGAAAAAGCCACAGTTAGTGATGAGAAAATATTATAGCCATGCATAGGTGTGAAGCCAGGAGTGCTTCTTTTAGGAATTACCCAATTGCATATCAGGAAAGCGACGGAATATTCTTTTCCTGATTACTTTTAATATACGGATCTGCATGCGTTCATTTTATTCCGTGTTTCATTTAACAGGAACGCTTCATCGCTGAAACCGGTTGGTGGAAACCGAAAAGTTAACGCTTTTAAAGTTCCATCGCATCGCAACGCAGCGGGCAGGCAATCAAATCGTTGTTGGCTGCAAGCGGACGAAACGAGCGCGTTTCGCGCCGACCCGCCTCCAGCCCTCAATTACGGCATTAAAATTATTATTTTATTTCCATTTTTATTTATTATTCGCATTATTATATTGTGTGGAGTTATTATCGGGTAAAATGTTTCGTTCGGATAAACGCTCGCGCGGGGCGACACGCAACCCTCCGTCCAGTGCGCGGTTAGGGTACCGCAGTCAATCTATTCGATACACATTATTTTGGAGACAGAAGCTTTGCCACAGAACAGAAGAGGTATCTACTCGTACTTCTTATGGAGTTACTTTTGAACTAAATATATGAATGATTTCAGTTAGCTGCCAGTGACGTTTACCGTAACTAAGGAGGGTTTACGCATTTCGGTTTCCCATACAAACTTCGACGTCGAGATTTTTAAAAACCAATGATCCAATTTTAATGAAGCTTTGCATGCTAAAGCAAAATACAGGGATCTAAATATTTTGTAGAAAACATTTTTAAAAAAGGTTTCGTTTTTAGCTGAGTTATTGCGATTTAAAATCCACTATAGAAAGTTTAAAATCGCAATAACTCAGTTATTTAAACGTTTTTTAAAAATGTTTTTACAAACTATTTAGATCTCTGTATGTTACTTTAGCATGCAAAGTTTCATTGAAATTGGCTTAATGGTTTTTAAAAATTTCGACTTGGAAGTTTGTATGGGGAACCGAAATGAGTAAAGCCTCTTAATGCCTAAATACTAAAAAGGCGCTTGACACATTTTTACCCGAAATACTTTTTCGTCTCTATCGCTTAGCTACAACTATTTACATCGTTTTGTAGTAAAAATAGTACTACTAATAAAAGTACAACAACGATAGTAGTACAAAACGACGTAAATAGGTGTTGCCAAGCGATAGAGACGAAGGTAAAAATTAGTATTTAAACATTCAACGTGAGCCAATACCCATTAATTAAATGACATGTGATGATTGATTTCAATGATACCTTTGCTCATCAGTGGGATAGTATAGTATACAGGTTAATAATAAGTTTACTTTCATAATACACGTAGAGTTTACACGTAGGGACAACATCAACAGAGAGAGCTGTGTGCACGTCATTTTAGATCAACTTTTTACATTTTTTTACATACATATATTTACATATAATCACGCCTATTATACCCGAAGAGTTAGTCAGAGACTAGGCAATGAAGACAGCAAAAGCAATCCTCTACCATAGTCCACTTTTCACCAAATAGCGACTGCACATGTGCTCACCGCGACAGGTGGTTAGCCCATCGCCGCTCCACGCTGTTGGATGTATGTGCAGCCTTTAGTCCGTTAGTCGCCTTTTACGACACCCAAGGGAAGAGAGGTGGTGGTAGTATTTTTTCACCGCTACGCGACATTTTTTTTTAGATCGGCATTGAGACTAACTTTAAAATCGCAAGAGAAAACATATCTTCCCCCCCTACCCCAGTCAAGTGGCATACGCTCACCCAGGAGGGGTGAGTATATCGTAATTCGTAGTACAATGCGTGCGCATTGATGTATTTGGTTGTGTAGCAATTCGCACAGTAAGTACACAACAGTGTACAGTGCCACAAACTTATCCGCCCACCATAAGCACGGATCTTTTATCGACCGATAAAATTACATTAGACGATAAAATTTTGCAGATCAAGTACGGCCGATGTCAATTTGTCGACGTCTAATGTCACTTTATCGGTCGATAAAAGATCCGTGCTCGCTATGCCGGTGGTCAAAACTGGAACTAAAATATAATTCCATAAAAATGTGTAATATTCCTAGTTATATCGTGTTGTCAATGTCTAAAACAGCAAATAAATATTATGATGGAGGAGGAGTGCCTAGTGCAATGTCGTTATACCCTACAAATTGCTAGCGACAACACTAAATTCAACAGCAGCGACGCTGGCACCGGGTCAGATAAGTTTGTGGCACTACGACGGCCTACGAAGAAATAGGGGGTGAGCGTTTTGTTTGATCAGCTAGGGGGACTGTTCTATACGAAATTATACACCTTCATACTACGGAACTCAGGCAATTACACGCCGCCACAGCTTGCCATTTCATTCGCCACACTTTCTCATGGTTCCAGACTGCTACTGAATTCCGATAGCTTTTTATTCGTTTTAAATCAATTTAAATGTGGCCGCAATTTAACTTAAACGCTTTATCGACGAAATGGGTCCACTTAATATTTATTCGAGTTCGTCTACCTCGACTAGTAGGCAATATGAGCTGTTAAATGTCAAAGTCAACATTATTTATTTATAATTGAATGAATGAAAATGTCCAAAAAAATATAGAGAACGATTTGATAAGAATCACATGTGATACGATAAGATTGATACATGGAACAATGAAGGCGTAAACAAGTAAGTAATATATTTACCCCTTCCCTGTTCAAATGGTATGGTGCTTAGTTTGATTCTATTCTATTATTTACACACTTATAAAAATTGTGGTTCATATATATATATATATATATATATATATATATTAAATCCTGTACAAAATAGGCTGTTAATAAATCTATATATACAGGGCGTGCCAAGGATATGCCACATGGAGGGAAAGTACATACCTTGAATATTGTAGATGTAACATTTTACTGAAAGAATCGATCGGTATGCTAAAGCTACAGGTTGATTATTTTACTCGTGTAACGGGTTCGATTCCCGGTTCAACCATGTAATTATTTAAATATCTATGAATGCAGTTTAAATTGTTTTTTAAATTTAAAATAATGTCTTCTTTCAGTAAAATGTTCCATCTACAATATTCAAGGTACTTTCCCTCCATGTGGCATATCCGTGGGACGTCCTGTATATATAAAAACCGGCCAAGTGCGAGTCGGACTCGCGCACGAAGGGTTCCGTACCATTATCTATACAATTAATTAATTATTTTTGAAGTGAATACACAACTAAATATTCTGTGAATATTTCAAACGTCTACCTGTTGCCGTTATTAATATCGAGCAAAAAACGGAAAAAACACGTTTGTTGTATGGCAGCCCCCTCCCACCCCATTAAATATTTATTTTATTCTGTTGTTAAATTTCTTGTTATAGCGGCAACAGAAACACATCAGCGGCAACGTGAACATTTTAACAGTCTATAGCTATCACGGTTCCTGAGATACAGCCTGGTGACAGACAGACAGACAGACAGACAGAGACGGACGGACAGTGGAGTCTTAGTTATATGGTCCCGTCCCGTTTTTACCCTGGGTACGGAACCCTAAAAATCAATTGTCACGAATGTTGTGTTTGTAATAGTCAAGACAAGGTTTATATGAATGAAAATTTTTAGAAATTCGTGACGGGGTATGGATACGCAGTGGTCACGCGGACAAAATCGCGGGTGGCCGCATTATAATTCCTTTGCCCCCCTATAGAACAAATAAAGAAGAAAACAAAATTCAAACATATAGGACAAGCAATTAACTCTCTAAAATGGAAATGGACTGGTCACATGATTAGAGACAGCACACCCAAATGGACAAGAATTGTAACAGAGGTATCCTAGAGGAAGCAAAAGGAAAAGAGGACGGCAAAGTACAAGATGGGAAGATGACATTAAGAAGACAGCAGGGAATATGTGGATGCAAGTGGCGAGGAACCGGACCGTGTGGAGAGCCTTGGAGGAGGCCTATGTCAAAAGACAAACTATTAAAAACCCTAAAGAAAACAGGCAGAAGAATATTAATTAAGTTGAAAATTTATGTTTTTAATAGAAATAAAGGCTTTATTTTTATTATTATTATTATTCTCTTATTTTTTTATTTTCTTAAGTCTGGGTTTTTTATAATATTCCATATAAAAATAATAAACAAAACTACTATAAAAAATAAAACATTTACCATTATTTACCATTATAAAAAACCTAAACCTAGAGTGCCGCCGGCACCGGGGCAGGGCCCAAGCTAACGGTGGTTAGGGCTGCAGAGAGAGGAACCTCCTGACGATGCGTGCCGTGTCAAGAAGTACCGCCTTCTGTATCTGGCCCTTGATCCAGCCGTCTAGCGAGAGTCTCTTGAGATGTTGGTCGAGACTCTTCGCTATTAGGCCGTTTGCAGATCCGACTATCGGGACAATGATAGTCGAGTCAACATCCCACATGGCGGTAACCTCGTAAGCCAAGTCAAGGTACTTGCTCAGCTTGTCCTTCTCAGCCTTCACGAGGTTCTCATCATGTGGGACGGTGATGTCGACTAGCACTGCCCGCCGCTGGGACCGATCGACTACTATCACGATGTCAGGCTTATTGGCAACAATAGTCCTGTCCGTGATAACCGATCGGTCCCAATAGAGCAAAGCACGACCATTTTCGAGAACTGACTCAGGTGTGTACGTATAGTACGGCACCTCGGACTCAACAAGACCGTATTGAAGAGCAAGTTGCTGGTGAATGATCCTGGCTACAAGATTGTGTCTGTGCAAGTACGCGCCGTTAGCAAGATGAGAACAACCGGAAATAATATGCCTGAGTGACTCTCCGGGACGGCGGCATGCTCGACATATGTCGACCGTACCGTCCTTCATGATATACTTCCGGTAGTTGTTCGTCTTGATAACTTCGTCCGCAATTGCACAGACTTATTATTATTATGCTCTTTATTTAAAATATAATCTTAAGTAAAATTTTTTACAATATTTTATATTAAAAAAAACATATTTACAATATAAAATATTATAAAAAACTTAACCTAGGTTGCCACCGGCAGCGGGGATAGACCCAAGCTATCGGTGGTTAGGGCTGCAGAGTGAGGAACCTCCTGACAATACGTGCCGTGTCAAGGAGTACTGCCTTTTGCATCTGACCCTTGACCCAACCTTTCAGCGAGAGCCTCTCTAGGTGTTGATCGAGGCTCTTCGCTATAAGGCCGTGTGCCGAAACGACTATCGGTACAATAATGGTTGAATCCACATCCCACATGGCGGTAACCTCGTGAGCCAAGTCAAGGTACTTACTGAGCTTGTCCTTCTCGGCTTTCACGAGGTTCTCGTCATGAGGTATGGTGATATCAACCAATATTGCTTGGCGCTGAGATCGGTCGATCACCACGATATCAGGCTTATTAGCGACAATAGTCCTGTCCGTGATGATAGAGCGATCCCAGTAGAGCGTTGCATGACCATTTTCGAGAACTGGCGCAGGTGCGTACTTATAGTACGGCACCTCTGATTCAACAAGGCCATATCGAAGAGCAAGTTGCTGGTGAATTATTCTGGCTACTTGGTTGTGTCTGTGCAAATACTCTCCGTTAGCAAGATGAGAACAACCGGAAATAATATGTCGGAGTGATTCTCCCGGACGGCGGCATGCCCGACAGATGTCGACCGTACCGTCCCTCATTATATATTTCCGGTAGTTATTCGTCTTGATAACTTCATCTTCAATAGCACAGACAAAACCTTCGGTTTCCCCAAAAAGGTCACCGAAACGTAGCCAGTTCACCGAGGCAGGCAAATCTACATCAGGCCCAGTCAGAGCCCGATAGTAGCGCCCGTGTAGCACCTTGCTCTTCCATATGTCCTTGCGATCGAGAGTGCTTAGCACCACTGGTTTGCGCCAGTTTTCTGTTGCCAAGGAGAGCGGCGTAAAGTGTCTATCAACTGCCACGACATCCAAATGCATCCCGCACTCACTGTTAAGGAAGTAATCCCTAAGACTGCACACCTCACGGTTATGTAGGTCCTTGGCATTTAAAAAGCCGCGACCCCCACATCTCCGCGGGATGTACAGCCTCAGTCATAACAGATGAACGCGGGTGTAACATTCTGGAAGTCGTGAGCATTTGACGGACTCTTCTATCCAAGGCGTCCAATTCGGTCTGAGTCCATTTTAGTATGCCAAAGGAGTATGTGAGTAGAGGCATAACCCAGCCATTAAAAGCACGCGTCTTATTGCCACCCGATAAAAGACTGTTAAGTACTTTTCTTAGGCGGCATAAGAATCGCTCCCGTAATGACTGTTTTATGTCCCCATCCACAACACCCAAAGACTGTGACATACCAAGATATTTATATGTTTCAACTTCGGAGAGAGATCTGAAGTTTATCGTTTTGGAGAGTTGTAAATTGGTTGAATTTACTACTCTCCCACGCTGTACATGCATAACCGAACACTTATCCACACCAAACTCCATCTTGATGGCACTGCTGAAAGTCTCAGTAATTTTCAGCAGTTTCACCAAGTCTTGGCGGTTTGGTGCGAGCAACTTGAGGTCATCCATGTACAACAAGTGCGACATAACTTCACCCCCTCTCTGCAGTTGACAGCCTAACTTTGAATTTCTCAACAAAGTACTGAGAGAATTCAAAGCTAGGCAAAACCATAAAGGACTCAGACTGTCGCCCTGGAATATGCCACGCTCTATCCTTATAAGATCCTGCGTGGCAAAAACACTATCTCGACATCCTGGTTGACTCAAGACCGTGGTCCACTGCCGCATACATGATATCAAAAAGGATTTTAAAGTTATATCAATTTTATATAACTCTAAAATCCTCACCAACCATGAATGCGGCACCGAATCATAGGCCTTCTTATAGTCAATCCAGGCTGTAGAGAGAGTCCCTCTGCCACGCCGGACCTTCTGGCATATGGTCATGTCAATGAGGAGAAGCTCCTTAGTACCACGGGACCCAAACCTACATCCATTCTGAGTCTTGTCCAAAATATTGTTTGCAACAATGTGCGCGTTAATTTTTGTTCTCAGAATGGATGTAAGGAGCTTGTATAAAGTAGGTAAGCACGTGATGGGTCTATAATTTTTCGGTTCCGTGGTACTACCCGATTTATGGAGCAGAAAAGTGACACCAGTAGTCAACAAACTTGGGAGTGAGCCGAGCTCTATGGCTTCTTGGAATTGCGTTGCCAGTAGTGTGTTGCGTTATTATTATTATTATTACCCCCCTATCGGGGTTACATTTCAAACTCAAACTGTCAACGTCATTATAACATTATCGTCACACGTCGAACAGTAAAAACCAACAACTACTTACCGATAAGTGGCATATCGTTTGCACAACTACCTACAGCTAACACCAAAACAAACAAACAAACGAAATCGCATTTACTCCGCTCTGCTGCTTAGAAATGAGCCGCGTGATTTTATAATATAACATTAACTGTATATCATTTAGTATGCCGTCGATAAAGGTACTTCGCCTATTGGTTATGCCAACAGAACTGACCGGAATTTCACTGCGGTTTAACACGTCAGTCGTATGTTGTTCAATAATCTCCGTAGATACAGCGTACAGCAAACACTTCGGGAGTAAGCCAAAAAAAATGATATGCTAAAAGATCCAATAACCGGCGTGTTTTGATAGAGCTCGTATTTAAACACGCCATTGAAAGCAAAAGTGAGAGGAGACGGCGGCGAAGCTTGTTGTGCAGCAGACCCGTTTATTTTTTGGACAAACACGGTATGAACTTCGTGCGTTCTTAGAACAACCCGGGTTTCGTTCCGATACCTACTAGCAGGACACACCGTTGATTAACGCCTTTAACTAAACCGAAATACACGAGAAATGTTATCCTATCCTATGTTAATATTAATGACACTCGAATTGAAGAATCAGATTTTTTGCTATTTTTGAACAGGTTTTAAAAGTAAACTACTTTTTATAGGGCGTAGGGGCCTAGACAAGTGGCATGGTGACATATGGAATAGAATGATAAATGTATAGGATCTGTATTCATTAATAGCCATTTAGCGATCGCTAAACTGGTACAGGTACAAGAGCAAGAGGAAGCGACTGACTAGAGGACCGACTAGAGTTATGAATTCCGAGTATATGTAAACTTGTCTACCAATTTACCAATGACAAACGCTAAGGAATAGACAGGGAGCGTTTGCCACTTGTATGGGGGGATGGTATCTTATCTATACTTATAAATAATTTGACGGTGGATGAAGACTGCCGCGCAAACGGAGGCGTAACATCGCGACAGCAGTCAGCACACGTGACCACAACTCTGTCAAAACGTACCGAAATATATTATTATAACACACTTGATATAAATTAAAAGTTGTTTAAGTGACACATAATAGAACGCACAAGGCAATATCAATCTTAAATCTAAAACAATAACAACTCTTTATAAATGACATGATAAATAACGATAAAGGCCAGAATATCTTTGCACAATGTAACATTTGTGATAGAAATCATAATCGTGTCGGTGCTAGTGTATTTTATGAGGCGAAATCAAATAGAAACTTGTAATGAAAGATGTCGCATACGCGAGTTGTTTGGTATGCAAAGCAAATACGACCGGTAATAAAATATTGAGCATTAAGCTGTTAATACCAATGGAGATATCGTCGGTGTGAAATTGTCAAGTGAAAATGCTGTGGAGGATGCGTCGATCGCAAACGATGTTGGAAATACAAGTACATATTTTATTATTTTGATTTATATTGTTGCAATAACTTTGTAACAAAAATGTTAAGTTAATGATCATAATAAAAAACTTATTATAACCTTTTAAAGTTTTAACGGTAATTTACTTTTTTTATCAACTTGAACCAAACATAGTACCTATTGATATGAAAATTGTTTCTAGCTAGGTACAATATTTAAATACCAATATCCATTGTGTGTACCAAGAATGTTTTGCCGACTATTTATTTATTAGTTATTTATTTTATATTTGTGATAGTTTTTTTATTTATATCTTATTTCAAAATGCAAAATTTCCATACAAATTTTGCGAAGTAAAATTAAGCAATACAGCTCTAAGAGTGACAGACAGTAGGGCCCCGGTTTTATCTTTCAATACAATGTATTCGCTTGTCCAATCCAAATGCGTGAATATTTCTGAAGATGACTTGTAGTATCGTTGCAATTCCCAAGCAAAGCGAGTTAGGGAGGTAATGGCGATGTCCGCTCCTGACTGCACTCCTGGAAAGTTTATTAGCAGGATCGGGGAGCCATCACGAGGCGCTTTGTCCACACATTAGCCGAGTTAGCGCCCCGAGCTTACCTGGGCACGTATTTACTCAGATATCTAAATATATCTGCACTCTCGAGCCCATTGCGACATCCATTTGTGCAATGCATTGTCGAAGGGAAATCTGCCGTTGTGTTTGCGTAATATTTCGAGGGAATTGTTGATTGTACAATGTTTTATACCAATAAGTTGTAAAACCGACCGCGCTCTGTGGTATTTAGCAAATTGCTTCCCCGTGTTACTTAGTTGTGTTAGCACGGCCGTTTATGACTATTCCGTCGGAGATTTCATTCTTGGGACAGTAATTGCGTGAATCGGCCATGCACAATGGTTTGATGGCTACCTTTGTATGGCGGGGTAGATGTGCACAAAGAGGACGTATCTCGGAGTGAGGCGGCCGGCACTCTGGCCGCGAGTGACAATGTAGCCGCAGTACTGCCGGTAACATTAACATTAGCGAACGTAAAACAACCGCCAATAAGCAGGACGCATCGACCGTCGACAAAGCAACAGGTTCTCGGCTCAACAAACACGCCGTGTTTACATTACGATCCTGGCTTCATTTAATAATTCTCGGGAACTAAAAGCCTTTGAACATTTCATCAGATGACCCTCGCTGTTTGCACACACTCCTGCCTCGAGATGCTAATGTGGACACAAGGACCTGTATCGCCGATCGGCCTCCGATGCTTTTATTGTTGGTTCCGACTTCTTCTATTTCACTGTTCGATCTCCAACGATATCTTGTGCAAACATTCCATACGATTTTTTTTTTATTTGCGTTCTCAACCACTTTTTGTTTCCGAGGTGAGTTCGATTTATAATTGGTAATAGGAATTGTCTTCTTCGAAAGAATAGAGCGGCGTACAACAATGGGGACGACAGACGAGTAATACCAGTGGTAATAGTACGCGAGGAAGGTTTTACTGCTGTTCGGAATGAGCCAAGTATTTGAGCAAAACAAAAGGTGATAAGACGAGGTAAATAACCTGACCCATTGGCGGCGTGACGCGGCCGCGGCTGAATGCTAAACTAGCGCTCGCAGCTGTTTCACGGTTTGACTGGTCCACTGCGAGTATTTTCAGCGGCGGCTATTTAGCGCTGACAGGCCGTGATGACCGCGGCTATTAGACCGTTGCCTAACGCGCCGCGATCGCTGTATCTACATAAACAGAGGCCGATTGCGACGCTCTGTGCTTCGTATGTCTAATTTCTGAACTCGCAGGTTACACATTGGTTCCACCGGTTTCTAATAGATTTCCATTTAGACCGTACAATTCTTTTGAATTTAAAATCATTCGGTCGCTTAATTTTATTCAAAATACCGCAACGAGCGGTAAGTAAAAAGAGATCGTGTCACTTATTGTGATGATAATTATTTTAGAAAACAAAAACTAGAAAGCGGTCGCTCGGAGATGCTTATCTGTTAATTATTGTCACCGAAATGGCGCTCATTATTGTGGCCGGCTCAAAATGGCGGAGTGACAAATCGTTGGGTTTCATGCGTTCCGTTTGATTGACGCGTGCCAGATTCGCCGATATACCTACCTCCACTACCTCTTACATATTTATTTGTGCGTAGAAAGCGCAAATAATAAAAACGAGTTTTATTTAACATTGAGTTAATGAATACGCGTGACGCAAGAAACCGATGGGTAATTATTAGACGGGTGGAGACTGCAGGCCGGCCGATAGGGAAAATCGATGTTGAGACAGTTTCCGAGCGGAACGTCGCTAGGTGTTAAATATTGACAGTTCCCACGACACGCCACGGCCGGCCGGCTCGTGCTCCTACGGGCTGGTGTATTCCTCCGCTTTTCACACAAATGGGTAATAATCGATCGTTTTATAGCGTGCCGCGTGTAGGCGCGCCGGGTTCGGGGAACCGAATGCGACGCGACACATCGCCGATGGCCGCGAGGTGTTAAGTGCCCCGGCAAACTGGTGCGACTCGACCACTGCACAACTGAACATCGTCGCCCTTTGACGGACCAGCTAATTGTTACTTGTCATTCAATATTGCGTTCGAAACAAATGTGATTTAAAACAAAACCAACAAAACTTCTAAGGTAAGTTAATCTTCACCAATTCTGGCCCTCCAAACTTAAATACAACAATTCAAGACACTCTTGCTTGGTATTCTGTGCCCTGCCACCGGCTGGTACCTAAGGATGATGGTATGATATGTAATCTTAGCAATTTACAAACTTTTCGCAAAAGTTTTTATTGCCGTTTTTAATTAAAATGTTAGACGCATTAATAAGAGGGTTGGCAACGTATATATGCAGTACCTAACTCCTAACCTTTGATATTCCAAATATCCATGTTACGGTTACTGCTTGCCACCATTGTATGCGTATGCCTGTTTGTTGCCAACCGTAGTGGCACAAACAAGTAATAATAAAAAAAATGCATTTTGATTAGCTGCAATAAGTACCCGAATCGATCCCTTCCGTTTATTTGGAATCAGGGCTCGGTCAACACGTGAACGCAAATTTCTCGAATAAACTTGCGAGCTTATTATTTGCACACATCTCATGTTCCGCAAAACTGACAAACAGCCATGATCGAAGCCTTTGTGTCGCTCGTGTTTGCTTTGACTCACTTTTGGGGAACTCGAGTGCGGCGCGAATGTGACGTCACCATTGTTTGTGTGACAAGGAAAACAAACGTAGCTCGTCATTGATACTTTTTAGATTGAAAACGAGACGAAAACTCTATAGCGGTTCCTTAGTTTTTTTTTCTGTTTTATTAAATAACGTTTTTTACCCAACAAAAAGGGGGTTGTTGTACATTCGCCACAAAGTTAGTTTGCCACGTTTTTGTCACTCCATACATTGAAAGTCAATTCGGGTTTTTGTAAATTCGCCACAAGTCTTCATAGTACATCATTTTTGCATAAAGTACCGGTAGCAAGGAAAATTCGTTTGAGCGCTCGAAATGAAAGGTAGTTATTTAATTCTAAAATTAGATGTTTTTACTTCACTTATTGTTTGATTTTTCTGCTGTCTGTGTCGAAAATAAGTGTGTGGCGAATTTACTTATCCTTTTTTTTGTGGCATACTAACTTTGTAGCGAATGTACAACAACCCCAAAAAGGAAACAAAAGTATATTTCTAATAATTTTGGTTACTATAGTTGTGGTTGAATTAACAAATTAATTAATGCAAACTCTGATTTTAACTAAGTATATACAAAATTCAAGTCCCCCCATAGGTAGGTATAGTTATAATTGACATTTAAATGCAAAGTCAGAAGATAAAACTGTTAATAATATGCAGAGAAGCAAAACAAAACTGAATTGAATTACAACTTAACCTTCTTAGATGACATTTAGAAATCAAAATAAAATACTGTTATGGTAAGTAAAATACAGTTATACTTATAATGTATAATATAGTTGTTAAAAACGCAAACTAGCACTTTGTAAAGACGACAGCTTTTCCAAGTGAACTACATGACTTTACGGACATTGTTATCAACTGACGGTTTAATCGATTAATTATAATTTTTATTAACGTTCAAGTAGGTATACGATATTTCGAGGTGGTGTATAACACCTGCCCATGTAGCCTTTAAAGGCTTCCTCGGCTTTGCTGTTCACCCGTTCTCGACCTCAAAAGCTTCGAAGAATTTAATAAAAGACAGGCTTGTCTGTTTATGTTCGCTGTCAGAAATTAAAGATACATACATACATAAATAATCACGACTTTTATACACGAAGGGTCAGTCAGAGACTAGGCAATGAGGACTGCAAAAGCAGTCCTCTACCATAGTCCACTTTTCACCAAATAGCGACTGCACGTGTGCTCGGCGTGACAGGTGGTGAGCCCATCGCCGCTTTGCTGTTCGATGCATGTGCAGTCTTTAGTCCGTTAGTCACCTTTTACGACATCCAAGGGAAGTGAGGGGGTGGTAGTATTCTTTCACCGCTACGCGACATGGTTTATAATGAAAACTACAGAAAATATAACTGTAGAAAATTAATTATATCACATATCTTACATGGTCATGAGACAGGGAAGGGGTTAAGGTAAGGATGTGCGCTGTTGGCTTGATATGGCCTTTACAGCTTAACGCGGGTGTATGAACCACCAAAATAATCCCTGGAAGTTTTTAAGGGGCCGCTGGCATCAAGTAAAATTGTACCGTACTTTTCTAGATTTTGCGGGCTGTTCCAATCGAACGCGAATGACGAAAGCGGAAATCCTAAGGACACCTTTAAAGGTTCATTTTGACGTGGGGGATTTTTAGGTATTTGCATTTAAAAGTACCTAAATGGTTTTGTTACATACAGATTAACTCCAAAATATGACAACACGAACGAACAAACAAACCTTTAACACGTCAAACATTGAATACTCAAGTTATCGATTTTAAGAACAGTTAATTGTGTTTGCCTTTAGGGAATGCCTTGGCTATTGACTGTGAAATATCCGATCGACAGAGATGCCAAACGGATGTGCTTTTCTCAGTATTTGAATAAAAGATGGCCGACTTATGTCATTTCCTTTGTGGAAAGCGACATGTACGGTGCAGCGCGGTGTCGCCTTGTGACGATAGTGCATTTACGATTATGAACCGACGACCGATGCGAATTTTACTATTACGGAAAATTTATTCATATTTACATGTTCTTGCTGTCTTTATTTTTATTTGTCTATTAGAGCATGTTATTGGTTTGCATCGTTACAGCAGATGGTGGACGTCATTATAGAAAGCATTTACTACCAACTAATTTGGACAGTAAAACGGGAATGTGAATTTGCGTTTGTAGGTAAGTAGTAAGAAATATAAAAACTTTAGTATGTCTCTGCAAAAATAAAGTTCACGCTCCACGCTGACTTGCCAAGAGTAGGTATTTGTTATTAAAAAATACGAACTAACATGTAGGTAAGCACAAATAAATAGAAACAGAACATAAAAATAGACCCTTAGGCTTTTATTTTAAACTAGCTGTCCCGGCGAACTTGTTACCGCCTAAAAATCAATAAATATTTAAACTGTATATATAAACATAAATATGAGTAAGTAACTAATAATGTCAATTTTTATTTATTTTAAAGTTTATATATAAAGTGGTAAAAGGCGAAAGATTTACACGTTTTGAAGAGAAACCAGAGTTTTTTAGTTATACCTATTTAGGATTTACTTACGTTTAATTAAAAAAAATTGTTAAATTTTATTTATGTTCAGGTAGCGTATTGATAATAATAACCATACGTCAAGCTGTCAAAATCAATTCTGTAATTTTTTAAATATTATTATTTTGACCCCCGAGGAGCTCGATGGCGAAGCGGCTAGCGCGTTCGGCTCGCGATCTTGTCCGCTAAGCAACTTTCGCAATGCCGGGTCGTTGGATGGGTGACCAAATTAAAAACATCGCGAGCTTCTCCGGAAGGTGTGACGGTGCTTCGGAAGGCACGATAAACCATTGGTCTTGGTTGTTGTCGTATAAGATTACAGTTAGTGATGGGCGATTGTGAATGACATTATTCGAATTATTCGATTGTAGAAGTCATTCGAATTATTCGAATAACTTTACAAATCATTCGATTTTGAATATAAGCGAGAAGCGAATAATCATGTATAGCGTCGTCTCATTCCTTCCGATTCAAATTTCATTACTACTAGTTTATCTAGTCGAATATTCAAACCATCGAACTAACTTGTACGAGGGAATAAAAAGATAAACAAAACAAGTGTGTGTAAGAGAGAAAGAAAGAAGTATAAACAATCATGGCGTTTACTCTTTTTGCATTTTCGCCAATCGCGCCATTGCATTATTCGATTGTTCATTCGAATATCAAATAAAAGTAGACTTTATGTTAAGATACATAAAGACCAATTTTGAATGGCATAGTGAATGAGTGAACTAGCGGTTTCATTCGAATTTGCGAACTAGTGATCGATTGTTTTTGTATTCGATTGTTAATATTAGTTGTATCAAACCATTCGATTGTACAAATCAGTAACAATCGCCCATCTTTGATTACAGTCGTTAAAACCTACCAACCCCATTGGGCTATCGTGGTGGGTTATTATTGCCCAATATCCCCACGGGCTATTGTCCACGTGAGAGACCTGTGCCCAGCAGTGGGACGTTTATAGGCCGACGATGATGATTATTTTAAATATCTTCGAACTGTTTCACTACTTCCATCCTTTTTAATGTTTTCTACGTCACTACTCAATCACTTTATATGGAGAATTTTTAATTACTTTTTTCATATTTTCTTTCACACAAACATTGTCCTAACAATTAAGAACACAACAATAAAAGAGTTATCCAAATAGGTGCAGCCGTTCTGAAGTGATGCGCGTACAAACATTGATTATTATTAATATACTTAAATAAAATTAATTTATGTCTACGTTTCGAGCCCTTTGTAGGGTCCGTTATTAGAATAAGGTACCAATGTTGGTCGAATAAAAAAATGCATATATCCACTATTTCTCAAAAAGTTGTAAATACTGAATCATTCACGTAAAAAGTTTTTAATCAAAAAAACAAGCACCAAAAAGTGCCAACGAATCCTAATAAGTCTTATACAATAGCGGGCGCGATGCAACAAAGTTTAGTTTCGCAACGTTATTCACCGTGGCCGCACAATGGCGCGGCGACAGTTGTAAAGTAGGTTCGTATCATCGTTAAACTGAACTAAAACCGCGTTTAATTACAACGGTCTGCGGCGACAGTTAACTCGGAATGGAAACTAACGCCCCGACCGCAGCGGTAACATTGTCGGCGACCGAAGATTTGCAACCGAGCGCTGCTGTAATTGGAATTATAACTACATCGGTTGGCCGGTAATGTATTGTCTCTATCTTCATGTCTTTTGTTATGGCTGAAGTTGTGTATCACGTCACCGTTAATTAAAATATGGGAATTTGTGTGTAAATTAAGTTTTTTTTTTAAATACACTTAAATAGGGTTTATATACGCGTTTCAGCTTTCTTTACAAACTTTCAAGTTCAAAATTTTACAAATTAACAAGACAATTTTTATGAAACTTTGCTTGCTGAAGTAAACTGCAAAGATCTTAAATACTGTGTAGGAAATATTTAAAAAAAAGTGTATTTAGCTGCGTTAATGCTATTTCAAGGAAACTATGGAACGGTTAATTTCGCAATAACTAGGCTAAATAAACATATTTTTTAAATGTTTTCTATAAAGTATTTAGATCTCTTTATTTTCCTTCAGCACGCAAAGTTTCATTAAAATTGGCTCAGTGGTTTGTAAAATTTTCATCTTGGAAGTTTGTATGGCAAACCGTAATGCGTAAACGTGATTAAAACATAAGGTTACTCATTTAACAAGTTGAAATTAGTCTACATTAAGCTTAGTATCTCCTTAGCTATTTATATTATAAGCTTAATATAAATAGCTTTAACCAGTAACACCGTATTTTACAAAAAAAATATCACGCGTTGAAATCTTTCTGTAGAGATAAAGTTGTGAGCGTAAAATCTTTGATGAAAGGAAAAAGATGTCGATAGTATTTTTTTTTAATGTTGAATGCATGATCCAAATACGATCTCGATTGTTTGTTAACATAAATCATATCGAGTAAATGCTTTGGTTTCGGTTATCGATCGTAATCGAGTCGCAACGCAACCGAACATTCGTATCTTAAATTCGAAATTTTCCTGTACGAATTTTATTTGGCCGAAAACGTTTTGTAATTTTTTGTTTTCCATCATTTTCTTTTTACCGAAAACACAATTGACAAAGTTTTTGAAATGCCGATTATCGATTGTTATTTTTTTCAAAATCATTATGTTTTAAAATCCTACTCAACGTTTAGCCGAAGGTATTAATGCTAGATGATTAATTTTCCAAAAACACGTTTCCAATATTATAAAAGTACAACATTTTAAATGACAAATAATAGAAATTTTGTAAATAATACCTTAGCTACAAAATAATATTTGTAATATTACGACATTCGCTGAAGTTCCAAGGCTTGAAAACATAATATAATTATGATACTAAATATGATGATTTTGACATAGACGAAGGAGATAGCGCATGCCGGGGCGTGCTAGGGACTAGGCACCCCAGCACGGGGGCCCGGGGAGCCTGCGGCCCCCCTCCATTGTATGTCAAAAGTCTAACCTAACCGACAGAACTGTAGTTTTTCATACTTGCCTTTTCATTATAGCGGGGGGCCGGCCCCCCTGCACCTCCGGCATGCAGCATGCAAGCAAGCATGCTCAAAAAACCAAGCATGCAAGCAAGCATGCAGCAAGCGTGCAGCAAGCATGCAGCCTGCAACCAAGCATGTAGCATCATCCAAGCACGCAGCATGCACCAGACATGGTTTCTGTCACGGCTCCGGCACTGCGAGCCTCCGGCGGTTCCACGCGAGCTTATCGTCGCAGATGGCTTTCACTCACCACCGCAGCGTCGGCTTGCTGACCAGCTCCGTCGGCCAGCCTCAGCTACGGCGGCGAGCGTTAAAACCACCTGCTCCTCAGCTCCGCGCCTACGCGGACTTAAGTTACTTTCTAGCGTACGTAGGGTAGACAAGACCACGTGTAGTCGGTTTTGCCGCGATTCTTTTCTGTCACTGACTTTTGTAGCACAACCTTACTGAAAACGCAAAGTATTAACTTTTTAAGACATTTTAGTTTATTTACCTAATATTATGGATAAGTACATGAAAAAAAATGAAAAACGAAAATCGAGGTAATGATATTTTAGAGATAAAGTTACTTCGAATTTTAAATACGTTCAGATATGAAATTTATTGTAAGCAAAACATCTTCCAAAAGAAAAAAAGTAGTTTTGATAATCCGCCAATAGGTTTTCTGAAAAATGAAACGTATGTATGATAAGTTTATGCATTAACAAAATTATGTAAAAGCAACAATCTGGTATTTAAAACTTCGTCATACCGTTTTCGAACAATTGAAATTCGTACAGGAAAGTTTTGAATTTATGATAGGTTACCCATACGTAATGTCGCCTAAGCATACTTGGACATCATCAGTTAATTGGTCAATAACATTGTGATTAGAAGTCAATTTAAATTTTATTTTATTTAATTTAGTAATTAAAAATTTTGAAAACGTATTTTTTACCTTACCTGATTAGAAGAAATTGTAAGTAGAATTATTACAAACATTAGTTTACCACTTGCATATAAATACAAAATTTAAGGTGGAGATACTAAGATAAAGTAAGGTATTCTAGATTATGAAATGTACTTAATTACCCACTAAAATACTTAACTACAAATTATTATTATTATGCTCTTTATTTAAAATATAATCTTAAGTAAATTTTTTTACAATATTTTATATTAAAAAAAATATATTTACTATATAAAATCTTTTTAAAAACTTAACCTAGGTTGCCACCGGCAGCGGGGTAGACCCAAGTTACCGGTGGTTAGGGCTGCAGAGTGAGGAACCTCCTGACAATACGTGCCGTGTCAAGGAGTACTGCCTTCTGTATCTGACCCTTGACCCAACCTTTTAGCGAGAGCCTCTCTAGGTGTTGATCGAAGCTCTTAGCTAAAAGATCGTTTGCCGAAACGACTATCGGTACAATAATGGTTGAATCCACATCCCACATGGCGGTAACCTCGTGAGCCAAGTCAAGGTACTTACTGAGCTTGTCCTTCTCGGCTTTCACGAGGTTCTCATCATGAGGTACGGTGATATCAACCAATATTGCCCGGCGCTGAGATCGGTCGACCACCACGATATCAGGCTTATTGGCGACAATAGTCCTGTCCGTGATGATAGAGCGATCCCAGTAGAGCGTTGCATGACCATTTTCGAGAACTGGCGCAGGTGCGTACTTATAGTACGGCACCTCTGATTCAACAAGGCCATATTGAAGAGCAAGTTGCTGGTGAATTATTCTGGCTTATTATTATTATTATTATTTAGCCCAATCTGTCCCACTGCAGGGCAAAGGCCTCCCTCTCCTTCTTCCACACAACTCTGTCTCCTGGGAAAGTTGGGATAGTTAAATATGTAACAACGCATGTCAAGTACCTACGAGTTGGTGAACATGAACAGTAGATTATAAACTCGGGCTATGTGTCGAAAAATGAGAAACATATTTTGCCCTACCCGGGAACTGAACCTAGAACCGCCGGATATCGGACTGTACTCTTCGCTACCAGTACACTTAACTGCAACACGGGGAGAAATATTAATGCAGGAAGATATACAAAACCGAGATCCGAAACCAATATGATGACTCTTTGACAAAAGAACAGGACAAAAAAGAATTTGTGATCGAACTCGACCGGTTGTTGTCAACCTTTTATGTCGGGACATTCATTCCGCGCACCGATATGATTTAATATTGTGACAATCGATCGACGTGATATCGATTGTTTACCATTATTCAAACTCCTGACATAGGGCCTCTTTTATTGTATTGATTTTTTATAATACATAATAAGGTTTCATCGTTCTCACCGTGTCGCGTATCGGTGAAAGAATACTACCACCCCCTCTCTTTCCTTGGATGTCGTAAACGGCGATTAACGGACTACAGACTGTACATACATCCAATAGCATAGAGCAGCGATGGGCTCACCACCTGTCACGCTGAGCACATGTGCAGTCGCTATTTGGTGAAAAGTGGACTGTGCTATGGTAGAGGACTGCTTTTGCCTGCCTGCCTCATGCCTAGTCTCTGACTAACCCTTCGGGGATAATATAGTCGTGATTATATGTATGTACCTATGTAAGTTTCATCATCATAATTGAAAAGAATGTAAGTAAGTACTTTTGTATGTTTATGATAAAGTTTAAGTAACTATTCTTGATTATTCTAAGAAAGAAGTAATTATGACGTTTTCAAACAGTGTTTTAATTAAATTATTACTTATTATTACTTTTTAATAGTTTACTAAGGTATTTGGTAGTTTTTGTCCATGCAATTTTTGCACTAAAGACTAAAGATTTGCTTTGATGCACGAAATCCTAATAAGGACACGAATATACCTACTCCTGATCGGATATTGGCTAGTCACCGACACAGTCGCATGAAAAAAGGTGATACACCCCGCTGCGCCCGCGCAGCCCATTTACAAACAATACTCACGCGCACACTTGCGTTTTATTAAACCTCGTGCGCCTAATTCCTGACACATGGTATTAAATGACTCATTCAGATCAGATAATGCAAAAGTAAACATCTCCGTAATTGATGATCAAATTCAAACGGTATGACATGAAAGTAAGATCGTGCCTCGGGAATACCAAACGCGCATGCCTAAAATAATTGATAAATCAATGCAAGTTCTCAACGAGAGGAGCACTAAATCAAAAAGAGTAAGCGAGCGCCTATCACAACGTTTTGACGTAGAGAAACGCGATCGATATTGAACTGTTACCGCTAGATGGCGCGATAAGCGGCTGTCAAACTCACCTGTCATTATCATATTAATGGCCGCGCGCCGCCATATTGATAGATTAAGCCTTTTTGGATTTTATTATGCCCCCGACTGTATGGTTCCTTGTTCATTGGCATGGTTATTAATAATCTGGTAACAGTTATTGGGGCTACCAATTATCTTTACAAGATCTAATAGTAAGACTAATAGTGTTATTTAAGAATTGGTATAGGTTCCTTAACCCTTGAGGATCGATAAACCAGACACAATTAAAAATCAATTGTTTCGCGACCGCCGGCGGTCTTATGATCCTTGACCTATTAAAGGATGGTTTTACGCCTGGAGTTCAATCTAACCAAAAACTGTCAAATTTCTATAATCGTATCGCTTGCGTCTGTACCTACATATCCGCTAAAGAGTTTTAAAAATTTGGTTGCTTGTTTTAGGCCAACCTGGATAGCAACATAGCAACCCCATTTTATGTTATTCCATAACTTTTGTATTTTTTATGTTTATTTCGTATGTCAAAGATATTTATTTTAGGTAATCTAACTGTAACATTAAAATAAATAACTGACTGACCCTTAAATTCCTAAAATTAAACATTGTATCTCCAAAGATACAAAGTTAACAGAAAACGATGGCGGCAATTTTAAATAAGAAAGTATGAAACTAGAATTCCTCCAAATCTAATCTAAAGCTATATTATATATATTATAAGTATTAAATATCGCAGAAGGTGGCCCGGGCCCCCAATCGTCTAATTAAACACGACATCATTTCGGTGTAATAGCACAACACAAACACACCACACAAGACAATGGGTCACCTACGCATCGTCTGGCGGGTCGCATCCTTTTGCAATTTTAAGCCATTTGCATATCTAAAAACGCCTTTCCCTTTCTTAAAATAGCATTTAATGATTACAAAGCCGTACAACCTTAACACTTTCGCTTGACGAACCCTTTTTTTTATCAAAGCGCTGTATTAATCCCTGTTAAGAAGACGAAGTGTACGCAATCTGAACTTTTAATGTTAGAAGTTAAGGTCAAATGTAGCTTGTGTTAGTCTGATTGGCACGGTGTTTGCTTTGTTGTCCGGGCATCGGACCACACACGGCCGCCGGTCAATATCGGTGCCTATAACAACACTATAACACTTAGCAAACTTAACAGGTATACTAGTAGCTTTGAAGATACACATCACGGAGATTTGTCTGTCTGATTTGGGTCCGAATCGATAATTGTCACATATAGTGGACTACTTACAGGTCTCAGAACCGTAGGTCCCGGTTTGATTTTCAGTGGAGGTACTTGTAATGGGTCAGTGGCCTGATTCACGTATTTCGTAATAGTCGAAATGTCGTTTACGTTTAGAAGTCGTCCTATTGAAAAACAGTCACAAATCCGTATTCACCTGTCATTTCGCTAGAACGATTACTCGATAGGAACGCAACTCAGCGATTTGTCAACTATTTAAACTTAATGTTGCCATTACAGTTCTACCAAATAAATACAAATACTTTTTGTTAACAAAACATGCAGAAATGTTTATTATTTTTTTCCAACGACTTGGAAATTGTCTAATTTGACGTGTAAAAGCTGAAATCCGATAAAACTAAACGTCAAAATAATAGGTGAATACCGCGGAGGCAACGATCGAACTTCGATTAATGCACGTGTATACGCTTAAACAAAACCGACTTAAAAAAAATCGTGCGATTGATACGTGAATACGAAAAGTGACTTCAGCGATCAAATCGCTTGCATGTCGTTGAAGTTTTGTTACGTGAATTAGACTACTGATCGCGGTTCGTCCGTCGTCAATTTTAGTAAACAAGTAAGTTGGTCGCGCGATTCGTGCGTTTCGAAAAATATAATAAAAACTGCCTTCATAGAATAGTTGCGTTTCGTGCGCCCAATAATTTTAATTTACTTTGATGGTTGCGATTCGAGCGTCGTTGTGTCTAATGTATGTCTAATCCGTTGGTAAATTTATGGGTGTACTGTAAAATACCAAAGCCGACGCACGAATCGCGACCAACTTACTTGTTTACTAAAAATTGACGACGCACGAACCGCGACCAGACCATGTAATGTTACTTATTTATGGGCAATTATCACTTTATCAGCCTACAAACGTCCCACAGCTGGGCACAGGTTTTCCCAGAGATTGAGCCACGCTGGCCCAAAACGGTTTATACCACCGCCACTTACGACAACAACCGGGACCAACGGCTTTATGGGCCTTCAGAAACACCGAGGAGCTCGAAATGTTTTTAATTTGGTGTCCCGAAAGTTGCTTAACAGCCAAAATCGAAAACTCGCCGCCTTGGCCTCTGCGCCATCAAGTTTTTCGAGATCGAACACTTTGTAAAAAACATTTAAAAAAAAATATTTAGCTGAGTTTATATTGCGATTTAAAATCCATTATAATAGAACATTGAGGTACAATAAACTAGAGAAGACACCGCGAAGTAAGTTTGTGCGCACTAAGGTGCATCCCATGGGCTGCAAACGCCTCAGTGATCGCGCGTGATTCAAGCGATTGTAGACCTTGCGGCTGCACCTTAGTTGCACAAACTTGCTTTGCGGTGTCTTCTCTAGTTTATTGTACCTTAATGCAATAGAAAGATTAAAAGAGGAAGTATGAAAGTGGCACCTATAACACAAAAGATTAAAGGGAACCGTTTGTTTTGGTATGGTCATGTAATGAGAAGGTACGAAAGCCATGTGACTTAAAGAGTTGAGTGTTGAAGGTAGGAAAGGAAGAGGAAGACCAAAGAAAAGATGGATGGATTGTGTGAGGGATGACATAAATGAGATAGGATTTGATGACGAATGACCCAGTTGTATGGAAGGATAATACATACTGCGCCGACCCCAGATAACAGGGCAAGCGAATGATGATGATAATAGAAAGATTAAAGGCAAAACAAACGTTTTTTATGTTTTCTATAAGGTGTTTAGATCTCTGTATTTTACTCTATCACGCAAATTAGCTCATTGGTTTATAAAATTTAAAACTTGGAAGTTTGTATGGGAAACCGAAATGCGTAACCGCTTTTAGGTTTCATAATAATAAACTACATCTCGCTACATATAAAGGTGCTATCACACTTGTACTATTATGTGTTCTATGCTATCACATGATAAATCCCGTAATGAAATCACACTAGCATCTACAAACGTGCGTGGGCAGCATTAAGGTATTAATATAACTAGAGACGCTAGCGCGAACCAATTTTTTGCGGGCTAAGTTGAGGCACAGGGCTGCAAACGCCTCAGTGATCGTGAGAGAATCGAGCGATTGTGGTCCGTGCGGCCGCAAATCACAGCGCAAAACTTGCTTCGCGGTAATATTGATCAGCTGCACTGAAAGCAGCTAGAAGATGGCAAGGGGCATAGCCTCGGGGCCTGAACCGGCATGAACAGTAGGCCTAGCATGCGCAACACGAGATATGTCGCGGACGAGAGACGACAAATCATTTTAAGTTGTCATGTTAAGGTTTGTAGACAAAAATACCACAGTTTATGCAAAAAATACTATTATGTCTATTTTTGACATCTTTAGTGTCGACATTAGAGATAAATGAATAAAACACGAGAAAACGGGTCGAGAAGAGTTCTCGTGTTGCGCATGCTAGGCCGGCAGGGCTGAAGAAGTCAAGTTGAAGAAGTTGAAAATTGCTTCGCGGTGCGTCTCCAGTTATAATACTTCAATGGTGGCCGGTGTGGGCGGCCGGACCGGTAGCCGGCCGGCATCCGGCGCCGTACGTCACGCGGATTTGCATTTTTATTGCCGTCGCACTGTCAACCGCTAATAAGTGAGTGTCGCGATGGTGATGACCAGTGGTCGGAGTAGGTATATTGAATTAAGGTCACTGACATCAAACGTATATGTTAATATGGATACTCCTCCGAGTTTCCGGATTATTATGATAAAAATACCGAAACATCGAAATTATTACATGATACTAGTTAAAAATGTATATATACTCTCAACGCTATGCTGCTAGTGGCGTAGATGACCAGAATTTAATAGTAAAAAATGACTGGTGTGTAAAAACCTTGTTGTAGTAAAAGTGTTGGAGTAAAAGCCTAAGCATGTATAAAATGATATAATAATAATATTCATTTCAACACACGACATCCGGCAAACAGGGTCTTTTGTCCTCTTATCTCTATGCTCAACGCATCTGACCAATTAGAATCAAGTATCCAGGATGACTCATTGACTGTTTGTTCGAAAACAATGCGCTCGCACCGACATCCAGACCAAGTGGCTCACTCACTTATTTCGGTTCGTGGAGTGCGCTTATTTTATGTGTTGTGAATATCTTGACTTGACCCTGGCTTGTTTACTGTCTTCTGAAATCTACTTAAAACGACGAATTTGGCTTATAACTACGGACATCGATTTATTACTCTTGGATTGGGCCCATTTGAAGTTGTTTTTGTACGGGTAAGTTTTAATTATTTTCACTATTTAAGAAGGTTTTAGAACTTGGAAACAGTTAAAAAAATCACTTTATAGCAATCATCACAGCGCATGAGAGTCCGGTACGCACACCGCAGGGCTATCACCGCTTCAGTTAAAAAAAACACTTTATATGAAACAGAATTTCATTATCGACTTTACAGTTGTGTATGTATATATTGTAAATTTAAATCATTGTTTTAGGTGAGATATAAATAAATATGGCAAAGGTCAAGGCTGAAACAGTGCAAAAGTGGTTATTGCACTATCCTGAGCTACTTTACGATAACGCTAGTGGCACTATATACTGTACAAAGTGTGAAAGTCATTTGAAAGCTGTGAATAGAGGCAACATTACCAAACACATTGAAGGCGCTGTACATCAAGGAAAATTTAAGAGACCGCAAGAGGAATTTTACTTCGACCTCATTAAGTTCCTGATTCTATGCAATATTCCTTGGTCGCAAATGAAAAATCCAGCGTTCAAAGAGTTTTTTCAGAAATATATGTGCAGTACTTGTTGTTGCGTTTGTACCAATCGTAAAGTGGTTGACGAATCACAGTTACGAAAAGTTTATTTGGAGAAGTTTTATAGGAATAAAATCAATTCGATTTATGAAACTAATAAAAATGAGAAACTATGGATATCGCTGGATGAGACAACAGACATTTTTGGTCGATACATAGTCAATTTCCTAATAAAACCATTGCATCCTAGTAATAGTGCAGGCCGGCCTTATTTGATTGCTTGTAAAATGCTAACAGCAGTAAATGGACAAACAATAACACAATTTGTACTGCAATGTCTAGAAAATTTATGGCAAAACACTTTTGAAGCGAAAGTTGACAATATTTTAATGCTTTGCACTGACAGTGTAGCGTACATGCTATCTGCAGGGCGAAATTTAAAACATTACTTACCTGAAATGAAGCATGTGACATGTTTGGCGCACGCTCTTCATCGTGTAAGTGAGCAGATAAGGTCAGAATACAACGATGTTGATATTCTTATATCAAATGTTAAAAAAGTATTTTTAAAGGCTCCTAGTAGGGTAAACATTTTAAAAGAAAAATATCCTGACTTACCGTTGCCTCCGCAACCAGTCATTACCAGATGGGGTACTTGGTTACAGGCAGCATCTTACTACGCTCAACATTTAGATAAAATAAAAGAAGTTTTATCCTGCTTGAGCAGTTCTGATGCTATAGCCATACGAAACGCAAAAAACATTTTGGAAAAACAAAATTTAGAAAATGATTTAAAATATATTGAAGAAAATTACTCTATTATACTACTAGCCCTAAAAGAGTTACAAAAACAAAATTTATCTCTAGCTGATTCACTTTTAGTATTTGATCAAGTAAGGGCTACGCTTAACGAGTGCAATAATGAGAATATAAAAAATAAAATAGAATCAGTTATGGAACGAAATCCAGATTTAGATACAATTAGAGAATACAGCGAGAGTATTGAAAAAAGCGTAGCAAATAATCAGAAACTTTATTTCAAATTCGCTCCATTGACATCTACAGATGTTGAACGATCATTTTCCACTTACAAATGGATCTTAGATGTTAAAAGAAATAGCTTAAAATTATAAAATATTGAAAAAATTATAGTTATTTATTTTAATTGTATAGAGACAGAAAATCAAAATGTAGAACTTGTAACCGATGAGGATTAAAAATAATTATTTTTAATAAAACTGTAATAATGATTATTTGTATTAACAATAAACAATTTTGTTTGCTTACATATGGTTTTTTATTTTATTACTCTATTTACCAAATTTTTGGAAACTCCGGTACATTCCGGAAGAAATGCATGTCCATGTTATGATATCATGACGCAAGTATCTAAAATCAATATACCTACTCCGACCACTGGTGATGACTGCCTTCGATAGCAAAGGGATTTTAAAGACATTGCGATAGTAATACGTACAGCTCGTTATCAAATTGAGAATAAAAGTTACAATTAGACTCTGCACACTCAAGAAATCAAAGGAACTTTGTGAGTTTTATTCCATATTTGATCAGGCAGCGTTTCCTGGTGACAAACGAGGATAATGGCATACAAATTGTCGTTTTGTTTATATTTTTAAAACGAGATTTTTCATGGATGTTAACACAATGCCTGGCGACAAACGAAATACCGAGTTGCGCTGTTGCAGTTGTTTGTTGATAGCATTTTACACCCGACATTTCGACCGAGTAGCACCGCTCGTGGGCTACCGAGGCTAGTTAGTAATTTGGCTATACACATCGTGGTTCAATGAAGAATAAACTTCGCACTACGCTATGTGCACTCAGCCGTTGATGTATTATAACTAAAGACGTCACCGCTGACTTGAAGTTTTTCTGTTCGGATCCCCAAGAACTGATACCCGGTGGATCAGATTATATTTTAATATTTTTTTTATTCCGTTCGGATCCCCTAGAACGGATATCTAGGGGATCAGATTTATTTTAAATTATTTTGTATTCCATTCTGATCCCCCGACTGTCTATTTACACATTTTTGGAATAGTCAGCAGATAGTGATGATTTCCAACTGATAACTGTTTTTCAATTTATTGTACTTATCCATTAAAAAAGGAAGGGGATCAGACCGGAATGGTAAAATTTACAGTGGATCAGACTGGAATTAAAAAATAACAATAATTGGCAGTGTATCGGTTTTGGGGATCAGACCGGAATAACTCCTGATTTGCGGCTGGAAGTTCCACAATCGCTTGAATCACTCTCAATCACTGAGGCGTTTGCAACCCATGGGCCGCAACGCAACTCAGTGCGCAAAAACTTGCTTCGCAGTGACTCCCTAGTTATAATACCTCAATGCACTCAGGTAATCAAAGCTACTTTGCGAGCTTCCGAAATAGACTCGCGACGCACTAACGACGTCTAAAGGTGGCCACGGGCGGTTTACGAGGCGCGCTGCACCGCGGCAGGAAGGGGCGGGGCGCCGTGTGATCTCTCCGCATTTACGATTATCATTATGGACTCGGTGCAAGTTTCAATTGAGCCTCCTCCGCGCAACTACCTACTTTGATTTTTGAAAACAGGTGCGTACCGTTAGGTTGGAAGTGCAAATATTATCCTGATTGAACCTCTGTGCAACTTTGATTTCAATTTTGGAACAGGTAGGTACAAAACTGTTTGGTTGGAATTAGAAGTGTAAATATTTTTCCAGTTAATAAAGTATTGCATGGGAGTCGGGACTTCTTGGCGGGAAAGTGGAGCGTCATGTCTACAATTTTGTTTTATTTTCTATAATTTGTGTTTTGCAGAATTTTAATGTGAAATAATGGTGGATTATTTACTGTTAAGTGTTCTTGAACGTGCATGAGTGTTAGAAAATGAAACAAAACAGTGCAACATAATTATATTTATTTACTGGCTAAATGTGCTGATTGCTTGAAGCCATTATTTAAGAGAAAAAAAAAGTATTGCTCGTTGTGCAACTTCGATTTTGGACTTCTCGGCGGGAAAGCGAAGCCTCATGTCTTCAAGTTTTGTATATTTTCTTTAATTTGTGTTTGTCGAATATTAATGTGGAATAATGGTGGATTATTTACTGTTTAGTGTTCGTGAACGTGCATGAGTGTTAGAAAATAAAACAAAACCGTGCAACATAACTTTCCAAATTCTCTCAAGAAGTCCGTGTGAGATCTTAATTAAGTCCCACAGCTTTATTGAGTTTCGATCTCGAGGAGTTTGGGGGAAAATCGTTTACCATTAAACGTTCATTATATTACTCATTATCATCCACTTAATGTAATAAAGAAAATAATAATTACTATTAAAAACTTTAACTTTAAAAGCCATTATTAAGAGAAAAAATTCCCGCCTGAAGTTGTCATCTTTTTTCAGTGTTAAAATTTTATTTGTAAAAAAAATCTTTGACTTTGACTTCTTTCTTTGACTTCTTGGCGGGAAAGTGAAGCGTCATGTTTGCAGTTTTGTTTTATTTTCGAAATGTGTTTTGTCAAAAATATTATTGTAAATTAACGTTAGAATATTAACTGTTATGTGTTCGCGAAGGTGCAGAAGTATTTGAAAAAAAAAACAGTGCAACATCAGTTTTCAAATTCTCTTAAGAAGTACATGTACGATCTCAGGTAAAGTCCCACATCTTTACTTACTGGAGCTCAAGGGTTTGGAGGAGTATCATTTATTATTAAAAATTCATAATAACACTCATTATCATCTCTTTTAGGCTAAACAATATTTACTGCTATCTCTTCTTACTTGACACTGGCCTAATGGTAGGATTGTGCCTTGATGTAGACGGGATTACGACCATTCTGTTTTTATAATAAATAAATATCTGGGTTCTTTCTTCTTCGTTTATTAATTTATTAAATAATTTCTTCAAAAATTATGTACTACTAGGTAACAATTCTTTTATATGCAAAATATAATGTAATGTATCATTCTATTGTTATTTTTTTACATTAGTATGTAAGTATCATGTTACTATAAAAAGCACAACCAGAAAATTCCCAATAAAGTACATACATAAACCGAACATCAAATCCAAAAAATGGTTATAACCATCACAAAGTAAAGGGTAAATATTTGCTCAGCGCGTTGCTTCAACGCTTTATGCTTTATAGTCGTCACAATAAAGTCGCAATTTAATCAAATCTTAACGCGTTAAGTGCCCACCGTCCACAGAGCTAGACCACACGTAGACAAGACAATTATGTGACAATATTAAAGTCAGTTTGAGAGGGCAAACAGCGGGGGCGTGACGTAACTCAGTAGCCAGGGGCACTCCACAAGAGGACTCGGCCCTCCCAACAAGATCTTGGAAGAAATGTAATAGAAAGTAGTTCAATAACAAACTCATAGACTTGTTATATTACCTTTATTCCGTTATTGTCGAGCCGAGTGGTACAGTGGCTCAATAACCCTGTCATTAATAAACGTCGATTAAAGTTACACTGAGGATTAAACTGACGCTGTCTGTCTTCTTTAACAAAAACGAGACAGGGTCACTTTAAACCGCGGTGTAAAATTTGGCCATTTTTAGGGTTCCGTAGCCAAATGGCAAAAAACGGAACCCTTAGGGATTCGTCATGTCTGTCTGTCGGTCCGTATGTCACAGCCACTTTTTTCCGAAAATTATATATTTCACAAAATTAAAAAAAACAATAAATATTGGGAGTAGAACTAAATACTTAGAACTGAAATTCAATTTTTTTTTTCATCAAACCGATGCGTGTGGGTTATCTATGGATAGGTCTTCAAAAATGATATTGAGGTTTCTAATATAATTTTTTTCTAAACTGAATAGTTTGCGCGAGAGACACTTCCAAAGTGGTAAAATGTGTGTCCCCCCCCCCCCCCCCCTTGTAACTTCTAAAATAAGAGAATGATACAACTAAAAAAAATATATAATATACATTACCATGCAAACTTCCACCGACAATTGGTTTGAACGAGATCTAGAACGTTGTTTTTTTAATACGTCATAAATTAATTAATTAAAAAATGCACTATTATTAAAACATCGATCAAAGTTACAACGAACTACAAGAACTTTTAAATGATGTTACTTGCTGCTATAGAACCCTTCATGGGCGAGTCCGACTCGCACTAGGCCGGTTTTATTAATAAGATGGTTAAAGAATACTATACCAACCCTTCTGTTCCATTGGGTGTCGAAAAAGGCGACATTTCACAAAATTAAAAAAAACAATAAATATTGGGAGTAGAACTAAATACTTAGAACTGAAATTCAATTTTTTTTCATCAAACCGATGCGTGTGGGTTATCTATGGATAGGTCTTCAAAAATGATATTGAGGTTTCTAATATAATTTTTTTCTAAACTGAATAGTTTGCGCGAGAGACACTTCCAAAGTGGTAAAATGTGTGTCCCCCCCCCCCCCTTGTAACTTCTAAAATAAGAGAATGATACAACTAAAAAAAATATATAATATACATTACCATGCAAACTTCCACCGACAATTGGTTTGAACGAGATCTAGTACGTTGTTTTTTTAATACGTCATAAATTAATTAATTTAAAAATACCCTATTATTAAAACATCGATCAAAGTTACAACGAACTACAAGAACTTTTAAATGATGTTACTTGCTGCTATAGAACCCTTCATGGGCGAGTCCGACTCGCACTTGGCCGGTTTTATTAATAAGATGGTTAAAGAATACTATACCAACCCTTCTGTTCCATTGGGTGTCGAAAAAGGCGACTAACGGATTAAAGACAAACATACCTCCAAAAGCAAAACGACGATAGGCTCACCACCTATAACGCTGAGCAAATGTGCAGTTGTAATTTGGTGAAACGTGGACTACGGCAGTGGACTGCTTCTGCGGTCCTCATTGGCTATATAGTCTCTGACTAACCCTTTGAGGATAATAAGCGTCCTTTAACCATCATCATCAGCCTATAAAAGTTCCACTACTGGGCACAGGCTTTTCCACATGGACAACAACACGTGGGGAGAGTGGGCCATAAACTACCAGGCTGGCCCAATGCGAGTTGGTGGGTTTGGGGACTTGAAGTTGCATCGTGCAAAAAATGGAAACCGGTGATCCTACTAATATTATAAACGCGAAAGTTTGTAAGTATGGATGGATATTTGTTACTCTTTCACGTAAAAACTACTAAATGGATTTAGATGAAATTCGGCATACAGATTTTTTATAACCTGGATTAACACATAGGATACTTTTTATCTCGATATTCCTACGGGAACGGGAACCACGCGGGTGAAACCGCGAGCGGCCGCTTGTCCTATAATATAATAGAATAAGTAAGTAGGTAAGTAGACATTTATTGACAATCACACAAATCACATACTGTAGGTACTAACAAAAATAGAATACAAGAAAAACAATGAAACAGTAGGTATAGTAACAAAAAATAAAAATGTATCTGTTGTGTTTGTGTGTGAGATGAGAGCCAACTAAGACCCTGCCTCAACTCGTGCCGCTGCGGTGCCGAGAACAGACACCACAACGACGCTTATGCACTGAAGTTTTCTAATTTAAATTATTGAGTAAAGAACTTTGTAATAAATCGTATACCTATACAAAACCATTTTATACAAATACGAGACAATGATATGACTGCCATTCATAGTTCATATGAATTTATACTGCATCGCAATTATTATTAGGCTACTGCCTTTAGAACTAAGAGGCTACTTAAGAAACGTGTTAGGGTAATCATCCTAAGTTTTTGATAGAAGTTATTACCAAAACTTTATCTTAGTACAAAAAACGTAATATTGTGATCACATGTGTGCGATCTGTAGACCAAATATGCATGAAAAAAATGTAATGTTTGCAAATTTAAAACTTTTTTAGGTTCCAAGCTAACGTGTGTTTAAAATAAGATTAATTTTAAGTACCTACCTGTCATGGTTTGTGAACTGTTATTGTGTCTAAATAAATAATTAAATAAAATGGATAAGTAGGTAAATATTTTTTTAGGGACAGATGAATTTCCTTTTTCGTTTGTATATTTATCGAAGTTGGTTCTAATGAAAATGTATACAAGATACTATTGAAATGTCATGTAGATATACAATAAGAGCCCGTTTTCCTCAAAGCCTTTTCACGAATGTTATCAGATTCTATGTATACATACGTCTAAGTCGGCGTATACATATACATATTTGGTAATTACATGACATTTCGCGATTTAGTAACGCAACGAATACCAATATTCATATCTGTTGCATCACTTATTGTTCAGTGTTCAATTTAAAATATGTTATTTAAATAATGCTTTGTTTTTATTAACTTTATACATCACTAGCTAAGAATAGCGTAGTCACATAAAATTGTTTTTATAATTGTCTTAGGTCAGGGTGTTTTTCTATGTACGATTGTCATAACCTATATATATATATTTATATAAATATATACATATATATATTTACTAGCGGCCGCTCGCGGTTTCACCCGCGTGGTTCCCGTTCCCGTGGGAATATCGGGATATAAAGTATCCTATGTGTTTATCCACGTTATAAACTATCTGTATGCCGAATTTCATCCAAATCCATTCAGTAGTTTTTACGTGAAAGAGTAACAAACATCCATCCATACTTACATACTTTCGCGTTTATAATATTACTAGGATATCTTGTCGCGTGTCGTGTAGCGGTAAAAGAATACTCTCTTCCCTTGGGTGTCGAAAAAGGCGACTAACGGACTAAAGACTGCACAAACGTCCAATAGCATAGAGCGGCGATGGGCTCACCACCTGTCACGCTGAGCACATGTGCATTCCCCATTTGGTGAAAAGTGGTCTATGATAGAGGACTACTTTGCTGTCCTCATTGCCTAGTCTCTGACTAACCGTCCGTGGATAATAGTCGTGACTGTGTGTACTTATGTGTATTTTATGTTATCTAGTCAACCATTCAAAAAAACCTAACTTTGGCGACATAAATTATTATTGGTGTGAGTGTGAAAGTTATCATCATCAGCCTACAATCGTTCCACTGCTGGGTGGGGACCTTCCCACATTGATTCATAACCCACTAGCTTGGCCCGATACAGGTTCGTGGGATGAAATGATTGCCACCATAAAAAATAAAAAAGTTTTATACATACCTACATACATAATCACGACTATTAGACGCCCGCCTTGGTCGAGTGGTTTGTACACCGGTTTTCATGGTGTCGCCATCTCTGAGGTCCCGGGTTCGATCCCCGGTCGGGTCAATTTAGAAATTATAGTTTTTCTAAGTTGTCGCGGGTCTGGGTGTTTTCTATGTATAATTAGTATGTATTTAAGTATTTTAAGTATATTTATCCGTTGTCTAGTAACCATTTAACGAGTTTCATAACGAAGCTTCTGTTGGGCTAGATAATTGGTTTGAATGTAGGAAAGTTTTTTTTTATTATCACAGAAGGGTTAGTCAGAGACTAGGCAAAGAGGACAGCAAAAGCAGTCCCCTACCATAGTCCACTTTTCACCGAATAGCGACTGCGAATATGCTCAGCGTGACAGGTAGTGAGCCCATCGCCGCTCTATGTTGGATGTATGTGCAGTATTTAGTCCGTTAGTCGCCTTTTACGATACGGTGTATTCTTTCACCGCTATGCGACACGGTTATATAAAAAAAAAATATAAAAAAAAACTATTAAAATGAGATGCAACAACCCTAAGTTGTATGGTGGGTGCCTTTTAACAAATAGAGGTCTGGCCTGGACCACCGGTGTTACATCAGCAAGTATAATGGGCGGGAAACGCGAGTCATGGCAGCTTGGGATAGCCAACTTTATAGCGGGGTGTTTTGGATCATCGCGTTAAGGCTTTCGATAGATATATTAATTGGAATTGAAAATTAAAAAAATGCTTTTTTTGTATGTAATTTTAGAACAACAAATAAAAAATTGGAAAATATTGAAAAAAAATCCACGAGAAAGATTCGTACTCGCACCTTTCTGACTTTACAGTTAGGTCAATATTTTCCAATTTAACAAATGAATATAAAGCTTTTCTTTTCACATAGGTAAAAAACTTGCTGTTACAATAATAGTACGAATTACTTATTAATAATACATACATAGGCATACACATAATCACGAGTCACGATGACAACTATTATCCCCGAAGGGTTAGTAGAGACTAAGCAATGAGGACCACAAAAGCAGTCCTCTGCCATAGTCCACTTTTCACCAAATAGCGACTGCACATGTGCTTAGCGTGACGGGTGGTGAGCCCATCGCCGCCGTTGGTCGCCTTTTACGACACCCAACCCAAGGGAAGAGAGGGGGTGGTAGTATTATTTTACCGCTACACGACACGGTTAATAATCCTATTGGTATTCTATAGTATTAACCTAAAATATAGCATTAAGCATTTCATGTTATTTCTATTAAAAACAAGTTTTTTAAATATAATAGTACTTTAACTATGTGTGTTATTCAATCATTGAACATATTTATTCAAAAAGCACATCCATAATAAAGAGCGACCAACACCGACTCCAAAAGTGAGAAATAAACTGAAAACAAAAAAGACGCAACCGCCACATTTTATGTCCCATTCGCACTTTCATACGTCGCTTTGTATGAAATACCCAGTCTTATTAGCATACGCTTTCATAGCCAGCCAACGCGCATGATATATTAAAATCACGTTCACGGAACAATTAACAGAAACTGGCCAGCGATCAAATAATAAAAAAAAATGCTTTTGTCATTACAAACAGTTCTTAGAAACTCAATAACGCCGGGAATATTAATAACTCACTGTTACTTTGCTATAGGTTTTCAGACGGTTGAAAGGACCGAAGTTAGCAACAAAATGGCGGACGATTATCGCTTTATGTTGGCCATTCAGCGCTATAACGCAATAATGCTGTACTCAAATCAGTTTTGTTTGTTTTCGCTTAATCGTGTCACAAGTCTTTATACAAACTCATTGTGAAGGATAATTACTGAAAATACTCAAATACGATCGTTCAAAGACGTCATTATTGTATATTCAAATTATATCGCCTGTACACTAATAGGATGAGCAATAATTGAATTATTATAATTTACATACCGTAAGTTATCATTTAATGTATCTACCGACCTTAGCAGTTACGCGTGGCATACGCAAATTTTATTTAATAACAAAATATAATTAGAAATTCTTTTGTCATTCGACACTAATTAATAAATTTTCCAGTTGTCAATCATCACACGGCGCGCACAATGGCATAAATTGGCATTGGATACGTCCAGCAAATCAGTGCTGAACGACGCAGATATAGCGGATTACGATAGAAATAGTTGCTCAAACAATATTAACAAACAGTTTTCCGTTCATAGAAAACGTTAACGTTCCAAACGCGATGGCACAAAGAGCCGAGACGAGACACCTCCAACCTCCGATTGAGAAACCCAATTTGAATAACAATCAATAAATTAATGTACACTCGTAATTTATTCATAAGCGGAGCGCGCGACGGCGACGCGACGGACGCTGAATCCAAATGAAATTTTTATAAGAAACGCTCCTATTGAAGCCGCCCGCTATGGCCGATGCGACACTTCTCCTAACATATCATCATTATCGGCTCGCATCACAATGGCTCTTTGACTGCGCTGTCGTTAAAGTGGACTAATCTTTCTTTACACGAAAAACGGACGGCGCCGAATGAGTTTCTCGTGTTGGAATAATTAGTCTGCAATTGAAAGCGTGCTTTATTTCAAGGGGCCGGACTGAACGGACATGACACGGTTGGCAAACGGTAAAACACTTTCTCGAATACAATGATAATTATTTTAAAACAACGATTCTGAAACGGCCGGTACGCCATCGCCAGCCTGTTTAGAATATGAAAAGAGGATACATTTTAAATTGTCTCTGGCGAGCCATAAATAGTAGCTCGTTAATAACAGACCGTAATCACATTTCGCCAAACGCGTTACGACACACATGTCCCATCCCTTCGCCGTTCTAAATTTAAATATTATTAAAGGCGGGAGTGGAGGCACGCTCCCTGTCTCGATAGGATCGAAAATAATTTATGAATCTTTGTTGGGGCGCCGAAAAAAAATTCTTAATAATAAACTATCATCTCATGATCACAACAAGACGGGCTGTGTGCGCCGTGATTTTTATATTTTCGAGTTAATATGAGAATGACATCATTTGCTTTTGAAACATAACCTACTACCTTTTTGCCTACCTTATTTTTAAATATCCACAAAAGTTACTTTCTGCAACTAACTAAAAAAACAATTATTTGCCACCCAGTGTCATTCGGCTAAATCGTTGGGTATTTAAAATTTAGTAAATGACCTATATATACCGTCACTGCCGGACAAAAACCTCCATCATCAAAAACCACTCATCGCTAAACTAGCAAAAGCTCAAGTGTATAATTATAAATAAAAGCTAAGTCAAAATATCGTGGGCTCAATGGCAATCCTTCTGGAATGTGGCGAGACGAGACGCGGTTTTTTATCATTCCAATTCCCTTAATGGCTAGAGAATTAGTGTTAAAACGTCAGTGGATAGAGCTGCGCAGGCGCACCGAGTTAGGGATTCGCGTGCGGCACGACCGCCCCGGGCCAGCTCCAACGTCCAAATGATCCTTTTACGTAATCTTCGCGTATGGTCAGATGATATAATGAGGACTTGCATTAGAAACCAAAGTTGTGATGCTCAACATTGGTTCGACTGTGAGACTAGTCATTGTTTTGCTTAGTTTGTTTTAAACAAAATATACAAATAGTCACAAATTTTATCCCCGAAGGGTTAGCTAGCGACTATTAGGCAATGAGGGCCGAAAAACAGTCCTCTACCATAGTCCACCTTTCACTAAATAGCGACTGCACATGGGCTTAGCGTGACAGGTGGTGAGCCCATCGCCGCTCTATGCTGTGCTGTTGGATGTATGTGCAGTCTATAGTCCGTTAGTCGCCTTTTACGACCCCCAAGGGAAGAGAGCAGTGGTAGCATTCTTCTATTAAGCCGCAATGCGACACGGCACAAAAAAATGATAACTTCAAATAATTGAAATTGTTTAAAAAAACAATTAAATACTTATAGTAGTAAAAACTAAGTGCTAATGTGGGAAGGCCTGATCCCAGCATTGGGACTACACAGTGTGATGACGATAACTTTGAACCTATTCAACCGAAAGTTCTTAACCTTATTTATTAAAGACTAAGTCATTATTTTGTCGTAGCACAATTTAGCCTAATAATCTAAAACATTGCTACGATTTAATGTTACATAATGTTGCAGCTTAACAAACTGTAACGCCGATATTCAGAGAATCACCGAGAAACCATAATAACATGACTGATTAGTCGTGATTACCCTGAAAAGCAAGTATAGAGATTTAAAATACCGTACGGTGTTCATTAAATAACAATAATAATTAGAAACATACCTGACTATTACCCTGAAAAGTCTTTCCCAAGTAGAAATTTATAATATCATTAAAGATTTCCGTGTCCGTCCATCGCCCTAGGGAAACGGTAGCCGTGATCGTGGCCAAATTGCCGGCTGTCAGCCCAGCCGTCAGATCCGTGGCCATCGTGGGCAGCGTGGGAATCAATCATGACTACAAAAAATCCAGCGAATCAATCAATTGTGTGTCTTTTTTTACGATCGCTGTTTAACCTTTATTCTGATAAAGAGTTCAGCTAACTTTGGCTTCTTTTAACTTGTGACAACAGAATCTTGAGATAATTACAGATTATCAGATGATTGATAGTAATAAAATAGTTTGTTTCCATAAAGTTACAAAATTTGATTTCCATTGTCATTTACATAGAAAATTGCCTTAAATAATAACCAATTTAATTCCCTTTTCGCGTGCTTCACGTATATGCTTCTGAAATCGAAAACAGTAAATGAAATTGCATTATTAAATTGTTTATAGCGGGCAATGCAAAAACAATTGCCTATCAATATCTCAGCAGATAGACACGTAATATTGCGCGATTTCTCACGCTAGCGAGTTGTTAGCGAGTTTATATTAAACGAACTCGATTCCTCGAATAACGATCGCTCGTCTAATGATACGTTTCTCTATTGTTTTTACACAAAAGTCGGAATATTGTGGTTTGTGTGAAACAGCGGCACCTTAAGAGTCGATTATTTATCAATTCGATATCGACATGCTTATCGATTTTGTATAAGCAAACGTTGACAGCTTTTCTTGGAACTATTTTTTATCACAGGAAACTTAACTTGGTTATCTATGACTTTTATAATTATAGCCAAACTATTACAAATATGTTCAACCTTCATGAATTTTACTAAAACGTAGCTTGTATCGTAGCTCGTAACCGTACTCAGATGAATTTCTAAAAACAATTCTTTGCGTTGCTTTGCGCGAACAAACATTCGTAACAATTGATTTTTATTTCTAGAGATTTGTTTTGATTTTGATTATGAGTAGGTAGGTACCAAAAGTCCGAATTGAATTTACCAAAAAGGTTAACATCATGGTAGCTGTACCTATATATGTGTTAATAAAAAAAACTAGGAATTCCACACATTATGTGACTACGTCATAAAAGTGATTCATAAATAAATAAAGATGTCCATTAGAATAGGTTCTTCATTTATTACTATTACAAGATAAATAAGACTTGCTGAAATTTTTTATCTTGGAGAATGACCATTTTACTATGGGAGTTAGGCTAGTTTTTTGGTTAGCCTAGCGTAACACAGCGCTTTAATGAAATAAATAGTAATCAATAGCAGCAATGCTCTGAATTATGAAGAAAAAATTACATTAGAATATTATGCGGGAGTTTGAAGTTATCTTCATTTTTAGCTTAAGACTTTTTAGGTATTTTGAAGTTATGACAACTGTTATCGTATGACTATCAGTTCAGTTCAGCATTTATTTATCACTTGACTCTTAACGCGGCGTTCTTTATAAAACCTTTTTTAACAGTAATCATTATAACTTAAGAGAACACTTTTGATATGTGAATGATTAAGACGCAATAGATATCAAATAGGCTGGTTTGGTCATTCTCCTCTATGTGATTTTGATTAAATATCAAAGTAACGGATGCCTACAAATAGGTTATCACTATCACAATTCAAAAGTGTTATTGACCTAATACCCATGTAAAACTAGCATAATTATGCCCGTGACTTCAGCGCTGTGGCCCGTTGCACAAAACATTTTGAAACACTTATTAAAGTACTTAGCCTATTGTCCTCCCGGTATTACACCTGTTTTCAAAAATAATACCATTTACTTCAACAACATTTACAATTTACAAGTACGATTTTTTATAAACATTCAACTTTGTTACTACACCATCATTAGTATAAAATAAAATATATATTACCCAACAGCGACTCCACAGCTTTCCGTGTCCGCGCCAAGCTACCGTTTAATGGCGGGTAGTTTGATAACAAATTACAATAATTAGGATCTCGATCGGGCCCCGGGCAGGGGCGGGCCGTGCGCGCACGCTAAGCCACGTCTATTTTAGAAACGGTCAATTTCGTTCCATTAAAGAGTTGGCGACTGTACACACTGTGCTGTGTTGTGGCTCTTTATACCTCCTCGATGCACTTGATAGACTGCAAAGGTTACAGCTTCTCTTGAGGACCTCCAGCTGCGTAAATAAATTGCTTCTCTCAGTGTCTTCTACCGAAATTGCTACGGAGAGTGTTCTGAAGAACTTTTTGATCTAATCCCGCCTTCTCCTTTCCTGTCCCGGACTACGCGTGCTGGTCTTAGGAACCACCATCATACTGTGCAGAATATCAGCACTCGTACCAAAAAATTTGGCAAGGCGTTCCTCTGTAAGACCATTCTTTGGCTTTGGAATTCTCTGCCGGCGCATGTGTTTCCCAGTTCCTATAATCCAGGGTCTTTTAAACGGGGCGTGAAACGGCATTTATGCAGGCCGTCATGAATGGGTGCGCTTGTTACCGTGCTTATTCCACGGTGCGGAGCGCTCTCATTATTTTGGACTACATCGGCTGCTTACCATAAGGCAGGACGTAGTCACAATGACGTGTCACATTAAAAAAAAATATTTAAAAAATATACCAATCTCGTCTTTTGGGTGTCGTAAAAGACGACTAACGGGCTAAAACTGCTTATACGTCCATGGTATGCTCACTACCTATCATGCTGAGCCTGAGCACATGTGCAGTAATTATTTGGTGAAACGTGGACTTTGCGACCGCAAAAGCAGTGCACTGTGCACTTCAATTTGCGGTCCTCATTGTCTATCTCAGACTAAGCCTTCGGGGATAATAGCCCGTGTATATGCCCTTTATGTTTTACGACTATACACACGAATAGTCGTACCATACTTTTTATGCGACTAAGGGTGGATTTGACCAAACTGGAATAAGACTTACTCCGACATTAATCTATACAGATTCGGCGTTTAATCTAGGTATAAGACCTTACTCCAGTTTGGTCGAATCCACCCTAAGAAGGCAAACGAGTATGGTGCATGCGGTGCATGCCTGATAGCTTACGGCCACCGCAGCCCATAGACACGCGACACTGTGAACTCACATCAAGTGCGTCTTACGCACCCTGAAGCTTCTGTTCAAATCTTCAATCACGTACTTACCTATAAAACTAGATATGCCTAGGTATATAATATAAGTATTAGTATAATCACACTATCACACTAATATTATAAAGGCGAAAGTTTGTGAGTGTGTATGTTTGTTACTCTTTCACGTAAAAACTACTGAATGGATTTGGATGAAATTCGGCATACAGATAGTTTATAACCTGGATTATGTTAATAAAGGATACTTTTTATCTCGATATTCCAACAGGAACGGGAACCACGCGGGTGAAACCGCGAGCGGCCGCTAGTCTCTAATAAACGAGAAATTGAAGACTCAATGCAGTCCTCATTTCCTAGTCTCTGAATAACCCTTCGGGGATAATAGTCGTGATTATATGACTATGTAATGTATTTATGAAGACAAGAAGAAATACAGAAAATATATCGGAGATATGGTAGGCTGTACTAACCAACTGACGAAGAGCGGATTTCGCATGTGTAAAGTAAGCCTTTGGAGTCACCTTATGATGCAAATATAATATAACACTTGAACACAATAATTCGCAACAGTAAGAAATTATTTATATACAGTATTTAATGCAAAAATTGCGCAGCTTGTGTCGTGATGTGGCGGCCGTTTACTACTAATTGCAAGCTTTCTACGCGGGCAGGGCTGCCACAAGAAGCTTTGGGCTTCTTTTGCATCATCAGCTCAAGAACATTCTACAGCTTAGTGAAATGTTTAATCATTATCATCATCAGCCGAAAGACGTCCACTCTTGGACAAAGGCCTCAAGGATTCCACCAGCGACCAGTCTTGTACTACTCGCATCGGCTACCCGCGACCTTTACCTGGGGCCCAAGTCTGCTAATTTACGAATGGCATTATTGAACCGCAATTGAATCGCATTGTAATTGTTTGACACATTCGGTATTCTCTTACTCATTTAAGAATACCAAATGTGTCAAAAAATTACAATGCGATCCAATTGCGATTCAATTATGCCATTCGTAAATTAGCAGAGTTGGGCCCCAGATCGTCGGTCCACCTAAAAATGTAACCGAAGTAAAAGGTTTAATTAACATTAAGTATATTATCATAATATTTGTGTTGTGTTTGATGGAAAGTTATTGCAAGTTTACATTCATGTTAATATTTGACTGTTGCTATTTATTTCTTTCTTTATTTTTCCGATCAACCGGAAAACATTTGGTATCCGGGGAAAATACTTCAGTATACGACACTCAGGCGGTCGGCTTTAAACACCGTTTTAAGGCTATTAAGTTTAGCTTTTTGTTTTTTATTTGTTATAAGAATATAAAGAGATATTGTGCGTGATGGAACGTGTTCTTGATAAAAAAACGTCCTGATGGTGTTAAACTAAAAAAAATATGGTAATTTTAAAAGTGTTGATAATAAGCATTAAATCTACATAAACAATAATATTTTGATTTGTTTTTGCTCTTTGGATCCTTTACAGGAGTAGCCGCTTTCACCAACCCTACTAGCATCCAACATGGCGGATTGCGATTTCACGTCATTAAGACTAGTTATCGCGCGGGCCGCGGCCTATCCTCTAATTAGAGCCACACCGGTGCCTCCCATCATGAAACAAAATAATTATGCCGTATTATAAACAGGAATCGAGCGGCCTATAGCGGTGGAGTGCGGGTTTAATACTCCGATGCGGGTAGGACTAGCAAACTTTTTTGAGAAAAACTGTTTTGCAATATCAAAACACCCTGGAAAGCATATTACCTGCATATACCTAAGTACTCGTACTTGTGTGCCTGTGATGTGATGCCTATGCCTAAGTCTAGCCTACTTGTGTTGTGATTGTAATGTCCTTCAGCTAACTATATTTTTTCACTAACCTAAAACGCAAAACGAATTGTGGCACATGTTTCTCTAATCTAACGTATTGAGTTCATATCATAATGGAAGGTTTTTTTTGTAAAGAACAGAAAAAACTAGTTGAAATTAATCGAAGCATTTGACGATGTTGATTCTTGAAAACTGAATAAAAAATTGCTCACTTCACTCTGTATGGGATACATAATACTACGAATATGTAAAATGATTTCAACTTAACTTAGTACATAAACATTAACGAAATTGAAGCAAAGCGAGTCAAAACAGCGTAATAAGATATAGCCGTTAGCTATACGAAGCAGGTGCCAGACTTGATAAATAGAAATAATGTTTTAATCTTTTTGCTCAATAATAGCATGATGGTTTGTCAAGACACCTATTAATAATACAAGAGCAGCTTTTGCGCAAACCCATCATATAAGATCGACGTTTGTCCATCCCTCCTCTTGCATTATTTTGCATAAATACATGATTACCAAAAGTTAATATAGTCATTCAAGTATTGGTAATAAAGGAGTTGGCATCTAACACAGATTCAATGTTTTTGTCTGTAAATACAATGCCTACGTATGAATATCAGTCACAAATGATGACATACCTGCGAGATATGACTTCAGCTTTATAAATTGTAAATTATTATTTTGTATTCACAGTGCTATTATATTCTACCTATATTTAGATGTTATTCTGAAAATGTAAATTATTATTTAAACTATAAATAGCATATGCAATTTCAACTCATCTCAGGTAGACATTGACGGGGGCCGATGACTTAACGTGCCTTCCAATGCACATGAAAAGAAGAATCTGTATTGAAACCTCGTTTGTCACCACCAGTGAGTATTATCATCTCTTAGAGAAGTGTTACTTTAATCTACAGGCAGTAGGCCTACAGGAGGCCTATCGTTGGTTCGTACGAAAACAAAAATATAATTAAATATGATTGGCCCAGTACCTACGCAGCTAGATCTATCGCTGCTGCGTCTTTGGCCGCCATGTGTTCATCCATACTGCTATGCGATTCTCTAAGCGACACATAGACGCTGCGCGCATGGGTGTGATCTGCTGTCTTTTTCCAATTCTATGAATATGAAAGAGACAGAGTCAATTCTCAGCGCTGCGGCAGCCGCTGCTACCAAGGCTTACTGCTATGCGATTCTCTAAGCGACACATAGACGCTGCGCGCATGGCTGTGATCTGCTGTATTTTTCCCATTTTATGAATATGAAAGAGACAGAGTCAATTCTCAGCGCTGCGGCAGCCGCTGCTACCAAGGCTTTAACTTAGAGAATCGCAGTAGTTCTGCACGCATGTGGGGTCAGTGGGCAAGAGAGCAGACGCTGCACAGTAGCTCAGCGACCTGATGGGACTTGGGACTCGTCGGCATATATGTAACCGTAGTGTACTAAGGATTGGGCCTCCTTGTTTTATGCCAACTTTTGGGCCTCTGTAAGCAAGCGTGGTTGGCCCAGCGTATAAAATCATATTAAGCCCAACGATGAGCCTACCGTTGGTAATACTATTTTTAGGGGTGACAAGCCTCACGGTTGGCAAAATAAAAGTGGACGGAGGCCCGACAAACACTACTTAAAATGCTACTAGGAATTAGATAGATAATAGTAGGTAGTTATTGTTACACAAGAATGGTTCATACAAAATTTACTTTTCATAGATCTCGATAGATTTATTATTTTATTATATCTAAGTAAGTTCATGTAGTTTATCATAAAATTGTGTAATGTTATTTATTGTATCATTATTTACCTATGTAAGTTGATTTGTGTAGTTTATTTGTTAATTCACAAGATTTTGTATTGCACCGCCTACAACTCTTTCTGCCTAGCCTTAGGGCTAGGCTAGTAGGTAGGTAGGTAGAGAATGCCATTTGGCATTAAGTCCGCCTTTTGTTCATTTTGTATTTTTTGTGCAATAAAGATTAAAATAAATAAATAGATAGCAGTGTAGGTACCGTTCTGCATCGTGCTATCGAAAGTTGTTTTAACTTTAACTATGTAATTAACCTAAGGGCAGAGATCTGAAGGACCTGGCAATGCTTCATGTGGACAACTGGCAGGAAGCGGTTCAGAACCAGGATCCGGGACTTCCATGTAGACCATGGAAGGTCATGACCAGCGGGAAGTTCTTTTGCGGGCTCACCAACACGCATTTGGCAAGCAGTGTAGTGGTAAAGCCAACAACCGTCAATTGATTACAATGATAGAGGCTGTTGCCCAGCAGTTGAACACTTGACTTTGAGTTGCAAATACAAATCGTCATTTTCCGTAACGTGATCGAATATTGAAATAAAACAACTTGTTCGTCAACGAGCAAGTGTGTGACTCTTTAGCACTCAGCTGGCAAAAAGCTGTCACCAACAGTTTCGTAATGATAAATAGTACTAATGAAAGGGACAGAATTTCTGTAACCCCGATTATGATTGGATGATTAATATCGTTGGAAGATCACTGGATGGCGCCGCCTTTTATTCAATAAAGAACTTGCTACTTGGAAAGGCACGCTCTATACAAATCCGTTGTCGAGCGGTCTTAATGCGTTTTTATTGTGCTCCCCTAATTAATTATATTTAATGTGACCACCGCTTTTTGTCCGTTGGCGACATATTAATTTGAGATTCAGATATTTAAGTACTGTATGACACACATGCCATCAACAATAACGGAGAAGTTGAAAGGCCTGACAAATCACGAAACCGTTATTCGCGAAAATATCGCTTTGTTGCGGTGACTCATCAAAGAAAAACCACTATTTCAACTACCTATTAGTAAGGGATCACATGAGGTGACCTTGCTTTAGAATTGGGATAACGCGTAGGTACAAACAAGGTGCACTAGAACTAATGTTCTGTTCCTAAACTTTATTAGTCAGCTGAAAACTCAACAAACAACATATACGGGTAGATCAGCGTTTAAAGCATCCTTTTCAACCAAAAAAGAATTATCTAAATCAACTCATACGTCTTTGAGTAATCGCCGAACATTCCGGGCCCTCGCGGGTGCTGCGCGGTAATTCGTAAGCGCCATTCACATTTTTATCAAGAGTTTTTTGAAAATCCAAAACAGTCTAAGACATCGAAAAGGTAAATACTTACTTACCTGTTTAATGTGTTTATGATTTTATGGGAATTATTATTTTAAAACACGGTGGCAGTGTGCATTTATAAGAAATGTTAGAGGTAACTTCAGGATATGTTTTCTATCGAGCAAAATGTTTCTAATCGTGTTTTAGAAACAGTGATCCCCGTCACACATACCTTCGTTTGTAATACATATTAAAAAATTTCAGTGCGAAATATCTAATAACAGCTAATAGAAAACAGCCAATTTTTCCACCCTCCATAAACAATATCAACATTAAAATGACATGTCATGATAACCCGACTGCTAATTTTACTTTAGACACTGTAAAGTCCAGCAACTTTAACTCTCCGACTCTCGTTCAAGAAAATTTAGCATTATAAACTTTTTTTAAAACCACCGTAACGTTACAAAAGGGAATGATGTCTCAATCGAGATGAGAGTTGGTGTTATTAATTGTCGCGGACGTAGGTCGTCGGAGATCAAAGCCGGCACGCGCCCTCCCCGCGCGCGTTTATAAACAACTTGATAGCGGCTGAGGAGCCGAACGCACAGCTAACCGACATGCAGTACCTTACACATGTTTTCAAAAGTCAAAAGTCAAGAGTCAAATTATTTATTCAATGTAAACCTTTACAGGCACTCATTGACGTCAATACTAATAATAATAATGAAAACAGTTAACTAACTTATAGTTAAGACTTAACAACTAATCTAACGAGCTATAGTCTGTGCCAGACAAATGCGCATCGCTACCCCCAGTACCACTGCACGCCGAAACAGAATCGCGTCGAACCGACTATTATCACAGAATAATATTCTATTATACCCGAAGGGTTAGGCAGAGTCTAGGCAATGGCGACCGCAAAAGCAGTCCACTGCCATAGTCCACGTTTCACCAAGTTACAAATTACAATTGCACATGTGCTCAGCGTGATAGGTGTGGTGAGCCTTAATACATATATTGGCTTATGATTATTACCAATTTAAAGTTTGCTAAAAGACGTAGCGTAGGTACGTGAAAATGAGATTTCACGTAATATGTCAATGTCAAATTTACATAGTACGTGAAATCTCATTTTTTATCCTATTCTGCAAGCGTTTATGCTTGCCACTTTGTCCAGGTCCTCTGAAGTCATAGTGTGAGTTTTTGCAAATTGCAATAACTAAAAAGGAGTTATTTATTATTATTACTAATGTCATTGGCATAGCGACATTCATAAGTGCTCAATTATTGTAGCCTAAATTGAATAAATAATTTGAAGTTTTTGAATTTTATTTACACCATATTCCTTTATATATATACTTAAAGCTAAGATGACTACGAGTATGTCTCATAGATAACGAACAAGAGTGGTAAAATTATACTGTTTGTTTAAACAGAAGGAAACTGATCAAAAACATGAGGCCAAACAGAAGAAAGTCAAGTTCTGACATTAAAATTTTTAAGTTGCTTCACTACTGTCTCGAGTGGCTTCGTACGATTCGTGTTTAAAAGATTACAAAAACACATTGTTGAACAAAAAAGCAAAGTACGACGTACGCGAGGTACTGCATTCCAACATTGACTGTGGAGCTGTGAACAGAATTAATTGGGCAATAAATTGGTATCCAGAGCCCGGTAACGGGCCGGACACGATGTAAAATCGTTGTTTTGGATAAACAATGCGTTGTCCCTACAGTAGGCTTCAAAGAATGGCGGCGATGCAGTCGGATTGGAGGGCATTAGTGGAATGCGCATTGTGATCTGTGCATTTTGAGTATGTATCATTTACTTTAGTTTCTTTACTGAAATCTATTTTTAAAAAACGACGATGGGCTCTCCACCTGTCACGTTGAGCACATGTGTAGTCGCTATTTGATGAAAAGTGGACTATGGTAGAGGACTGCTTTTGCTGTCCTCATTGCCTAGTCTCTGACTAACCCTTCGGGGATAATAGTCCTGATTATAAGTAGGTATTTATGGTGTTTTTTTTTAAAGAGCTCCCGAACAATCCTTTTTTCCAAGTCGGTTAAAAGATAGCCCGCTTTTTAGTGGTTGAGGATTCCGAGTGAAGCTCGCTTCCACCCACACGGCCTTATCGTCAGTTACCGTCAGGTGATGAAGGATGAAGGCTGCTTTATGTGAGTACGCCATGCCGGTGCCGTAGTGGGCACAATTGTAACGTTTATGTGCTGATGATAATGATAGTGAATTGAGGCTACGAATCGTAGCCTCGTAGCCTACGATTATATTATTATCATGGAGTTTATAAAATACGCAACGGTATATCTAAATAAAATTTGATAACAATTATTAAAAGTTAAAGCTTATTTCTTCTAGAAGCTTAAGTTTAAAAATACATCTCCTCTTTATACTTATGGAACTTTAACTATCATCTACGAATGTCATAGTAAATGTAGATCTAAAAGTGTTTCAAATCCAAATGATTAAAATTTTTTTTTCATAAAGAGTTGCGTTGTTTTTTTTTTAAATATCTCTTATTTATAATGGTTACGGAATAATAACTGGCCGCAATTTACGTTTACATTATGTATCTATCACACACAAACACAGTGTTATTTTATTATAATTACACAGATCATTTGCATGGTAGTGTTTATACTTACTTAATAATACATTTAAAGAAAAATCTACCTTGGATTTTCCTCTTAATGTTCTGAATAGGTATAATAATATGATTTTTATTGTTATTAAATGATAAAACTACTAGGTAAAATGTCACATTTATGAATACCTAATAATAGTTATTATTTAACAAAATTACTTGTAATCTACGTAAGTATAGGTATCACAATTAATTATTTTAACACTCAGACAAAGGGACATTCTTAATTCCAAGAACAAAAGCTGTTATCAGTTACGTGTCTGATTGATTGATATTATTCTTACTTGATCTTACATTTTCTGATTAAGAATCTATTTAAATATGTAAATCCTAATAATGACGTTATAGCTTTGTAATAAGGTTGTAGGTCAATTAATACAGCAGGATTTTCGTAATTTATTTACCTTTATCATTATCACACATAACTACGCACTGCCACATACATAGGTACATGCATACGTACTTACATCATACAACCATACACATTCATGTACGACGCTCACGCACAAAAGTCATTGATTACTAATGTTATTCTCTTACAGTCTTATTAATAAAAATGGCCAAATGTTACACCTCGGTTTAAAGTGACGCTGTCTCGTTTTTGTTTAAATAAAAATAAATAAAAATTCTTTAATTCAGGCAACATACAATGTAAAGATGGTAAAAATACAATGAGGCCCATATAATATATACCTTACAGACTAACATACATACAAAATAAACAATTGTTGTTAGTAAATATAACTTATAACTATGTTAGTATTTAGCACTGGCTTGTGCTGCTCCGGTGGTGTTGGTGGGCAATCTCCCGCGGAAACGCCGGTACATCACGCCCTTCGGCCAGAAGTCTTCTTTCATAAAAGTGCCCAGCATGGCTGTCGGGACTCGCACCACAACTGCCTTGAAACTGACGTTGTGTCGCGACTCCAGCGGCTCCGCCCTCAGAAGGAAGTTTGTCTTCATCTTGGTGTATTCTATCAAATCCTGCACGGTGATGGTGTAGTGCAGGCGCGAAAGGTACATCAGCGTGGTCGGCGTCGCAGCGCGCAACAGGAACTGAGGCCCTCTCAGTGCGGTACCGCAACGGTTTTTCGGCCGGTGATTCGGCCGGTTACGGCGTGCCCTCTTCCTTTGGACCTTGACGAAACCGTCGTCGTCTAGATCCTTGGCGTCACGCTCTGTCACTCTCTGAGCTGTTAAGTTGGATGCAGCAACAGAGGCGTAGTCACGACGGCTAAGTTAAGAAGACAGATAGAGACAGCGTCAATTTAATCATAAGTGTAACTTTAATCAACGTTTATTATTAATAACAGGGTTAGATTTCAAAACTGTTATTCAAAATACTACCAATACCAACCCCTCTTCACTTGGGTGTCGTAAACGGCGACTAAGCAGGCTGGCTGAGCACATAAATGCAGCTGTAATTTTATGAACCGAGGACTATGGCAGAGGACTGCTTCTACGGGCCTCATTGGCTAGTCTCTGACTAAACCTTTGAGGATAATGGTCATGTATCTATGTGTAATGGTGCATATGTATGTCCTATATTTATGGCCCTGCCAGAATACTAGCGCCTCGTTGCGATGTGACTTTGTCACACCGTAGCGGCATATGCTGAGGTAGGGTTCTGATTGGCTCGTCGCAGTTGTGTTTTTTTTTGGTATTTGTTCAGTATTTGTTTGTTATTTGTTAAGTATTTGTTTGTTATTTTTTTGTTTTTACATTGTTTTTTCTAATTTTATTTTAAGTGACAATCAGTAAATACTTATTTTTCTTTCTTTATTTCTATGTTTGAACAATGTTATTGTTTTTACGATACATGTTTAGCTCCCTGCTAGGATCATTCATTACTTCCTGTAACGCGAATTGCAATTGCGACACAACTCTCGACATAACAACAACGTTACCGTTAACGGTAACGTTTCAAGACGCTTTTTCTCGCCTTTTACTACCCTTCATTTCACTGGATCTTAAACTGCCTTCGATCAACAATACAACTAGATATCAGGTCAGCGCTAAAAATGTGTCTCAGTAAATAAGAGCGCACTTGAGAAATGAGCTCTTGTTTTCTCGCAAGGCAATAACAGGAAAAAGTACTTTATTTGTTGCCACTCAAGGTTGATTTCACCACTAAATGTTATTGACATCTTTTCGGTTTTAGGTGACAGGAGTAATTTTTTCCAATAAATAAATAAATCAATAAATAAATAAATAAATAAATAAATAAATTGCTTTTAAAATGTATTTATTCACGTGGACAGAATTTAGCTTTGATTTTGTACGTGACGCGTTATCTAGTTGGTATTGTTGATCGTAAACTGCAATATGGAAATACTAAAAAGGCCGCCATACTGGGCAGAATCCTACAATCAGGCAATTTCGGTTTCATTGTTTAAATAGACTATTTTATTTTTTATCGAACTCACTACAAACACTTGTTTAGCCTGTTTCGTACGTAACTGATATGATAACCGAACGTTTACGCTAACTAATGTAATAAATAAATAACCCTGGCGTCACAGACCCTGTAAAGGGTTATAATAAACGTCAGGATTAATAAATAATAGGTACTTAAATACTGAATAAACGCGAATGTATTCGTAATCAATGTCTTTCATATCAATGTCAGATTATCCACGAAAATAATCGGCCAACCATAATAATCAAACGCGAACAAATAAGTCCGATTCCTAACACAAGCCGCGTAGATTCTAGCTGAGCAAATAGTTTTAGAAGTATTATGTGGATGTATTGGTATCATTGAGGTATTATAACAGAGAGACTACATCACATACCTACATACATACACATAATCACGACTATTTTCCCCGAAGGGTTAGTCATAGACTAGGTAATGAGGGCCGCAAAAGCAGTCCTCTATCGTAGTCCACTTTTCACCAAATAGCGACTGCACATGTGCACAGCGTGACAGGTGGTGAGCCCATCGCCGATCTATTCTGTTGGATTTATGTGCAGTCTTTAGTCCGTTGGGCGCCTTTTACGACACCCAAGGGAAGAGAGAGGGTGGTAGTATTCTTTCATCGCTAAACCAACGCGGACTACACCACATAGCAATTTTTTGCGCACTGATTTACGGCAAGGTCCACAATCACCGAAAGGTTTGCAGCCCATGGGCCGCAACTCAGTGAGCAAAAACTTGCTTCGCGGTAACTTCTCTAGTTTTAATACTCAAATATGTGGATGTATTGGTATAGTGTTTGTCGTTGCATGCACGGGTATGGTGTGCCGGCATCACGACACTGTTTGCTCTCGACACGTAAAAGGCGCCGCCAATCAGACAAAAAAAACTGTTATGCGCATGCGTCAGTTTTTTTTGTTGTTATGCGCATGATAAGTTCAATACAGCCGTAAAGTTTTATAAAATTTGTTCTACAGGTCAGGTGGGATAAGAGGAACCCCGGGAAAGATGAACAAAGTCCATACTAATAAATTATTCACGCTAACAATGTGATCTCTCAGTCAATAAAACAGTCTAAGCTTGATAGTTTAGATATTTGCCGTGAGATGTCGCTACTAGATAATAGAAAAATACTGACAGCTGTCAGTAGTAAAATCGCGAGATAAAAGATATTTTTTTTAGGCAAATAGTACCACAAAAAGAGGTAAGTTTGACCTTTTATTACTTACTTTAGGCGAGAATCCATGGTTAATATGAACTTTATTGTTTTAAAAATCCTAACTTATAGAAACCTTGTAAGGGTAAGAGGATCAGTTTTAGCAGGAAAGAGAAACAGTATGTTTCTTTTACCCCGTGCCAGGGATCACAAACCTTTAAATTAGAATATCGGGTAAAGAGAAAAAGCATGTTTCTTTTACTTCGTGCCAGGGATCACAAACCTTTAAATTAGAATATCGGGTGTTAACAGACCCATAACGAAAACGATAACCACGTATTGCCCCCCCCCGTCCCTATCATTTTCTTGTATGGAACCAAATCTGGGAACCTGATAAGTTATTGAGGCTCAAAGTCAATAGTTTTATTACATGCGTTTCATCGCCTTTAAAGATAACACCCGTTTTTTTTTCATTACCTTTTAAATTTTTTATTACGTTTCATGCATAAATGAAGACATAAAGTTAAGAAGTTAAATGTGCATATTCCACATAACACAACTTGCCGGGTTATTTGGGGCACCTGTCTTTTATTTTTTTTCATGTTTACGGCAACACTTATAACAAAAATTATTCTAAAGCCAATAGCGTGAAAGTGATGTCAAACTTAAACATAATATGTATTTTTCAATTTTTTTTTAGTATATCTCAAATAAAACTGTTTTTTTATCAGCAATGAATTTACATCTACAGACTCTTGGGTCCGTACTTTTTTTACGTTATAAATTTTTTACTTTATAATTATTTCGTTACGCGTGTGAGCTTTATCTTTAGTTTATTCTTAATTTTTACGCGGAGTGAGATAGATGGTGGTGTCGCAGCTGGATTAGTATCAAAATATACATAAGTAATACCCTAATTGTTAAATTTAAATACCACATAAAGTGTAGGAGATATCTGGACATACGTTACATGTCTGCTAATATGATTTTTTTTTTTACTATGTTATAGTCGGGTAAAAAAACCTTCCACTTTTGGTTTGGGGTAACCCTGACTTAACCCATATGTTCCTCTTACCCCGAAAATGCAACACATCATTTATTTTACAAAATGATAGCAATTTGAATAGAGTAAGGTTCAAATTTGATTACAACAATTACAGTAATGCTGTAGCGAATATATTTTGCATACTTTGTAATTGTGTGAAAGCTTGTTGTTCCTCTTACCCCAAATCGGGGAAAGAGAAACGTTAGCCTTATCTGGAAGATTTATGAACTTATCTTTGTAAATATTTACATTAGTGTAACGACTCTGAAACCACAGAAAGCTGATTGATTATATATATGAAGACGCCTTTTGTGTTTATCAAAATTCGATTCAGATGTCATCCTTAATTGGTAGAGCTAATAATGTGCGGATGAAAATAAAGTATGTTCGTCTTACCCCATCTGGCCTTAACTAATTTTATCTAACTAATTTAGCGTTTATACGCTCTATAACGAAATAATGCGTACACCGTATACGTATTTGGTACGTACGTGTACGTCCGATAATTGCAGGCATATTTTCTGCAGCAAGCTTACTACAGCACGACATGACAACCTTGATAGTTAAGGGAGTGTTTGTATTAATGTTTATCTTACTGTAAAAAATCCAATAAAAAATCAAACATTTTAAGTAGAGTAGTAGTAATAGTAGTAGTAGTACAATAATATTATTATTGGAAAGCAACAAATTTAGTGTAGTCGTAATTCGTTCACCACATATCACGCTGAGCATTTGGGGATAGTAGTTGTGAATTCTTAAAGTCTCTTTTCATAAGGTTACATAATATTTAATAGGTACATGGTTTTGGTGTTGTTGTCAACCCCGCTAAATGCCAGGCTGTAAGTACTGTGGGTAGTCCCCGTATGATGTGCAGAGAAAATTTCAAAAATCTCCATTCAATACTCTTTGACGACACTCCAATACCTATTACTGAAAATGTGAAAAAAAAAAACTAAACTTTTCTACACTCACACCAATTATCTAGCCCAAGAGAAGCGTCGTTATGAAACTCGTTAAATGGTTACTAGACAACGTATAAACATACTTAAAATGTTTAAATTAGTGATGGGACTCGAATCACATTTGATTCGAATAATTCGAGTCATAACAGTTAGAGCTCGACTCGAATGAGATTTTATGTTAATTCGAATCAGCGTTTGATTCGAATCGGGTGATTGATTCGAATCAATTTCATCGATTCGAATCATTTTTATTGATTCGAATCTTGGTTGCGCGGAAAGCTTACCTTATTGATGAGAGACGAGTAGGATTTAATCAGTGTTTTTCTTAAAATTAAATTTAACTCGTTGAGAAAAGTATTTAGGTAGTTATTTTAGAAGAATAGTTAAGTAAATATTATTTAAATTTTGTAATAAACCCAGCTATTTGTGTTTTAGAAAGTAACAAAAATTGTATTTCAAATACGTTTATAATGTGAGTGAACATACATTGTGACTTTACAAAGATTATTTTACCCTTTCAAAAAAGTAGACTGAGTTTATCAAAATTAAAGTGCTCAAGTAATCATAATTATAACATTCCTATCCTTATATTTTTTTACGTGTGACATTGAATTTCGTGATAAGTTTTTGTTGTTATTGTGCCTGTAAAGTGTAAAATAAAGTGAACTTTAGTATAGATAGTACAGTGGACTTAAATTATTTGGTTAACGTTTTTATAGAGATACTTAGTGACTAAAACTTTGAAAAATATGGCACCAGCCAAAAAAAGCGTAGTTTGGGACTTTTTCACAAAAGCTGGAGAAAAATCGACATGCAATATGTGTAAAATCGAGTATAAAAACTCAAATACCACTACTAATTTAGTGAATCACTTAAAAAGAAAACATCCCGTGCAATACAATGATAAAATGAATATATCCGAATCAGAGCCAGAGCCGTCTACCAGTGCAGAAAATGAAGTTCCAAAAAAAAAGTCACAGACAACGTTGTTCCAGGTAACTTCCAAATTGTCAGGAGCCGAAAAACGTAAGATAGACAAAGCTTTATTAAATTTGATTATCTGGGATCACCAACCTCTGAGCATTGTTGAAGATAAGGGTTTTGTAGCATATTCCAAAATGCTAAATTCAAACTACCAACTCCCGTCACGTAAAACAATTTCCACAAACATGCTCGACGAACATTATAAGCTAAGTCGAGCCGCTGCCCAAGAAAAACTAAAAGGCGTGGATTACATTTCCTGTACCACTGACATGTGGTCCAGTGACAGCAATCGCAGTTACATTACATTAACCGCTCATTTTATCGTTGATGGCAAACAGCAAGCTATAACAATCAGCACAAAAGAAGCAGGTTTTGATCATGATGGAACTAATATAGCGCGCTCCATTAAAGAAACCCTGGACGAGTGGGAGATTTTTGACAAAATTGTCGCATTTGTCACTGATAATGCGGCAAATATGAAGAAAGCTGTCAATGAACATTTAAATAAAAGAAACCAGTATTGTGTAGCGCATACTCTCAATTTGGTAATTGGAGATTGCGTGAAAGACAAGAATCCTGATGCTAATATGGGTATTAATGTTGATGAACTCTCCGAACCGAACTTACCGAATTTCCAAAGTTTGCTCAGTAAATGTCGTACTATTGTTGCCCATTTTAAACACAGTGACAAATCCTCATATAAGCTCCGTCAAATACAAAAGCAGATGGAGTTACCAGAATTAAAGGTTATACAGGATGTTCAAACTAGATGGAACTCGCAGTATAACATGATGTCAAGGCTTCTCGAACTCAAAGTCCCACTAAGTGCCGCCATTGTTGCCATATCAAACTCTCCCGATAACCTTTCCAATGAAGAATGGGCTACTGTTGAAGAAGTTGTTAAAATATTGAAACCAGCAGAGCAAGCGACTCGAACCCTTTCAGGAGAAAATTACCCGACTCTTTCTTCAACCATTCCGCTAATAAATTCAATGAAAGACTCAATTAGATACAAAAATCCCGAATCGGAAGTCGGAAAAAAGCTAAAAAACCTTTTGCTTTCTTTGCTGGATAAAAGACTAGGGATCCTTGATTGTAACAAGACTGCCTGCAAAAGTACTTTTTTGGATCCACGCTTTAAAAAAGAAGGATTTTGTTCAAATTCTGTTGCGGATAGAGCACAACAATGGTGCTTAACTGAGTTAACTCATATAATTTCAGAAACCAGATCCAGAGATGAACAACTGTTTACAAATGAAAACCTTCAAGAAAATTTAAGTATTACACAGTCAGTAGATCCAGCCAATAACACAATAAATGACAATGATGACGATCTTTGGTCGAGTTTTGATGAAAGAATGAAAAATATATCTGATTGCGCTCCTATCACTAATGCTGCAGTTTTAGTAAAGCAATATGTGGAAAGTAGTTATGTAGACAGGAAGAGTGATCCATTAAAATTTTGGGAAGACAGGAAAACCACTAACCCAGTTATGTACAAAATGGCCATGAAATATCTGTGTATACCAGCAACTTCTGTTCCATCAGAAAGGGTATTTTCGGAAGCTGGACTGTTGTGTAACCAGCGACGTAATAGGCTAGATCCTGAAAAAGTTGATCAAATTCTGTTTTTAAATAGTTTTTCTAAATTGCAGTAAGATTGGGCGGTTTTTTTTAATGAAACATTTTTCGTAATATTAGTAACGTTTATAATTTAGAGTTGATTGATATATCTTTTTTTCTTTATTTGATTATTATAAGCAACATCTTGCTAGTTTCCGACTTGTCCAACAAACAGTTTTTATTACTTATTTCAAAAAACTATTAAGTTTTGTTTGATTTCAGTTGAAAATAGGTATATTTTCGTAACTTTCTTTAATATTATTCATTAAAAGCATTTAAAATACCTGTTATACATTTATTTAATGTTATACCTACTTCATTTCACCTACGTTTATTTTTATGTAATAATTTCATATTGATTCGAATAATTGCACCGATTCGAATCTTCGTATTGATTCGAATTGATTCGACTCAATACTAAATATGAATCAAGTGTCAACTCGAATCATGATTCGAATATTTTAACAATGATTCGAATTCATTCGAGTTATAATTTTCGATTCGAGTCCCATCACTAGTTTAAATACATACTTATTATACATAGAAAAGACCCAGATCATAGACAATTTAGAAAAACAATAATTTCTAAATTGACCCGACCGGAGATCGAACCCGGGACCTCAGAGATGGCGACACCATGAAAACCGGTGTACAACAAGGAGGTCGTCAAATAGATCTAGGTTTGTGAATTGACTCCAGGTTGAATTGGCAGGCTCAGTAACTAATGTTTGTAGGTAAGTAACTGGAGTGTTTCGTTACCTTTACGGCCTCAAAAACTTTTTGCCTTTTAACGTCAAGGCAATACTTGTACAGACCTTAATTTTTCCTATTATCGACTATGGTGATCTGTGCTGCCTCGACCTGAATGCAGATCTACTCAACAAGCTCGACCGTCTCTTGAATAACTGCATTAGATTCGTTTTTAACCTTACGAAGTATGATCATGTGTCCGCATGCCGATCACAGCTTAAATAGTCTATGGCCCATTCGGCTGCGTATAGAAGTATACGGTCCTTGACCACTCTTTTCTCTGTATTATGCTCTCCTAATTCTACTTCTTATCTTTCTTCACACTTTCAATATTTATGTTCAAGCCAAGACAAAAATCTCCGTTCTTCTTTTAATCGCTTGCTCATCTGTCCCTCTCACCACTCTGACATAATTCACTCTTCCTTCTTTATTAAACCAATCCTTCTCTGGAATTCTCTCCCTCTGAATATCAGAATGTCCACCAGTCGGTATGCGTTTAAAACGAAGTTGTGCAGCTTTCTTACAGAAAAAGCCGATGCTCCACATTAGCAATCGTCTAATAATTATGTGATATTTATGTATTGATTTATTAATTATATAATTATGTAATAGCATGTATATTTTCATATGTATAGCGTATACGTGTGTATGTGAACATATTTTAATTTAAATCGTGCACCCTACCATTTTTTGTCTCTGCACCACCCTATGGTTGACTAGGAGAGAATGCCTAAGGCATTAAGTCCACCTCTGTACTTTAAGTGCATAAAGTGATTTAAATAAAAATAAAAAAATACCAACTACACAAATAACAACTTTATTGAGCGTAACATGCCGATAAATTTGAATACCAACAGAGAATCGGTTAGACCATAAAGTGACATGAATGGGTCTTCACCTTTGAATGGGTCGCATAAAGCCACAGCCTCCAATATGATGGTCAAGGTAAGTAGGTTTAGTAGCCTACTTACCTTAAAGATATTTCTAAGAACATACATAGTACACTTTAAATGAGAAACTATTCAGGAAGTCGGTGGCGCTATAAAACAGCAACAAAAAAAAAACTTTAATAAAACAGCTTCAATTATGTTTTTCAAACTAGAAATCTGATAATTGCATTACCATTACCATACAATGAACTTCGATACATATAAACTTTTATAGTGTTTAAAAAAACAAACAAATGAAAGATGAGCTTAAAGGCAAACCAATTGCTAAAAGTTATGTGAAATGGTAACATTCCATCATCTTCTTTTGGTATTTACATCATCAATATCTTCAACATCTTAAAAAACCGGCCAAGCGCGAGTCGGACTCGCGCGCGAAGGGTTTCGTACCATTATCTATAAAAATCACGTTTCATACAACAAACGTGATTTTTATAGCCCCCCTTAAATATTAGTAACATAATTATATTTTTAAATTGAATATATAACTAAATATTATTTAATATTTCAAGTGTCTACCTGTTGCCCTTATCAATATCGAGCAAAAACAAGCAAAAAATTACGTTTGTTATATAGGAGCCCCCTTAAATATTTATTTTATTCTGTTTTTTAGAATTTATTATTATAGCGGCAATAAAGTCAAAAGTCAAAATTTATTTCAATAAACTCAATTAATAAGTACTTTGAATCGTCCAAACCTTTTTTAACCTACCACCCATTCAGGACATCATTTTTTAACTGTGGCAAAACGGGCGCAAGAAGAAGAAGAAAGAAGCAACGACATTTACAAAAATATATATATTATATGTTGTTACCAGGTCATAAAATACAAAATATGAATTTGAATGTAAATAGTTTAATTAAATATGGTGCTCTATATAAATTAATTATAGACAATTAGAAATAGCTGTTGGAGTACTTGGCGCAATTCAAAATCTGACACTTTATAATAAGCTTTTTTTATACAGCTTTTCTTTGATTTTGATATTAAATTTATCAAGATCTTATTTCTGAATATCATTTGGTACTTTGTTGTATAATCGTACACACAGACCCTTAAAAGAATTATTTATTGTATGGAGCCTAGTATAAGGTACTGCTAATTTGTTCTTACTTCTAGTGTTTAATTTGTGAATATCACTGCTTTTTGAAATCATTTCAATATTTTTATGAACATACATCAGATTTTCATAAATGTATTGTGATGCAACTGTCCTTATACTTATATCCTTAAATCTCTCCCTGAGAGAGAGACCAGCCTGTAAGCTATATATTGCTCGAATAGCCCTCTTCTGCAGCACAAAGATGTTTGCATGTCGGCAGCATTTCCCCACAGTAAAATGCCGTACGACATTACACTATGAAAGTAACTGAAATAAACTAATCTAGCTGTATCAACGTCAGTTAACTGACGGATTTTCATTACCGCATAAGCCGCAGAGCTAAAGTCTATTCGCAATTTAGCTATACGTGGGCCCCACTGAAGCTTGGCATCCAACGTGATGCCTAGAAACACAGTGGTGTCCACAGGATTCACATTCTTATCTTTAATTTGTACACTAGTTATTACCTGCTTAACATTAGGCAATACAAATCTTACACATCTGGTTTTTCTCTCGTTTAATAGCAAGTTATTAACACTAAACCAGTAAACAATCTTTGAGACCGCATTATTTACATCGTCATAATTTGTGTGTTGGATGTAATAAAAATACATCATCTGTGAAAATTTCAACTGTCTATCACGATTCATGAGATACAGCCTGGTGACAGACGGACAGACGGACGGACGGACAGCGGTCTTATTAATTGGGTCCCGTCTTACCCTATGGGTGCGGAACCCTACAAATGAATGAAACTTTATGCAAGTGCATTTGAATCCTGCGCTACTTGCCAGGTCCTACCCTTTTATAAGTGCGCGTGTCCTGTCCAATCACTAGGTACTTATTTAAATGTAATACAAGTATGAAACAGTAATAATTTAAAATAAAGAAGGCTAAGTACACCTGCATTAAAAAGAGCTAACACATAATAATTCCTTTCAACAATTTCAAATAACGATAAAAGGCAATGATAAATTCTTTATGTTACAGACCTTAATCGTTTCACAATAAATCATGTACGAAACAGGAAAACTCGAAAATATGTCATAATTGCCCTTAATGGCGCCCGTATACGTAAATACATTCGCCGTGAACGCTTCAAGAATACATAATGAACATTAGGTACAATTCTGCTGGGAAGAGCACCTGCCCAGGTCTCCGCAACATCAGTTTTATTTCCACAGAACATTTTACTGCCCGAAGCGACCATCCTAACTTGAACCGTAGAGTTGTTCCGATCCACACCTATTTCACCAGCTTTTGTTAAACGAGACGCGGCAGGGTAGATCTCTGACAACGGTAGTGGTTAAGGCCCGTTTTACTGCAAGTAAATAATTAAAGCCCCTAATTTGATGCGAGGATGCTGGTTCTGTGAGTAGTTTATGGGGGTGTGCGATAGTATGACGCTTGTAATTCGGCCACGAGGGTAGGGAATAAGATTGAGGTGCCTTGGCTATATGCCACACACCACAGCTGTATCTTCTACTGCGTTATTTTCTAAATAAACAAGTGTGTGTGCTACGTTATTGCTACTCAGATTATGAATTGACAATGAATTGAGAAATACACAATTTTTGGTTTGAATCTCACAGACGAAAACGTTAAGCAATATTCTGGGAGTATAATAAAATTACAATCACAACTTACAATAACCACGTGTAAGAAAAATTTTATCATTGCAATTGTACTCTTCGAATGGATATTATTTACATTATCCTTAGGTACTCTTTATAAACAAAGCATACGTTTTTATCGTCAGCAACCAACACAATGAATCCTCGATTTCCATACAAACATTACAAACCACAAATCAGAAGCTATCGGGTTTCAAGCGAAGTCATAATGTCTCAAGGCGGGAAGCCACAGTACCGCTATAATACGACATAATCATTGCTTTGGTATCAAACAAACCAGTCGATACAGTTCCGAATGACTTGGGCATACGTTCGGTCGATTTGTGATGTAAGTTGTGCGTCATTTGTACGTCAATTCATGTAATTGGAAGGTAATATATTTGTGGTTGTGCAGGATTAGGGGCAGTTTGGTAATGAAACGATGACAATAATAGTAGGACAGGGTATACGGAACTTTACGACAGCTCAGCCTGTCGTAATACCATATACACAACACAATAGTAATTTAATTGTTAGCAACCTCTAGACATAGAATACATAATAGTACAAGTACAGAAAATTCACTCCGCTAAGTCATTTAAATAAATAGCGACTCTTGCACAGACACAATAAAGTGCAATTCAGGTCGCACACAGCTCCCATTCCTACAGTTAAATTCACCTAGAAGTTGCAACTCTTTCTATCGCGTAGCTCTTATCTCTTCTAACTAGGGCATCGAACCCGGGTTTACCCGACCCGAAAAAACCCGGGTATTTCGGGTTTTCTGGGTCGCAAGGGTTTGGAAAATAAAAAACCGGGTTTTCGGGTTTTTCGAACTTTTTTACAATCGCTTTCTTGTCGGTAATTATTTGTATTATAAGTATATTTACGCCTTTTCGAAATGATCTCTTTGATTGAACACGGTCAAAAAGTACTTAACTTCATAGTATCTCACTACATACAATTCTTTGTATGTAATCAAAGATACAAACAAGTTAGTGAAGTTTACTTCTCTCTTAACTTTTTTGCACTAGGCACTAATAATTTCTGGTTGACCTAATTAACAACAGTTGTTTTTTTGTGCGAAACAGATTAAATTAATAAAGCAAATTGCACGTTATTCGTGCGTTTGACTCAGATCAGAAATGACATAAACGGAATGAAAGATGGAGGCAAGATGCCTCGTCGCGTTGTTGACACGCAACGGGAGCGGTGAGCTGCGAGTGACTCCCCCGCCATTTTATTGCGTCAGTCCTCCTCCTCTTCAGAACTCTCCTTTACCCATATCAGTGGACCTCAGCATTCTTGGCATGGACATCGGCCAGGAACTGAATCCAAATGCTACATCGAGAGTGTTATTTTAACTGCCTCCCGTAAGTTGGGTATTCTCAATAAGGTGAGGCGGTTTTTCACTCCCGAGCAGCGCTGTTTGCTGTGCAAGACTCAGGTGCGATGGAGTATGGAGTATTGTTCCCATCTATAGGACGGCCCCGCTAAATGCACTTGATAGACTGCAAAGGCGAGCGGTACGCATTATTGGAGATGCTGATGGAGATGATGTTCCTCTGTAAGACCATTCGGATAGACGCATGTGTTTCCCAGCTCCTATAGTCCCGGGTCTTTTAAGCGGGGCGTGCAACGTCATTTATGCAGGCCTTCATCATGCATGGGTGCGCTTGTTACCGTGCTTGTTCCACGGTGAGGAGCGCTCTGTTATTTTGAACTGCATCGGCTGCTTATCATCAGGCAGGATGCAGTCACTATGACGTTTCACATAAAAAAATCTGCCTTCTTACGCGTTAGTTAGCCACTAGACGAATTTATTGTAAATGTTAAGAAAAAAGTTTAAAGTTAAAATAAGTTTTATAATAGTCTTTAGCAGATTTTTAGTTAAGAGAAAAACTGATTATTACTGAAAGACTTAAATTAAAAATGTTATTCTGATTCCAATCTGATTTCATACGAGTAAGTTAGCTACTAAAACGAATTTATTGTTAATGTTAATAAAAGAGTTTAATAATTTAAAAATATTTCTATATTTTTGATTTCTATTTCTATATTCCATAGGTATCAAAAATAGTCTTCAGCATATTATAATTATTAGCAGTATAAGAACTGACTATTCCCAAAAGACTAAATTAATATAAATAGTCTGTGATCAAAAATAATGACTAGCTAGATAAATACTAGATATTTCTCTATTTTATGTATGTTTTTAACCAATAACTCTTTGTCTAAAAGACTTTTTAATACCTATTAAAAATGTTTTTGTGATTTTGAAAGTACTGTTTAATTGATATGAATCCTTCCCTTGTTTTATATAAGTACCTACCTACTCGTATTGACTTAGCAAATCCATACTAAAATACAGTTTCCTCATATTTAAAAAAAATATCAAAAAGACCGAAAAAGCTCGAAAAACCCGGGTACCCGGGTTTTGACTACAAGAAAACCCGAAACCCGGGTTTTTAAAAAGTGGACCGGGTTTCGATGCCATACTTCTTACCACTGCAGGGTGTTCGCGGGCGTCCGTCCGGTCGGCTACTTGTAGCTTCATACCTAAAGCGCGGAGTGCGCCAGGCCTGGGGGGTTACTCTCGAACGCAAACTCAATCTTAATACAATTCCAATGCGATTAATATGTATCGATATTGGGATAAGTAAAGTTAATTCCGAAACGCCATCTCGATGATAATTTATTCAATCAATTTCCACGCAATTTAATTCCAATGTGGCGCTATTGTCGCTTACAAAAGTGCCATTTGACATTTTTTAGATGCAATTCTGTTTCAATAGTAGCCTACCTGCTCTAGACTAGTCTTCGTGACAGACAAGGGGTTTAAGATACTTAGTTGAGGAGAAATTATAAGATGGCCTTGCCTGCCACTACCGTACTGACATCAAACAACAACAAAATAACTATAATAAAATGACATGACATGACAATCATACTCGTAGAGTCGTAGCACGTCTAAAAGAATATCGTAAACGAACAATAAAGTCACATATTATTATCATCCACATCATCACAAAAAATTGCAACTATACATTGATTTAACAAATTTAGTTTACGATTATTATAATAATTATACGACGGTTATGGTTTAAATTCCATTGAAATCTACTTATAAATCAGAAAATGTATAATAGTGAAAATGTGTAATGTTGTTTTTTCCTAAACACGAGTTACACTTGCTTATAAAGGTATCACTCGCTCAAAAGTATTTTGTTTATTTTTGTATTTTATATCTAAGGCCGTTTTTGCAATTTATTTCATTTCCTTTCGTACTACACGATTATTATCCGCAAAGGGTTAGTCAACCAATGAGGACAGCAGAAGCATAATCCACGTTTCACTATTATTACTACAATATTTACTTTGAAAATTTAACTTAGCAGAGACTAAACTCTGCTGCATAAAATTTTAACTATTTCGCAAACGAGCAGTAATTTTTTAGCCATTTAATTCTAGTGTTGTCAGTTCTGCGAACTTAATACCCGTAATATCACATTGCTTTAATCGATGAGGGTGACTGTTCGCCTCAAGAGTATCGAGTTACGAATCAACTCCGACACTCCCGAGGAATCGGATTAATGTCGTATCGGATGTCATTGCCTGTCCAAACAGACAGTTAATCATATCAGTTTGTTTCTTACGTTAGTAGATAGAAATTAATTTTGATTTTGTTTTTCTTTGTAGGACTTTTTCTTTAAAAAAAAAAAAAGAAAAGCATCAAAGATAACTTCCAACGCAAACGTTTGAAATTTTTTGTACTTCAATATTCTTTATTTTGTTGTTCATTTTATCAGTTATTATCACCGACGACGTACTGTATTGTTTTGCTGTCCTCGTTTTACGTTTTTCTAAATAATTAAATTTTTCTTTTTTTTTCTCACTTTTTATAAGGGGTTTTTTATATAACCAGTTCTTAACAATGTTTCGGTATTTCGTGCCAAATCTACTACAACGTCACCATTATATCTTAAACTCTAGTTATATGATGTCCGTCATCTTGTAATGTATCGTGTCGTGTGGGAGGATGTGAGAACAAAAGCATAACTTCCGAAGTTATAGGTTTACGTAAATCCTCTAATGAGTTAATGACATTTGACATCAGGAACAAATGGCGATCGATTTTCGATTGTTAATAACCTCTAGGAGTCATCGTGACAGACAAAGGGTTAGGTAGACAATCCAGCGTTATGAATTTCATAGTTAAGTCTTCTTGCAATCAATTCACCTGGTTTTGCATGCAGGGTGTGCAGAAGGTGGGAATGACATCTATATTTCTGGATACGCTATGGGCGAAAGTGTGAATGTTTGTTCTCTAATAATTTTAAAATCATTCAGAACGGAGGTCGAGGTAGCCAGTTGAAGATGATGATGTAGAGAAGTTATGATTTCTTATAGACACAGGAGGGTGTAGTGGGAAAACTTGGTTAAGTATTAATTTGTTGCATCTGACTGAGAGTACTAATGAGCATAGAACATGTAACACCCTGTAATGCCGTAGCACTGCAATTGTGCTAGTGCGGAAGCATTATACGAAACGCTAAATAATTTTGGGCAAATTTTGCATAGCTGCTAGCGTCATCTAGTTACACCGAAAGACAACATCCACCGCTTGGTCAAATTCTTCTAAGACAATTGACGCTAATGTACCAGTAGATTCAGATCCGAATGGCTCATAACCCAAGGGGCGGGCGCGGGGCGGGGTGATTGATCTGCTGCTGCGAAGGCGCACGGCCACGTAATGCCCTCATGGAATTCGAGCGTTTTGCGCGTTTTAGACCTGTTTTACTTATTTCAACGTATTAATAGTTGGTTGTTTTTGTTGTTCCAGGTAAATGCAGTCCTGGGCGGTATCCCGTATTCGCTGTATTCACAGCTTGACGCAGACCTTGGGTAAGCTTTTTGGTGGAAAAGAAGCCAAACGGAAAGAACACTTGCGAAGGGTTCCTCATTGACTACTTATTTGCTTTTGGTGGCTTTAAAAGCAGCAATGAATTCCTTACACAATGTTTGAAAACTCAAACAGCTACATTATTGATAAGTCATGTTAAAGATAGAAGATACGCCAACAATACTCCTTGCATCATCTATCCTTTTTCCGAGTAAATGACTAGAGTTCAAGTGGCATATGCCACAGATAAGCTTACACAGGCAGAAAACCCAATCACTGGAAATGACTTTTTAGCATCATACACCGCTTGCCGTTGGCTGAGATTCTGGGAATAAATCTTCACACCTTAGAACGAAAATGGATGGTCTTTAGCTTTCTCACTATACGTTCAGATTATGGGTTGAGAATCCCTGCCGGGGTATTTCTCTCTGCAGCATGAGCATGAGGTTCCACAGAGTGTGCAAAAGTTTTTAATGGGTCAAAGCATAAATTGTCCCCTTTAATATTCAAACGTCCATACTACCAAAGGGCGGTATTCCTAATTCCCCCACCTTCTTCTCAATTTCTCATCACCAACAACCATACAAATTGGAAAGAAGAGTGAAGCCTTGATGTGGTTTTATATCAACCGACTTTTCTTACTATAGGAAGAACTTCTTTTATTAGATTTTAGAAGCACACTAAAATTTCCTATAGGACCTGTAATTTTATGAACAGCTCCTGGAGCTATAAGAAATTATAACTTCATTTCGTCATTATCTTCAACTGGCTACCTAGACTTCCGTTATACTCTTCTTATAATGGGAAATCTGATGTGGTTTTATATCAACCAACTTTTCTTACTATAGGAAGAACTTCTTTTATTAGATTTTAGAAGCACACTGATATTTCCTATTAGGAACTGTAATCTTATGAACAGGCCCTGTAACTATAAGAAATTATAACTTCATTTCATCATCATCTTCAACTGGCTACCTAGACTAGACCTTCGTTCTACTCTTTTTATAATGGGAAATCTGTATTCTAAGTAGTATGATTTTTAAGATGATAAGAGACTTCACCATAGGGTATCCAGAAATCTCTATGGCATGCTAACCTACTGCACACCTTGCATGCAGAACTAGGCATTCCTTTGCTCGTGCCACTCCCTTCGGTCCTACGTTATAGATCCCATGACACCCCAAGATGCTGGTAAAATCGCCACCCATCTGATTGATGGCCGCCTTGGAGGTATAACAAAGAAGTGACGTCACATCCACGATGCAGTGGCTCGTGCCGCCACACGTCTGACGTTTAATTAAGGACAGCATGCAGCGATCGCAATATGAACGCGATTATAATGTTCATATGACTTCGCGAAGACCCACCGGTGCCGCCGTGATACCCCGTCTCGCCTTACATAACTATTCGATGTTGCTTCAATCCTTAGACATTTGCTTATTGATTTCATTTATAGTGGTACTCGCGTTTCTTGAATTCACGAACTGTCTGAATTGATGAAACTTATTTTATGTTTGGAAAAGATGAAGCATTTGTGTGGCACACAGTGATCACAAAAGTATTTGTTATCATTGTAATTATTTGTTATCAAAACTATTATCCCCGAAGGGTTAGTCAGAGACCAGGCAATGAGGACCGCAAAAGCAGTCCTCTGCCATAGTCCACTTTTCACCAAATAGCGACTGCACATGTGCTCAGCGTGACAGGTGGTGAGCCATTGCCGTTCAATGCTGTTGGATGTATGTGCAGTCTTTAGTCTGTTAGTCGCCTTTTACGACAGCTACGCGAACGCGACACGGTTAATATAATCGTCATAATTGATGAGTATTGGCTAAATTACCACACTAAATGTAGCTAAAACTTTTATAGCTAAACTGATAGCTAATCTACATTATTATGTATTTTGTAATTTTTGAACTGACTTTGGATTTGAAACTTAAGCTATTAATGAAGTTTGAAGTTATAGCATACCGTCGTTTATGTTATCAAACAACATAATACCAGTTGAAATAGGGTTAGGTTCGGCATAATTAGCATCTCTAATCATCATCATCATCTAATAACATCTCTAAAGATGGAAACAGCCATAGTAGTACAAAAAAAGTAGTTTAATCGAAATAGTTCAACAACACAGATTGATTCAAAATATTCATAGGAGACCGTTATTTCACAAGTGCTCGCAATCTTCATTCGAGATCAACCCAATAAATGTGTGACTAACCATTTGTATCAAGACAAATAAGCCTCTATTACTCATCTATACACTTATAAGCTGGGTAAACAAAATCTGTATCATCATCGTTATTCAGGTGAATTACTAGCTACTACCATAATAAAAATATGTAAGTGTTTACTTATATATGAATTTGTTTACAGAATTTGTAACTTCATTAAATGTAAATTGTCACTTACTTCAAGTTTTTCGAAAGTATCAAATTTTTTAATCTTCTTTTCAAACTGGTTGTGAAGGAAAGGACGTATGTTCAATAATAGGTACTTACATATCTTTATAACATGTTAATTGAGTTATGACTTTAATGGTTTTTATAATTCTTATGGTTTGCACATCTCGCCAGTGTTAATTAAAGGATATAATATTTTCTTCATGTACTACTGGATGAGAATGAGTTCTCACTTTTTCGTGTTTCAGTAAAAATGCGGAACGGTTAATAATATAATTTACATTAATATATTCGGCAAAGCACATACTTTCCGCCATGATGAAGTCCTGTCAATATGTTATGAAAAAAGAAACATATTTGAATATTTTGAAATCTGCTAAGACATGAGTAATCAAATGACAAACCTTACAAATATAAACTGCTTGAATCATAGTATAAGGATGTAAGAGACCTATGATGATAATGGTTATAATGATGAATTAAAATATCCAATATGTATGTCTCTTGTAATTATTTTAAGTAGATATTGAAACCTTAACTCCTATTATCTCTCTTAATAATGAAAGTGTCGTAAAAGGCGACTAGCGGATTAAAAACTACACATACATCCAACCGCATAAAGCGGCGATGGGCTCACAACCTGTTACGCAGAGCACATGTGCAGTCGCTTTTTGGTGAAAAGTGGACTATGGCAAAGGACTGCTTTTGCTGTCCTCATTGCCTAAACTCTGACTAACCCTTCAGGGACAGTCGTGATTATATATAGGTAAGTATGTATATATCAACACTGACGGTAGTCATAATTGTTTCGTTGGTAAGTAAACTATACGTAAAGTAAAGTATGTAGGAATACTAATGAAATCAGAAATCTCTTCGTGGTTTCACAACAGTCCAATTAGGGCAAGGGAAAGAACGATACATTTTTCTTATTGTAGGTATAAACTGATAGTATATTTAACGCCTCGACCTCGGTGGCAGAGTGGTTCGATAAGCACTTGGTCTTAAACTCGGTCCCAGGTTCAATTTTAAGGTTAAGGAAAATGTGTTTCATATTTTTCTTTGCATAGCGTTGTTTGTGATTGCCAACTAGTATTTATATCTAGTGATATCAATCGATCGTAGCGATGACTTGATTGCAAATGATGGAAGCTTTTGCCCAGCTGGGGACAGTTTATTTGTTGTTCTAACTTTTTTATATCTTCTCTTCTTTGTCGTTCCATCACTGCTGAGGATCGCGACCACAGATTAGTCTCCACTCATTGCGGTTATATGCTGCCGCCCACCGCTTTAAGTGCCCTTCCTTGAGCACGTCTGCCTTTTTAATATCATTTAGTGTCAAAGAAATAGATCTCTTTACACAGATCTACTCGCGTTTAGAATACATTTTTTATCCTGATTTTCATTTCAGAATTGAAGGAAACTACCATTTTCATTTTTTTTAATTAAAATTATACAACGCTTGGCACTTTATTATAATGTATTACTTATTTTAAACTATAACATGACTGGAAAGCAGAAATATCGTCTATTGTACTTGTCGTATTATGTTCATTGCTAACTGTAGGTATATGTAACTGCTTGCTGTACATAGCTAGGTGATGTGCTAGTGGACTTTCTAGAAAGCCCTTCGCGGTGCCATGTATATTTCAGAATTGAAGGAAACTACCATTTTAATTTTTTTTTTAAATTATACAACGCTTGTCACTTTATTATAATGTATTACTTATTTTAAACTATAACATGACTGGAAAGCAGAAATATCGTCTATTGTACTTGTCGTATTATGTTCATTGCTAACTGTAGGTATATGTAACTGCTTGCTGTACATAGCTAGGTGATGTGCTAGTGGACTTTCTAGAAAGCCCTTCGCGGTGCCATGTATAACCACACACGGCACCTTACGCGTCAATTTGAATAAAATGTCTTGAGACACACCGCCTGCCCATTTACACTGTATTACATGAGAATATAATTACATAGGTGCCAATTAAAGGCGGCGGCCTCACCACTAATGACAGACTCGTGGAAAATTCTTGATAGATACTATGTCATAACATATGACAATGTGAAAGCAAGATCACCGGTTAGCTACGAAGGAAACGATTCGGCGCGCGTATGTTCAGTATCCATCCACGTTATGAAGAAACTAATAACATTATTCAGTAATTCGAACTCTTAACTTAACTAATAGTTTATTTTCTAACTTGTAACACCGACAGACGTCATTAACTGTTATACTCGTAAGACAAGTTAAAACTTCTGTTTTAAATCTTCTTACTCTTGCCAGATATTTTAAACAATGGATATTGTAAACTAATTCTATGTCAATTAGAGAAAGATCCTAACCTTAGATGAATGATTGGTCTTGCTGCGCTCGACTAGATACCTCCGTCGTACTTGTAAAATGCGGCAATAAATACTACGCCGAAATCGGCGTACCCGAGAGCTAGTCACACTGATAGCGGTGTGTTAAGTGTACGTACCGATTTTTTTATTAAAGTTTGGGCATAATTCAAAGTAAAATGCCAGTTTGCGTAATAAAACTGTAAAAATAATACTACAAAAAATAAGGACATCATTCTTGCAAATTGTCATAGATGAGTTGCCGCATTTACGGAACTGTGGTTTTTAGATAGGGCGGTATCCAGTGTCATTCATCTTAGATCCTAACCTATCTTGTTATCTTATCATAGTGGGACCTGCAGAGGTCTCCCTCTCGCAGCAGCACGTCGACCCATTGGGATATTTTGTGCAACCCCGTCCTAACACTCTGCCTCCTCAAGTCCTCAGAGAAACTGACTGCCATAAGCTTGGCAATGTCTTTGAGGGCGAAGAGCCTAAAATCTTCTGGTTTCGTGTAGGTCAATCCTAAGGGGTGCGCCCACAGAAATAATATATTTCTGTGGGTGTGCCAAAGTTCACCTTCAACGCCGATAATCGGTACTCCGAAAATGTTCTTCCTAACATTTTTCATCACAGCTCCTAACTATTCTGTTTCTAATGTTCATAATTTCGAATCATTCAACTTCATAATGTCAGTAGCAATAAACATCTATTAAACTACATATTATTTGTTTTCCTGTTTCTCAACATTACCGTCTTTTACACTATTATTCAAATGATTGAGGATACTAGCTGCCCTACTCCTGTAGGTCACGTGATAGGTTAGAAATTTAAGACAGTCGCGAAGCGCAGCGTAGCGATTGTCTTGAATTTCGAGGTTATTTTTTTATTAGACAACAGAAATACTAACTGCCTTACTCCTGTAGGTCCGTCATATTATGGAAATTATGTTTAGGGATAAAAGCATTATGAAAAACAATAGTTGGAGTTTAAATATATTTACATTAGTGATATTATTAATTACAATTTTCGGAAACATGGGTGTATGAACATCGTCGGTAGTAAGTACTACAAATTGTATGAATGAAAATTTTAGGAAGAAAAATTTTATAAAAGCGTGATCATTCGGATTAGGTACAAATCAGTAGGAAGAACAATTTCGGGTAAAGAACTTCAAGTGAGCCAATATGGACCCAATCCTTTTTATTTTATAATATTATAAAATAAAAAGTATTTGTTTATCCTTCTTTCACGTCAAAACGGAGCATCAGATCGCCTTAATTTTTAACATCGCTTTTTACATAATACGTAAGGATATCACGCCTGTTGAGATGTACGCAGGGACCACAGTAAAAGAATTTGTGTAGGATCGTAGTACCTGAAAAACTGTGGTCTTTGCCTTCCATCCGGGAAATCTAATGTCTTTAGAGTTTGTCTGTAGCTAATTGAAGGGACCGGCACGAAACGATAAAATTAAGTAACATAAGTAGTATTATTTTCCACTCATCGTAACAGAAACATTCCAATACGAAACCGTTAACCATCATACAGTTGTTAATCAACGGAATTAATAGGAATGCGATATTAGAAATAGGGAAGGTATTATAGAATAAATTGTTTCTGGTCAATGCGGGCGCCCGCAAACTTACAAAGACCGACGACACTCACAATTATAAAATCAACAAATCCACACTTGACAATAGACTCTACTGCAATACGTTATAGTCTATTTTTATAAAGTAACCATTACAATATATTTTTTTATTTGATAGAAAATGTTGGTAGCGATAACGTTCGTTCGCCATTGCTACGGGTATTTTGATACGCATGTAATGAATTTCGTTGCGAATTTCATCGAACACAACATAATAGCTGATAACGGTGCGTTGGAAAATGTTGAATGCCAAACAATGTTCTTATTGCTTTAATTGTGTAATTACATAAATTATAATTACCACCGGTTGTGGCCTTACTACCGTTTTCTTGTTTTACGTAACTGTTACTGGTAGATTTAATAGAAGATACCATGTTGTAAGTTGAATAACAAGATTTTTTTAATGTTAACCATTTTCGTATTTTTCCCTCATCATCGGCATGGTGGTTAGTGGTAGGATTCTGCCCAGAATCCCTAATATCACCTAGTTTGTATCACCTTATTTATGCAGCTCAATATTAAACAATTCAATTAAAACATTTATTCCAGACACAAAAGTTCATACATAACACAATAAAACGATACATTTAGTCAGCGATTTTGACACCACATTTACAAGTACAAATGTAAAATACAAAAGTAAAATTACAAAAATAAAATAACAAAATTAATCTAATTATTAGGTAGACTCGCTTGCCGGCTTAGTATCAAAAAATATATTGCCTCAAACAGCCCTCAAGCTAAAGAGCAGATGTATTGAGTGTAATTTGGCATGTTGTGTCAATTGCTTAGGGAAAATAATACAATAAGTAGGTTGATTTTTAGATATAGGGCCCAGGTCTAGATCTCTAAGCCTCTCTAGATTGTGTCAGGAAAAGAAGCTGCAGTGCAAGATGGTTTGGAAGTTGAACTTTTAAAACAAATTACTTACTTAAACTACGTATAGTTAAGGTGAGGTGAGGTATATCTTTTATTGGTTTATTATTATATATTAACTATATCTAAAACCTCATTAAAGAATTATCTGTGCATGCAACTACTATAGCACAACTATAGGTACTTTTTTAGATAATTTTACTAAGTAAGTACTTACCTATTTTCTTCTATGATAAATTTTTTTTAACGCACAAACATCATTAGAATTTTAATTAGACATTACGTTACAAATGTTATTAAAAGTTGTTATTGACGTCAATAATTCACAAAAAAGCTTTAAATCAATGATTTTTGAAAGAGAAGAGAGACGATTAAGTAGGACTGATTCAACCCTTCAAGTTTGCAAATGGCCATCAATCATTCCCATTTACCTATATCTTTATAAATTTAGACTAGTAATTCCTGTGAGAACTGAGCTACTGATCAGTATACAACAATACGCTTGACATTCGTACTATTTTTGTTTAGAAGTTTTATCTGTCCCACTGCTGGGCAACGATAAATAAATAAATAAATAAACTTTCCTACAGTCACACCAATTATCTAGCCCAAGAGAAGCTTCGAAGAAACTCGTTATATCGTTACTAGACAACGGATAAACATACTTAAAATAATTAAATACATACTTATTATACATAGAAAACACCCAGACCCGAGACAATTTAGAAAAACAATAATTTCTAAATTGACCTGACCGGGAATCGAACCCGGGACCTCAGAGATGACGACACCAAGAAAACCGGTGTACAAACCACTCGACCAAGGAGGTCGTCAACGGTATTAGAAGGCATCGCAATAATTAATTAGTATTGTTTTAATCACCACACTAGATAAATTTTTGCGAGTTGGGGATCACTATTCACAACTTAGGCTAGGTATTAGTACGAAAAGCCAAACCACACTTAGTCCGACTTTGTAATTTAACTCAGGACCGATATCCTGATATCAGGCCAATTGCCAATCGACCACCGAGCCGTTCTAATAAAATGTACTAACGAGAACAACTACTTCTTTTTCTTAATAAACTAGCGACCCGCCCTGGCTTCGCACGAGTTACTACCTGTACCCGTACCTAAACAAATTATAGCCTATAGCCTTTCTCGATAAATGGGCATCTAACACTGAAAGAATTTTTAAAGCGGACTATTAGTTCCCGAGTTAGCGCGTTCAAGCAAACAAACTCTTCGGCTTTATAATATTAGTATAGATTGTCTAAATTGAGCAGAGTGGTATCACTAAAAGAATTATACCAGTCCCTCTCTTCCCTTTTTTTTTAAATTTATTCATTCAATACAAATTACATACAATAATTTATTATAATATAGAAGCTGCAGCTCGCAAACCAATAATGGTTTATCTGTCTACAGCGATTCGCCCAAGAAGTATTTTTTTAGTTTAATTTTCAATTTTTTCTCTCTAAATAACAATTTTGAGTGTTAGGCCCGGTTTCCACCAAAGCGGAGAGGAGATGTAACATTTTAAACTTTATGGTCACTACAATTATTTTTATGAAAAAAACGGGATTTTTACCATGTTTGAGTTGTTGTTTTTAAGTCCCCGATATTTCGGCGCAGTTGCATGCACTATGATCACGGAGTAACAGGAGGAGAGGAGATGTGTTTTGAATAACCAATCAGATTTCGTTATTTTTTTACCAAAGCTAAGCGGAGAGGAGATGTGGAAATAAGTAAATCTGATTGTTAATTCAAAACACATTTCCTCTCGTCTCCTCTCCTCTCCACTTTGGTGGAAACCGGGCCTTACGGTCTTAAGACTGCACATACATCCAACAGCATAGATCGGCAATAGGCTCACCACCTATATACCGCTGAGTATCTACATGTGCAGTATTAATTTGGTGAAAAGTGGGCTATGGCAGAAGACTGCTTCCTCGGTCCTCATTGCCTAGTCCCTAACACTTTGGGGATAATAATCGGGAGTCTATGAATGTATGGATTTATGTAATAATCGTCCTAAAATAGCAATTCATAAATCTTACGAAGGAATCTTTGAAGTGAAATACATTACGCATGCGCTTTGCTATCTGATAAATACATTGATATTATTACTATAATCAGAAACAGGTCAGCCCATTGTCACAGTCAATCGAGCTCCGAAACTGGCACCATTTAGACAGCAGTAAAAAGTAGAAAGAAAAAAATTGGTAGATACCTCTAAAAAAACCTTAAACAAATACTTTATACATTATAATCTAAGCCATGGCTTCGTAAACCCTACGGGGGAGAATGCGATATTAGTTATTATTTACTGATTATTATTTAATAATATAATTCAATTTGATATAACAACTGACTGAACAGGTTAAAATTCTATTTTGGTAGAAAATTATATCAAATGAAATTAAAGAATATGATAATTATACCAATAAAGCTTTATAGAAAAAGTTGTTATAGAATATGAGTATTACTTATATCAAATGAATATTATGATAAGTACCTACTTACTTAAGTTGTTTTAAGTAGTATTTAGACCAAGTAAAAATTTTATCCAATAAACATTATGTCCTAACTAATTAGTTTAATTGCCATTATATGAAATAAAGAGCATCCCTTATTATTGGCCACAGCTCACAGTCACAGCACATTGACAGAAATAAAGCCTGCTCGCGGAGATGCTTGACGCGATCAGCATTACGCAACGGTGTGACAGAATGCCTTCTAACCCACGCAACCTTTCCTTTATAAATATTGAATGTCAATATGATTATTTACGACAGATATATTGAATATAAATGAGAGATAAAAGATTGACTTCGATTTCTGTGTAAAGATCGAACGACAACGACGCTTTTGTTGAGTCAGCCATTTTATTTGTATGCAAATTCAACGTTTAACAAAGGAGCATCGCGTCACACCAGACAATAATACAAATAAGCTATAATAACACAATTTACAATAATTTCGGTGGTAGTAAAATGGAGACAATAGTTTTTTTTTAAAGTTAGGTCATCATTGCACATTGTTTTAATTTTTCAATCTATGTACTATCAACAAAACCGATGCAGTACCATTTTCAAAAAATTTTGCTTGCACAAGATTAACATTGACCAATGACGACAAACCGTTTATTTAAAAGAAAGAAAGTGTTGGCATATTTCTACCTACCCTACCCTTTCTACCTATTGTTTTCATTGATTAGCGACAAACAAAACGTCCCTTTTTAACATCTTGACTGTCTTTACAATTTTATGATTTTTGAGTTAATAGAGGGATGTTGTAGCAAAAGTTTAAAAAGGATGTTGGGACAGGACAAATGCAAATGAAAATAGCCCTTATGGTGGTATACGGCAGATTTTGTTGATAGTACCTATGTGCCAAGTAATCTGGTCCTACTTTGCTCCTAGGGTGGTAAAAATGCTCCACTTCCGAAAAATTATGGTAAATCTGATTTTGCGTACTGATACTTTACTATTTAGTAGAAACCAATATTTTCATCTGAAAATATTTTTCTTGATCTAGCAACACCAGTGTTGACAGATGTCAAAGGACATTCGACTTCTTGGCGGGAAAGTGAAGAGTCATATCTGTAGTTTTGTCTTATTTTCTAAAATTTGTGTATTGTCGAATATAAAAGTGTAAAATAATGGTGGATTATTAACCGTTAAGTATTCGTGAACGTGCATGGTGTTGGCAAATAAAACAAAACAGTGCAACATCACTTTTCAAATTCTCTCAAGAAGTCCGTGTGAGATTTCAGTAAAGACCCACATCTTTACTGGAACTCAAGGGATTTGGGGGGAATATCATTAATTACTCATTATCATCTTATAAGCTTTTAAATGAACTCTATTATTTCGACTGAAGGGCTAGTATCCATGGTCAAGAAACAAATTATCAAAAAAAATCATCAAGATGTCAAAGTCAGCCATCTTCACAGACAATATGTCTGTGGCCATCTTAATATTTTCTTTCTGTGAGTGGAAGAATTGAATCGCTCTACAAGGTGAAAATTTGAAAGTGAGTAAAATCTTTTTTGCATCTCCTAAACTTGTAATGAAAACAAAATGTGATTTTTAAATTGATCTCATAAATAAAGGTGATTTTATAACACATCTGCTTTGTATTTCCCTGTCCTATCGGAGCAAAGTAAAAATGACAAAATATAACTATTCTCCATTTAAAAATTAAATGACAGACTTGTAAAAAGAAAATACGGAGCAAAGTTACCTCCTGCATAAGAACTACTTTGCTCCAGAAAAAATAAAAAAATTGTAATAGTTGGTCACTAAATACAATAATATACTTAATATCAGGTTAAACTTTAATAGTACTATTATAAACACAATACATCAACTTACTGATTTAAACTAGATTTAGAAAGAACTAAAATAAAAAAAATTGGAGCAAATTTTGGTGCTAAGTAAGTAGGTTACGTACGGTGCCTAAGTACTTACTTAAAAATATCTAACACTATTAAAAACCTAAAACGTAGTAGGTAGTAAACGTGAAATAGATCCGTAAAAAGTGTTTCATTTCACTATTTTTATATTTACGAAAAAACGATGTGAATGTCCTTTTTTCAACATAATCCTTGTTTGTCGACTTTGAATCCGACATTTTATACCCTTTACTAGAAAAAAAAAATCCATTTGTACAGTCATCGTGCAGGGCGTAGGGCACGCGACCAGGTAAAGGTAAAGTGGCCCACCTGCCCAAAATCGCTACCCATACGGCTCCGACACACTTCACACCCATAAAACAGGCACTTGCTTCATCTAACGATACCCAGTTTATTTCTCCATGCAAAGCAATGTAATGTGACGTTTCACCAGCCACATAGAAGTACCATTTTTTAGAACAACTATCTTCTATCAGTTTTTTATGATTGACAACACAGATATAGATCTAAATAGAAGCCGCATGTGTACGTACTTTGCGTGTCAAAATAGTGCCAAAAGAATGGTAAAATCCCATCTTTCGACCGAGTTTAATTTAGCCGTTCTCAGCACTCAAGTGGAATTTTAAAAAATTAGCCGTATTGAACTGTAAAAACTGTACAAGAAAGGTTAAACGAGATAATCAACAAGTTTCCTTTCGGTATGTAATTTCGTTATTAAATTTACTTAAAGAAAAAGAGACATGCTCGGTTTTTATACAAATTGAGCTAACAACTTCTATTTAGATGTATTTGTGTGATTGACAACATTTTTTTTTTCTTACTTAGGTACCCTACGTCACAGTATTAAATATGCTATTTATACTGTGCCTACGTTTTCCTCCAGTTCATCTACCTATATCTTTCTGAGACAAGTCTTAGTCTAAGAAGTGGTAATTAAAAACAAAGAACGAATTATCTATTTACCTTTAAAAATAAAAATGCAAAGTTATACAATCGTAGCGTTACCTGCTAATGTTGACATTTTGTCAAATAGTAAATGAGCAAACAAACAATATGCACGCAACATAATATCACGTGGCAATTATGGCGCTCATAACCACATCTCAAACGAGAATTCCCGGAATCTATAGGCCGAAATGAAATGAAACAGGAGGCGGATTATAATGAACGCCACCGCCTCACCGCCACCCGTCGCCGCTCGGTGTTGTCAACGCGAAAAAATAAATATCGAGAGCACCGCCAATTATTTCAATTAATGAAACGTCGCGGTGTCGACAGGAAAAGGAAGCTGGTCGCCTCTCTTCGTGGCTAACTTTAGCTCGCGATTGTGCACTGAGTGACAGCTAGGTTTGATTAATTAATTTGTGCCCTCTATTCGCCGAGGGATAATAAATTGTCCGTGAGCCGCGGCCTCCCGTGAGATGTCTCCAACGTTGCACGCCGCCGTATAAATGATTGGTCCAACGCAAATATTATATCTGTCTAGACCGAAATAAACCGCTAACGATGTCTTATACAGGTAAGCGATAATAAAGTCGTCAGATCTAGTTCCTTCAGATCATTAGAATTGCCAGCGGTGTGGCCGTGCGGTCCGGCGCAAATTAATATCAACGAAATCTTTGAACTGTTTCACACTGCACAAAAACGTGACGCCATAAAATCATAAAATATTTAGGTTTTTTTTGTTCACGAAAATATGAATGGCTGTAAAATGGTTCCGCCGAATAAACAATGGCTACGGATTTCCTAGAGGCCGCACAGATGGCAAAAAGGTCGCTCTGCTCTGGTACGTAGGAATAAAATAAACTTGAAACCTAATCGCGGGGCGAGAATTTATTATTAATAATCATAACGGCGCCATTTCTGAAAGCCGCCGCCAAAATATGGCGACACATGCTGTTTCCGTTTGTTTTGTGACCATTTACAGTTTTTGTGACAGATTAAAAAAAGTTTGAACTCTGCTGCTAGGTCTGATCGATTAGATAGATATTTGTTAGGTCAATATTGTTACCTACCTACCTATCTTTTATTTACTATTTTAGAGTTCTTGGAAAATTATGTACCTGCTACTTACCTAGTTCCCTTTTTGCATTAAGTATAATATTATAAGTGTTGCCAGATTTATATAATTAATAATGATAAATGGTTAACCACCGCTAAATATTCGTAAACATGCATGAGTGCTGGGAAATAAAAAGAAACAGCGGGAACTTCACTCTTCAAGTTATCTCAAAAATTTCGCGTAAGTCCCTCGATCATCTAAACACTTCATAGTCTTTAGATGATAGCCGAAGCGTATTCTCACAACATTACCTATAGGTGTCATTACATTTTTATTTAACCAACTATCATTATTTAATTCGTCACCCGTTACTGTCACCGAAAATAATCATTCGACTCGATGCAAAGGCATAAACTTGAAACTGCTAGTAATCCTCAAGACATTAGTTAGCAGATGTGGAACAGAGGTGAAAAAAGGAAGTTTTACAAAACCTATGATTTTAATGTTAACCTTCGATCAACAATTGTATTGTTGATCGAAGATGTCAACCTACTGTTTTATAAGTATCAATTAAGTACTAAACTTTTTACTTTTTATGGTAATTTGTACAATGCATGTTTCTGGAACTATTTCATCCTATTTATTTTATCTAAAAACAACAAATATTTATATTTCATACACTCGCTAACTTACTTAGGCACAATGATTTTTTTATAAGTCTTTGCTTAGGCATACCTACCTAGTACCTAGGTATTTAAATTTGCAGGATCACAACACAAAATAAAATGCACCAAGTTAAAACTATCTTATCTAGGTGTTATATTGTAACTTGCAAGTTTAAAGTAAGTTATAATAACCTAAAATAAATATACAAACCTACTTTTAAACTTGCAAGTCACAATTCAATTGAAGCTGCATACCCCAAGATACGAATACAAAGAAAAGTAAAACAAAAGAATTGCAGAAGGTTCTATCCCAGATGAGAACCACATTGTTTAAGTAGGTAGTATTTTTTTATAACAATGCTATTTTTCTTCTAAATGTAATTCGTGGTGATTTCTATCGAAGTTGAGCTTTTAAGCTTTTATTATCAAAATTGATATTGTAAAACAACCAGGTACCTAGGTAGGGAAGGGAGGTAGATATTGTGACTGCAAATGTTGCCCTTATAAAACCAGTTAAATAAGTCCTACAAACCTAGGTAGGTGTTTGGAGTTGGATTTTTGGATTGTTTTATGTTACTTAAATAGCCTATTATTATTTAAGATATTATTGTAAACTAAAGTTGCGGCTAACTTTCGAGTACCTACCTACTCACGTAATATCGAACTGACAACTGCTACAGTGTTACTAACTGCTGTCACGATAGACTTAGTTAGACACCTACTACCTACCTACATAGTTACAGGCGGTCCTACAGTCCTATAGGTGGACTTAAAACAAGTAAGTGCCTTACAAATAAACAAAGAATAAGCTACGAATACTTCTTTGTGTTATGTTTCTGTCATGTAAACGTAATTTCAAATTATACTAAAAAAGACAAAACACGGAATAACTATTCCTACTTTATTTTCTGTTTATTTGTAAGGCATAACTCGATAGTTTTTCTACTCTCAAGATGCCTTAGGGCCAATTTCACCGTACCGAATAGAAACCGAGTTTAATAAAACCTGGTTCAGACTAATCGCGTTCAAAAGTAACTTAATCGTGAATTTAATACCGTGGTTGGTTCTAATAAGATTCATATTTGAATTGATAACAAACTATATTCAATGAGTTATCGATTTACTTTTACAGTGGAAGTTTATTTATTTGTAAACATAACTATTGTTATGTTAACTGTTGCAAGTTAAGCTAAGTAGTTAGGGTTAGGTAAATAAACGTCTTTACTTTACAACCATCCCTATTGCTGCCACAAAGACCGTTTTTGCGGACACAAGCCGACACTTAGTCACAGTCAGTCTTCATAAACCGACAGCAAAACAAAATATGAAAACTAGTGGCGACGTCTTCAGAATGTAAACATATTCTTTCTAACCTACACGGGTAAATTGAGATATTGGTTAACAATTTGAGATTAGGGTACCTACAGGATCTGTGGTACAGGCACAGTACACGCCTCAACTTTTACAGTAACATAACTATTTTTTTTTAATTTAGTAAATGGCAATCGGAATTACCTTGACAACAAGTTTTATTGTTTTCTAAAATGCTGTCTAGGAAGGTGTATTAAAAAAAGGTGTTGTTTGCACGCACAGATTGATGCTTGCAGCTGCAGTGCAGTGCAGTGCAGCGCCCAGCGCCACACTCAGTAAAGTTTAGTTTTAAAAACGCCAAAGCATTTCTACCTTATCAACTTCTTTGCATAAATGATGTCCACATAATAGGTATGCTATGTATATTGTTGTTGTTTGTAGAGCTGCAGTGCGTCAATAAAAAAAAGCAAACGAAATTCCGTTGACAACTGTTAACTTTTTTGTTATGCCGTCCACTTATTACGCTGTGAGAAGGTAGGTACTGATGTCTGCTGCACACTGTTGACAGCTGCAGCGCCATCACCCAACTGCCGGCGGTAGCCTGTATCTCTACCTGTAGTCAGTAGTACAGTAGCCAGCAGTCGATAACCTGTGCAAAACAAAGCTTAGGTCGTCGACTCACCACTGGGCTGTCGTCGCCAAGGTCCGAATCACGGTCGGCGTCCGCCATAGCGTACGCCGGCACCGGCTCACGGTTCTTCACCCGAATCTTGGCGGCTTCGCTTCACGAGGGTACAATACGCCACTGGGGCTGGGCACGTGCTCACACCCTCACACACGCACGGACATATGACACGGGACGCGTACGCGACAAACGAGCGGCGGTGGCGCTCGCACGGAATGGTATGGCGAGCCGCGCGCCCGGCGCCCCCTCTCCGGCAGGCCCCGCCTTAAGGCGTCGACGTCACGGCGAATCAAACGTCGCGATATCAAACTGATATTTGTGTTATACGGCTCCGCCCGCCGCGTTTATATTGTTTTATTCGAGCTATAAAGTAATAGCGTACCATTGATCGCGCCGTGATTAATAGTAATGTGTGATCACTGTTAATGCTAATGAGATCGCTCTCATGTTCCGGTGTCATGCATGCTCATGTGTTTCATAAAAGCATGTTGCCTTGCAGTGTCTTAATGTTACTTATTATATTTGATGGAAATCAACATAAAAGTAACTAATGACACACAGATTAACTAGTTAGGTACCTAATAGTACTACCTAATGATTCGATAATTATTAGTAAGGCTCTACCTACCTACTTACCTTTATATTGATTTCCCTAAGCTCGTTTTTATCTTCTGTAGATAAATAACTACTAAAATGTAGGTAGGTACCTACTAAGTATTTGTTCAGTATGCACCCAATACCAATGTGTAAGTACCTAACCTAAGTATAGTAGGTACTTACTTACCTACGTGTTTGTTTGGTAATGATAATAGTAAAACGATTAAAGGAATCAATAAAATTCATCATAAAATTGAGCTAAGTAGTTATGTCTATTTTACTAAAACATTGTTATTCTACATTTCAAAAGAAATGAGGATTTGACGATATTTTTGTTTACTTTACTTGCTCCGAAACTTAATTTCGATGAATTACCAAATACTAAAACTTAGTGGTTTATTATCTAAATTCCCTGGCGAAATGCTATCTACCTACCTATAAAACCCTGCGGCTAAGGTTAAGCACACGGCTTGTGAATTTTCTAAGTTTCTGGCCGCCAAGCCCGGTTACACTACACTGTAAATTAAGTCATACTATCTCTTTTTTTTTAATCTTCAACGTGCTTGTCTTGATGATGAAGATAAGCCCGATGGTTAAAATTAAGAAAATTTTAAATTAAATTTGTTTACGCTCACACTAATTAGGATCTAGACTAAGATGAGTACCTACCTATTCTTTTGAAATTCGATTTAAGGTAAAATAACGGATAAATACACCTACATAGAAAAAACACCCAAACTCGAAATCAATTTAGAAAATCTCTAAATTGACCCAACCGGGAATTGAACCCGGGACCTCAGAGATGGCGCAACGCCAGACCCGGCGTGCTAACCACTCGATCACGGAGGTCATCATAATGGTGGAAGCGCATTTTACCCGGATTCTTCAACTACTAAGGATCAGGCTTTCTTATCTTAACTCTAACACCAGTACCTAGCATAAAGTTAGAATACATAATAATACTACTTCGATCAACAATACCAACTAGATAACGCGTCACGTACAAAATCAAAGCTAAATTCTGTCCACGTGAATAAATACTTTTTCAAAGCATTAATTTACTCCTGTCACATAAAAATGAAAAGTCTATTAAACAAATAAAGTACTTTTTCCTGTTATTGCCTTGCGAGAAAATAAGAGCTCACTTCTCAGATGCGCTCTTATTTACCAAGACACATTTTAGCGCCGACCTGACATCTCTTGATCGAAGTAGTATTAGCATAGAATACATAATACCTACTTAGTACAAGTAGCTAGAATGTTACGTATTATATACATACCATACATATACACACATATAATCCCGACTATTATCCCCGAAGGGTTATAGTCTGAGACTAGGCAAGGAGGACAGCAGAAAGCAGTCCTCTACTAGTCCACTTTTCACCAAACAGCGACTGCACATGTGCTCAGCGTGACAGGTGAGCCCATCGCCGCTCTGCCGTTGGAAGAACCTATGTGTAGTTTTTAGTCCGTTAGTCGCCTTTTACGACACCTAAGGGTAGAGAGAGGGTGGTAGTATTCTTTAAGAACTAGGTACGCGACACAGTAATGTTATGTATACCTACATATTTAGACAAAATAATGGTAGCTAGCCAGCTTACAACAAGCAACCAAACCCTACCCTACAACCAACCAAACCGAGTACAAACAAGTACTTATGAAGAATAGAACCTGCAACCTCTGGTTTTCTAACCTTTTGCTTGAATGCCATGCATGCTTATTACCAATGCCAACCCGCAACTGCTGCCTTCAGAGTTTAGGATAAAGCATCTCCGAGTAAAATTGGTGATTTCTTCCACTTACCCACTATACGCTGCTGGTCCATCTCCCCACGTGATGCTGTCCATTTGAAAAGGCCTGTGTCCAGCAGTGGGACGTTTATAGGCTGATAGATGATGATGCATAGCATTCTATGAATCATCATCTATCAGCCTATAAACGACTTTTCGCAATCCGGCTTTTTCATCTGAGCTGTTTATTTACCATTAATAAACAGCTCAGATGAAAAAGCCGGATTACGAAAAGTCGTGGGCTCAAATCCCTATTAAGGCTGTGGTCTTTTTTAGGTAATATTTTCAGATATGGCATAGACAAATAAGATAGTTATGGTAAATAAAACTTGGTTTCAACACTCTAAGAGTCAGTGCATCTTACAAGTAATAAGATAATTTAGGTATCATTAAAAGTGCAGAATTTGTACAATTAATTAGAAAAAAGAAATGTTTTTATGTTACCTAAGTCTGTGCTATGCATGTCCTTGAGCGCCTGATATTCATAGGACCTGGGTCACTCCTCAGGTCGTCCAGTTTCGGAACATTAATACATAAAAACTTAATAAGCCATAGGACTATTATTTCCCACCTACAACATATTATTACCTACCCACAAACCTATAATACTTTTTTTTTGCTTTTAAAGATACATACAATAAAATAAATTGAAAGCATCTCAAAATCGGTAGTTTTTTTTAGTTTTTTTTTTGACCACACTTCTTTCTTAACGTCATCTAAACGTCTACATATTATTATGTGCTCAGCGTGACAGGTGGTGAGCCCATCGGCGCTATAAGGTATTGGATACTTATATTATGTGCAGTCTTTAGTCCGTTAGTTGCCTTTTACGACACCCAAGGGAAGATATAGGTCGATAGTATTCTAATAATAAGCCACCACACAGCTCATTTAATTATTATTTTTTTACTTTTTATATTTCTATCAATAAATGTGTTTCTTTCTCTCTCTCTCTCTCTCTCTCTCTCTCTCTCTCTGTCTCTCTCTGTCTCTCTCTGTCTCTCTTATAGGTAAGTATTTAAAGATACATTTTTGCAATACTCTTTCCGAGCCATTTGTTACGCCCGTCTTATTACTAAATTACATTCCAAATAATACACAAGTACAAAGACGGTCTTAACATCTAGGTATATCTAGGTATTGGTTCAGACAACAGCAATTAATACGGCCGGCATCGGCAGATCAATCGCTTGTCGAACAGTGCAAGTGCTTGAGTTGGGTACAAGTCACAGGAAACATGATCTAAATAGGTAACGTTGAAAAAATAACTTCCTCAGGTAGGAATCGGACCCACGTCGCATGGCTGCCCGGATTGTGGATTGTGGATAGGGTTACCAGATCAAAAAATCAAAAATCCGGAGAAAATTCCTGACATTTGATGAAAATTTCGGACTTTCTGTCGTTACGCATCGTGCATGTGAAATAACAATTTTCGTTCCAATTTTCACTGGCGCGCGCGCGGATGTTGTCACTATGATGGAACCATAAAGTTACTATACCTAGGTATAGTAACTTTATGGATGGAACACGGGCAGAAAAGGGGCGAGAAAGGGGAAGCGACTCCCCGTCGCGATTTGATGTATTTCATTTTTCACTTAATTGTAGAAATTCCCCCCGCATTCCGGACAATGGCCTATATTTCCGGACTTGACCGAGTAAATTCCGGACGTATAACAATAGCAACCCTAATTGCGGAGGACGTGGGTTTGATTCCCATCTTAGGTACTTAGTAATATTTTAACGTTTATTATCTTAGGATAAAATGTATCACTCCGATACATTTTATCCTCGATAACCATGTCCTTAGTTAGTTTTCTATGCGATTACGCCGGCAAACAAGCATATTATAACGGCCCGCCTGTTGGACGCGCGCGACACCAAAGCGAAAGTATCACACGAGCGCTGCCGACACTGAAGCTTCAGTCACAGTTCAGCCTTTTATGAAATAACATACATACATAAAATCACGACTATTATCCCCAAAGGGTTAGTCAGAGACTAGGCAATGAGGACCGCAAAAGCAGTCTTCTGCCATAGTCCATTTTTCACCAAATAGCGACTGCACATGTGCTCAGCGTGACAGGTGGTGAGCCCATCGCCATTCTATGCTGTTAGATGTAGGTATGTGCTGTCTTTAGTCCGTTAGTCGCCTTTTATCTTGTGAAAAAAGTTGATTAAATTAGAATTCACCTGCCAACCTGACATCAGGATGGCGGCTCACTTTAAAATGATTGTTGCAACGATTACAGAAACGTTCATTGATACTTATTATTATTAGATATAGGAATCACGACTATTATCCTCGAACGGTTTTAGTCAGAGACTATATAGGCAATGAGGACAGCACAAGCAGTGCTCTAACATAGTCCACTTTCACATTTTCCGTACATTTACGTAGTTTATTTTTGATCTAAGTATGTATTTGGAAGTCATACGACCCGCCATTCTAACGGATACCTCTATGTCCGGTTAACGTTACTGAATGATGTACCTGCCCTACCTACCCTACAAACCGGAACGCTGCAATGTAAAACTGTTATTACTATCTTATGTATGACATTTGGCTAAGTGCCTCCGGGCCTATGGGCCTCCCTTTTGGCTGGCACAAAACCTTTGGTACCTATTATTGTAAAAAAACCTTGTATTTGTTAATTAGTCTGTTTATGTATACATGGGGCACACTAAAAGTTTTGCACTTCTAGCTAATCGGAACTATTTGAATTTCGAATGTTATATTTTTTAAACGTTGCAACCTTCTTAGTAATAAAAAAAACAATTGGCGGGAAATCATTTGTCAATTGTTTTTTATCACACATCAAAGTTCTACGTACGCAACGACAATGGAATTAAGTCGAAAAAATACTAGAGCGATAATTTTTTATGATTTTAAAAGTTCTCTCTCTCCGCAAGACTGTGCCGCTTGTCTTCAAAATGCTTTTGGGAGAGAAGCACCTTGTTTGAGCACCGTGATGCAATGGTTTCAGGTAAGTATAAGCTAGTCGCCTTCCAGTCGGTTTTTGCGGTGAATCCTAGCAAAGGAACAAGGAACGCTTTATTCCATAGTTTGCGCCACAACCCCAGTAATCGCTCTGGGCTGATTGATGAACGCCCTCCCCCCGCCCCCTCCCGGACTCAACCGCCGTTTAGACCTGAGTGATCCATGGCTGCGAGATCTATTACCCGGGATACATTACCGGGCTCATTGCCGGGCTTTATTTTAATTTACTTTATGCGGACATTTAGAAATTAATCAGTTTTTATTTGTTGTTATTATAGAAGTCATTATAAACCGATCGAAACCAAGCCTGGTGACCAGAATCCGAATTGATGGCGAACACCATTAGTCATGTCTGTCGCCAAGTATTGTTCCGGTTTGAAGGCATTCAGTTTCATAACTAACATAGAAGCATAATCCCCTTGTCTGTCGACTCCTACCTACTATCAATTGCATTTCTATTGTGTTCGGTTTTACGGCAGCGGAGCTTTTATGAACTAAAACTTGGTGTTGCATGCGTCCATATGGGCTGCGGTGGCTCCTTCTATAAGTATTATAAAAAAATCGAATCAATCAATGGGAGATAAATAGGAATAGAGGAAGATGCTGATAGTAACGAAGTTGCATTTTCCGGTGCCATTTGTAGTTAAATTATTAACTTACCTGTATAGGTACATTTTTTGATATGTAGAGAAGGTATTTTTTATGTATAAGTACCTAGATTGCTATAAGTTTTATAGGTACTTACATTTTTTTTTGTAATTGTGAAGGATCAACTTATATTCGTAATGTTATTATAATTATGCCCAATTTGCAGTTTAAAAATTTGTAAAAACATAACTACTTAGTTATGGTTCGTCAGTGTATTTGCCATTCCCTCACCTTTGTGCGCCTATCCAATCAACTAACCATCAACTTTAACCGACTATGGCTGTACATCACACTTTTAAGGACGAAAGCTCAGTGCCTTGGCCTCTCTGTCAAGCGTATACTAAATTATTCAAATCCTTAGCCACCGCCTCCCCTCGCCCGATGATAAATTAACAATATTATTGAGCTCACAGAGCCGTCTGGCAAATTAAATTCGTCAAACACTCCTTTATTGGCTGTCTGGGACAATTTGCTTCGCTGAATTATAGATTGCTTGTCTAAGTTTAACGCTTTTACACGTGGTTCACGCCACAACATTAGCTTAAGGGGAGGGCTGGTGCTTGTTCGAAAAGGTCGCCCGTAAATGTGGCTTCAACTTAATAACCCTTTAGAATAAAGGTTTTACCAAAGATGTTATTACCCTGAGAAAGGTGTGATGTATGATTAACATAAACACTTTTCAAAATAGTCACTGCAACTGGAACTCCCTTGTTATTGTTATATTATGTTCCTTTGGCTCTGAAAACTTTATCGTAATTTTACCTTTCTATTACATTATTCTTTCTATTATTCTATACTACTTCATCATGGATACTTACTTCTAAAAGGACATTTATATGTATTTTTACACATTTTATTACACTTTCACACATGGTGACACTAGGTGCACGGTAATTACCGTGCTGGGTGCGACATACTGTCATACCAAGATCCGTCTTGTATATGGTAATCGTAAAGGGAAAGAGTTCCAGTCAGCCTTAAAGAGTTACTATGTAATGTAACTCTTAACCTCTCAGTCTTGGAATCGAAATGTCTAAAAATGTTGACAGCAGATGCGTCATAATTTTTTTTGGCGGAAATTTAAATTTGCGAAAATAAAAAAAAAATAAAAAAAACCGAACGCAGTTTATGTTAAATTTTGCGTTCACGATGCATAAAATGTATTAAAGAACCTAAATCATCGAACTTGTTCATACTAAAGTAGTCTCTAAGTGTGGGTATCAAAACACGGTACAAAGTCAAATGGAGAGCGCGTCCATATATGGGCGCTTGGGGTTTGACGGAATAGCGAGTTTTTTAGGTGCGTCCATTGGATACTTGTGAAGAGAAAAATAATGGCCTGCGTTATTTTATATCCGTATAAAGGTATCGCCGTATAATCGTGTCACGTAGCGGTGAAAGAATACCACCACCACCTCCTCTCTTCCCTTGGGTGTCGTAACAGGCGACTTAGGGACTAAAGAGAGCACATACATCCAACAGCTTAGAGCGGCGATGGGCTCACCACCTGGCACGCTGAGCACTATTTGGTGAAAAGTGGACTATGGTAGATGACTGCTTTTGCTGTCCTAATTGCCTATTAGTCTCTGACTAACCCTTCGGGGATAATAGTCGTGATTATATGTATGTACTTATAAGTATGTCTGGTATATGTATGTATTTTATATCGTAATTAATAATATTATAACTTGAAAGTCTTGCTACTAAATTCCACTAAAATTCACGACTGTGAAACAATTATCTTTAAATTTTTAACCACCCCTGTGGTCAGTAGACCACCACAGGTCACACACTCAGTTCCTGGTTCTGTTCACAGCATACCACATCATATTATACTCGGTATGGTTGGTGGGACTCTAAGTACCTAATCCTTACCACCACCATAACCTTTCCAAGTCTGCTGTCATCATAAGTACATAATTAAACTAAAACATTTTTAGTTTCTCACAAGTTGAGAACTCCAGATGTCAAAAACAAAGTTAAAAATAAGCAATTTGAATCGTATTTGTATAAGCATCTTTTTACCTTCACCTACTACTCATTCAGGACGTCACTTTTTAGCTATTATAGTAGGTATAGAAGAATGAGCGCTATAAACTAAACAGCTTTATACAAAAGTATTGAGTAACGTTTAAAAACAAAATGGTATAGGTAACATGTCGTGCGCTTCGTCGACGAAGTGCGTTTACTTCTATCACGCATCCTACTTCTCCTCCGTCACTCACCATCAGCGATAGATAATTTTGGTTGTACACACGGCGTCAGATCAACCTACCCAAAACTGTCAAATTTCTACAATCAATTTTGAACTTTATTCTTAAGTTTTCTTAGGATCAATATTCATTGGAGAAATTTGACAGTTTAGGGTAGGTTGATCTGACGCCGTGTGTACAACTCATTTTTGACCAAAATGTGGTCAGCTCCCGCCGACTACCGGTGTAGCCAGCGCAAAAAGTACTGTCTATTCCCGCAGGCTCCTTATCAGCTGACTGTGTTTCGAATTTTAACCATATTTTCTTCTACTGTTATAAACTACTTTTTATTGATTTCAATAACTAGCGAATGAATGAAGTAAGCTATGCATCGATACCAATCACCGCTAAGTTGGTAGTCGGCTCTTCATGGAGCCAATCGTTTTGTTCCCGGGTTTTGACGGTTTTTTTTCTTGGTGGTGTTCGGAGCTGGGGGGTTACTCTTGAACGCAAACTCAATCTCAATACAATTCCAATGCGATTAATATGTATCGATATTGGGATAAGTAAAGATAATTCCGGAACGCCATCTCGATAATAATTTGTTCAATCAATTTCCTCGCAAATTAATTCCAATATGGCGCTATTGTCGCTAACAAAAGTGCCATTTGACATTTTTTAGATTTGTGATTGGAAATTGATTAATGCAATTGTGTTTCAAGAGTAAGCCTAATGAGAGGTTAAGTCCTCTATGTTACGCTAACAAGATGTTAAATCTGTAATATTCACACACACACACCGCGTCTCCTCTGCGTAGTCCAAAACATTAACTAGCGTAGGAATTATACATTATTTGTAGTTCATTGTGTGTGTCGTTTTCTTATTGCGTTTATAGCTTTCTGCGGCCTTTGGCATTTGCTTAACTTTCATGTGTGTTCGCGGTTAGCTTTAACCGATGCCAACTATTTTAGCATCAACAATGCTAAATTTATTTTGTAGTCGGAACTGGCATAAATTACAGACAATAAAAATAATGGGCTGCTTGACAGGTTAGTCAATAATAGTGAAATTAAACTTTTTAGCACTGCACTGCACCGGTCTCTAAATCGTATTCCTTCATAGAAATTGTATGGAAACAGTATACCAAAAAGAAACAGTAGGTACCTACCTACTATGAGACTATGACGTAACTATTAAACGCATATCATGTTAATTAGGTACTTACTTTTGAGAGCTTACAGTAATTCGCGTGTAGGTCAAATCAAATCATATCAAATCAGTTAGCAGTGATTACTTACTGTTTTTGAAGAATCGGTACGTACTTTACAGATCAAATGAGAAGGTAGTTTTAAATTAAATGTTGTTGTTGTTGAAATACCTATTGTATATTAGCGAATGGATATAAAAACATATTAAATAAATAAGTATAACTTCAGATTAGAATCTTTCTTATAATAATAATGTAATAAGTTTTCCAAATGTTTACTTAACTACATGTAGGTAATTCTACCTATAACTAAACTACATTACCGCTCTGACTTCGCCTCAGATAGATAAATTATGAACTTTATTCATAATTCCTAAAACCTCGATGTAACTTAATTTTCTTAAAATTCTTCCTCACATTTTTTTATGGACAAGGTACCTTTCTCCAAACAACACCAAATCTGAGTGGATGCCAAATATTAACTTCACAAGGTTGTTAACACGAAATGAGTATTACAAAAAGGTTTACTTTCATTTTATTTTACACATTAAAAGCTACCACTTTACAATGGTAGTCAACATTTTTTGGTATTGCATTCCTCTTCATAAAACCTAATTCGTTCATTTCGAATCGTCACACATCGTTGGCCAACGATGGGTTAAAATAAATGCTATTTATGCTTCGATCGTGATGCATCGACAGTTGGGTAGGTAAGGGAGTTATCAGTTTTCTGCTAAACAAAATGCATTTACATAGAGGACATTAAGCGTACGCACGCACGCACTAGTCTACATCATAGGTTTTAAGTATGGGCTGATTATTAGCAAGGCTGCTAAAATGCGCAATACTGATAAGATGGATATACTTAGGCCTTTAGACCTACTTTGCCTTCAGTCGTTTTCAACGCAGCATAATCAAATCAGTTAGCAGAAAAATGATAATCATCAAAAAATAGTATCTTAGGGTGATGTTACAATCGGGACGGTCTGTTCCTTAGGATGTTCGACTCTTGGCGGTTCAGGTTGCTTTGCCGGACCAGTCTTGGTGATTGGGACAATCCTCTCACCAGTGCTCGGGGGTGGTCGCCTCGGAGCTGTGACTGTAAGCACACCGTCTGAGGATAAAGTGCTGACGAGATCGGCTACGTCATACCCTGAGGGGAGGAGGTATCTGCGGGTGAACTGACGCGATATGAACCCGTGCTCGTCTTGCTTCTCCTCGTGCTTGCCTTCGACGACCACCGAGTTGTTGGACACTTTCACGGTAATCTCCTCGGGGGCGAACTGCTGGACGTCTAGGATAACCTGGAAAGTTAAGTGACACTTTGAGGTATTGGTAAAAATAACCATTATTCGTAAGGCCTATTACATCTCGACTGAGATTTTTGCGTAAAAAGCCCATTTTCGTATTTTGTAGTCATTTTGCAATTGAATTTATCGTATTTTTCGAAATGGGATATTAAAGTCATGCTTAATTGTGCTTAATATTACAAATCTCCACTCTGCGAGAATAAACTGAGTTCGGACGGCCGGCGCATCGGATTTTGTAGTAATTTTGCAGTTGTATTAATCGTTTTTTATCGAAATAAGATAAAAAATTCATTACCTATAAAATATTTATTCCTTATGAAGTAACAATTATTCTGGTATAAATTTTGCTCATTAATGTTATCGTAGATAGGAGAAATTCACAGTTAACTTAAAGCGATTATCCAAGTTTTTTGGTTTAGAATAAGATTTTTTTTCTATATAAAAACAATGATATCTAAAAATTCAGAGGCCTACATCTATTTTTTTTATTTCATTTTTTTAGAACAGTAGTTCAATCTAGGAGCTCTAAAGTGCCTTGTGTACAGTGGGAAGTGCATTTACTGATGGCGCTAATGACGACGATGAAAAGTCGAATTCAAAATATGTTGAATACCTACTTCAGCTAGTATTTACATCAAACTAAAGTTTGCATTCAAAACTTTTTGCACAAAAGATCCCAATGGGTCGACGTGCTGCTGCGAGAGGGAGCAGGGAGACTTCTGCAGGCTCCACTAAGATAAAATTCAAAACTGACCTCAAACTTTTCCTTAGTGAAGTTGATAGTTGACGAGGACTCTTGTCTCGCCAGGTTCGTTCGCCACGGCCTGAAGTAGGAGTTCCTCAGCAGCGAGGAGGAGGGCAGGGTTGAGAGCGATGACAGCAGCTCGTCCCGCCGCAGCCCCATGCCGAAATGCTGGTCCAGGAGGCGAGAGGGCCTCTCGAAGTCATCCCACCAGTCACGGAACATCATGGGGACTATCGACATCTGAAACATTGTAAAAATAATCTATAGCTACCTACATAGTAATAAGAACTTTTATTTATTTATTTATAGCTAGTGCCTCGCCCCGCATCTTCGTTCGCGAGAACAGTTTATCCCGAGGTAGTAGTTAGTTTCCCTATTGATTGATATAGATAGATAGACAACAAAACACAAACATTTAAGTACATAACACATAACAATGAGCACAAATACAAAGTTACAATTTGGCGGTCTTATCGCTTTAAAGCGATCTCTGCCAGACAACCATTTGGATGGAGAGAACTTATACACTCAAAGATCGAAGGTGCATACCACAGTTAAACAATTAAAAGCAAAAGCAAATTAAAAAGAACTATAATAAAATACATAACATTATAAAATAAATAAATAATAGGATGTAACAAATATATATACATACATATACATACTTAAATATTATAATAGTCTCAGGAGGATGTAGCGGACAATGACAGTTATGCATGCAGGATAGGGTTAAAGGGAAAGGTAGAAATTCTTAATGCAGAGAGTAAAATCAAAAGGTATGTGTCAGGCGATCCTGAGTTGCTACGATTAGCAAATGGCAAGCTATGGACCCTGCATACCGTTCCGAGAAACAGATGTGAATTGTCGTGATGTATGTTATAATATAATGCAGGGTTTGACTGCTGTTTTCATGTAGGTGTTTGATCATGTTTCTTTTTAACCATCATCATTTCCTTGCCCTTATCCCTAATTGGGGTTGGCGCAGTAGGTCCATATGTCTTCTTTCATTCGTCCCTATCATTTTCACGCAGTCCATCCATCTTTTTCTCGGCCTACCTCTCCCCTTAAATCCATCCACAGTTATGCTTATGGCCTATTACATCTCGACTGTGATTTTTGCGTAAAATGCCCATTTTCGCATTTTGTAGTAATTTTGCAGTTGTATTTAACGTTTTTATCGAAATAGGCTAATTAATTCATGCTTAATTACAAATTACAAATCTCCAAAGAGGTAATAGTTTAATGTCTTTGCAAATCTCCATTCTGCGAGAACAAGCTAAGTTCGGACGGCCGGCGCAGGGTGCCCTTCGGTTCGCCTAAAATTTTTTGTTCTTATTTCATATGGCCAAACTATGTTGGCCTCAACTTTTAACGAGCAATAATTGTTTAGCCTAACTGATGTTTACGCACTATTATAGATTTGCCTAAAAATTGAAAACCCTAATTTTAGAATCCCTAATATTAAATGCACTAAAATGTATCGGCGTAACTTTCTTTCGGCATTACGAAGACTACGTTGTAGTGTTGAATGTCCTAATTTATTATTACAACTAAGTAAGTTCAAACTTTATTTTTTTTTATTAGACAACAGAAATACTAGCTGCCCTACTCCTGTAGGTCACGTGATAGGTCAGAAATTTAAGACAATCGCGAAGCGCAGCGTAGCATACTGCATGCTTGCTTGTTTTAACTTTGTGCGAATTACAATTTAGTAAGTAATTGTAAATAGTAGGGATTATGAATGATTCCGTCTAATGTCGCATTTGGAAAGTTTAAATACGGCGATAAAGAGTTAGGCGAAGTAAAAATAGGCTTAACACATTTAGGAAAAGTAAAATTTCGCGAAAAAAATTAAGGCTTGTTTTCTATGCCATTGACAATTAGGAGTACAAAAAATTCGGCGATCCAATATAGACCCGCCACCGCATCGCAATTTGTAGTAATTTTGTTGGTATTTATCGTCTTTATCGAAATAGGATAATAAATTCATTATAAATTCTTTATTCCTCATGAAGTAACAATTATTCTAGTTTAAATTTTGCTCGATAATATTATCGCAGATAGGAGAATTTCACAAAATCAAAATCAAAATTTCTGAGGCCGCTACGAACTATACGACTATATGAGATAACATTCTATTTTTTTAATTTCATTTGTTTAGAACAGTATAAGTAGTAAGTTCAAATCTAGGAACTCAACAAAGTGCCTTCGCGCATTTATTTTTATAAAAGTCTTTCTCTGCAATTTTGGATTTCAAAATTTACATAAAGCGAGGCCGTTACGAACTATGCTAATAGCTATTCTACACTAATTAGGCAAAATTGTTAATGTATTTTTGTTTCTGAGATCAAGAACGCCAAAATAGGCCATTTTACGCAAAAATCACAGTCGAAATGTAATAGGGCTCTTAACACTCGCTTCATCAGATGGCATTTATCCCTCCTCATCACATGTCTATATCATCATGTTTCATTTCTTTTCTCATAATTTACTTCAAAACCAGGAGGAGGTTTTTCAATTCGCCTGGAGCTTTTTTTTACTTCTAACGCAATGTAAATAGCTAGTAACACGGTTTTTAATAAATAAACGAAGCATTGAATAATTATTTAATCACAGTTGTTGTAAGATGAAATCTCTGGCAGTGCTTCCAATGAATCACATGAAGTCTCCGCAAATTGTGTAATTCGCTGAAATAAATCGTGACTTTCCACAATCTAAATCGAGATCGTACGTTTTTACTGGGTCGATTTACGTTCTGAAAGTTCAGCAAATGATCTTAACAGACATTAACCCCTTGATTCTTCTTCTACAAAGACTTGGTGGGAATACAGTGGGAATAAGTTTCAGGTTTTTCCCACTGAGAACAAAACACATGAACTGAATTTGATCGGCTACCACCGTATTACCATATTTTATTCTACTATGGTATTACATCTATGCTAGAAAGCTGTCATGCATTGCTGTGTCCCAGTTTGAATGGTTTGAGATCCAGTAAAATTATTGGATGTATGAGCATAAAGCTATCATGGAGTTACAAAAATGTATAAGCTGCTATGACCACTTGCTATCGAACAGACCGTACATTTGTTTGCCGACTAGAGCGGGACTGGAAACCTTCAGATAAAATTGTGTTGTGCTCAATACTCAACATAATAATCAATCAACAACAATATAAGTCACAGAATACTTTAGTAAGGTCAGCATCAAAAGAAGATAGGTACGTACACAATGATAATTATGTACTACGTACAAATAATCGTATTTGACAGTGTCAGTTTGCTAGAGACTTTTATGCGATACCTGTCAAAAGTGCGTATTAACTTTGAAAGACACTTTGTCAAAGCATCTGAAGGATACAACAGGCGTTTATCAACCATAAATAAAGTTAATTATGATTAAGACATGGTCGATACTAAAGTGATCAGCTTATATATTTTCGCGTAAAATCTTTACATATTATATTTTATTATTTCAAATAGGTTGTTCAAATAATCTCATAATTTTGCGTAATTTATTAACAGGTAGACAAGCATATACTTATACACGCCTGTTTTTGGCGTACACATCCAATGCAGAAGCGTGTGGATTATTGTGTATATGTTTCATGTTTATGGAGCCAGTGGGTACAGCGGCCCACTAAAAGAAGAATATACAATAATAAATAAATCCCTCTCTTCCCTTGGGTGTGGTAAAAGGCGAATAACGAAGTAAAGACTGCACATACATCCAACAGCATAGAGCGGGATGGGCTCACCATCTATCCCGCTGAGCACATGCGCAGTAATGCGGTTGTAATGTGGTGTGCCGCACACACGGCATTTGGTGCGTATTAGGTGGACAAAAATATTTTTTTATGTTTATTATGTCTGTTGTAGTTTTTAGTCAAATAATGACACTATTTAAATAAAACAAATTAATAAATAGATTTAAGATTGATTCTGACAGTGAACAAAAATTAAATACTTCAATAATAAAATAATCCAAATATTATTCCTCTTCACTACTTGAAGGTTCGGCAATATGATCTTAATAATGCTGCTGATTAGGATTTCTCAGTAGTTCTAGAACGCTTCTATGGAATGGTTTTGCAGACTTGCGAGGTTGTTTTCAGTAAAAACTGACTACAGGATCAGATACAGAGCATTTTGGAACTGCCTGCAACAATGTGCTATTATGACAAAAGTGCAAAAAAGTAGTAAGCGAAATTATACCATTTACAAGACAAAGGATACAGGAATGTAATTTAATTCATTTGATGAGCGAAAGTGAGCGTTCTTACTTTTTGGTACGGTATCTTACAAATAGTCCAAAATGTTACCGTATAGTATAACATACTTTTTATTCTTTTATTTTAAATACTTATAATAAGGTAAAAATAATTTAACACAACTTAATTTAGTTTATAAATACCTAAACTTAAGTTATCCATAACAGTTGTTTTGTTTTATATTTATTCGCAATAACCTTTAAAACACTGAAATTGGAGCTTACTGATTGCGTTTACGCACGGAACGTTCGAGTGTAACGAAACAATGCAACTTGCAAACGATTTCTATTTGAAAATTTTATAATTATGGGTCAGTATTTGATACGAAAATATCCGTCGCAGTTTCAAAAAATAATAAGGGTAGCTAATCTCTGCATTCGGCTTAATAAAAAATATATTTTTGTCCACTTGTTGTAGAGGAAAAAGCCGATGTGTGCCGTGGACTTTGGCAGAGGGCTGCTTCTGCGGTCCTCATTCTTTGTCTCTGACTAACCCTTTGGAGATAATAGTGTATTTCTGTATGTATGTATTTTAATGTGTATGCTGTTGGCGTGTCGCAAATAAATAAACCACTTTCGTTCCCGACCGTACCAAATCCAACACACACACGTGCACAATGAAGCTAGAATCCGGCGATTGTAGAGTTCTGAAATATTGTTCTGGAACGCTTCCGAATGATTCACCTGTACCGTTTTAGACTCGATGTGATGCAACCGAAAGCGAATTCTTCACACGTCGAGAGTTAGCGACATCGATTATAATATTATGCTCTGGACTGGCGATAAAATTAGATTTAAGTATGTTTGTTTACGCGCGATGAGTGATTCCGAAAGTTCGAGTGTTTTCTTGAAGGTTTTTAAAAAAGACAATTAATACTTTCTACGTAGTAAATAGTGATGCTGTAAAGTGTCTAGTTAATAATTTTGAAAATAAATGAAAAACAGTTGAAACAATGTGATGGATATCAAACAACACAATTGATTTGACATTAAGACACATTATCAACATTAATTAACTTAATATTTTACATTAAAAATAATAACGTAGATAAGTAGGCAGGTACTTAAGCTTTATAATTTTATTAAAATAAAACACTTTACGGACCAAGTTGCCTTCAAATTGACATTTCAAGCCCGTTTATTAAATAAATAAGAAAAAACTTCAACTGATCTTCAAAAATATTTAAATTCTATGTGTTATGTTTGTGTAAACCTTTAGTTATCATTCTGAAGTGAAAACTAAAGAAAACAAAAAACGAAACAAAAGTGGCATAACAACTGTCTATGACTATATTAATAAGAAAAAATAGATACGCAAACAACAACAAAAACTATGCAAGCAAGTACCTTTGCGGCTGTGTTCGTTGCAGGCGCGCGCACTGCGTTTGTCGGCGGACTGGCGCACGGCGGCGAGACGGGTGTTTTAAATAGATATTCGACTGCCCACACCGCACCGGCTGACTCAACTGGAGCACACCTTGAACTTGGACGGAGTACGGTGACCAATTCACACTCAGTTTATAGAAAAATTCACCAACTCTCATCATGCAACTCCCAGCCAGCCAGCGAGATGGGTTATAGCTAGGGTTGCCAACTAAACTGTTAAAAACAGTATTATACTGTTTTTACCACATTATACTTTTTACTGTTGAACAAAAAAAAAGTATCCAAAATACTGTTTTAATATAACTGTGCACTTGTAAACATATGCCTGTTTAAAACGTAAAAAAGTAGCGAACGTTGTCCGCGCGGTGCAGCAGCGCAGCTTTCACATTACTTACCTTTGTATTTTAAAAATAAAATACTTCGAATAATCTTTAAAGTTGCAACCCTAGTTATATCCCAATCTTCTCATGTTGTTGCCCAATGCCCAATCGTCTATGTGGGAAGGCATGTGCCAAACATTGAGTCTTTTGTATGTTGATAACTATGGATGATGATGGTTTGATGAATCAGAAACATCCATTAAAAATCAATGTCAGACAGAACATACCTACTCCTTCGTTTTATATTACATTTTCTTTACAGAAAAATAAGTTTTTATTAAATACTTACGTTTTCTGAAATTTAGACCGATACTCAACAAACGTGTAGGATGCCCTCCGGCTAAGTGGAGCGACGATATACGTAGAGTGGCTGGTGGCAGTTGGACAAGAAGAACTGAAGATCGGGCTTAGAGAGGCCTCTGTCCAGCAGCGGACTGTCACGGGCTGATTTTGATGATGATGACATAAACTTATCAGGAGCTTATCAGCTAACATGTGTAAGCTGATAAGCTCCCATGCCACAAAAGGTTGGGTGAAAGAGATATATTTTAGGGTAGATACCTTTACTGACCATTTTCTGACCGACCTTATCATCGGCGTGAAATCGGCGTGATCGTGAGGCCTGCCTGCCTGAACTCCATGCGTTGTCCATTGTCGGTTGCAGGACTCCTAATAACTGCCAGAAGGTCTAGGTTGACCCTACGTAACGTGGACAAGGTTAATTATTTACCTACATGAAAACTATGATTCATGTAAACTTAACCTTTCTTTGCATTATTTTTTTATCTCTTGCTTAAATTATGTAGATTATCATAATCACTACGACTGACGGGGGAGGGCTTTGACCAACCACTAGTGGACTGCTAGTCAAAGCCCTCCCTCAAGAGACCTTCACTAGATCGTCAGTCCACCTTGTTGGAGGCTTGCCTACAATGTGTGTTCTGGTGCGCGGTCGCCATTAAGAACCGTTCTAATACTGTCTTATCCCCAACGCACGGTGGGACGCCCATAGTGTTATAAAACGTAAAAAGAACCCTCTAATTTTTTATTTGCCATAGCACTGGCTAGTGTACGTTACTTTGTTTGTTTGTAATACATTGCTTTGCACTCCAACTCTTGAGGTAAGTAGGTACTATATTAAATAAAATCTATGTACTTTTTTAAATTAGGAAAAGTTAAAATTGTCCGCCTCCATCTGCCTATGCGCTGACGTCAAAGCTGCTACGGTTGATAGATTTTCTTGTAAGTATATTATAAATAAAACAATTTTTTATTTACGTATTTTAATTTTACTTATACAAACCCAAATAACACATTTTATAAGATAAACAGGTCGTAATAAGACTTAATCTATTTATGACCACCCTTGTATGGAGCCTGGAGCGTGTCCCACCGTGCAACGGCCGTAGTAACGTAGACCGACGTCTACGAGTGCGTCTACGAGCAATGTGCGTCGCGCACTGCCTCTTGAGCTTAGCAATTCTTCGAGCTATGCCGGTTGCTTTATTTTTTCTATGAATGTCCTCATTTGTTATTCGATCCCGCCGAGAAACCCTGTAGCCTACTCCATTGCTCTTTGAGCGACCGCAGCGACCATGTTTCATTCCCGTATGTCATACTGGCAACACACACTGATCAGACTTTCGATATTTTGTCAGTAGCTTACCGAACGCAGCCCAGCCGAATTGGATTCGTCGGTTAACCTCCTTCCTGAAGTTGGATCTACCTAACTAGACCGCCTGTCCCAGGTATACATATTCGTTCACAACTTTCAGAATGGACTCCATCTCCAACCTTCAGATGAGTGGGTACGACACGTGAGTTTGACATTATTTTCTTCTTCTCCATGTTTATTTTGAGACCCACTTGTTGAGAGACTCTAAAGGAAACCATTTATTGAGAAATTCACCGAGCATTGTGCCAAAGACCTCCAGCAGGGTCTAAGCCATGACGGCTACTCTTATCAAAGGTGATTAATGTACACGCCGTTAATATTGATGCCAAGTCCTCTCTAGTCCAGAAGCTTAAATAAGTCTTCTACTGCAGCAGTGCAGAGTTTCGAAGATATTGCGTCACTCCTCGCTGTAAATGGTTGGGTTTCGAGCTCTGGTCCTGGAGGCGAAATGACATAGTGGCGGTTTGGTAGAAAACACAGCACGCTGCAGGGCACAGCCCATGTTTTGATCGAATCAAAGGCTTTCTCATAGTCCACAAACGCTAAGCAAAGTGGCTGGTTATACTTTTGGTCTTCTGTATAATTTGCCGTAACGTATGTACGCTTTCCGGAACCCAGCTTGTTAGATAGGCTGGAATGGAAGCTTCAAACCTGCCGGCGAGACGATTCGAAAACAGCTTGTAAAGGTGACTTTAGAAGTAAAGCGATATGGGGTCCTTCAAACGAGGTGTGAAGAGGCAATTTGTGAGGGCGATTGATGTTGCGTCTTTTTAACGCTGCACTAGTTGGCTTCGCGCTTGGAGTCCATTTTCATTTAATATCAGGTACAGTGGAGTCATTTGATTATATACATAGCTAATAATAATATTAAAGGTAAAGATGAGGACCTTGAATTTTTGTTTATGTTTATTTTTATTTTTGGCTGTTTCTATATTTAAACTGTGGTTTCTGGCGTCTTTCATATCATTAGTATTATTTACGCCGATTACGCCGCCGCCGCCGACTCATTTTAGACCAAAGACATTAAACTATTACTATTTAAATCTCTTTGTTTTAGACCATACGCCGCACCGTCTGGGGGCACGTGCTCCCGTGCCCCCAGACGCTATTTTTGTGTACCTACTGTGGAGATTCCATCACAGTACACTTACTTAGAAGCAAATAAAATTAACAGAGTTGTTAAAAATATGAATAAAATAACAAAACGGCAAAAATGGACGCTAATGAAGTACCTACTAGACATATTTAGCAGGAAACATAAAAGAAAACTGTCTTTATTAACATTTGATTTTTCTATTGTTTTGACACTTTCATAAACCTTTCTATACATACTTTAACTTGTATAATAAACATGAAGTAGGTACCTATGATACTTCAAGTTTATTTTTAATTTTTTTCGCCCGTTCGTCCGTTGTGCCCCCTCTAGAAAAAAAATCCTAGAAATACAAGAAAAAAACCCTTGGCCGCCGCCAATTAAAAACACATCGGCGCACACGTCCAGTAGGTACCTACCTACTACCTACCTATATAAATTCTATATTCTTTACTAGGTCACATCGGCGTCGTCGGTCGTGGTACTTACCTATACATAATTTTCACGAAATCATGGTCACCATACTAATGATGCGACTGAAACAAACGGATAATTGTTTACAATATCCATTGAAATCTCGTAGGTGTATTTCGAGAACAATTTATACCCAATGATGAGTTGTCGTAAGTATTCGAACAATGATGATTCTATGTTTATTTTTATTGTTTTAAGTAACCTTTATTATTTTAAGCAGATGCCAACGATTCTAACTAATTGAAACACTCAATCTAGCTCACTGGCAGTCTAGCTATGTAATATGTTCATGGTTTAGCTATAATACTTAACCTGTCAGCTGCCGTTAATTTATAATTATATAATTATACACTTTTAAACTTTCGCGTTCCATTATGCACAGATATTTAGACGGGATCTACCTAATAAAGGCATTCTACGCATACCTTTTATGTATACCCGACGTTTCGACCGAGTATGCGTAGAATGCCTAGTAGACATGGGCGCCGAGTAAAAAAAAACCAGCGGCGGCGCGCCTTAAAAATATGCTCGGCGGCGGCGTGAAGCCGGCGGCGTGGGATTTTTGAAGTCGTTTTTGGTTATGTAGTTAAAGGTAGAAATAAGAGTGATAAATAAAACCAACACTTCATAAAGATTTCAACGACGAAACATTATATCGTTGCCGTAGAGCGATAGGTCACTTAGTAGGTAAAATTGATAATTTAGTTCCTCCTTGCGTCGTGTTCCTCAATGCTGAGAGTCGTGACCTCCCTTCTGCATCACTTTCTCTCTTAGGGTTTTCCTCCATCTGTTTCTGTCTCCGGCGGTGTGGAGGGCGTTATGAACTGAAGAGTTAAGAGTGGTGCGGATTTCGTCAGACCAACGTATTGGGCTGCGTCCTCGAGGCCGTTTCACGTCTACTTTGCCGGTCACGATAAGCTTCTCGAGGCTGTCACCGTCTTTCCTTGCAATGTGACTGAAGTATTCGAAAATTCTGCGTAGACATCTGAGGATGACAGCCGCGATGAGATTTTGAGTTCTCGCAATGTAGAGACGTTAGTCCGAAATGCTGTCCAAGGAATACGGAGCATCTTTCTCCAGCACCACATCTCAAAAGCGTCAATGCGTTTGCGGTCTGCAGCTTTTAGTGTCCAAGTCTCAGCGCCGTATAAAAGATCGAGAAGACAAGAGTCCGTACCTGTCTGGTTTTGGTTTTTACGGAAATGTTGCGATCTCTCCAGATTTTTCCAAGCTGAAACATGGCGCTCTTAGCCATGCCAATTCTCCTGCGCACTTCCTTCTCGCACGAACGATCGTTACTGATGTTGGAACCCAGGTATATAAAGTCGTCCACTATTTCTAGGTCCAATGCGCCAGTGAGTTCCAACTTCCCAAATTTATAATATGCGAAATCTGAACTGGCAGTCACTGAGGAGATCATTGGTCTCAAGGTATGACAGCAGTCGAGAGTTCACTACACGTTCCATAATCTTGCAGAGTATGGACTTGACTGAACTCGTCTTACAGTAAGATGGATCGGCACGGGTATCTTATTTTGGGCACAGGTTGCACATTAGCCAGCTTCCACGACTGAGGGACTAGAGCAGTCTCAAGTGAGAGACAATACAGGCGTGTTAGAACAGTAGACAAGTTAGGTGCACAGTTACGTAGGACAATGGCCGCGATTCTATCAGGACCACTAGCCTTATTCACGTTAGAGTACGGAGGTTTTGAGTACCTCTTTGCTGCGGATGGGAGGTTCTCCCATGGAGAGGTCGGCTATAGGCAGCTTAGGTGGAACATTGCTAGCGACTGCCAGACGTGAGTTCTTTGCAAAAGAGTGGCAAACAATTAACTTCTCAGCTGCATTGTGAGCAAGTGAGCCGTCAGGCTTTATCAGCGGTGGAAATAAAGGTATTTCCAAATGTTTCGCACCCATTTGTATTACCTATAACCGGACCCCTTTAGGGGGTAGCTTCATGTCCGCGGCGGGGAGGTACTCAAAGCTCTCCGCGGACATAAAGGTATTTCCAAGTGGGTGCGAAGCTACGTAATGTTCTTTAACTGGAGCTTTCTCAGGGTCTGGGTAACCGACGATTTGCGCGCTCGAGCATCAGCCAAGGCTAAGAAAGCTGACGGGGTTCCGGTTACAGTTACAGCAGTGTGCCATACTCCCTAACATTTCTAAGATACTATGCCAAGTAGATACTATGCGTTGGTGTGGACGTCTTAACGCTAGGCACGTTCGCGAAGTCCCCAAACAAAGGGCGTTCTTCTGATTCTTCTCCCTCTTGATCGGAAATAAGGTCGTCTTCGTCCTCATTGAGCACCTGAGCTGACGCCCCCGCGCGGCGTCCGCACGGACCACATTAGTAAAGAATAAACTGAGATTTGTTGCAAGAGCCCAACACATTGGAACAGTCTAGTCGGCGCGAAATTTTGAACAGTCGGCGGCGGCGGCGGCGCGCCATACCTAAACGGCGGCGGCGAGCCACGGCGGCGCCCATGTCTAATGCCTAGTAGTTTTGCGTTAAATCCCGTCTAAATATGTTTGACAATACTTTATTATTTCATACGTCAATTTCGTCACTGTAAATGTTCATACGTGCTGCTACCTACGTGATACGATACGAACTATCACGTCATCTATCACGTCACCATGATTATGGCAGTGACCAAAATAGACGGCTAAATATACAACGTGACCGCTTTGTACATTTTTGTATGGACATTTTATTCGTTTCGATTCATACTAGACGTAGAGACGATGTAAAATAATAATATATCAATATGATGGGTATGATATGGATTCGAATGCCGTCGTTGCGACGCACGGTTTTTCGAAAAAAATTTCATGTGGTCCCAATTTCGAATGGTCGTTATACAGAATGAAGTTTTTGCTTATATAATTACTGTCTGCCAATTAATCTGGTTTAAATGAATATAAATTGATCAAATTCATAACTCTCTTTTCTTAATCTCCCACATCAGAAGTGGGATTAACCAAGTAATTATTAAGCTCACAAATTCATTACTTAAATTTTTGACCTCGTAAATTGTAAGGTTAGTTTGGTTGAACAATACAATTAATGCCATAGATTGACTTTGCCACTAACATTATTTTTTGTGTTTTCCCTGAGTTCTAGAAACACAATATTGCGTCATCAGCATCAGCCTGGGATTCAAAGCACGTGTCTGATAGGCTGGATCCTGGTACTTTAGGCGGAGGGTCTTCAGCCGCCGTCGACGAAGAAGATTAGCCTAAAGCTAATTCTTTTAAGTCCTACTGAAGCGGACAAAGTGAGCGATCTGTTAGAACGAGTCTCGCGATTAGGGTTTTAAAAAAGGAAATAGAAATAAAACTAATATTAAAATGATTTTAATGAAATTGGCAGCCATCGCGGAGGTTGGAATAAGACTGGCGCGCTCGAGAAGCGGGCGCGTCTGGCTGGATAGCAATATGCTGATGCAGCAGTAAGTTAGGGCTGTAAGCATATATACTAACATCATAGGGATGTAACACCTCCCCCTTTAAAAAGGAAACTTCTAGGAGTAAAAAGAAGTTTCTGTACTAAATTCTAGATCTAATGATTGGTAATTGAATAGTCTCAGAGTTTGAACTTTGTATGTCTGATTGTAAGTTATCTGAGTCTTTAATTCTAGATTTAATGGTTGGTAGTGGGATAGATTCCGAATTTGAACTTTGTATATCTGTTTGTAAATTATCTGAATTAGGTAATAAATGTTTAGTTCTAAATATGTTAAAGCGCGAGCGACTGCCGGTTATATATTTATAAAATTTATAAAAAATACAAGAAATTACAATAAAAGTTATAACAAGTACTAAAATGGAATAATGTGTCCCATATTGAATTATATGTGGTTTATCCTTGATTTTATCAATCTCGGAAGTAGCGTCTATTAAAATTCTCTTTTGTAAATCTAAATTATCCAAATCTATATTGGTTAGTTCAACAGGAGCCACATTATTTATTTTCATATTAAATTTACTTATATTACAGCAAGCATCATTATTAAGATTGAAATCTGTGATTTGAATGGGTGAAGTAATATTAATAACATTTTTTGTAGGTAAAAGTGTCGTACTTCTACAATATGCAATACAACCTCTGGGAATGGTAATTATGCCAGTCCCCATAATACTATTTTCATACAATTTATTACTTATACAATCAATAGATATTTTGTTTGGTTCTGTTAGTATATAAATCCATCTGTTATTACTTATCGGTTTCCAAATATCTACTTTTCCATATATAAAATTAGTTTTACATTGTATTGGGATCTTATTTACTATTCTTGACATTAATTCACTAGCGCAAGTGGGTTTAGCATCGGTTGCATAGACATTGGTTACATCACATATATAATTGCTGGAAGTAATGGTTTTACAATGTTCAATACTATCTAAATGACAAAAATGAAGTTTGTCTTTGGTCATTGCAATAAACTTGGAATCTGGTAAGACTAAAGAAAAGGTGTTAGGCTTATTAAAATCATGCAATGTTATGATATAACATGAATTCATCAGGGGAAACTAAAGGAATTTGTAATACGAATACAATTTTCTTATTTACATAATAACAAATTAGCTTAGATATATTTAAAACAAAATGAATAGTACTAAAATCTAATATTACTGGTAATTTCGAATTATCAGGTAAGTGTCTATAACTATTGGTAAGTTCAAGGTAAAGTTGTTGCGGGCTTAATATATGTAATACATTTTGGTTACAAAACAGTATGGCATCTACTATGTCTTCCACTTGTATAGATACTGCTAATATTGCAGTTTCTAGACTATTTAAAATCTGATTTTGATATGATTGTATCAATAGCTCATCAGTTTGTATCGACACATTCTTCAAACCAATTGAGAGTCTGTCGATAGCATCATTCAATTTAGCTTCATTACTTTTTATTTTGGTTAAGGTTATTATTAATATTATTAAATGCTGATATTACGGAAGAAGTTACTAGAATATTTTGTTTCAATAAAGTAGCTAATTTTTCCTGATCGTTTTCTACGGCTTCTATAGCTTCATTATATCTAATGCCATCTGCTTCATCTAATGTACCAAATATATATTTAAACGCGGAGCCAATTCCTCCTATTATTGCATTACGTCTGTTTCTATTATCAAGCAGGTGCGAGATGGAGGTGTATTTTTGAATAGTACTATTAAACATTATTATCAGAGGTTCCAGTACGTTATGACATTCCGAGGATTCAACTGTTTGGGTTTGTAAACACAATTTTACGGTATTGCTTAAGGCAGATTTTATGTTTTCCACGTGAGGTTTGGTATTGGATTCAGTGAATTTAGCAACGGATTTGGTATTGAATTCAGTGGATTTAGCAACGGATTTGGTATTGAATTCAGTGGATTTAGCAACGAATTTGGTATTGAATTCAGTGGATTTAGCTACGGATTTGGTATTGGATTCAGTGGATTTAGCAACGGATTTGGTAAAAGATTTAGTAGGTTTTTTATTAGATACAGTTGATTTGGTAAAGGATTTAGTAGATTTGGTGTCTATGTTATGGAGGCGCCTCGCGTGACACCCAAGCGCGACGGTTTCTAGTTTAAATTATTATCGTCAGGGTTAACGACGTTATAATCAGTTTCGTCAAGACCTTCCTCTTGATCCTGAGTATAAGTGATTGGCCGCAATCTGCTAGGATTGGAAGTTGACGGTTGAGGCCCGAACTGGGTCTTAAACCGGTTGTTATATTCTCTCTTACGGCACTGTTCAATACTGTGCCCTGGGAATTTGCAATATCTGCAGATTATAGGCGAGTTGGCATAACCGCGGGATACAGGAATTTAAACGTTAGGATTATTCTTTTGCGGAAACGTGTTACGATTTTGTGTAGTAGGATTAGAAGCTTTTTGATTTCTACTGAAAGATTTATTATCGATAGGAATATTTGTTTTGTACAGAGTTTTTTGAATTCTTTCCTCTGAAATGGAAAAGCTAATAGCTTCGTTTAAAGTTTTCGGTGTTTTACATCTTATAATGTTTGATACGCGTGGATAGAGACCAATGAGAAAATGATGTAAAGCTAATTCTTCCATCGCGGCACAGCGACCTGGTAACTCTTTTATTTTGCTGTTGCTAAGTGAGATTTCAGTGAGCAGTTGTGACAATAATGTTTCAATTCTAAGAGCGAACTGGCTTACGTTTTCAGTCGAGAGTTGCTTGCTTTCTTCTAACTTCATTAGGAGGTACGAGGAATGTTTGTGGTCACTGAATTGAGTTTTGAGGAACTGTTTAAGTTGTTCCCAGTTTGAGAATTCTTTAATTGAGCGAGCAACTTCCGCCTTTCCTTGAAGTTGGCATAATATGTATTTAAAAAGAGTAGTCTTTTGTTGATTAGATGCTAATTCATAAGCATTATTGCAATTTATAATAAAAGAGTTAAGTGTTTCTCTACTGCCATCATAAGGCCTAATAAATTTAAGGACAATGTTTAGATCTAGCATATCAGTGGATTGAAGAGTGGGAGTCTTTTTCCCTTTTCCCTTCTGTTTTTTCAAGAGGGCTCGTGGCCCTTTCATCATCTGTATCGAATGGCAAGTCAGTGTTTAAAGGTATTTGTAAACTTGGATTAGACATCTTAGAACTCGGAACTTAGAAATTAGAACTTAAACAATTAAGCTAAAACAACATGCAATACGAAAATTAACAAACTTAATTAAGTTATTACAACAATTAGTTCGCACTCGTAGTCACAGCCGATATGGAATAAAAGTAATAGCACAATCTACACGATAGCAAGCACAATGCACGTCGGCCGACGCAACCGCAGACGACGTCTGCGGATGCGTTTGCCGACGTGAAGAGGGGCCTTAAGACGTGTCGCGGAAACCGGCGGCGCGGTCCTCTCGGGTGGCGAAAGCTGCCAACATTGTAGTTGGCAGCTCCCGCCACCAGAGGATTTGTATGACATAGCGCTTTGTTGAAATACGCCTGAGAGGCGTCCTTCATAAAGGAACGAACGGTCGAAAGATCGAGATCGCGATGGAGATCTACATTGCGTAGGTACCACGGGGCGGCCGTGGCGCCTCGTATGAAACGGTTTTGAACGGTCTGCAACCGGTGCAGATTAGAGTTCGCGGCGTGAGCGAATACTACACTAGCATACGTCATGATGGGACGAATGGCTGGCTTTGTAAATTATCGTCTTAAGTCTAAGAGACATTTTACTCCGCCTGTCTACGAGATGGGTAGATCCTACCTAGAATAAACGCTGCCCTATTTCGGATAGCTTTGATGTGTGGTGTAAACGTTAATCGACTGTCGAAAATGGCACCGAGATATTCGAGATTCGTGCCGACTTTTTTTTTTTTGAGTGTGTGTGCTGTCGTTCGCAGATGACCTTTACAGCGTTACCGGGCTTGTTTGGGGGCGGCGAGAAACTTAAAGCGTTCCTCAAGCCGTGATTGGTCGAAATTCCCCAGGGGGATTCCGGTGGGGGATGGCATCTCGCCGCTAGCGAGACTCCGATCCCCCCAGCCTCTGGGGGTTCGAGGAACGCTGCGGCTGATTTTATAGGCAAGTGCGGAGGAGTAGGTGTAGTGGGGCGCGCGCAGGCCCCCACTCGTTTGGCGCGATGACGCACGTGTCGGTGCACGTTCCGCTAGCGCAACCATGGCGCCGTCTTTCCACGCCGCCATCATATACTGATACGTTATGATAATAAAAATAATTTAAAATTAGTTTTAAATAAGCAAACTAGCAAAGCAATGTCTTGAATGGTGTTGCGTTGCGATAGTTGTTGAAGTTAGACAATTAGCCCCCAGATGTTTCACCAATCGCCTACGAATAGGTACATCATTACATTATTGTTATTTCCAAGACTTGTAATAGAATAATAACTTTTGTCCACACCCACATCTATAAAAAAACAGAAATAAGAGCCAACACACCACATACCCAAAGGCATGTGAGTACGGGACGAGTTTTATAAACATTTTGTTTTTACAAAACTAAGCTGTATATACTAGATTCCGGTGCCGTACGTAAATAATGTAAAACAATAAAACAAACTGCCAGATTGACAATGACATTTGATAATTTGGCATTGACAATTTTATATTTACAAATTACATACAATTACAATCACAATTTTGATGTGTAGGAAGACTGAAGTGGAAAGTAACAATTATTTGTTTTTACAGAAAATTAAAGTTTCTTTCTAGTTACGTGTTCTCTAAAAAATATGGGTCTTCGAAATAAAACACAATATTGATTGGAAATATCTTTAGACATCATCGGGGGATCGAACGTATCTAGCCATATCGCACACCGGCTGCTGATAACCGGTGATTAATTCCTGTAATCATTGGAAGAGTTTTGAATGAAAACCTTCAAGTCAATTAATCATTAGTCAGTCTAATTACAGACTACTTGACATGCATGACTATTGCATAGGTTAGAAGTGTTTACCTACATGCAAGAGGTTTTGGTTGCAGTTGTGTGTATGAGTGGCAGGCAGCGTTTAGAGCTATAGATAAGCTATCAAATCGCCATGCTGCCGTGGATTCGTAACAGATGGACACCATTATGCTTGCTTGTGATGGCCCTTGGAGCCTTAATGCTTTTCCTGTATGGATTTTTTCCACTAAAATATCATTCAGGGAAGTTTGCCCACATGGAAGATTTACCGAACTTCATTGATAATGTCAGGTGAGTTTCTTTTATAATCTTTTACTTACTTTTACCAATAATGATCCAAGAAAGTAGCAAAAATAATCTAGTTAATATTTTGACAGTTATAACACCTAGAGCTACTTGCCATCCCAAATGGTTTTGCCAAAAAAGTTTCCATTACTTTATAGAATGTTCTTTCATGCCATAAAGATAAGGTTAAATAATTTACAAGCCTAGTTCTGAGTTTATCTACCCTAAAATACTAAGTTAGATCAAGATACTTACTAATAAATAAAAGTTGCATTTTGTTAACATTCTCAAAATGTTATTTTCATTTCAATTTGAATATAATGATTAATACCCAGTTGAATGAATAAAGTGTAAAAGAAAATCATGCATTCTGTACTTATAGCAATTGCTTTGTCCATTTCTTAATAAAATGAAACTAACTCTTAATGAAATATTTTAGTATCGATGGCCAAGCAGTATACAACTCCGGTGAACACAGTGTGGTTCTAATGGTGATTGACAGCCTGCGATATGACTTTGTCACAGAAGAGTATATGCCGTTTACAGCCGGACTGTTAAAAAACAAATCTGCATGCATTTATGTATCCATTGCAGAACCGCCAACAGTTACAATGCCTAGGATTAAGGTATTTATATAATTTTTAATAATTTTTAATTGACTTAGGATCTACCTGATATAGTATATATCAGGATACGAACCTGTAATGTTTTTGTTTTTCTTAATATTTTAAATCTTTAATTACCAAACATTAACTACAATTTCTACATTAAAAAAACCTGTAATCACTGCCTGTAATATCAAAAAGTAAAGCAACAAAATTTTATGGATTGTATCACTTATTATTACATTGTAGCTTAGCACATCAAGCATTACCAAAGAAAACAATTACATTTCCTAGATACTATGTAATTAATTTACATTCATAATAAATTATACATACATACATACATAATATCACGACTATTATCCCCCAAGGGTAAGTCAGAGACTAGGCAATGAGGACCCCAAAAGCATTCCTCTGCCATAGTCCACTTTTCACCAAATAGCGACTGCACATGTGCTCAGCGTGACAGGTGGTGAGCCCATCGCCGCATCGATCGCATAATAAATTATATTATAAATATTTCAAAATGTTTTTTATTCTTTAGGACTAGGTCAATACACAATGTCAATGTGTCCAGTTAAATAATGTTAACATAATTGTGTTGTGTACAGTCACCGGAGAGAAAGATCCTAAAGGCACAGTGGAGGCGCACCATAAACTTCTGGCGGGATATATTTGCAAGTGTCACATTTTTGTAATTATTACATGTTTTGCTTTGAACCAAATAATTGGTATTACAAACCAAAGAAAAAACATACATTATTAACACCTTGACTGTCTTAGGTATTCAAATAATAGTAAACATAATTACAGTAAACCAGTATTAAACACACATCCTGTATGTTTAATACTGGTGTTTTGTTATTTGTTTTACAAGGCAATCATACAAAGGGCATATAACTTTATCACAGTAATTCAGCATGTATCATATACAACGTGTTTAAATAAATAGCTCAAAACCTAAAATTTGTTTGTTCAGAATCAAAAGGAGAATCAATTGCTACTTATTGTATAATATTTTTGAATTAAAAATTTACTAAAATATTATTTATAACCGTGTTGCGTAGCGGTGAAAGAATACTACCACCCCCTTCCTTCCCTTGGGTGTCGTAAAAGGCGACTAAAGGACTAAAGACTGCACATATATCCAACAAAATAGAGCGGCGATGGGCTCACCACCTGTCACGCTGAGCACATATGCAGTCGCTGTTTGCTGTCCTCATTGCCTAGTCTCTGAGTAACCCTATGAGTATAATAGTCGTGATTATACGTATCTATGTAAATTTACAAAATTTTATTGTCTTCTTAGCAACATTGCACTCACAATTTTGAATGCAATCGCGGCGGCAACATCGCTCGCACTCGCAGGCTTAAATAGCGCATAATTACCATAGAGTTTCTAATTTACAAAAAATGCAAATATTTTTTTACTTAATTAGCAATTTTTTTAAAGTTATTTATGCATTTTTATAAAATAAAAATAAGTTGGGGTGTCTGTGGTTCTGAGCTATTTAATTAACATGTTGTATATATTTAATGATGTCACAACTTTATTTCATTATCTGCCTATAAATATCCCACATGGGGAGATGGCTGGCCATGCCATGGCTTCTCCAGATTTATTTACATTATTTAATTTTAACATTGGTTATATTTTAACATAGACATCATATATAATCACTAAAAATACTGATAATGTATGGACAGTTAATGTGTTACGTTAGTATGGCTGTAATAAATTAGATAGAATACATAGAAAAATAAAAAATAAGTTTTTTCTTTGGTGTTTTGCTTGACGTTGATAATTATGTTTGGGTAATATAATGTACCTATTCTGTTTATATGAGTTTTGGATATGCAATGAAATGGAACACTTTATCAATATTTTCTGTCCTTTGTGTTTGGTTGTAAACCCTTCCGAGGGCTCAGAAGGTCAGTAAATAAAATATATAAACATTTGTAAACATCATTCATAAAGTATTTCATTTCATATTTAAAATCCTCCTTCCTCCTCCTTATTTATATTACTTTTACGTTGATACAGAACGGTGGCGGGTTTTTTATGGGGTTACTTTTTTTATAACAAAACTTTGTAGTTTGATAGCAAAAAGAAATACGATAATTTTACTGGCGAAATAAGGAGTTGAAGATTAATAATAATGCAATCAAATAAGAAATAATAATAAAGAAATAAGCATAGAAAAACACAATAATAGGTGTGATCATGCATTTGTTCAAACAACAGATGTCTACGCCAATACAGCTGTATTGGCTAAGCATAAGCTATTGAATGTTATCGCAATACAGAGAGCGTCTAGGCAATAACCACTGTTGCATGTCGCCTTTGAACATCCTTACTCGCTTGGTTCTTACATAATTATGCTTACAATGTTTCTTGCAACGAGTAAATATAGGGTCTAACAATATCAATAAGCGAACGTTTAAGGGGAGCATCTATACATCACACTGAGCATGCTCACCAAATTTGGTACAAAACTACAGGCTCGTTACAGAGATAATCAACAAAACATTATCATAATTCACCAAAAAGCTGAACATTCACACTAAACTCGGAGCATTCTGAACTACCTTTTTGTTAACGTTTGCCTGCGTGTTAGTAAAGATAAAGCATGTTTCATGATGTGCATAATTTAATTAGTTTGTTAGAAAACATAACTTTGAAAAATCACTATAAAACAGGAGCCCATTTTTTGTCGTATTTAGAATGATGTATAGATACCGCCCTTAAACGTTCGCTTATTGATTTTGTTAGACCCTGTATAAACAAATGTACCTACATACACCGTATTCCTTAAAAACTACCTTTCAGTCTACCTGCTATCCTAACATACATCACACTAATATTATTGAGGCGAAAGTTTGTGAGTGTGTATGTTTGTTACTTCTTCACGTCTAAACGGCTGGAGCGATTTTAATAAGATTTGGTATGGAGTTAGCTGACACCCAGGATTAACACATAGGATACTTTTTATCCCTATATTCCCACGGAAACGGGAACCACGCGGGTGAAACCGCGAGCGGCCGCTAGTACTTACATATAATCACGACTGTTAACCCCGAAGGGTTAGTCAGAGACTAGGCAATGAGGTCAGCAAAAGCAGTCCTCTACCATAGTCCACTTTTCACCAGATAGCGAATGCACATGTGCTCAGCGTGATAGGTGGTGAGCCCATCGCCGCTCTATGCTGTTGGATGTAGGTGCAGTCTTTAGTCCGTTAGTCGCCCTTTATGACACCCAAGGAAAGGGAGGGGGTGGTAATACGGCAACCTTTACTACCATACGCCTAGGCGGCCTGCCTGGGAGGCGCGCCAAACGAACCTACCTAAACTGCTCAGTGACACCCTCTGGTAGTAACATGAATGAGCACGGTATTTTTGGCTTCACTAACATTGCGTGTAATGCTCCGTCTTTTTTTTGTTGGTCTGAGTCTCTGACTTACCCTTTGGGGATATAGATGTGAGTGTATGTCCATCGCCGCTTTATGCTGTTAGATGTGTGTGCAGTCATTAGTCCGTTAGTCGCCTTTTACGACACCCAAGAGAAGGAAAGGGTAACGAGTCACACGCACAGCTTAGCCGCTCAGCAGCGTGCCAGCTTAATAACATAAGAAACGGCACGGTAGATCTATATAAATACATTTTTGGTGCGTTTTGAATGCTATCAATGTAAACTTACGATCACGTTCTGTGCCATTTTGAAGAAATGTTAAGTTTACTCATTGTAGATAATATTTCACTTCCGTCCATCGCGTACTAATTCCATGGCAATTAACGGCGTTTCATCATCTGCTATTGCTGCACGAACGTTTTCATTCATCATGTTGCACTAATTATTGTTTCTCTAGCGGTAATACTTACTTTCATATTGTGTGGTCAATGACCAATATGAAAGTAAAAGGCGACTAACGGACTAAAGACTGCACATACATCCAACAGCATTGAGCGGCAATAGGCTCACCACGTGTCACGCTGAGCTCATGTGCAGTCGCTATTTGGTAAAAAGTGGACTACTTATGGTAGTTTAATGCTTTTGCTATCCTCATTGCCTAGTCTCTGACTAACCCTTCGGGGATAATAGTCGTGATTATATGTATGTATATGATGTATGTGGTCAATGACCACACCCGCTAGTAGTAATATAAAAAACTAGTTACCTATGTATGTATGTTTTGCTTTAGTACTAATATGACAATGGTGTTGGTTAAATCTGAACTAAGTTATCAATGGTGGTGATCTAAAACATAAATTAATTATAAAAAATATCGCCTTGATGGTCTAGTGGTGTTTGACCATGTCTTAGACTCTGAAGTCCTGGTTTCGTTCGTTACCTAACATGATCAAAATATACGGAACAGCCGATCCTTTTTCTTGATTTCGTAGTAGTACTTATTTTAAAAAAAGGGTTGTATATAATACACATTGTGCAGGTTTAATTCCCGTCATCGTGAAATTATTTTCCTTACTTATCTTTTTCCTTACCAAATATTGGTTTGTTTGTTATGTATTGAAAACTATCTTAATTAATTAAGTTTTTAAAATTTAATAATTGCCCGTCAATTGGCTATTTGACAGTTGTATCAATAAAATATGAAATATGTCGGAAATGGTAGGTAGGTTATGATTTAACGATAATTTTATTTCTTATTTATCCAATAGTTTTTTTTATTAAGATAATTTCTAAATATTTTATTTTTACAAAATAAATTTGCGATTTTTTATCTGTGGATTACAAAACCCGACGGGCGGCGGTGATTGAGCTTTATGTGACGTCACATTTCACACAATTATCAAAAACTATCTGTCAGGTTTCAAGAAAAAATTCTATATTTATTGAAATGTGACGTCACAGAGTAAAATGTCACGTGACCAACCGTTTTCGCACGAAATTTAAAATTAATAAATAAGTTTTTTTTTCTATTAAATACAAGCTTTTTCGAGAAACAAAATATTGTACGAGGTATAAAATAAGTGTTTGTAATTTTTTAAATACTTTTTCAAAAACAGTCAAGTAGCCAATTGTAGCAAAGATTCGAACCTGCAGCATTCCGACAATCCTTGTCAGGTGCTCTTCCAATTCAACTGCCGTAGACTAATTTAACTTTTATTTAACTTTAACTTTCAAACAGGCAATGATGACGGGCAGCGTATCAACGTTCGCGGACGTCGCTCTCAACTTCGGCGCGCCCGCGGTCCGCGGTGACAGCGTGTTGCGCGTCGCCGCCGACAGAGGGCGCAAATCCGTCATGTACGGCGACGACACGTGGCTGAGGCTGTTCCCGGGCCTGTGGGCCGAGCATGACGGCACCACGTCCTTCTACGTCACGGATTATACTGAGGTAAGAGGTTTTACCGCCGCCATCACCACGTCGCTAGTCTTACGATATTGTGAGGGTAGTAATAAGAACAGTGGACTTGACGTTAAAAAGAAGAAGCCTTTTTGCTTTTGCAGTGGGTGTTATCGGCTGAGTAGATAAATAGATGGGGTTTTAAGTCTCTAGACAGACGGACTTTCGGCTTTCTGTCTATGACTATCGATGTATCATCATATCAAATCATTAGATGACCCGGTGAACTTCGTATCACCTACTATATTATACATATACATATATTTGTGAAAAATAGCGTCAAAACTTAATACAAATTTTTTATCTCCATTAAATGCAACACAGTTATCATAAATTGTTAGATTTTAAACATTATAACATTTGTATAGCTCTGGAGGAGCTCGGTGGCGCAGCGGCTAGCGCGTTCGGCTTGCGATCTTGCCCGCTAAGCAACTTACACAACGCCGGGCCGTTGGATGGGTGACCAATTAAAAACATCTCGAGCTCCTCCGTGCTTCGGAAGGCACGTTAAGCCGTTGGTCCCAGTTGTTGTCGTAAGATGACAGTCGTTAAAACCCACCAACCCGCATTGGGCCAGCGTGGTGGGTTATGGCCCAATATCCGCACGTGCTATTGTTCACGTGGGAGGCCTGTGCTCAGCAGTGGGACGTTTATAGGCTGATGATGATGATGATGAACATTTGTAATAGTTTTGTGAGTCTTGAAAATAATCTGATATTTGGTATCAATGATACTGCATCGGTTTTGTTGGTACCAACTACTCGCTAGTCTGACGATATTGTGGGTGAGGTATGAGAACAGTGGATTCGGCTAGCACATAATCGCAAGGAGTGGCGTGATAAAGAGGAGGTTTTAATCCAGCAGTGGGTGTTACCAGCTGAGTAAATAGATAGGCTGGACTTTACGTCTCTACACAGAGGAACTGCATTTCAGCTGCATTCCGACGGCTTTCTGTCTATAACTATCGATGTAGACGCTATGGGTTGGCTGGCAAATTCGAACGTGGCAGTCCCGTGGTCTGCGGGCGACGGGGGAGGGGTTACACCTGCACACAATTATTTAAAAAAATACTGACGTTCCTACGCGTCCCGTTCTTCTTTCCCGCCCCCGCAACCTTTCGTCCCCCGTCCGGCAGACCATGTGACTGTCAAGTATGAAGGAGACCGGACATGGACCTTGGTCCAAGTGGCGTCGGATGATTAGACCTGCCTTATTTATTTGCTAATTATTATTATAACTCTACACTGTAACCGCAAGAAAATCGGCCCATGTAGAAAAAGTTACTGACACTAATAAAACCATATATATAAGGAATTTTTTTTTGTTATTTAATTCAATGTAGAACGTCGGAAAGGCGACGAAGCGAAGGTCAAATGAAGCGCTATACTCTTGTCTTGGTGGTTGGGAACCAATCATCAAGGTTAAACAACATTAGGCGTGCCTAGTTTGTGGATGGGTGACCTTCGTGAAGTAAGGCCAAACCTTCTCGCTATTCGGGAAGAGACCCGTGCCCCTCGGTGGGGACAATGATGGGAGGGTATTATAGAACGTCAGAAAAAATTTTAAATAAAAGAAAAAGAAACGATTTATAAGTACTTATTTATTTGTGAACACGCAATATCAAGACAAATAAAATATCAAAATATGAATCAAAATAAAGCAAACCAGATTTTTTTTTATAGTGACTCTTCATAGTGACTGCATCCTGCCTGATGGTAAGCAGCCGATGCAGTCCAAAATAATGAGAGCGCTCCCCACCGTGGAATAAGCACGATAACGAGCGCTCCCATTCATGACGGCCTGCATAAATGCTGTTTCACGCATGCGTGCAGCGTGTTTCTTTATAATCATCATCATAGGTCTCTTACATCTACAAAAGATGATTCAAACAGCGTCCAACTGTGAGGTTTTGTAAGGCCAATACGGGAGCGACAGTAACGGCCGCATACTTGGCAGAAGAATTGAATACTTTATAGGTCTTGTATTAAAATAAAATGTTGTCAAAAGTTGCTGCGACATTTTGTATATTTGATATTGGTGCCGGGCCCACCCTAATGCCGGTTTCACACGAGGGCAGAACAGTGAGGCAGAACAGTGGGCAGCACAGTACTGCTACTGTTTGAACGCACAGAACAGTACTATTCTGCCTTAGTTACTGTCAAGACAGTACTTTTCTGTGCGTTCAAACAGTAGCAGTACTGTGCTGCCCACTGTTCTGCCTCACTGCTCTGCCCTAGTGTGAAACCGGCATGAATACCATATTATGGACATTATGTGGGCACAACCTCCTTATGTCCTCTTTCCCGTTATGCAGCTACAATAATAATGTCGTATGGCATTTAATCCTGCAACTTCTCTATACCTTATACGTGTAATATGTTCTTGACCTAACGTGGCGGAACTGTATGCGCCCTCGTAACAGTGTTACGTTTTCTTACGTAATGTTATACCTATAACGGGCCACCAGGTGGTGCACCGGCACGATATATCTCTATTTTGTAGACACCATTGCCCTAGAAGATATAGACACAAACGTTCATACAAACCATTTGTTCCAATTCTGGAATGAGAGACCTAAAGTTCGCTGCAGCCGCTGCAGCGCTTAAACATTTAAATGTCGTTTAATCAACAGACAGCGCAGCGCCGCAGCGCCAGATCGGTCAAAGACAACGTAGTGTATATCAAGATGGCGTCCCAAATAGATTGTCAATAACAATAATTGAAAAAATATCGTTTCTATTCTAATAATACGATATAACTACATAATAATGACTTGAATAACAATTAATTACACTTATTTTCGCCGCTCCGCACGCACCTAAGCCATGTGAATGTCGAAGCCATGCTAAAGCAAGGTGCCGAGTCGACTCCGCATGCAGATGAGTGGAACATAGTGCGTGATCGGAACGGCCTATATAAATCGCTGGTAAACACCACCCCAGACATGTACCCGAGAATTCGATGCGCCTAGGCATAAGGCACGTTTAACCATTCTGTAAAATACCCATTTTTCTGGTTTGTGTAACTTTTTTCGCCATGGGCCAATTTTATAGTGGCCATTGTAAAAAATATTATATACTCCTGAACTACTAAATAGAAAGGTTTCATCAGCCGACGCCACTTGGACCACTTCTGCCCGATCTCCTTTGCAAGTCTACAGTACGTCGTAGTCATAACAATTTTATCAAATCATAAAAGTTTCGCGTAATAATAAAAACACAAAAAAAATACATACAGTGGAACATAGAACCTCATCCTTTTTTGAAGTCAGTTAAAATAAACACAAAAACATGGTAAAAATCCCGTTTATTCCTAAAAGTTATCGTTGTGACCATAAAAGTTTAAAATGTTACTAAAATAAAATTTTCCCAATCATAGGTCGACAGCAACGTGACGCGACACCTTGACAAAACCCTCGCGCCAGATGAGAAGAACAAGCCTACCTTCGATTTCTTAGTACTACATTACTTGGGCCTAGACCACATTGGCCACCTGGAGGGCGCCCGCAGCCCCAAGATCAAGCCCAAGCTGAGGGAAATGGACGACGTGGTCGAGAAGATATTCAGCGCCATGCAGAAATGGGTGAGGCTACGTTGCAACTGCCTAGAGTATTAAAGTAACTAGCTTTTGTTCTATTGTATTAATTTGTCGGCTAAAATAAAGTAACAAAAAAAAGTTTCTTATACCGTCTCCGTTTGAAATCGTAGAAAATGGAAACCTGAGGTGTCTGCCTGTTCCTTCGGGAGACGGGTGATGTATAATCCCCGGCACATAACACGAACTGAATGTAATGACGGTCGTTCGCGCTTTGTTAAATTAGAAATTATAAAGGAACACCGTGACTTCGTTGTATTATGCGCGATCTGTATGTATGTCTGCTACATCATATTATAAAGTAAAGTCGCCGTTTTCCGCTATACACCATTAATTTTTATTCGTTTTAATGAAATTAAGGGTGAGTTCCACTCATGAAACTGAACAACTTTCCCCAAGAAACCTATGTGCATAAAACACAAAAATATTCCGACCTCCCACACAAAACTGTCCGATCAGCTGACTACAATAGTATGGGAGGTCGAAAATTTTTTGTCGAGATTTTTATTAGTTTAATGAAACTCATGTACAGTCTTGATTATTGGCTTCGTTAATTAAAAATAATATGTGAATAATTAAATGACACAAAAGTGGTACCTATAAAACATGTTAAGCTATGATTGTAATGCATGTTGCCGAAAAACTTCAAAAAAGCAATGTCCGACCGCAAATTTAAAATTGTTATTTTAAACTTTATCTCAGATAACTCTGATATATTTATGCATAATGTTTTAGGCACAGTGTATAGTCGCTTATTAGTATTTTGTCAAAAAGGTTAATAGGTAGCTGTATAAATGAATAAAAAAAAATTCTTAAGTAATGATTTTCGTGCGAATTTGGTAGTTACTTACATGCATAAACATAACAATTAGGTATGTAATGTATTCTATTTTCTATATTTTATTTATCCTATAATTTATTGTGTCAAAGTAGGTTTAAGTGCGTCGTACCTTTTCTCTTAGAGCATTTTGTTCATTCATATCATGATTGACTGGAATTGATGGAATTATTTATTTATTATTTTCGGATTGATATGTTAGAAATGCACATATCAGTTTACGTTAGTCGTGGAAACATAATAACCGGGATTAATGGAATTATTTATTTATTTATTTATTTTCGGATTGATATGTGAGAAATGCACATTGTCATATCAGTTCACGTTAGTCGTGGGAACATAATTGACGGGATTAATGGAATTATTTATTTATTATCGGATTAATCTCTTCTTAAAAGTCTGCAACTTAGGCGCACAAACGAGGCGGCACACCAAAGGCCGGCATCTTGGAAAGAAGGGAGCGATACCATACTTTATCGAAAGCTGTGGCGACATCAAGGCTAACTGCCAGAGATTCGCCATGCTTGTCCATCGCTTCACCCCATGCTCTCTCAAAGTGTCTCAGCGGTGTGGTGGCATGTGCCTCGGGTCGTTACGTTCCCTAAAACATGGTTGAGCGAAGCGATGGCTGATTCACACGTCATAATCGTGAACGGGTGCCGCCTGTGGAGACAAAATTTCCCATGGTCCTTTATTTACAAAATATCTTAATAAAAAAACGATTAGATAATTATCCTTAAATTATAAACTACCTTAACCGACATATTTCATATTTTATTGTTACAACACTGTCAAATAGCCAATTGTAACGTATTACCCCAGGACCGCACCGGCGTGCTGTTCATCTGCGGCGACCACGGCATGCGCGACGCGGGCGGCCACGGTGGCGCCACGCCCGCAGAGGTGCTCGTGCCGCTCGTGCTGGCCCAGAGCGGCGACTTCCAGTGCCCGCACCCGTGAGTATCTAGCTGGTGGACATAGCTATAACAAAGGTGCCGCCCGTGCTGGCCCAGAGCGGTGACTTCCAGTGCCCGCACCCGTGAGTATCTAGCTGGTGGACATAGCTATAACAAAGGTGCCGCTCGTCGTGCTCAAGAACAACGACTTCCAGTGCCCGCACCCGTAAGTATCTAGCTGGTGGACATAGCTATAACAAAGGTGCCGCTCGTCTTGTTCAAGAGCGACCACTTCCAGTGCCCGCACCCGTGAGTATCTAGCTGGTGGTTATAGCTATAACAAAGGTGCCGCTCGTCGTGTTCAAGAGCGGCGACTTCCAGTGCCCGCACCCGTAAGTATCTAGCTGGTGGACATAGCTATAACAAAGGTGCCGCTCGTCTTGTTCAAGAGCGACCACTTCCAGTGCCCGCACCCGTGAGTATCTAGCTGGTGGACATAGCTATAACAAAGGTGCCGCTCGTCGTGTTCAAGAGCGGCGACTTCCAGTGCCCGCACCCGTGGGTATCTAGCTGGTGGACATAGCTATAACAAAGGTGCCGCTCGTCTTGTTCAAGAGCGACCACTTCCAGTGCCCGCACCCGTGAGTATCTAGCTGGTGAACATAGCTATAACAAAGGTGCCGCTCGTCGTGTTCAAGAGCGACCACTTCCAGTGCCCGCACCCGTGAGTATCTAGCTGGTGGACATAGCTATAACAAAGGTGCCGCTCGTCGTGTTCAAGAGCGACCACTTCCAGTGCCCGCACCCGTGAGTATCTAGCTGGTGGACATAGCTATAACAAAGGTGCCGCTCGTCGTGATCAAGAGCGACCACTTCCAGTGCCCGCACCCGTGAGTATCTAGCTGGTGGACATAGCTATAACAAAGGTGCCGCTCGTCGTGTTCAAGAGCGACCACTTCCAGTGCCCGCACCCGTGAGTATCTAGCTGGTGGACATAGCTATAACAAAGGTGCCGCCCGTGCTGGCCCAGAGCGGCGACTTCCAGTGCCCGCACCCGTGAGTATCTAGCTGGTGGACATAGCTATAACAAAGGTGCCGCTCGTCGTGATCAAGAGCGACCACTTCCAGTGCCCGCACCCGTGAGTATCTAGCTGGTGGACATAGCTATAACAAAGGTGCCGCTCGTCGTGTTCAAGAGCGACCACTTCCAGTGCCCGCACCCGTGAGTATCTAGCTGGTGGACATAGCTATAACAAAGGTGCCGCTCGTCGTGTTCAAGAGCGGCGACTTCCAGTGCCCGCACCCGTGAGTATCTAGCTGGTGGACATAGCTATAACAAAGGTGCCGCTCGTCGTGTTCAAGAGCGGCGACTTCCAGTGCCCGCACCCGTGAGTATCTAGCTGGTGGACATAGCTATAACAAAGGTGCCGCTCGTGCTGGCCCAGAGCGGCGACTTCCAGTGCCCGCACCCGTGAGTATCTAGCTGGTGGACATAGCTATAACAAAGGTGCCGCTCGTCGTGTTCAAGAGCGGCGACTTCCAGTGCCCGCACCCGTGAGTATCTAGCTGGTGGACATAGCTATAACAAAGGTGCCGCTCGTCGTGTTCAAGAGCGGCGACTTCCAGTGCCCGCACCCGTGAGTATCTAGCTGGTGGACATAGCTATAACAAAGGTGCCGCTCGTCGTGTTCAAGAGCGACCACTTCCAGTGCCCGCACCCGTGAGTATCTAGCTGGTGGACATAGCTATAACAAAGGTGCCGCTCGTCGTGATCAAGAGCGACCACTTCCAGTGCCCGCACCCGTGAGTATCTAGCTGGTGGACATAGCTATAACAAAGGTGCCGCTCGTCGTGTTCAAGAGCGACCACTTCCAGTGCCCGCACCCGTGAGTATCTAGCTGGTGGACATAGCTATAACAAAGGTGCCGCCCGTGCTGGCCCAGAGCGGCGACTTCCAGTGCCCGCACCCGTGAGTATCTAGCTGGTGGACATAGCTATAACAAAGGTGCCGCTCGTCGTGATCAAGAGCGACCACTTCCAGTGCCCGCACCCGTGAGTATCTAGCTGGTGGACATAGCTATAACAAAGGTGCCGCTCGTCGTGTTCAAGAGCGACCACTTCCAGTGCCCGCACCCGTGAGTATCTAGCTGGTGGACATAGCTATAACAAAGGTGCCGCTCGTCGTGTTCAAGAGCGGCGACTTCCAGTGCCCGCACCCGTGAGTATCTAGCTGGTGGACATAGCTATAACAAAGGTGCCGCTCGTCGTGTTCAAGAGCGGCGACTTCCAGTGCCCGCACCCGTGAGTATCTAGCTGGTGGACATAGCTATAACAAAGGTGCCGCTCGTGCTGGCCCAGAGCGGCGACTTCCAGTGCCCGCACCCGTGAGTATCTAGCTGGTGGACATAGCTATAACAAAGGTGCCGCTCGTCGTGTTCAAGAGCGGCGACTTCCAGTGCCCGCACCCGTGAGTATCTAGCTGGTGGACATAGCTATAACAAAGGTGCCGCTCGTCGTGTTCAAGAGCGGCGACTTCCAGTGCCCGCACCCGTGAGTATCTAGCTGGTGGACATAGCTATAACAAAGGTGCCGCTCGTCGTGTTCAAGAGCGACCACTTCCAGTGCCCGCACCCGTGAGTATCTAGCTGGTGGACATAGCTGTAACAAAGGTGCCGCTCGTCGTGTTCAAGAGCGACCACTTCCAGTGCCCGCACCCGTGAGTATCTAGCTGGTGGACATAGCTATAACAAAGGTGCCGCTCGTCGTGTTCAAGAGCGACCACTTCCAGTGCCCGCACCCGTGAGTATCTAGCTGGTGGACATAGCTGTAACAAAGGTGCCGCTCGTCGTGTTCAAGAGCGGCGACTTCCAGTGCCCGCACCCGTGAGTATCTAGCTGGTGGACATAGCTGTAACAAAGGTGCCGCTCGTCGTGTTCAAGAGCGACCACTTCCAGTGCCCGCACCCGTGAGTATCTAGCTGGTGGACATAGCTATAACAAAGGTGCCGCTCGTCGTGTTCAAGAGCGACCACTTCCAGTGCCCGCACCCGTGAGTATCTAGCTGGTGGACATAGCTATAACAAAGGTGCCGCTCGTCGTGATCAAGAGCGACCACTTCCAGTGCCCGCACCCGTGAGTATCTAGCTGGTGGACATAGCTATAACAAAGGTGCCGCTCGTCGTGTTCAAGAGCGACCACTTCCAGTGCCCGCACCCGTGAGTATCTAGCTGGTGGACATAGCTATAACAAAGGTGCCGCTCGTGCTGGCCCAGAGCGGCGACTTCCAGTGCCCGCACCCGTGAGTATCTAGCTGGTGGACATAGCTATAACAAAGGTGCCGCTCGTCGTGTTCAAGAGCGGCGACTTCCAGTGCCCGCACCCGTGAGTATCTAGCTGGTGGACATAGCTATAACAAAGGTGCCGCTCGTCGTGTTCAAGAGCGACCACTTCCAGTGCCCGCACCCGTGAGTATCTAGCTGGTGGACATAGCTGTAACAAAGGTGCCGCTCGTCGTGTTCAAGAGCGACCACTTCCAGTGCCCGCACCCGTGAGTATCTAGCTGGTGGACATAGCTATAAAAAGGTGCCGCTCGTGCTGGCCCAGAGCGGCGACTTCCAGTGCCCGCACCCGTGAGTATCTAGCTGGTGGACATAGCTATAACAAAGGTGCCGCTCGTCGTGTTCAAGAGCGGCGACTTCCAGTGCCCGCACCCGTGAGTATCTAGCTGGTGGACATAGCTATAACAAAGGTGCCGCTCGTCGTGTTCAAGAGCGACCACTTCCAGTGCCCGCACCCGTGAGTATCTAGCTGGTGGACATAGCTGTAACAAAGGTGCCGCTCGTCGTGTTCAAGAGCGACCACTTCCAGTGCCCGCACCCGTGAGTATCTAGCTGGTGGACATAGCTATAACAAAGGTGCCGCTCGTCGTGTTCAAGAGCGACCACTTCCAGTGCCCGCACCCGTGAGTATCTAGCTGGTGGACATAGCTGTAACAAAGGTGCCGCTCGTCGTGTTCAAGAGCGGCGACTTCCAGTGCCCGCACCCGTGAGTATCTAGCTGGTGGACATAGCTGTAACAAAGGTGCCGCTCGTCGTGTTCAAGAGCGACCACTTCCAGTGCCCGCACCCGTGAGTATCTAGCTGGTGGACATAGCTATAACAAAGGTGCCGCTCGTCGTGTTCAAGAGCGACCACTTCCAGTGCCCGCACCCGTGAGTATCTAGCTGGTGGACATAGCTATAACAAAGGTGCCGCTCGTCGTGATCAAGAGCGACCACTTCCAGTGCCCGCACCCGTGAGTATCTAGCTGGTGGACATAGCTATAACAAAGGTGCCGCTCGTCGTGTTCAAGAGCGACCACTTCCAGTGCCCGCACCCGTGAGTATCTAGCTGGTGGACATAGCTATAACAAAGGTGCCGCCCGTGCTGGCCCAGAGCGGTGACTTCCAGTGCCCGCACCCGTGAGTATCTAGCTGGTGGACATAGCTATAACAAAGGTGCCGCTCGTGCTGGCCCAGAGCGGCGACTTCCAGTGCCCGCACCCGTGAGTATCTAGCTGGTGGACATAGCTATAACAAAGGTGCCGCTCGTCGTGTTCAAGAGCGACCACTTCCAGTGCCCGCACCCGTGAGTATCTAGCTGGTGGACATATCTGTAACAAAGGTGCCGCTCGTCGTGTTCAAGAGCGACCACTTCCAGTGCCCGCACCCGTGAGTATCTAGCTGGTGGACATAGCTATAACAAAGGTGCCGCTCGTCGTGTTCAAGAGCGGCGACTTCCAGTGCCTGCACCCGTGAGTATCTAGCTGGTGGACATAGCTATAACAAAGGTGCCGCTCGTCTTGTTCAAGAGCGACCACTTCCAGTGCCCGCACCCGTGAGTATCTAGCTGGTGAACATAGCTATAACAAAGGTGCCGCTCGTCGTGTTCAAGAGCGACCACTTCCAGTGCCCGCACCCGTGAGTATCTAGCTGGTGGACATAGCTATAACAAAGGTGCCGCTCGTCGTGTTCAAGAGCGACCACTTCCAGTGCCCGCACCCGTGAGTATCTAGCTGGTGGACATAGCTATAACAAAGGTGCCGCTCGTCGTGATCAAGAGCGACCACTTCCAGTGCCCGCACCCGTGATTATCTAGCTGGTGGGCATAGCTATAACAAAGGTGCCGCTCGTCGTGTTCAAGAGCGACCACTTCCAGTGCCCGCACCCGTGAGTATCTAGCTGGTGGACATAGCTTTAACAAAGGTGCCGCTCGTGCTGGCCCAGAGCGGCGACTTCCAGTACCCGCACCTGTGAGTATCTAGCTGGTGGACATAGCTATAACAAAGGTGCCGCTCGTGCTGGCCCAGAGCGGCGACTTCCAGTGCCCGCACCCGTGAGTATCTAGCTGGTGGACATAGCTATAACAAAGGTGCCGCTCGTCGTGTTCAAGAGCGGCGACTTCCAGTGCCCGCACCCGTGAGTATCTAGCTGGTGGACATAGCTATAACAAAGGTGTCGCTCGTCGTGTTCAAGAGCGGCGACTTCCAGTGCCCGCACCCGTGAGTATCTAGGTGGTGGACATAGCTATAACAAAGGTACCGCTCGTAGTGTTCAAGAACGACCACTTCCAGTGCCCGCACCCGTGAGTATCTAGCTGGTGGACATAGCTATAACAAAGGTGCCGCTCGTCGTGTTCAAGAGCGACCACTTCCAGTGCCCGCACCCGTGAGTATCTAGCTGGTGGACATAGCTATAACAAAGGTGCCGCTCGTCGTGTTCAAGAGCGACCACTTCCAGTGCCCGCACCCGTGAGTGTAGCTTAACTGGTGGTAGCAGCAATAAGGTGCTCGTGCCGCTCGTGCTGGCCAACAGTGGCGACTTCCAGTGCCCGCACCCGTGAGTGTGACCTAACTGGTGAACTATGTATCAGCTATAAGGACGCAACATTCACAATGCCTCTGATTGGTCTATCTATGTTTAACCTAACTGGTGGTAGCAGCAATAAGGCCACAAATTCACAATAGCGCGCAGCTTCTGATTACTGACGCTAGGTGTCCCGGAGATTCAAGCGTGGTGGGTTATATGACCCAATCTTTCCACGTGCGTTGCGCGTGTGGCAGGCTTGTCCCAAGTGGGACGTTTATAGACTGTTGATGTTTCAGAATGAAGAGTGTGTCTCGGCGGATTCTAAATCGGCGTCAATACCTAACGCAGATGGTCTCCTGGGCGAGTTTGTAACTGGCGCAGGGACGTCTGGCACTACTTGGTCTCGGGTGCCAGTACAATAGTACATTATGCTACAAGTGTGCTATGTTGGTCATTTCAACCGAGGCGGGTTATGAGCCCGAGGCGAAGGCGAGGGCTTAGTGGAGCAGTTGTAATTACCTATGCACACGCGTTTCATACGACATTTTTCACTACACTTGTATGGAAAACACATTTTCTGAAAATGACTGCGTGTTTTTGTTGTTTTTCTAGTGTAATAATTTTTGGTAAGCCAACATATTTTTTTTTTCATTTCCCCCGACGTGGGTTACGTCGGAGACGTTGCTATTCTAAAAACTAATTCTCGGATCCGCTGTATTGCGGCTTCCTATCCGAAAAAATGCATATGCCTACATTTTCTTGGCACGTCTAGGTGCCCGCCTTATCCTCCTCTATTCCTTTTTGCCTATGCTAAAAACTATATAACTATTTTAAATTATTGCTTTCCATTTTTATCGCACGTTCGTGCCCTATCTAAGAAGTTAAGAACAAGGGTTGTTCTTAACTACTTATCTATTTGTTTATATCTAAGTATTGCATTTATATTGCACTGTATAAATGCCCTACATACTATTTATTTCCTACTTTTACTCTTTGTTTAATATATCTCTGGTTTCCCAGTTCTATTTTTATTGCATTATTGCACTATTTCTTATTTACTATACTTATACTATGCTTATTTCTATCTTATGTACTATTCCATTTTTTTCTTCTTCCTATTATTCACTTATCTACTTATGTCCATTATTATCTATTTTAACACAATATTACAAAATCACCAAGATATTTTGCATTTTTACAATTTGTTTATTTCCTTATTTTGATATGTAAATCCTAATATATACAGTATACGTGTGAAAACATATCTTTATCTACTTCTTGTTTTTTCTAATTACCGGGTGTGCTATATTTTTGCAAAACTCCAAGAATGATTGCCTTGTGTGTTTGTTTTCAATTACTTTGCTTATATTTTCTTTATCAATTGTAATTCCTATCTTTCGTTCCATTTTCATGCGGTGATAATCGTAGATCGGGTAGTCAGTAATTACGTGCAGAACATCTTCCTCTTGCTCAGTGATTTCTTTGGATTTAGATGGAAATAGGCTGTGAAGTACATTTTGTGCTTCACTTTATAATTCCGGCTGTGTAGACTGTAAATTTAGTTCTTCATTACTCGAACTAGACATATTTATTTTTAAACCTTCAAAGTAATATTGAACAAAAAGCCGATGTATGATTCAACAAATTATAGGTATGTGAAAGAGACAGCAAATTTTAATCGCCCGCTGTTTTCGCGCGCAAGTTGAAATAATAATAAGGCAATGGACAACTGCCTACAGATATTAAAAAAATAATAAACTTAACAATAATGATACGAATTAAGGTTAATTTATTGACAAAATAAATAATTTGGTGAAATTACTCCGTGTTTATTTATTTATTAATTAATTTTATTATTAAAATAGTTAATTTATTCACTAAAACGTATAACCTTTTAAAAAAAATCTAGTTATAAAAACTCTATGATGAGATTCTATTTTTAAACTACATTACCGCACTAGTGTGTAATAAGCTACATTACGATGCTGAAATCGGTGTAATAAGAGCGACTTTACGAGCTAGTGTGTTGAAACTATAATTAGCGAAGTAAGTAGTGAGATAGTTGATGATGATAATGACAAAATAATGTCGTTGTCACCAATGACCTTTTATATATAGACTAGTTACACCTGAACAAATTGCATTTAAAAATGGCGAAATTGTTTCTATGACGTAATCACGTCGAAAAATCATATCATTAGCCTATTGTTAAAAAGAGATAAACATATATTTTAACTTTTGTATACTCTTTAGGGTAGTTGAGTTGACCAATGAGCTCATTAAATTTATGCGCCATCTCGGCCGCCATTGTTTTCTCTCTTTCACTCTTACAGAAACGTCTCTCTCTTACATAGTACACGGGTCTCACTCATGCATATCGAATTGGCAACAGGGCAAATGTCCTCACTAAACGAAAATTTCTATTTCAAATTTATTTTTACAATAATTACGAGTGAAATCAAAAAAAAACATGTTTCATGTTTGCAGTATAATTATTACAATTTCTGTATACTTACACAGGAAGGCCTTTTATCCAAATAACAACACACAACTTATAACGGTAACGATCGTATTGACGTGACAATGACTGATGTGTGACTAAACGAGGTCCAGTCAATTACCTGGATTTGTTCTAGTCACTACGGAGAGCAGGCAACGTATCTACACATATAATATCATTGGTTGTCACCGCCAGCGCCGGCCCCGGGCCGACGGTGGCGCAGGTGGACATGGCGCCGTCGATCGCGTGGCTGCTGAACGCGCCGCCGCCCGGCGAGCACGCGGCGCGGCTGCTGCCCGCGCTGCTGCCCGCCGACGCGCGCCAGCACCTCTACCTGCTGCACGCCACCGCCGCGCACCACGCGCGCCAGCCCGCGCTGCCCACCGACACGGGTATATATCCCCTCACCTGCCAGGCACTATTTTGACATTGACTGATACTGCTAGCTCAAAATGGCCGCCAAAAAATTTTGCGACGGACGCTGCATACTATGAATTGAGCCGTTTTTTGTTAAATATGATGTATAAACTATATATTTTTGTATTACTTATAAAATAATCTACCCGATGTTATACATTTCGTAAAAGCCACAAGAATCTTAAAAGCCACAAGAATATAAGTCTCAGAATCACCACCCTTTGAATATTTGTATACAGTTCTAAAACTATCGATTCGTTCACTAAATTGTATTTCTGGCATGATAAATTGATAAAACATGAAGTTTCTGTCATCAAACCTCTTCAAGAGTAGTCCCAAAGATATTTTTTACAAGAAAAGCAAACACTCAGTCAAAAACACTGACTTTGCTGTTGTCAAACAAGGCTCTTTGAATGAACAAATTGAAGTGCTCGAGGCGAAATCAGCTGTCTTTTTTCATCTTCTAACCGTTAGCAGTGAGATGAAAGAGATAGATATAATTTTAAACGTACGTTTCAAGGGAGAGACACACTGAGGACACACTACCGTTTCTGCCCGCTACGGGCGCGTGGCAATTGGTACCCAATTTTTATGTCGGTAAACTTACCTGAAGTTGGCAGGTGAAAGGTTATATATTTTTTAATATATATTTGTTCCATGAAGGAACAGGCTAAGGTCTGAGACCATACTGCCTAGTCATTAGTTTTTTATTTGTTATTTTTCCCTTGATGATAATGAGTGGTGATTGAGATGAATAATAAATGATGTTCCCCAAACCCCTTGAGTCCTCAGTAAAAATGTGGGACTTTACTGAGGTCTCACGCGGACTACTTGAGAGAATTTGAAAAGTGATGTTGCACTGTTTTGTTTCATTTGCCAACACTCATGCACGTTCACAAACACTTAACGGTTAATAATCCACTATTATTTCACATTCATGTTCGAAAAAACACAAATTTTAGAAAATAAAACAAAAATGCAGACATGACGCTTCACTTTCCCGCCAAGAAGAAGCGACACGGGTATATAAGCCGCGGCCGCCCACGCACGCCAGTGACGCCGCTCGCGCTGCTGCCTTTTCTTAGCGCGTTTATTTAAAAAAATTACAACGTTTAAACGCTTATCGAAAATAAGCTTTTTTTTATTTTATTTTTATTGGCAACGGGTAAGCGCTTGGCCTTCATCTCACCTGATGCTAAGTGACGATAAGGCCGAAGGTGGAAGCGCGCCTCACCCGGAATCCTCAACCACTGAGGAACTGGCTATCTTATCACAAACTGCCGGAACACAACAATGCTTTAAACATCGTTGTTATGGCGACAGACTTAGATAAGATGGTGGTAGCTAGCCAGGCGGACTTAACAGCCCTACCACCGACCAAACCGAGCACACAAAGATGTACCCCCCGCTGGGAATCGAACCCGGGATCCAGTGGCGTGCCTAGGGCTTCAGATTGGGGCAAGCCACGAAACCTGAAGTTCCTAATCTTGCTACCTAGGTACAATGTTGGTGCCCATTTGTGACACTAGCCACATTTTTTACTCAAATCGTCATAGGCCGTGGCATTCCAAACGTTCTTGTCGTTTGTAAAAAAACAGCCTATTACCTTCTATTACATCTCGAATGTGATTTTTGTGAGAATTATTTGAAAAAAAAAATTACTGCGGCCAATTTTGGCGTTCTTTATCTCAGAAACGAAAATACAATTAACAGTATTTACTTATTGAATAGTGTAGAATAGCTATTGGCATAGTACGTAGCGGCCTCGCTCTTTGTAAATTTCGCTTACCTTTTTATTTAAACCCAAAATTGCAGTGAAAGATAGGATTCATAAATTGCGCGAGGGCACTTTTATGAGCTCCTGGATTGAACTACTGTTCTAAAAAATGAGAATGTTATCTCGTCGTATAATGCGTAGCGGCCACGGAATTTTTAAATATTATTGATTTTATATAGAAAAAAATGTTATTCAAAACCAAAAAACTTCGAAAATCGCGTTAAGTTAACTGTGAATTTCTCTTATCTACGATAACATTATTGAGTAAAATTTATACCAGAATAATTGTTACTTCATGAGGAATAAAAATGTTATAATGAATTTATTATCCTATTTCGATAAAAACTATAAATACAAATAAGTACAAAATTACTACAAAATGCGATGCGCGGGCCGTCCGAACTCAGCTTATTCTCGCAGAGTGGAGATTCGTAATAATAAGCATGCATTTATTATCGAAATTTAAACTGGAAAATTACTACAAAATGCGAAAATGGGCATTTTGCGCGGGAATCACAGTCGATATGTAGGCCTCTCCTCTACACTTAATTTACTTATTAATTATTACTTAATTATTTTGAATGGAAGCAACCAACAATCCAAAGAGTTTTTACATAGACCTAATTATAATTAATGCCCTAGATGACTTTTAATAGTTTGCGAAAAACATAAATCATGTGTGATGTTCAAAGAATTTATTTACCTCTGCCTTTCGTATGCCAATCATCAACACAACACGTTCAAGTACACATTTGTTTGCAACACATCACATGCCCAACACATCTAAGTTCGTCACAGAGACCAATAAAACGACGAACTGAACTCAGAGAACACATTTTCTTATCACAAATTACGAAAACACTTGTTACCTACTTAAAAATAATCGCTCAAACAAAGTGAAGTGTGACAATAACAAAGAATAAAAAATGGCTGGCTGCAGCCCGTGGCTGCTGCACAGCACAATCGCGTATTAACGCTCGCCTCTGATTGGTTCGCCCGAGCTCGAGCTGTCGTCGGTCGCCTCTGATTGGTTCGCCCAAGTTGAAGTTGCACGTGATTCGGTAGAAATAAAGCCTGACTTGGAGAAGGCCTTACTTGCGAACTTCATAGCGCAAGCTGGCTTTGACGAAGAGTATGAATTTCTCATAGAATCTATACATACTTACGCAGTATTATGTTTATAGAGTAGCAATTTTGTTAAAGTTAGAAGAGAGCGGATATACTTTAAATCCGAAGCCCGGTTGCAAGCCAACTTGTGCGAGAGAGATGTAAAGCACCGCACGATTTATAAGCAGCTTTATGCGATTTGTTTGGTGATTCATAATATGAGAACTTATAAAATTGATAATTTGAATGCTGATGAAAGAAAATTAACAATGGTAAAAAATATTAAGTGATTTTAATAATTGCGTTGTACCAGTAGTTATATTGAGTTTTTGTTAGGGCAAGCCGGGCTTTTTGGCTTGTATGAAGGTACCGCCACTGCCGGGATCTCTGGGCCTGAAACCGGTGGCTTAGCCACTAGACCACAGAGGCGGTTATTATAAACTATACCTGTTTTTTTCATCTCTGCTCCAGTGCCACCGCCCGAGCGAGCGGTGGCGCTCGCGGAGCTTCGGGCACTATGACGGTGTCACCCGGTTGACCGCGCTGTTAAGGTCCCTTCATTCATGCTTGTCATTCCACGCAATGATGCCCGGGCGCTTATGCCCGAATTGTCATTCTTCAGCCCTAAAGATTCCGTTACTACTTTGATAAGGTCTTCTCCTAACCCAACCCGTAATTTTATAACACACGTGACCTAACTAGAAGCACCCCCCCCCCCCAGCCCTCCCCTATACACAAATTTTGATACAGGGAACTTCTAAGGCAAGCTACGTTACTGGCTATAACTAATTGGTTTGATTGCTCACTAATGCTGGGTCCTGCCTGAGTCACAGCGCATCGCAAGCGAATTGCGGAGCGTAGGAATGAAGTAGGTGCCTGCCTACTTCATTCCTATGTGAAGAACCATTCCGAACTGTTCGGACAGGTTCTTGCATGTCGAGTATTTGTTTCGTGCGCGGCGTATTCCGCCTGCGCGATGAGCCGTTACTCAGGACTCTGCCAGGCATCTTGCACTCCGTCATACCTATCGCAAAATGCACCTAAAGCGCGCGGCAACGCGGCGTTGTAAATCGGTCAGGGACTCAGGGCCCCAGCGCGCTATCGAGCACACGCACAGCCCGCAGGCATAATAATAATAATAATATATATTTATTTGCATAAAACATGGTATACAAAGTTGTTAAAATTGTAAAGAACAGTTCTCATGTTTTGCACATTTGAGTTGCATGCAAATTGTTACAATTAAACCTAATTTTTATTGTTTAGAAATTGCTTAATGTCATAAAAGTTTTTAGCCATAAGCCACGTATATAATTTACTTCTGAACAAATTGAAGCTGAGATTTTTAAATTCACAGGGCACCTTATTATAAATTCGAACACACATGACAATACAATTTTTGTTATATTTTTCCGATTTAGGAATATTACTTAGGACTAATCTATTAGGATTTCTCTTTATTCTAGAGTTAACATCTCGAGCTTTCTTAAATAGGTACATGTGGTTATATACAAATATGCTAATCTCGTAGATGTACAGAGATGGTAGCGGTAGCAAATTAAGGTCCCTAAAATATGGTCGACAGGATTCATCAGGTGGGATACCACAGATAGCCCTGATACATCTTTTTTGTGCGATAAATGCTTTGCTAGCGTCTGTGCCATTGCCCCATAATATCAATCCGTATCGTAATATAGAATCTACATATGCGCGATAGGTTGTTACTGTTGTCTCCCTGTTAGTTATCTTACTTAACTTGTTGAGAGCGTATACAAATTGATGAATCCTTTTGCATAAATTTTCTACATGTAGTTTCCAGTTTATGTTTTGGTCTATAGTAACCCCTAAGAACTTGGTTTGTGTTACTTCCTCTATTTTATCAATATTTAATTTAAAATTGTATTTAGAATGTATAGATTGATTAAATTGTATATAATTCGATTTAAGTAAATTAATTTTTAAATTATTATTCTCTAGCCATTTCATAATGTTGTCAATAGTATAATTCATGTCCTTTTCATGGTCACGTACTGTAAAATTATTCTTATTAGTAGTCACAATAATAGAGATGTCATCTGCATATAAACAACATTTATGATTAGTTGCTTCTGTTATGTCATTAATGTAGAGTACGAATAGGATTGGACCTAAAACGCTACCCTGAGGGACGCCGCTGCCATTGTTAATAAATTCAGATGAGTGTGACTTAAGTTCATTTTTAACTATTTTACTAACAATAACACACTGACGTCGATTAGTGAGATATGACGATATCCACTGTAGTGCGAGCCCTCTTATTCCTATCGCCTCCAATTTTTTTAATAGTATACTATGAGAAACGAAATCGAATGCTTTTGATAAGTCAAAAAATAAGGCAGTTGTCAAAAAATTATCATTAATATTTGTCAGAATTGTATTGATCAATGTAAATATAGCTAATGTTGTCGACTTATTCTTTTGGAAGCCAAACTGTTCTTTATTTATTATATTGAATTTGTCGCAGTAGTCTAATAGTCTCAAATACATGCACTTCTCAAATATTTTTAGACAAGACCGGTATTAAGGCAATTGGACGGTAATTATTGATTTCATCCTTATCGCCTTTTTTATGGAGAGGTTTAACGATGGACGATTTTGGTGCATCAGGAAAAGTTCCTGTTGAAAAAGATAAGTTTATAAGGTACGTCAAAATCGGTACTAATTCAGACACACATGCCTTAATTATTTTCGTATTAATACCGTCAAAACCCTCAGAGGTTGTATTGTTTAAAGTCATGATAACTTTTTTTACCTCTTCTTGAGACACAGGCCTTAGAAACATCGTGTTAGCACTTAATTTAAGTTGCAAATTATTAAATGTTGAATTGCTGACGTTGGAAGATTCTACGAAATATTTATTGAAGGCACTGGCAATTTTTTTGGGTGACGTTAAACATTCATTATTTATTTTAAGACTTGCAATATTGTCATCTAACTTTGAGGAGCTAATTTAATTTTTTATTACCGACCAAGTTGCTTTGCACTTGTTCTTACTGTGGCATATAAATTTTGTATTTGCAATTTTTTTAGACCGATAAATGCAAGTTTTTAGCAATTTTGAATATTTCATGTACTTATTTTTATTTAAATTTGATTTATTTTTGTAGTACTGGAAGCGCAGTTTTCTTTTTACTTTGCAACTTATTTTTAGACCTCTGCTGATCCAATTTTGTTTTTTGTCTTTATTATTTATTTTTATTTGTATAGTTGGAAAACATAGCTTGTAAAATAAGGTTAAAGTTTCATGAAAATAATTGAAAGCTTTATTTAAATCGGTCTCCGAATATGTTTCAGACCAAGTTAAATGACTTAAATGTGCTTTAAATATTAAAATATTATCGTAGCCATAGTCTTTTCTATAGATTATATAGCGTTTCGGACAGCTGTCGTTCTGTTTAACAGAGAAATTTATAAACTGAGATGTCTCGTGATCTGACAAACAAAGAGGAATCACATCAACACTCGCATCCTTAATGTTACTCAGTATATGGTCAATACAAGAATTTTTACGTGTGGGGGCATTAATGTGGATTTGCATATTATAATTGTAACATAAATCGCGAAAATCATTCGTTATTCGACCCTGCTTAAGGGTATCTATATTAAAGTCACCAGTCACAACTATCTTTGTTTTATTATTGTATTTTCTCGTTAATTCAAACAAGAGCTGATTAAGTTTATTCAGAAAAATGTTTGGATCAGACTTGGGCGTTCTATAAAGACAAAGTATTAGTAATTTGTGTGCGGGTACTTCTATGCCACAAGCCTCAAAAGTTTTTTTAGATACATATCTTCTCACGCTTGTCAGATCCTTAAATATTAAATTCTTTATGACCAAAATACATATGCCGCCCCTCTGCTCATTCCTACAAAAAACAGTCGCTAATTCATAGTTCTTTAGATTCAAAAATCTTTCGGTACCTTTGCGCAAGAAAGTTTCTGTTAAACAAATAACGTCCGGGACGTTATCAGCTTTATGCAGTTCTTGCAAAGTTAACTGTAGTATTTCCTGTTTGGCAAATATGCTAGCAATATTTTGGTGCATGATTCTAAATGTATGAAGAGGTGTTTTAGTTAAATTCACGAAAAAACTGGCTTTTACTACTTTTTGAAAAATATTGAGGTATTGTTTTTTGTTTTAATGATAAATATTTGTTGCTGCCAACAGTAAAGTGGTCTTTTGAGTGAAGTCTTTTAAAATAGTATGGGATTGTACCTTTAGTATAATTAAGGACGTCTGTGGGTATTGAGTTGGATTTTAGGGGCAATGATCTACCACGCGCTATCATCTTTTTTATTTCCGTAACATTCAAGTATTTGTTTTTATAATCACAATAGTCAATATTAAAATTAATTAATTTGCTAATTTCATGTAAATTACTGGAGTCAGAATCTATAAAAGAACAATTTTTACATTTATTACAAAAGTTTTTAATATTATTATTTAATTCTAATACATTTATATACTTATTATTTAAGACATTTAATACAATTATATTATTATTATTTTGATATTTATTAATGAATTTACGTAAATGTGTCAATACAATTTTAATGTCATAATCGTTTTCACCAACACAGATTATTATTTTGTCTTTCTCTTTTACTTGAGGATGACAATTCAACAAGACATCAGAAGTAAGTGCGTCCGGTTTTGTTTGCGATGTAATCACGTATTAAACACTTGACCGTCATTAGAAGCTTATAATATTGAGATAGGCATATCCGTTTCCCGTCGTATTTTCCTTCTCTTTCTTCCGGTATATCGCTGTCTCTCTCGCTCATCCCACTCAGTGGCGTCACCAGGTGGCGCGGTGGGGGAACCAGGAGATTTCACCCCCGTGCCCATTTGTTCATCATTGGCGTGAAATTTCCCGTCGGCGTAACTTGTGCACTACATAGTGATCAAGTGACAAAGAAATATAATTATTTTTATTTAAACTGCAACACAGTTCTCGTGAGTTTCTACAATACACGTGAGTACTTAGAATAGTTTCTTAACTTAACGGTGTTACCGTTCGCTGAATTTATAATTTAAACTTATCTTCTATATCAAACTTTTTATTTTACCCGCCAGAGATGTAGATACACCTTTTCTTTTAAGATAAAGATAGTATTTTTAAAAGTGTTTTTTGTGTTTAATACGTGGTATCTACCCTCCAGGCACTTTTTCTTTTTATTTTAGATAAGAAACCGATAATTAGTGCTTACATTAGATAATGAGAAAAATGAATTGTAGCTAAGCGGCTATAGCTGGTCCTTCTAACAATCCCGATCGCATCGGCGAAGGTTGAGTTCGAGTTAGTCGTCATCGTTCAAAGAAGCATGGTCATCGTACCTACCCGCCTTTCATGACGATAACGACAATGTGTCTGCTTTATCGGACGTAAGAGGAAATCTTACAACGATTGTTGCACCTCGCAGGTGTTACCAATACTGACTAAAACAGTTAACAATTTAAATATTCCGTGTAGTGATCTAGATTTGATTTTTGATTTTAAAAGTAAACTAAAAGAGCCAGCTAGGCCTTAAGCACCAATATTCTGATAAATTGGTGCACAACCAATAACTTTTGGTATTTTAAAACTAAAAAGATATTTTTAATAATTGTCTGCGCAGTTTACTAGTTGGTCGCAGACATCTGATGCCTCTCATAAAGGTCTTATTTTCAGTGGTGATTAGGTTGTAGACTGAAACTATAAATATACGAAAAGAGGATAGGTACTCATAAAAATGTAAAAGACCCTCTAATGCTTGCTACTTTGAATAAGATTTTACCTTCAAACACACATTTGTTTAATTCTGAACAGATTACAGTTGCATTAAAAAAAAAAAAAAATTGTTTTGTTAGAAAACTTTTTGGCCAGTTATTAAATACTAGTACTGGGAATGCCTCGCAAGCAAAACCTGTACTAACAACAAACGGTTACCTTTCGCAAGGGCAAACTTCTTATAGTGTACCATCGCGTTGTTCTTCTGGTTCATGGGACAGACACACGCACAGCATGCTGTGAACCGCCCTCGCAGGGCGCTTACCAAAATTAATGTCCTCCGCAAGGACATACTTATGGCAGCCACGAACCATATCGTGGCTATAATCTGCCCGCCCTCGCAGGGCGCTTACCAAAATCAATGTCCTTCGCAAGGACATGGCAGCCACGAACCATATCGTGGTAATAATCTGCCCGCCCTCGCAGGGCGCTTACCAAAATCAATGGTTATTACATGAGTGTTCGCGGTTTTGCGAGAAGATGCATATATGTTAATATAATGCTAAATGTACCTTATTTAATTTAATTTGATTTTGAATAATATTTTTAATTATTGTAATTGGTATTTAACCGTTTTAATAAAATTTAATAAATAAATGTCCTCCGCAAGGGCATGCTTATGCGGTTATGCCAGCACGAACCATATCGTATCTATAAACCGCCCTCGCAGGGCGCTTACCAAAATCAATGGTAATATTACTTGAGTGTTTGCGGTTTTTGCGAGAAGATGCATGTAAGTATGTTAAAGTTATGCTAAATGTCCCTTATTTTATTTGAATTTGAATAATACGTTTAATTGTTGTAAATGGTTATGTAACCGTTTTTAATTAAATTAAATAATAAATGTCCTCCGCAAGGACAGGCTTATGCCAGCCACGAACCACATTGTGGCTATGAACCGCTCTCGCAGGGCGCTTACCAAAAACAATGTCCTCCGTAAGGACATGCTTATGCCAGCCACGAACCACATTGTGGCTATGGACCGCCCTCGCAGGGCGCTTACCAAAAACAATGTATTCCGCAAGGACATGCTTATGCCAGCCACAAACCACATCGTGGCTATGAACCGCCCTCGCAGGGCGCTTACCAAAATCAATGTCCTCCGTAAGGACATGCTTATGCCAGCCACAAACCACATCGTGGCTATGAACCGCCCTCGCAGGGCGCTTAACAAAAACAATGTCCTCCGCAAGGACATACTTATGCCAGCCACGAACCACATCGTAGCTATAATATAAACAACGGAGGCTGTTCTTACTTTCGATCCCCAGGATCATAGGCTTGGCAGCTCTATCAATCAGGACAAAAACGTCCATCTTCTCTGCTAACAGAGGTAAATTTCGAGCCGGTCAATTTGCACTTTATCGACACCGTTGGGACTAAATAGGTGCTCCAAGTTTTCTATCATAACACAGTATCGAATACCGTTTTATCTGAAGCCATCGCTCAAGGTTCCAAACGTTACAATCGACAGTTGTTACACGCTTGTATCGGACAAAATGTCTGCAATGCTGACACAGATGAAGGAACAGGTTTCTAGAAACAGTAAGTTTTATTTTCCAAACTTCGTTTTAACCCAGTTCTTAGTACCAACGAGCACTCAAGAAAGGTCACTCCGTCCAAATTTTTAACCTGAAGTCGTTAAATTATTATATGAATTCCGGACTGTGTACGGCCAAGAGACGAGATGTACAAATTACTTTTCTCAAACCTAGGTACTACCATCTGACTATAGCCAAATCCCACAATGGTTTCTTCGTCTGTTCTACAAAGGCGAATTACTAAAAATTATATGCCTTCCATTTGAGATGAGCACGGCAATGTTTTCTTAGACTTTTATCTTATAGACATAAAGACCAGATGGTTCTGTCTAGACATGCCAACATTGTAATAGAAACACTTACTTATTTTGGTGTCCACATAAACTTCAAAAAGTCTGTTTGACCGCCCTCGCAGGGCGCTTACCAAAGTCAATGTCTTCCGCAAGGACATACTAGGATACATGGAGGAATCACAAACGTCCATACATACCTACATATACTCACGACTGTTATCCCCGAAGGGTTAGTCCGAGACCAGGCAATGAGGACCGCAAAAACAGTCCTCTGCCATAGTCTACGTTTCACCAAATAATAACTGCACATGTACGTGATAAGTGATGAGCCTATCGCCGCTCTATACTGTTGGATGTATGTGCAATCTATGGTCCGTTAGTCGCCTTTTACGATACCTAAGAGAAGAAATTGGGCGGTAAAATAGACCTACCTTACGATGTAGTTAAATGTATTGGTAGCTAAAAATTATCAGAAACACCAATACATATACCTCCACCAACATTCTTTTTGACAACCGTTGCTTCAGGATTGGGGGGTCACAACTCAACAATTCTGCCCTATCGGGAAGGTGGAGTGCATCCGAACAAAAGCTGCACTGCAATCAAAAAGAAAAGCGGGCTGTTCTAAGTCTTAGAATTACAAGCATCGAACACGAAGCCTGCGACAATTTTATTTTAATCCTCCAAATTGCCAACCAACCAACAAATGACCACCAACCAAATTGTGGTCAAAATTCATTACATTCCAGGGAAATTGAACAGCCATGCAGATGAACTGTCTCGCCAAAGCCAAGCTCTAGAGTGGCATCTACTGCCAGAATTCACACAAACGATATTCGCGAAGTGGGCCTGGCCAGTAATTCACCTGGTTGTATCCAAGAACGCTCGAGTAGTGGGTAAACTATGCAGATTTATCTCAATGATTACGAATCGATGTTTCACAATGCTTTCAGCCTGAAGTAGAACGCTTCCCTCTGGCTTGGAAATTCGCACCACCTTCCCTCATCCCCCGGGTGCTAGCACACCTCAACAGGAATTTATCTGATTGTGGTACCCCTTGCTGCCTCATTCACAGTATGGAATTCGAAACGTAGACGCCTGGTAGACATAACCACAGAACTGCCAACCCCCAAGGTTCAAGACATGACGTTGAAATTTGGTGTGCTTAAATGATATATCGTTATGGAACCACAAGCAAATTTCTCTACTCAAGCGTCCGGTTATTATAAAACCATATGAGCACTTGTGCTTGGTCCAGTAGTACAGAAAGGGCGTTAGCAGCAGCAGCGGCGCCATCCACACGCGGAACGCGTACCAAATGGGTCCAGTCAGTCCAGTTTTTGGCAGATTTACACTTAATATTTTAAATCTTTCTTACAATACTATACACTACCATAAATTGTCGTTTCTACTTTATGCAGCGCACAATTGTATGGAAATCTTAGTGACGAGGTAATAGTTAAACATGTTTTAAAATCAATCTCAATTAAACATTTAAAAACAACAAAACCTCCTTTTTCCAGGTTTTAGTAATATTAGTCTGTAGACCTTTGTAATGTATTTCAAACCTAGAATCAACTAGTTCGTAACACTGCAATATTATTGTCGCATTGCTCCTTTGTTACCTTGCTGTGGACACCAAACATTATTTTGTTCAGGACAATGCAGTAATATTATGGCGACAGTTTGGGTCAAAAACTGACTGTAGGGACTACAGACAAACAAGCTAGAAATTGCTACTGGTTAAAAGGATCAATAAATATTGTACAAAATGGCTAAACTAATTTATTTAAAACTTCGTGTGGTTCACCCGTCACCTGTTTCAAGCACTGTGGTAGCTAGATGGATATTACAGCCACACCTGGTTGTGTTTTGCTCCGCTGTAGCATCTACAAACTAGATTGATATGATTTACCCATTGAGGATATACTAACTATTGGTAATTGGAGATTAGTTACTTAATACTTTTCACAAGGTTTATTGTCGTGAAATATTGATTCAGGCGTCACGAAGTTTTTCATTTTTTATTTTTACCCTCTAAAGTGATTGAAATCAAATAGTAAACAATATTTATTTCCTAATAATAATGTTCGTTTACATGGTTTACAAGCTAAATTATTTGATTTTTCATCAATGACTGGCCAATTATTTTCTTACATGACTTAAATTGTAAATAATTAGTACTTAATTTATAACTTTTTGTTTAAACCATAATCATATGATTAACTCTCTCGCACTTATTGTTTAATTTATTTCTCACATTGGCGTTTTCACCAGGCGATAACAAACAGGTCTCAATATTATAAGCTTCTAATGACGGTCAAGTGTTTAATAGACGCGTTTTACCTGAAATAAAACGCATATTAAATACTTACCTCATTAGAAGCTTAGTTTTTATTTCCGCCTGGCGCTTATTGCATATTTCGACGCAATGATGAACAAATGGGCACGGGGGTGAAATCTCCTGGTTCCCCCACCGCGCCACCTGGTGACGCCACTGAGTGGGATGAGCGAGAGAGACAGCGATATACCGGAAGAAAGAGAAGGAAAATACGACGGGAAACGGATATGCCTATCTCAATATTATAAGCTTCTAATGAGGTAAGTATTTAATATGCGTTTTATTTCAGGTAAAACGCGTCTATTTTCCATAAGATGTGTTTTGCCTTGTGCGTGAGAGCACAGACGCCAGGCCAACGCAGCGCTGAGTTCCAAAGATGAAAATCCTGTCGTCATTATCCTGTCTTTGTGTCAGAGATACGACTTTGCTGTTTTGAGTACTTGTTAAAGGTACTTTTGTGTCTAGGTGATCCGATGAAGAACCAGCTGTACCCTGTTTACATTCCAAGGTTTTAATATAGTCGTTAAGTTTTGATATCTGGTCTAAGGTGGTCTTCAACTGCTCTTCTAGCTCTAATATTCTGCGTTGTAGTGTCACAAGAATTTTGTCAACTGGACTATTCTTTTTTTGTGCTTGGTTTGATCTAGGGGGTGTTAGAAAAGAGGATGGTTCCAAGCCACGAATAGATTGCCTTCTCTTTTTCGTGCTGCTATGTATCGTAGGTATTTCATTTAACGGAGCACTACAAAGATTTTTAAGCGTAGCATTTTCTTTGGACAGCTTAGTGACTTGTCGTTGTAACTTATTGTTTTCCAAAGTTATATTTTCGAATTCGTTCTGGGTAACGGCGAGCTCTGTCTGAAGCTGACTAATGGTGTCTTTCATTTCTTGGGCTGATATTAAATTCGTGACAGTACAATCCATACTCTTTGATAGCAGTTGATCTGAAGACGAAAGAGACTCATCTGAAGAGCTGACTGCGGTGAGTATGTGCGAGTCATGTAATACAGATAAAGTGCCTGTTGGGGTAGACTGCTGTGATATCGGTGAGGATGTAATTTCTGTATTCAAGTGTGGTGACATAATTTCTTGAGAGTCAGATGCGACATATTTCCTTCTCCGTGTAATGTTTGATGACCCAGGTATAGATGAGACTTGTCCTTTTTGAACACATTCTACGCATTTCCAATTATTCCGTGTATCGAAATCTTTAAGTCGAAATAATTTCTCCGACAAGCCAATGCAGTCGTATTCATAGTGCCTTTTGCATGCTGAGCATAGCAAAGTTCCTTTAGAGTCTACTTTTACTTTACATTTCTGGCATATGACAAGTGATGAACCCTTGCGGACGTTGATGCAATTTTTTTGCAAAGATTTCGACATCGTAGCAATTGCTAAGTTTTCTTAGATTAGAAGTTAAAAAAAAAAATTGCGTTCAATAAAAATAAAAAAATAAAACAAAAATAAAATATATTTTGACTTGGAGGTTTGAACCGCGATTTCTACGTTTGTAATCCGGCTGCTTAACCGATACGCCACTGCAGGTTTATTTTGAGCGATGAAAATATGTGTACTGTTCCGCTGTTACACTGATCATTAACGAGGTTTGTTTACAAGTCCAAGGCAGTTATTATTCACTATAACGGCGGTTATCTGATTAACTTTTTTTACTTTTACCTTATTTATTTTAAGTTCACTGGGGATTTTATGAATTATTTACTTGTTTTAGTTGGTTTTACCAATGTTTATCAAGAATATTGTCAAGAAACACGTAAATTAAAGTATTGTTTACATAACACTGTTTTAGTAAGTAGTATTGATTGTTATTAATTACTTTTGTCGTCACGGTTTACACTTTTATTTCTTTTTTTGTACATAAAATTACACTTAGATAACATTTGTAATAAACCAGCAACTTATTATGCACGATTTAGTTACACTATAATCACTTAAAAATACTTTTAACTATTTTTAAAATTTAGAATGTAACAAGACTATGTTAACCGGTTAGCGCCCTCTGTGATCTACTCTGTGACTAGACTCCGTGACATAGTTTGAAATGGTCTCGGATCGCAATTTCGATTTGTTTAAAAATAACTACCTCTCCGATATAATTTAATCTACAAGTTCCGTAATAATGGTGTAATGCAATAATTATAATTGTTGTGTGAAAAGCTGTCGAAATAAACAGAAAGATTCGAAGTTATCTTTTTAACGTTACCGTAAGATTCTGTAAGGTACCTACCTATAATTATATTTTATTTATTTTAAACTTAAGTTTGTTTTCAGAACAAATAGGTAATACGAAAGTAAAGATAGGTAGGTATGTCATTACTTATTTGGTAAATTATTTTGCCGTGCGATCGTGAGTCTGTGACCTGTGCTGTGACTGTTGTGATGTAGAAGCTACCTAACCTACCTGCGTAACTTATATTTATAGTGAGTTCGTAAGAATTAAAATCGCCAGTACTTATCATGATGTAGGTAATAGAATATATATAACGTAATAAAATGTGGTTTCCGTTTTGTTTTCGTTATATCTTCAACTCGTGCAGTGTTTGCTTGTTTCTAAGACTTTGAGTGCTTGTTTGTTAAATAGGTAAATAGGTAAGTAAGTAACTTACAGAACTACATTTTACTTGGTGTGCAATCACAGAAGAAATTACTTACTAAGGTTGCGTAGATATTATGTTTATTTAGTCTATTTGCTGTCATCCCTAACACACGAGTCGACGGCGTAGGTACGTTCGGTACAAAACGCACCACAAAGTATTAACTACTCTCCGCGTAGAGCGATAAGGTGCTATTTTGAATGCACACTTTGCCTATTTAATATTGTAGGTTATTAAAACGGCGGCTTTCTTCAACATCAAAAGAGTGCAACTTCTGTACGTAGTACTATTATTTATTCTGTGACTCTGCCTTACATTTACCCCCTCCAATCTCCGCAGAGTTCTACAAGCAGTTCCAGCGCGCCGAGAAGCAGTTCGCCCACTACCTGGCCACCGGCCAGGAGAGCGCCGCCAAGATAGCCAAGGACTTCTACGAGGAATCGCTTACTGAGATGGCCAAGTTCCTGAGCGAGACCACAGTCAACTTTGACATGTTCGCACTGGGCGTGGCCACGGTGCTGCTGTATTTCGTAAGTTCACCTAATTTCTTGTTTTTGCTATGACTACATTTTGTTACGTTAAAATTTTTAAAGTAGTTTTGCGTGATTTCATATGACATTCAAGTAGATATAATAGCCAATGTAAGCTAGAGGAGCAAAAATGCCAGTAAATAACTTTCCCAAGAATTTTTTTTTTATAATTTTATTGCAAATTTTGTAGCGAATGAAAATTACAAATTGGAGAATATTGAAAAAAAACCACAAGTAGGATTTGAACCTGCACCCTTTTACAATTCCGGGTCAGGTGCTCATCCAATTAGGCTACCTTCCAATGAAGGGTACAGATTTGAAACGGGCTCGCAGAAATTTTTACAAAATTTTTAAATTTGTAACTTTTTCAATGCCGAGAAAATAAACAACATCTTGAGCTTCTCGAACGCTATAAATCTCATATTGATTTCATTGATTACATGAGGACTATTGTGCGTTATTTTTGTCCGCAGATCGTCATGGCATTGCTCTGCATAACTCTGTACTCCCTACAACCAGAGCAGCGTCGCAGAGTCAGCCTGACCCACCACAAGCCATCCACAATGGGCTTGTTCGTCGCATTCGTCGTCATACTAGCCATAAGCATCGCTACACTCACTATAGCTTGCTTCATCACCGAAACTAAAAGCAGAGTGTGCTCCTTCAACTCAGTATGGGGACTCGCCTTCATACTTATAGCTTGCTCTTTCACCATGACCTACTTCATAATAAAGACAGCCATGGAGAAAACTAAAGACTTGACACCGTTGAAACACTTAAACGCTATTGACTATCTACTTATATTCGGTACGGTGTTCCATGCGTGGTCGTTTTTCGGCACAAGTTTTATCGAAGAAGAACATATGACGTGGTATTTCTTCTGGAACACGCTGATGTTGTTTGTGTTGGTGAGAACTATAGCGGTGCTGTTAGTGTATATCGGAAAAGTTTATACTAACTCTACTGAAGTACAAGAGAAGCCGGAATTGCTGAAGAAAATGCAACTGAACTTGTCAATGTTGCCTAAGTGGATTATGCTTATAGCATTGCATAGGTGAGCCTTTCGTTATTACCTACTATCACATAATAGGTATAGTTTTTTTTGCTCTGTTGGTAAACGAAAAGGGGCGGAATGACGGAAATGCGAAAACGGGCTTAGTTATTGCTATACGAATAAATATAAAAATTGTAATTTAATAAAACAATGGATCATGAAAATTCTTAAGTTTTTATTGGAAGCTTAACTATACTATTGACATCGTTATGACTTAATTACCAGAAAAAACTCAACCTCTCATTGATAGATTATTAAGTGTTAACCTAAAACATACCTTAAACTTTGTAATAAATGTTAAATTAGCAATTACTTTCTCCTACAGGTACCTAAGAACAATGAATCAAACCGGTGACCGATGGCTGTTTCTGCCAGACACAGCGGATTGGTTGAATGAGCCGGAAAATGTTTATATACTTGAATTGCATCTACTGGTAGGTATGTATCTGGAAATACTGAAATTTCGTTTACTTTTAAAGTAGTTCAAAGTCGGGTTTTTTCCACGTTAAATTAGCAATATTTTAATGCTTATTTGGTCGATGTACAAAAATCCTAAGCTCGTCCCCGAGCGCCATACAAAATGCGCAATCTCCTTTCGTGCGTAATCGGTTGGTCACGCATGACATTTTGCTCTGTGACGTCCCACTTCAATCAATATAGACACTTATCTTGAAATCTGACAGATAGTTTTTGACGTGAATGACGTGACGTGAACGTTGAATGTGACGTCACATGAAGCTCAATCATGGCCGCCCGTGTTTCGGGTCTTGTAATAAACTCAATTAATAAGTACCTACTTTGAATCGTCCAAATCTTTTTTAACCCATTCAGGACATAATTTTTTAACTGTGGCAAAGAATGGGCGCAAGAAACCAAAGCGCACAAAAGCAACGACATTTACAAACAACAAAAAAAAGAATATGTCGTTACCAGGTCAATACAAAATATGAATTAAAAAAATAATAATACAAAACTACAATACAATGTAGTATCAATTAGATAAAGACAATTAGAAATAGCTGTTGGAGTGCTTGGAGCATTTCAGATCCAAGCTGTTTTGTCTTCTGTGTAATCTGACATTTTATAATAAGCTTTTTAATAAAGCTTTTCTTTGATTTTGATTTTAAATTTATTAAGATCTGAGAACCCACCAAACCCGCATTGGACCAGCGTGGTGATTTACTGCTCAATCTATATGTCTATGACTCAAGCATTCCTTCTATGCTTTATTATTCTAAGTCTATAATTAAATTTTGTCTGATGACTTTATTTGACTGATTAATAATAAAGTACCTACTTAGAGTGATTTATCATTCGATTTTATTTATATTTCATTAGAATTTAACAAGATTTATGCTAATAATTAAAAAGCTTGAATTTACTTTTTTTTATTAACCGATTCATTGCGTATGACGCCATGGTGAGTCATTGATATTTTTTACGTATGGCGTTTGACGCCAAATGGCGTCATAAATAATTCGTCTGAAATTCTGTAGAATGACTATTTAGAGAGTTGTTATTAACAGAAGTCACATAATTATTTGACACGTAGCTAATGCTAAAAAGTTCAGGTCGAGATTTTTTTATAATTCTTTAAAAGACTGAATAAGCCACGAACAACCTATTCGCCAGCCAACGAGAGTTGTACTGACGAAAGCGACACCTGGTCGTAAGTAGTTCAACTACAGTGTGACGTCAGGACTACATTGATAGTTGCTGGACTACATTGATTGCTACACCTCCTCTTTGTTTTTGCTCCGTGATAATAATTTTGTCTGATTACTTTATTTGACTGATTAATAATAAAGTACTTAGACTGATTTGGCATTCGATTTTATTTCTATTTTATTAGAATTAATTTATGGTAATAATTAAAAAGCTTGTTATTACATTTTTTTGTCGTACCTGTTAATACTGAGACACAAAATCCTCAATAATGTAGGGTGTCCGGCCTTTGTACCAAATGTCCGGCCAAACTGGCTGGTCTGTCCGGCTATTAGGTTTGGCGTCCTAGCAACCCTATATGTAGGTATGTATGATAGATAATAATAGCGTGTTAAATTATTTCAGGTACCATTGCAACACTCCTAATATGTCTATGGAACCTGCGTTATTCGAACAATATAATGCAAATGCACTCAGCGTTCACCGTGTTCCAGACTTTGATGATAGTCGCATACCGGATCGCCACTGAGGCGCTCGAGGCTCCTTACCCCGAAGTAAAGAAATGGGACACAGTGCTCATAGTCAACATATTCTTCGGCCTAATAATTGGGCAGTTCGTCTTCGAAATACTAACTTATGTCGGCATATTTAAAAGCTGCGGTGTGAATCCTACCTACAAAGCGGAGAACACGAAGTTCGTTTACACGAAACCTAAAGCGAAGACTGAAGATTACTTCTACGACGCTATGGTGGAGGAGCCATGGAACCTTGGCAATGTGAAGTTGAATTTAGCCCGCTCAATCTCCCATCTGATGTTGAATAGTATGATGCTGATAATTATTCTGCTGATGCGACCACACAATGTTATTATGGTGCCGAGTGTGTATCTGACTTGTGTGATTGCGTCGAAGTGCCTCGACCATAATCTGCTAGACATAAAGATTGAGAGGAACACAGAGGTTGTGAACGTGCTGAGTCAGACGTTAGCGCATCTATGGATCGGCGCGGTTTTCTTCTTTTATCAAGTAAGTTATTTTGTTAAATCTTTTCTTCTTTATAACGAATTTAGAAACAAAACAGAAACACTGTGCACTAAAAAAACATCTTTAGATATTTTTGAGACGTATATTGTATTTATTATCTACTAGCGGCCGCTCGCGGTTTCACCCGCGTGGTTCCCGTTCCCGTGGGAATATCGGGATAAAAAGTATCCTATGTGTTAATCCAGGTTATAATCTATCTGTATGCCGAATTTCATCCAAATCCATTTAGTAGTTTTTACGTGAAAGAGTAACAAACATCCATCCATACTTACAAACTTTCGCGTTTATAATATTAGTAGGATGTGCAAGTAGCGGCTTTCGTAGCGTTTTTATTATTGCTAAAATTATGCAAATTTGTCATAAATAAGGATAAACTCAATGACGGCAGCACTGTCGCGACTGCAATTCCACAGGAAAGACATTCTTCAATATACGATGAGATCGTAGATAGAAATTCATTCGGTATACTTAAATTATCTTACTTACCATTACTCGCTATGAAACACAGTACCTGTCAGTCTTTTTGCATTATCTACCTAATTGATAGGTAGGTAGGATTGTAGTACCGATATTATACAGATATATCTGTGTTGTATTATAATACAGGTACTTATACCGGTACTAAACCAAACCTAATTCATTAGTGCGAGCGAGAGATACCGAGCATATAAATAAGTGAACTTGGATTGGCTAACTGCTTTGCATTTCGCACGGCTGCAGTGCACAGAGTGCACTTTATATCACGTGACAAACAGACTGGCAACAGATAGATATATATAGATACCGGTATACACGTGATAAAAGGACTGTCAACGTCGCAGATACTCGTAGAAAAATCAGTATCCAGGAACCAAAATGGAAAATACCGGTACTTACCGATAATACCTGTATTTTCGGTACCGGTTCCAAGCCCTGTAGGCCTAGCATGCGCACCACGAGATATCTCGCGGGCGAGACGACAAATCATTTTAAGTTGTCATGTTAAGAGACCTATACATCTCGAATGTGATTTTTGCGTAAAAGGCACATTTTCGCATTTTGTAGTAATTTTGCAGTTGTATTTATCGTTTTTATCAAAATAATAATAAATTTATGCATAATATTACAAATCTCCTCTGTGAGCATAACTTGAATTCGGACGGCCGGCGCCTCGCATTTTGTAGTAATTTTGCAGTTGTATTTATCGTTTTTATCGAAGTAGGATAATAAATTCATTATAAAATCTTTATTCCTCATGAAGTAACAATTACTCTGGTATACATTTTGCTCAATAATATTATCGTAGATAGGAGATATTCACAGTTAACTTACAGCGAATTTCGAAGTTTTTTGGGTTTAGAATAAGATTTTTTCCTATATAAAATTAATGATATCTAAAAATTCCGAGGCCGCTACGCACTATTCGACTATATATGAGATAACATTATAATTTTTTATTTCACTTGTTTAAAACAGTAGTTCAATCGATGAGCTCAAAAAAGAGCCTTCGCGCACTTTATGAAAATCCTTCTCTGCAATTTTGGGTTTATTTAAAAAGTTAAGCAAAATTTACAAAAAGCGAGGCCGCTATTCACTATTCCAATAGCTATTCTACACTATTCAATAAGTCATAATTGTTAATGTATTTTTGTTTCTGAGATCCATAACGCCAAAATTGGTCATTTTACGCAAAAATCACAGTCGAGATGTAATAGGCCTCTTAAGGTTTGTAGACAAAATACCACAGTTTATGCAAAAACTACTATTAAGTCTATTTTTTAACATATTATGTAGAGTTCTAAGCGCATCCATAGTCGATAGACATTAGAGATGAATTAATAAAACACGAGAAAACGGGTCGAGAAGAGTTCTCGTGTTGCGCGTGCTAGGCCGGCTGATGATGATATTTTGATCCCGTTACAATTGGCTATTTGACAGTTGTAACAATAAAATTTGAAATATGTCGGAAATGGTAGGTTATGATTTAACGATAACTATCCAATAGTTTTTTTATTAAGATAATTTGTAAATATTTTATTTTTACAAAATAAATTTGCGAATTTTTATCTGTGGATTACAAGACCCGAAACACGGGCGGCCATTATTGAGCTTCGTGTGACGTCACATTTCACAAAGTATACAAAAACTATCTGTCAGGTTTCAAGATAAGGTTATATATTTATTGAAATGTGACGTCACAGAGCAAAATGTCACGCGACCAACCGTTTTCGCACGAAATTTGAAATCATTAAAGAAAAATTTATTTTTTTCTGATAATAAAGCTTTTTCGAGAAAGAAAATATTGTACGAGGTATAAAATAAGCATTTGCAATTTTTAAAATACTTTTTCGATAATTGTCAATTAGCCAATTTGAAAAATTTCGTGTCGCAGGGCAACTCCAACAGCCTGGCGTCGGTGGACCTGGGCGCGGGCTACGTGGGGCTGCGCGCGTACTGCCCCCTGCGCGTGGCGGCGCGCATGGGGCTGCACGCGTACGCGGGGCCCGCGCTCGCCGGCGCCGCGCTCTTCTGCACGCTCACGGCGAACGCCAACACGTGGGAGCAGTGAGTTGTTAACATGTTCTTTTTTTATATAAAAGAAGGAGACAAACGAACAAGCGGGTCACTTGATACTAATCACCGCCGCCCATGGACACCCGCGAAACCAGAGGAATCGCAGACGCGTTGCCGGCCTTTAAGGAAGGAATAGGCTCGTTTCTTGAAGATCTCTAAGTCGTAACGGTCCGAAAATAACGCCGCCGAGAGCTGTTCAATAGTTTTTATGTATTTTGTAGGTACATAAGTGTGTAGCCGTATGCACGCTTACCGCGCACGCACACACGTGGGAGCAGTGAGTTATATACAACCATCCTGTTTAATGTTTTGTAGATTTGTAGGTACATGAAAGTGTGTATGGCCGTATGCACGCTTACCGCGCACGCACGCTAATGGAAATAATGAGTTTTATAAGCAACCCTTTAGGCTCAAATCACACCGAAATGGCAGCGGCGAGCAGTTTCATTGTAATCTGATTTTAAACTTTATGTTTATTATTATAATACATAGTATCGCTTGAGAAACTTAAAAAGTCGCGCGGTCGCTTGCATCGCCGCGAGCACTTCGACGACTCCTAGTAACTTTTCAAGTTTCTCAAGCGCTACTATGTATTATAATAATGAATAAAAAGTTTAAAATCACATTACAGTGAAACTGCGCGCCGCTGCCATTTTGGTGTGATTTGAGCCTTGAGCGCTTTCACATAATTTATAGACTATAATTATTTTAGCTGTAAGCAACAGTCTGGCGTCGTTAGAACTGCAGTTCCAATTCTGTAACGGCCCGATCCTAAATCCGCAGTCAATTATCTAGTCAGCGTTTTCTAAATTCGACTCTACGTAATCGTCACAAAGGTCACTCTTGATGAACGTGAGGGTCGCAGTGAGAAGGGAAAAGTGGGTTGTGTTTAACCTTTTGACGGCCACAGTCGGCTATAAATCTCTGTGGTGCCGGTCGACTAGAGTTAGCATTCGCCAATTATCTGTAAAGTTGTATAATAATTTACTATTAATAAATACTAACGAATGAATCGATTACGTACCTACACTTTTACCTATTTTTCACCACATGAATGACTTAACATCCTACTTTTTTTTCCAGGTACTTACAATCCCTGTGGCGGGCGTGCAACATACTCGCCTTCCAGCGCGCGTACGCCGTCGTCGTTTACTGCGTCATAGCCATCATATTCAGGCACCACCTGTTCGTGTGGTCGGTGTTCTCACCAAAACTTTTGTACGATCTCGTAGGCACAGTGTTCACTATACAAGCGTTGGCAACCCTAGCGCAAATCGTGGGGTTAACGCATTTCACTAGTTGGATCGCGCGGGCGCTCACGTTAAAGTCCCGGCTATGATACAGACTGCGCCGTTGTGACGCGGTGTTTTGCGATAACTGTGTTAGAGTATAGCGAGTCCGTGTAATGTACGTACAGCACTTCAGGCTATAAAAATCTGTAAAATAATTATTATATCGATTTTCATCTTTAGTTGTTGGGTGTTGAGTAATTTGATTCGTTATAAATTGAATTGTACCGTTTTACTAACTCATGACTTTATAAGAAACTGCTAAGGAATTGAAAAATATATTGTAAAGCGTAGTATGCACCTACTACGCAATGTTGCGTACATGTTTCCACTCCACTCGCTCTATTGATTAGATAGATTATAAATTATGTACTTTTAGTGCCAGAAATATTTACTAACTTAGAACAAGTACAATAATAATTGACTACTTGACAGTTTTCGGAAAAGTATTTTAAAAACTACAAACGCTTATTTTATACCTCTTACAAATTTTTTCTCGAAAAAGCATTATTTAATAGAAAAAAAAAATATTTTTCTTCATTAATTTTAAATTTCGTGCGAAAACGGTTGGTCACATGACATTTTGCCATGTGACGTCACACTTCAATAAACAAACAAATTTATTTTGAAACCTGACTGATAGTTTTTGATAATTTTGTGAAATATGACGTCACACGAAGCTCAGTCATGACCGCCCGTGTTTCAGGTCTTGTAATCCACAAATAAAAAAATCGCATATTTATTTTGTATAAATAAAATATTTACAAATTATCTTAATAAAAGAAACTATTGGATAATTATAGTTAACCCTTTATATGGCAGTGGCGGCACATATATTGCCACCATATTTTGAACTTTATGCAATTGAGATAAGGTTGAAAGCCAATGAAAAAATTTAACATACTGTGCCCATTAAAGGGTTAAATTATAAACTACTATTTCCGACATATTATTATATTGTTACAACTGTCAAATAGCCAATTTGGCAGTGTTATCGGTTTTAACACGTTGACTGCCACATAACCAGAAAATGTATTGATTGTCAGTCACCGGTGACTGACATGGCGCTTAAACTGTTTAATCATAAGGTTACTATACCTAGCGGCATAGAGCAACAAAGGGCTGAGCGAGCAGGACGTCACTAGCAACAACACTGTAGGACAAAAAGAGATGCGTGATGCGACGTAACAGAACTGTTTTTGGCTACTGTTTGTCAGCACTCATCAGCACGCTGAGAATTTGGGTTTTGTGAATTTTTCGGATTTTACGTAAAATCGTGGATATTTTCCTATCCCATCGTATTTTAGTTCTATTAATACTATTTCCGTTAGTAATTAATATAATAGATATCGATGTTAATGTGAAAAGCGACATGACATAAATCACTAAACTCATTCTTTACACACAAATGCCATCCTATTTTGGTTTCGTTTGACAGCTCATGTTTGTTGCTCTATTCCGCTAGGTAAAGTAACTCTATGGTTTTGATACATACATACACACGCCGATCCCCAAAGGGTTAGCCATAGACTAGGCAGTGCACATATGCACATAGCACATATTATATGTACATTCAGCATCAAAAGTAGCTGAGCACTTTGGTGCTGAGAATGGTGTATTATGAAAAAAAAGGAAAAAATATCGTACTCCAAAAAATGCGATCGAATCATTATATCATTGCGTGTATAGGTATGTCATTTTGCGTATATGTCATTTCGCGTATATATCGTTTTGCGTATATGTCATTTCGCGTATATATCGTTTTGCGTATATGTAATTTCGCGTATATATCGTTTTGCGTATATGTCATTTCGCGTATATGTCATTACGCGTGGCCAAAATATGTCATTATGCGTGTAACCCGTCGCCACCACCCAGCACTTTATTGGATCTCTTCTAAGCAGCTAGATATTAACAGGTGCGTTTATACACGCCCCCTAAGAGAATTTTAAATGTTTCTGTGGTAATCAATCTAATATTTAACATTCCATTAACTGACAATACTATTATATCAAATGTGTACGTTTTTAATTTATTTTTCGGAATTGCTAGAAATAAAAATGAGAGTGAGACTTGACAGATATGTTTTGTTAAGCAATACCTACTCAAGTATTCGTTTGTTAATGTAGAAATAAATATTGATTTAGTAAAAAGTGTGATGGACAACTGTTTGTGATTTAGTATTTATGAAATATATCGTGGGAGTATAGGTAGTGTCAAACTTCTAGCTCGCTCTGAAGTTGCGACGCGCAAGTGAACAGTTAGCAACATTATAATTAAAGCGTTATAATAATTAAAAAAAAACGTAACAAGATAATTTATAAATCAGGCGTTTTATTTATTTTACCAGGGTAAATTAATAACAATTAAATTATAATTATACATAATATTTTAAAAATTAAAAATTTTAAGAAGCTGTGGAAACTGTGTTTTCTTTTTTTCTAAATATTTTTTTTAGGTTGCCGACGTACAACGGTATTACGTCTAGGCATTTTAACAGCCTTTCAAAAACTAAACTAAAACCTTTTACATTTCGACAACCTAAAACAGTAACGTAACAACAAACAATAACAAAAACCTAATATCGCGACGCGACCAAAATGAAATATACACGTGACTGTACTTAGCAGTGGAGCTAAACCAAAACAAATGAATACACAGTGCGAGCGCGGTACATCGCAGGGGTGAGCGGGGGTGTGCCCCGCCCTCCCTAACCGCTTACGTCCCGCTGATACCCATTTTGTGCTATTGCAACGCGAATCGCCTCGTGTTCACAGCGAGCTAGAAGTTTGAACGTTTTATAAGTAGGTAGTACTATTTTGCTTCTGTACTTCGAACAAGCCAATTAAACTTATTTTATATTAATTAATCAAACAAACAGTCAATCAACAATGATCTTTATTCTTTATTGAAACCACCATGTTTTTCTTCTATTTTTAAAGTATTATTTTACAGGAATATAATATAATAACATCCTATACCAAACCAATGTCATAATTAAGACTAAATAAAATGTTATAATGGACGTTTATTTCGTGTCTACATTCCCATTTCTAACTTTCATAATACAAGGTAATCGAATGATCTAAATTATTAAACAATAATTCGAACATGGTGAAGATGTTACTTAAAAAGCTCACGTGTGGTACGGACATTTCTATGCACGTCATCGGAATAAGAACTCTACAGCAAACGCAAGAAGATCAATTTTAGATATGTCTCCAATGATGATAACTCATATGATTAACCTAGATTCCTATGCGCACATAGAAAAGTTCGCCATCTTAAATAAGAGGAAGATGCTAATTGTTATATAGTTTACTGAATCAAGAGTTCCCTTCGCCAAAATCGTAAATCTAGATTTAGCTAAATCGTGTTTATCAATAATTATTTCAATCAAACTAAAAGAGGATGAAGAGTTAAATCTAGATTTTAGATTCATTTGTGAGCTATCCTAAGAAATGTTCGCGCACTAGACTGTACACAGCCTAACGTAACGTTATTGGCCAGTTTCGCAATTTACTTGTACTTTTACCATTTATAAGTGAATCGTATGACGAAGAGGCAGCTCTGCTAGCTTTTATTTTACATACTATTTATGTCTGACGTTTCAAAACTATTGTAGGGTATACGCGAACAGGGAGGCGTCAGGCAAAAATAATAAGAAAAATAAAAGCAAGTAAGTAATTGATTTATTCCAATTTTTAATGTATGTTACTATAACGAATATTTCAAACAATTATTAGGAAACCGACCATAGAAGTCTTGTAGAATACAATAAGTACAACCAAAAACATAAATAAATACAAATCTGATTTCAACAGTATAATAATGATCTTTGTTATTCCGCTGAAAGGTAATAAGTACACTGATATTAAATGCAGTTTTGGCCTAGTATATGGGAGTTTTAAATTATTTAGCCTTTTTCTGGGCAAAGACGTTATTTGTTATGGTTATAATAATAAACCCAGTTCCAAAATTGCATCATAATATAAGTGGTTATTACACCGATACATAATCACAAATTTTAATAACAACAACAAAAAAAATGTTTGCTCTTTGCAAACAAAATGACTAATCGACAATGGGCATTGACTTATTTTTCTTATAAAAGCACCGAATAATATAAGACCGAATATAATAAGCACAAACTAAACTACATATTTTTCACCGCAAATACATCTAAAAAACAAATTAAGTATGCCTGGAATGCGAATTTATAAACTGCTATCTGATATGTGCTTAATCTAATAAAGTATCAAAAAATATATTATTACACTGCCTTGTTTCATATAATATTTCTTTTCAAGAAAATACCTAGTAGGTATGTATGATACGATAAATAAATAAATAAATATCTTTTTATGCGTCTGCTTTTGGCACAAACTACAGCAGCAGCCAATATGTTAAATTATATACTTTTAGTTGCAATAACTAAAGAAAAGTATGTACTTTGAATGTTTTGATTTTTAACCTCTTACAATATGTGTATATAGCAAAATAGGTAATTAGAACAATTTATCAACTTTCTGAATTACATAATTAGCTCATTTAAGCTTATAGACTCGGGGTAAAAGCTACTAAATTCTTTTATTGGCGCTAACTATCTCCACTATTATATCGATATTCATTAAACAGAAATGCATAAGTTGATGCATACCAACTTACACGCCAAGATTTTACGTAAATGCATATTTTGGAAATACTCAAGCAACAAAATAGGTACAAAGGGCATGATCGAATCACAATATATATTATATAAGTACATGTATATCTAAGTTCTAAATTAACCTAGCCTATCACCGTTTACAACAAACTAGATACCAATATTGTCTACAGGCAAAGCTAACTTGGATGTGATGTACAGGGAGGGAGGAAATGGTCGCTCATGCTGAAAGGTAATGAAATAAATCCAGCAATAAGTCATCTTAGTAGATAATCTAAGGGGCTTCAGAAATTACGAAATCTTTCACACCTAGTACTATTTGATTATACAAACAGCTGATTTATTTTTCGCGTTAATCTGGTACTAGTACAAAAGTGATGCTAGGCTAAAAAAAATTAACATTGTGATAAGCCTCCAAATATTCGCAATCGCATATGCAGATGTAAAAAATTGTGCATTCGCAAGTTGTTGTTACCACAAATTGTTGTTACAGATTGTTGTTACCACTATAAAAGTAGCTTAGATTGATGTGTTATTTGATCAACTTCCATCATGAATGCACCAAACATATTCTAGTGTAGGCTTCGGTCATACAAACTATAGATATACACGATTGCTGCTTGAAAAACGGCGCAAATAAGAAAATTGCCTTATTTTTTCTCTCAAAATTTCGAATTTAGAACTTTATTCCAACTTGCTTCAATCTAGCGAGCCTAGTTCCAAAGTGATGTAACTCCAATAATATTTTTAAGAATTTGTACTTTAGTGCCTAAAGTTTAAGGCTTACTATAGAATAAATGTTTATCTATATATCTCGTTCCATTTCTGATGTTGATCTATGGATATTATATATTTACGCGGCGGCATTATTTGATTTTAGTGCATCAATTGTTTATATGATCGAAGAGTGTAGGACTTTAAATCAACCATTTTATAACTGTGACAAAATTACTATCGATATATAAAATTTAATAAAAAGCTATGTTGGAAACACTTACTTATATAAAAAGTTGCGTACTTTTTACAATACGAACACTCATATTATCGCACATAAAACCTTTTAGAACAGGCCTACCTGCCTTTACAAACAGTTTTTATGTAAAGACAACAGCACATCAGACTACCCCCAAACGTCAAAATTGTTCAATTGATATTGTACTTAGCATTCAATCTGATAAGAGTTGAAAATCGATTGCTTAATTTTGATCATTTTGTAAAGGATGAAGTGCTGTTGTGTGTAGGATTGCAATGCTAGAATCAAAAATTTCGAACATGTTATTATTTTTTTGTTAATAGGTCAAGACCGCCGGCGGTCGCGAAGCAATTGATTTTTAATTGTGTCTAGTTTTACGATCCTCCAGGGGTTAATAAAATTGAGAATAAACTATAAACACTGACTACCTGCAGTAAAAATAGTATAAAAATAAGTTTCGTAGATCGCAGACAGTTACAGTGTTACCAATTGCGTAGGCAAGTTTGGTCAAGTTTAATTTTTTTTATAAACCGGCGGAGAGTTGTACCCTAAGTTGATAATGTGCACCTTTACCTTCCAATCGCGCCACTGGAAACTCGATTATCTGTAAATTAAAATAAGGTATAGAACTTAATATATCTATACTATACTAACAAAAATCAACTGTCGAAACGTTTGTACGGGCATCACGTTAGAACACCTATTTGGCTATATTAGTAAGTCACTCGTACTATGCGCTGAATTAGTTAATACATTAAAATAACTTATGTAACTTAGCCTGATAACTGCACAAGATCATGGCCTTGTTAAAATTTGAAACAAATTCTTAAACAATAACAAACAATACATACATGTAATGACTCCTAAAACATTTTTTTTGACAACTTTCTTAATTTTACGCATGTAGCAATAATTCTTACATGAAAATATTTGTATTGATAAGAGGCAGGTCGCCCCCTTCTTTAAAAAGTTAAGTTTAATTTTCAACACAGAAGCGCGTGATGATTTTGCACATTTCGCGGAACAATGTTCTAATTAAATTACCAGGTCTGAAACTTCAAAGCAGAAATTGTTCTAATTATAAACATCATTAAGATTGATTTTGCTTTGAAGTTCATTTCGAGACTTATGTCAGTTTTTGCGATCGCGCGGCACCCCCGTAATATTTTTTTGTTGTGTTTGTAACTGTCAAGACAAAGAAGTTTGTATGAAAGAAAATTTTGGAAATTCATCACGGGATACGGGGACGGGGGTCGTCGCGGGCGGGCCACTAGTAACATATAAAATTACTTTAGTCTCGAACATAGAATAATAACTAAAGCATAGAAGGAAGGAGTCCTAATGCGACTCGTATAATTGTCCTACTTTTTCAAATGGGCCATAAACATTAAAAGAAAAGAGACAAAATAAGTTGATTAAAACGTTAAACGTCTAGCGAAAATAAAAAAAACGGTCACCATTTATGACATATATCCATACCGAATTCAAAAGCGACCTATACAAATGTAATTCGTATGGTGGCCAAACGGAGTGCCCACTCAAATGTCATAGCACTCCTTCTATGCTTTAGTTATTGTTCTATGGTCTCTAATGATCCTACTAATATTATAAACGCGAAAGTTGGATGGATGTTTGTTACTCTTTCACGTAAAAACTACTGAATGGATTTAGATGAAATTCGGCATACAGATAGTTTATAACCTGAATTAACACATAGGATACTTTTTATCCCGATATTCTCAGGGAACGAGAACCACGCCGGTGAAACCGCGAGCGGCCGCTAGTTATTACATGATTGCCAAATAACGACATTTGTCAAGTTACATACATACATACTTTATTCACGACCATTGTTCCCGAAGGGTTAGTCAGAGACCAGGCAATGAGGACCGCAGTCCTCTGCCATAGTCCACTTTCCACCAAATAGCGACTTGCATATGTGCTCAGCGTGAGAGGTGGTGAGCCCATCGCCGCTCTATGCAGTTAGATGTATGTGCAGTCTTTAGTACGTTAGTCGCCTTTTACGACACCAAAGGCAAGAGGGGGTGGTAGTATTCTTTCATTGCTACTCGACACGGTTACACACATTTGTCAAGTTTAATACTAAATAATTAAACTTATTATCTAAGATAATTTTATGATAATTTTAATGATAATTTTAAATAAATAAATAAATGATCATAGTCATAATCATATAGGTACTATTATTGCACACTAAAGTAAAGATTAAAATAAATAAAAAATTGACGCAGAGATCTATCTTTATCAGTTTATTTTGTACTCTAGTCCAAAATACTGCATAATTAACGATATTAAAATCAAACAAAATTAAATATCTTTTAAATAAGTATTGAGCTAAGTATAAAGAACTACTAAGTACCATTTTAAACAATAACTGTACTAGGTTCGGTTTGTGGTATTGATTGTTCTAAGTTCGTAGCTAGTTCGTTCGTGGCTAGCTAACGCTAAGTATTTTGGCATATCAGCAAAATTTGTAGAATGGTTCCGCAAGTTCCGAGATAAGATAGCCTGTTGCTGAGCAGTGGCGGTTCCAGGTGCATTGCCCTTTCAATTTAATTACTTTTAAATCAGATAAGATAAAGGCCAAGCAATTAACAATTGCTATATAATCCTTACTGATATTATAAATGTGAAGGAGGAATGTCTGTTGTTATGGTTGTACCAATGTCGTGGTAATGACGTTGATCACTTCGACTTTAAAGCTCAGAGTTTAATCTTTAAAGTCGATATTTCTTAAATCAAAGTGTCTAGTCTTAGTCAAAGGTCTATATTATGTTACTAAAAATGCGAATTGCTTAGGTACCTACGAATATCGTTTGGCAACATGACAAAGAGTTTGAGAATGATCGTAAGTATTAATACTTAGAAGATTTGTGACTTTATAACTGGGTGGGATGGTTGTAATTAGGTTGAACTTAAAACTTGTTTTATAACTTTTGTCTCAGTTCGTTAGTAAAGAGAAAGTATTTATTCACGTGGACAGCTTTGATTTTGTACGTGACGCGTTATCTTGTTGGTATTGTTGATCGAAGGGTAATAAAAAAGAATAAACTAGGTAGCTTGTTGGACATATATATCTATATAAATAATATATGACGGAACTTCACTTGAGAATGGTTTGACCGATTTGGCTGATTTTTCTTATCTTTAAAATATTGTAAAAATATTCTTATTCTCATATGCCTCCGGGGCGGAGTGTTCGCATTGCGGAGGACGTGGGTTCGATTCCCACTCCCACCTGATGTAATATTTTTTTTCAACGTTTCAATGTCTTAAGAGTATATTTGAGTGTTATTAACGCAACAAATATCAAATATTAAGCGCTAATTTGATTTTATATCAGATGAACTAAACAGTATTGAGTTTTGCATTTACTTAACTAAATATCCGCGCAATATGAATCCAAATTAGCGCTGGCGACGTACCTTAAGAGTAGGTACGAAACTTCCCAATACCAATCTCGATGGATGGGGATCTATTTCATGAGTAAGGGGGCTGGTCATACCTAGTGTAATAAGCCGGGCTTGCGTTGTCAGTGCGCCTGTATCTTGTAACGGTACACGAGCACGCTGGCCACGCCCACCAGCAGACTCAGCAGCAGCGAGCCCCACATCAGCATCTGCAAGGGCACATAATAAAAATAAGGGAGACTTCTAAAAGTCATGGGAATTATAACTATACTTTTTATGATTTTTCGAGGTAACAACCCATCGATCAAATGTACCATCGAAGAAAAGACCCGTCGAGGAAGAGATCCTTAGAGGTATTGACCTTTCGAGGTAACGAGCCATCGGTGAAGTGTACCGTCGAGGTAGAGCGATCGAGGTAATGACCATCGAGGTAACGTCATACGAACTAGAGTGTCAGACCCCATACATAAGCACGTGCAGGTTGGCTTGCTGCTCAAAACCAGTAAGGGTAACACTCTTTAGAGACTACTGTGCAATGTTCTACACTTGCAGCCTGTGGGTTAGACAACGCAGCGAACGCTAGACTCCCTTCGCGTTCAATATAACGATGCGTTCAGCATGATGTTGCGGCTGCCTCGCTTCTGCAGCGCATCTGGGATGTTTGCGGAGGCCGGTGTCGATGGCTTCACGCCATCATGCTCAAAAGAGCTGCGTCGATGGCGCAGCGGATGCGGGGCAACCGAAACAGTCTCCTAGCTGTGGTCGCAGACCGTATGAATGGTTTTTTTTAAAGCACTGACAATCACTACACGTGCCAGTGCCGCACAGTGTGCGATCTTTTTAAATGGTCAGACCGTTTGATGGTTGTCCCTTCAATACTTGTACATTAGATTCATACTAACATAGGTTTTAGGTGAGGTTTATTACTAACACAACAATTTTATAAATGAAATATTTATGTAAATCGATGTAATTTTTCTAAAATAAATGATTGATTAATAACATGGAATTATTGACTCCGGGGTATGTTGGGCCAAGTGTCAGAATGTTCAGTGTGTCCAAATGACAAGGCAATAATGCCCAATTGTTAAAATGACCAGTTGTCATAATATTCAGGTGTCAAAACAACAAATTGCTAAAACGTCTAATAGCAATAATGTCAAGTTACCAAAACAACAAATTGTTAAAAAGTCGGATTGTCATAATGTCCAATATCAAAACGTCTAGACATAATGTCCAATTACTAAAACCACAAATTGTTACTAAATCTAATTGTCAAAAGTTAATAGTTTTGGTACAGTCGAGGGCTCTGCCTGGCTAGCACAATCACGCTTATTATACACTTTCCCCGTAGATACACTTTTAATAAAACTACGCTTTTATTTCCCAGAGATACACTTTCGGCTTGAACACTTTTATAGAAAAAACATGTACGTACTGGATTGACTGTTTTTTTTATAAAAGAAGACGAAAAATGAGCAGGCGGGTCACCTGATGGAGAGTAATCACCGTTGCCCATGGACACCAGAAAAACCAGAGGAATCGCAGACGCTTTGCCGGCCTTTAAGGAAGGAATAGGAATTATAGGGGGGGGGGCGTGAAATAATGGTGGATTATTAACCGTTAAATGTTCGTGAACATGCATTAGTCATCATCATCAGCCTATAAACGTCCTACTGCTGGGCACATGCCTCCCACGTGAACAATAGCACGCGGGTATATTGGGCCATAACCCACCGCGCTGGCCCAATGCGGGTTGGTGGGTTTTAACGACTGTTATCTTACGACAACAACCGGGACCGAATGCATGAGTGTTGGCAAATAAATGAAAATAGTGCAACATTATTTTGAAATTCACTCACTGAAACCTTGTGAAATCTCGGTAAAATCCTACAACCTTACTAGAAAGAAGGGGTTTAGGGGGAATATCATTAACTATTAAACATTCATAGTATTCATATTTATGCTTTAAAACTTTGTGCAAAGAAAATATTCGGTTTTATCTCTTACTCGACACTGGCTAAAATTTGGTGCGGTTAGTACATTTAAGGCTGATTATTCAAACCTCGGATAAAACTTATCCGTCTGATAAAGTACGAGTATAACACAATCAAACTAAAATGTCACTTTTAAAGAAAGAAAAGACATGATATGACAATACCTTTTCAAAATGGTTGTGTAATAATTTAACAGACAAATAAGTTTTATCGGACAATTGAAAACTCGGCCCTTAATGTACTAACCGCACCAAGTCATTATAAAATTAAAATACAAAAAATTTAAGCTCACACCAATTATATACACCAAGATAAGTATTCTTTTGAAACTCGTTAATATGGTAAGATAACGAATAAATATACTTAAAGAACACCTAGACACGAAATCTATTTAGAAAAACAGACATGACGGCATTACGCCGTTAGCTAACATCGTTCGGCAATCTACCACGGAAGCGACGATAAACTATTCCTTCCTATTGCTATAAGCCGATAAAGTGTTTTAAACATTTTATTCTAAAATTGTTTCTGCATAAACTCTCCAAGCCGTTATTTAGATTTTAGTTAGTTAGTTCGTTAGTTCGACTCTATTTGACGATATTTTGAATTATATATTTTAGTTTCTTGCAAATAAATGATTATGATTAGGGAAAGTGGTAGCTAATTTAATTAAATACCAACGTACCATAAAATGTTTACTAGAAAAAAACAATCAGTTTCAGGAAAGCTCGAACGGGATTCGAACCCGTGACCTTTGGATTGCCGGTCCACTGCTCTAACCACTGAGCTACCGAGACCCCAGAAGACTCGTTAAATTTTTTCTAGTAGTTGATACGCTGCAAGCAATTACGACTTTATCGATTGTTAAATACTTGCAATAGCGTTTCTTTCGAATGTGGGGGTAGACTTCACAGTGACGTAATACCGCTGGCTTGCAGCGTAAATCAAACTACTAGGAAAAATTCAACGAGTCTTCTGGGGTCTCGGTAGCTCAGCGGTTAGAGTAGTGGACCGGCAATCCAAAGGTCACGGGTTCGAATCCCGTTCGAGCTTTCCTGACTGGTTGTTTTTTTTTCTAGTAAACATTTTGTCGTATATTTATATAGCATTGTGAATGCAAAATTTCAATAATAAAAACTAACGTACCAACCCACCAACCCGCATTGGGCCAGCGAGTCCAATACCCCTACGTGCTATTGTCCGCGTGGGAAGCCTGTGCCCAGCACTGGGATGTTTATATGCTGATGACGTACGGTCGGTTCTACAATGGTTCTACAACTTGTTACCTTACCTTAGCTCTGGAAGGCTTCTTATCAGGAGCGCGCCCGCTCTTCGATGGCTCCGAAGTTCCCAACATCCTTTTAGCCAGACGCCTCTCCACCGAACGGTCCCTATTGGCTTTCAGTTCGCATCTTTGGAGCTCCTTCTTAGTTCCCGAGTCGTCGGGCGCGGCCGCCGCCGCAGCCCGAGCTGCTTCTAGGGCTTCGGAGGTACGCCCCATAGCGGAGAGGATTCGGGACTTGCGATATAACGCTTTGGCGTTGTGTGGCTGGCATTGGAGAACGCGGGACACGGCCTGTGTGAGAAAACTGGAATGTACCGGCTGGAGATGTAAATGCTTCGATGTGATATACTTAGGAGCACTCTAAATTAGTAAAGTTGAAATACTTGAGAGGTTTTATTAAAAAAAACTAACAACTGGATATTCATGCTTCAATATGTTATTTCTATATATCGCATCTTTACAAGAATAACGTGACATCTCATCAAAAACGATTTGATGAGATGTCACGTTATTTTTGTAAAGAGGCGATATATAAATTATTATATATAGCCTTATAAATTATTTGGGTTTAGGTAAAAATTAAAATATAAAACAGACTTTTAAAAAACAAACACAAAAAGTAAAAAATCTTGGTAATGGTAGGTAATCATAAAATTTTAAGTGAAATAAAAGCCATTTCAACAAATTATTTGGGATCCGGCTCGAAGGACCATTTGATCTTTCTGCCAGACCAAATTCGGCTGAATTGAATGTAAATAGTTATGAACTCGAAAATGCCTTTTAAGCATCATTAGTTAAAACCCCACCTGTAAAGCAGCATCGTATGCGCCCGCCTTCAGCTGCGCCGCCGCCATATTATTATGCACACGCAGTCTTTCATCCAGCAACGCCTTCAAATCATCCGAGGTGGGGGTTAACTCCCCCTCGGGGGTGGGGTCGGTGATGCCACCCTCGCTCTCGTCCAGCACGTCGAGTGCGCGTCGGTACAGCTGGACGGCGAGGGTGGACTCGCCGCGACCGTACCACCAGTTACCGCGCGCGCGGCGACGGGTGCTGACGTAGAAATATTTTATTCATCATTGTTAAAAATTAAATAAATAAATTACAGAAGTATAAATTGATTTCGGGATATTCGGATGCATATTCACCTAAAGTTAAGTCGTCTCGCGATTCCGGGATCGAGATTGTTAACGGATTCTTTTAATTTTTTTTTCTTTGTTAGTAGTTAAAATTAATGTTATATTACTTTATCTAACGTAATGCTCTACTAATTAGAGGAAACTTCACTGCACAATTTTTATGTAATGTCTTCAGCATTGTATAAGCTACATTGTATTGTATATTTTTTCAAATAAATAAATAACTCAATCAACAAAATTAAGTTTATACTCTGTGTGGTGTAATAAACCCGATTAGACACTAACAGTTGCCTTGCAAGTTTGCAACGTAATATGGTTCTTTTCTCTACTTTTATTGTCAGTCATTTTATTGTTGACGAAGCTAAAACAACCTTTATACATTGTATTAAGTTTATTGTCAAAACGAGCTTATTGAACCTTAGGAAATATAAGCATTATCCCCGAAGGATTAGTCAGTCAGGGACTAGACAATGAGGAGAGCAAAAGCATTCCTCTTCCAATAGTTCAGTTGCTCAACGTGACAAGTGGTGAGCCCATCGCCGCTCTATGCTGTTGGATGTATGTGGAGTCTTTAGTCCGTTAGTCGCCTCTTACGACACCCAAGAGAAGAGAGGGGGTGGTAGTATTCTTTCATGGGTACGCGACACGGTTAATACGTGGGGATATTGGGCCATAACCCACCACGCTGGCCTAATGCGCGTTGGTGGGTTTTAACGACTGCCATCTCATGACAACAACCGGGACCAACGGCTTAATATGCCTTCCGAAGCACGGAGGAGCTCGAGATGCTTTTAAATGGTCACCCATCCAGCGACCCGGCATTGCAATAGTTGCTTCGCGGGCAAAACGCTAGCCGAAGAGCTCCTCGTTAATAAAAATATTATCTATGATATGTTAGCAAAATTAACTTAAGGTAAATATGTATCCGTTTATCCGATCTCTTTAGGGTAAAATATTCAAAACATAAAAGACCACATATGACATGTATCCCCCTGCTAGGAATCGAACCTCGACTCGTAGTGGCCTAACCACTAGACCATAGAAGGTAAAAAGACTTAATAATAGTGACCACAATTACTAATTACTTCAAGTAATTTAATTGAACGAAAACTAAACAAACAAAGTACTTTTAACACTTTAACAATGTAAAAACCTAATTAGCTCGCCCATAACGTGTCAAGTTGCTTTATCTATGAATGAAGATTTCGCAATGTAAATGTTTATCAATGAACATTGTCAACATGTCATGGCCATTGCTACATGATACATAAAATACATTTTAAACAATAAGAGGACATACACACTGCGCCTTTTAAACGCATGTAGAACGCAACAAAAAATGAGCCTTGCGTTTGTAATTTGTTGTAGTTGACGACCTCCGTGGTCGAGTGGTTAGCACGCCGGGTCTGGCGTCGCGCCATCTCTGAGGTCCCGGGTTCAATTCTTGGTCCCGGTATAAAATAAATAAATAAACGGGTAAATCAGAATCTTCTAAATCCATGGGGTTGTTTCTCTCCCTCAGATGGCGGCAGACAATTTTAGTTTCTTCGCCACGTCTTCGTTGCGTCTCTTCTGCAACCAGCAAAAGGTGCCCCAAAAGCATATTTTTACGACCGCCCAAGAAAAGTGTAATATGTAGTAACTTTCCAATGGCGTCGAAAGCGTCGATAATTTTTAGATGCCGATAAATTTATCTACATATCGATATAATTTATCTACAAGAATTGTCATTTCGAGTCCCATGCTCATCTTGTAGACAAAATAGATAAAATTTACCGATTATGTCTACGGGTCGATAAAGCAAGTCCCATGCTGCCAATGTCAATTTGTCGACTTGAACTGTCAAATTTTATCGTCTAATGTCACTTTATCGGTCGATAAAAGATCCGTGATCGAACTGCAGGTACGCATTAAGAGGCGATACAAGCAGAAAAAATACAGCGCTTCACACGCGTGTTTCTATCATCGCGGACGCATGTAACGAGCGGTAACGGCGCGTGAAAAAGTTGTTGTGTGCATTCAGCTTAACGTTAAGGTCATAAACTGATGACATCCACAGAGGCGCGGCGGGCGACGCCTTCTTATTCTTTAATTTGTGACAATAGCTTTAATTCATCCCGGCATAGAAATCGCCCACATAGATATAAGACATTTTTTGCGGCAGTCTTCACTTGTGCAGGTATGTATGTGTATATATATATGTCTAGTTCACTTCGATGAAACATTTTGGATACAACAACCAACAATGTAGCAACTGTTGAGCATATATTTGTATGTAGCTGTTTGTAATAGGTCAATGATCATAAGACCGCCGGCGGTCGTGTCTGGTTATACGATCCTCAAGGGGTTAATGGCATCTGCGCAGCGCGAGGAGTGGCAACAACGCTGTCATTAAGTTTATGACCTTATTGTTATATGTTTTAGACTATTTAGAGACTTACCCAATTTGCATTCGTTCAGCTATGGAAAGTGTTTCCTGTTCCGATTCCTCATTAAAATCGTGGAGCACTAATCTAGCCTCTAGCCAAGTTTCGGGGCCTATGGCTGGGCCCTGATGTTTGGGGCTGTCAATTTCGCCCACCAAACCTAAGCTCTCACCCGGCTTGAGACCTGTTTCTCCATACGCAAACCGAGGTGACAACTGTAGAAGGCATTCTTCACCTTTGAACATTAAGGTCACCGCTAGGTCAAGGCCTTGCAGAATCTACATTTGAAAAGAAAAAAAAACATTAATAATGTATTTATAACTCTCATTTAATTTTTAATTATTATTTTACTCTGACATTTTAAATACTTAACAGGTTTTTTTTACGGGTAACGGGTAAGCGCTTGGCCTTCATCTCACCTGATGCTAAGTGACGATAAGGCCGAAGCGCGCTTCACCCGGAATCCTCAACCACTGAGGAACTGGCTGTCTTATCTCTTATTGTCGGAACACAACTATGCAATAAACATCGTTGTTATGGCGAAGGACTTAGATAAGATGGTGGTAGCTAGCCAGGCGGACTTAACAGCCCTACCACCAACCAAACCGAGCACACAAAGATGTACCCCCCGCTGGGAATCGAACCCGAGACCTCTGGGTCTGAAACCGGTGGCTTAGCCACTAGACCACGGAGGGCGGTTAAAAAGTAAAGATAACTACAACTAATTAGGATTACTTAATGTAGGTATATTATCAAGGTCTTCGATCAACAACTAGATGTCAAGTTGGCCCTAAAAATATGTCTCTGTAAATAACAGCCCACTTGAGAAGTGAGCTCTTATTTTCTCGCAAGGCAATAACAGGAAAAAGTACTTTATTTGTTGCCCCTTAAGGTTGATTTCACCACTAAATGTTATTGACGTCTTTTCATTTTTAAGTGACAGGAGTAATTATTGCTTTGCTCGATGTTTGTGACGAATGATCGTAAGTTTAAGATTTTTTCTTTTCAAGAAAATTTTAGCCGAATATGGGCAATCAGGGGAAATAATTTGTGTAGTTTTGTAAATTGGCACAGTTATACCATGAGGTATCCAGATAAACAAAGTCCTCGAGGGTGGGGGATGTGCTGAGGGTGTAGGGGGGCTGGGGGTTGAAGGTACCTTTTTTCAGATTTTTGTTCATATCTCGAATATCTGTACGAATAGCATTATGATTACTTCTGACAAAAGTTTCTACATAAAATTTCCTACAAATTTGATCTTACTTATTGTTGCTCTACGATCAATACTTTGGGAGCTACACAGTGTGTTAGTTAATCCAGACAGATAAAAAAATAGACGATTAGGTTGAAGGTACCTTTACATTTACAGATTTTTGCTCTAAAGCTTTTTACTTACTTCTGACCAAATGTTTTTATGTACAATTTTCTACAAAATTTGTTATTTTCATTTTAACTCTAAGATCAATACTTTAGGAGCTACAGGGTGTTTAAACACCCTATGTAACTTAAGTTAACAAGAAGATAAAATATAGATGATTTAATAAGTAATAACGTAATAGGTTTTAAATTTTTATTTAAAAATAGATAAAGCAAATCAGTTTTTCTTTATGATGTTACATACTCATCGTCTTCTACATCGACATCTTCGTATCTATGACATCGCCAGGTACACCGTTTGTACATGAACCCAAGTAGCCGAAGCATACTAGACTGCATGAAATACCGGCTTTTCGACATCCGCATTTTCCAGTGCAACAACTTTGCAGCGACAAAAAATTTAAGTTAGCACAGTGTCAGGAGCTGGAGGATTAGTGGTGGTAATTGGTTCGAGGGTTCCAACAGCTCCTTGCTTCCAACCTCACATTTTCAGGAGGCATTTTGTTACCCAGCCACTCTTGTACTTGGTGGAATACTCGTAATGCGTGATATTTTGCTGACCCTTTAGTAGGGGGAAGAGAGGAGAGATAGCTTTGGACTTGGTGCTGGATTCAACAAAAAGCAAGTATCGGTGGCTGTGAAGATCAAGCTGAGCAGGGGGCGCACGATATATCGTCAAAAACATTGTTTCTCCTGATTTTGCTATGACTTCCGATATTGATGTTGGGTCATAGAAAATGGCTGCTATATCCTTGATTATTGGCTTTTTCTCAAACAGCTTTACAATTGACAGCTTACCTGTCCTTTAAATTGCTGAGGTTGTGTCGCAGCTAAAACTATGTAGGAAAAGTACAGCACAACCAAATAAGAGTTTTTAGACTTCTTGTGACGAAAATATAAATGACTCACGTTGGTATCTCACTCGCTCGGCCCTTGTTTACATTATCGCCTTTATTGTTTAGAATTCTCAATAGATCGACATGGGGTTTTTTATGTTGGATCGGCAGATGACTAAACTTGCTTATTCTAAACCAAAAATGAAGTGATGATGAATAATGACAAAAAAAACATAAAAACATTTAAACGTAAATCGTCTATTTTTATCTGTTTATTAAAACTTACACACCCTGTAGCTCCTAAAGTATTGATCGTAGAGCAACAATAAATATGACCAGTAGAAAATTTTAAGTAGAAATTTTTGTCAGAAGTAATCATAATGCTATTCATACAGATATTCGAGATATGAACAAAAATCTGAAAAAAGGTACCTTCAAACCCCCCCTACATCCTCTGCACACCCCCCACTCTTGAGAACTTTTAGTATGTTCATCTGGATAACGCAAGGTGTGCACACCCCCCACTCTTGAGAACTTTTAGTATGTTCATCTGGATAACGCAAGGTATACTTAACTGTACCAATTGGCTTTTTGACAGTTGTAACAATAAAATATGAAATATGTCGGAAATGGTAGGTTATGATTTAACGATAATTATCCAATAGATCTTTTTTATAAGAATAATTTGTAAATATTTTATTTTTACAAAATAAATTTAAATTTGCGAGTTTTTATCTGTGGATTTACAAGACCCGAAACACGGGCGGCCATGATTGAGCTTCATGTGACGTCACATTTCACAAAATATACAAAAACTATCTGTCAGGTTTCAAGATAAGTTTATAAATTTATTGAAATGTGACGTCACAGAGCAAAATGTCACGTGACCAACCGTTTTCACTCAAAATTTGAAATCAATAAAGAAAAATGTTTTTTTTCTGTTAAATAAAAGTTTTTCGAGAAAGAAAATATTGTAGGGGGTATAAAATAAGCGTTTGTAATTTTTTTAAATACTTTTTCGAAAACTGTCAAGTACCTAGCCAATTTATAAAACTACACGAATGACAACAAACCTTGATTTTATTAACTTTCTTGAACTATTAGAAGATTTGTGACTTTATAACTGGGTGCCACGGTTTTAATTAGGTTGAACTTAAAACTGTTTTATAACTTTTGTCTCAGTTCGTTAAATTCTTTTACGGTTGGCGCACATTTTTCATAAATTTAAATTGCTTCATTTTTTCGCAACTGTTTTAAAAATAGTTGTTCAGTACACCACGTGCAAAACCGTCATTGCAACTTGTTCCCACTGTCAACCCTCACCTTCGGCTGCGCCTCGGCTCGGGTAGACATTTGTCGGAACTCTTTGCAATGACAGGCTTTCCGCACTCGTAATGAAATATACTATATTCACGTGGACATTTATCTTTGATTTTGTACGTGACGCGTCATCTAGTTGGTATTGTTGATCGAAGATCTTGATCTTCGTTGCCCTTGGGCAACTAACGAATTACATACTAACAAAATTAATTTTAAGTCTAGTTTTATCTACGAAACTAATCTATGAAATATAGTATATGTACAATGGCGGACTCCATCGCTTTACCAGTGTAAAGGTCAAAATCCCTTGCACACCGCGTCGTCTATTTGGTACGGGCACGTACCCGGGCGGTCGGTGTGCTTCATACGAAAATCACTGCAAAGTGGCAAAGCGACGGTGACCCCGACCGTACATATACCGTACGTATTTTCTATCTAGAGTAAATAAACATTTTTCATACATATATCTAAACATGGTAGGTATATGATATGAGATAGTAGCTCAACCAATATTTTTATAATAATGATAAGAGAGCATTATGATTACATACGTGTCATAATTATAGGAAAGGATTAAAGAACAATGACACATTAGATAGTCTCATCGTATAACTCAACATGCATGTCTATGTTGAAAGTAGTTTTTCATAACACATTGTGGTTTTTTATAATGTTAAGTTCCAACACTATAATTTATTTTTAATTATTAAGTATCTAATACAAAGACATCTCTACTTTCTCTATGTTCACAGACCTGGTAAAGAATTTAAAAGGTCATGTTATTAAATAAATTTTATTAAATGTGCCACTGTAAACACTGTAGCAAGCAAAGAGATTTAAATGTCTTTGGTAGCAAGCAACATATAAAAAAGTGGAAAGTAGGAAGGGAGGCATTTGCCCTGCAGTGGGACAAAACAGGCTGATAATAATAATAATAATAATCTGTATACACTGTAAATAATTAGTATAACATACAAGCACAGTTTGTTTTTTACCACTTAGCTGGCTCAAAATCACCAAGGTTGCAAATTTCAAGATTGGTTTTATGCCAAAAAAATTTCAAGCTATAATGAAGACTCTTGGTTTATACTGTTGCAAAATTTGTATACTAATAAACTTTGACAGAGCAGCGCACAGAATTCTGTACTTTTTTGTAATATTGCTTTTTAGTGAATATCTTACAGAAAACCATCAATTCGGGAATGTTTTTCTAAGTTTGATAAAATTAACTAAAAACAAACAAAGTTAAACAATATTGAAAACAATGAATACAAAATCTTTTACAAGCAAAATACGTCAAAAAATAAAAGAAGTTGCTATTATCATGCATAAATTTAAGAAATTTCAAATTATCTGAGCTCTTATAATGGAATTAACGCTACATGAACAGAATTGACAATTGAGAATGACGTTCCCTGAAATGACAGCCGTTCCCGGAATGACATAAATGTTAGCGAAATGAAGATATGGATATCTTAAGGTAAAGGTAAGGAAATATTTAAATTAGACAATGGTTTAATTAACAAAGTTATTAATTATTGCCATATTAATTACACTTCAGAAAAATTACTCTTACTATTTATACATTCATTGTAATTAAGTTTTTAACATTTTCATAAATCAGTCTAGTGGAACTTCTATAATCACAGTTATAATCTTCATAAAAGAGAATGACCAAACCAGCCTATTCGATATCTATTGCGTCTTAATCATTCACATATCAAAAGTGTTCTCTTAAGTTATAATGATTACTGTTAAAAAAGGTTTTCTATAGAACGCCGCGTTAAGAGTCAAGTGATAAATGACTAACTGAACTGATAGATTGATATCGTACGATAACAGCTGTTGTCATAACCTCAAAATACATAAAAAGACTTAAAAATAAAGATAGCTTCAAACTCCCGCACGATATTGTAATGTAATTTTTTCTTCATAATTCAGAGCATTGCTGCTATTGAATACTATTTATTTAATTAAAGCGCTGTGTTACGCTAGCTAGCTAAAAAACTAGCCTAACTCCCATAGTAAAAAGGTCATTCTCCTTTTAATCATTTCTTACAATTTGAGTCTTTTAACCTAAAATCATAGTCTACTTCACTAATGGAAAATAAAATAAGTTACGTACGAAAATCAACACACGAATGACAAGTTAACAAAAAAAATTATAAAATACAAAACTAATAAATAATTTTTCGAAAACACCCATATTATTATCAAAATAATAAATTTTTTTTAGCCACGTTGTTGGAGTAATACTGACTATTAATAGAGTAGCTAATGAAGTTGGTATATTTAACGGCTCTCTGAATGAATTCACAAAAGTCACATTGTTTGTTCTTTGTTACAGAAATAGTTAGAATTTATTATATAATATTATATTAACTGAATACGTCCTGAATATTTTTTAGCTGTAAGTTTGTAAATAGATAGATAAGTAGGGTTTACGCGCGACGTGGAGCGTGCGAGTCGAGCGGAAACCTTTACTGCCATACGCCTAGGCGGCATGCCTGGGAGGCGCGCCGGCCGAACATACCTAAACTGCGGAGTGACACCCCCCTGGTATTACTTATTAGATTTGCTAAACCTTTTTTCTTTACTCTGTATTTTTTCGATGCCTTTTTTCAATCTTTTCTCTGCTTTCGCTTCTTTCGTTCGGTCATATCAGTAATTTTCTTCACTTTATTTTCTGCCTTTTTCTTTTTATAATATTTCCTGTCCTTAGCCTGTTTAATTTCTTTTTTTTATTCAGTCATCTTATCTAAAAACTTTCTTTTACTAGCATTTGCCTTTTCTCTTTGGCGTAAATAAGCTGCACTATCCTTTTTAAGATTTAAGTTCTTTTTATATTTTTTCTTTATCAGGAGTCTCCATTAAGCTGTAATTAAAAAACAACGAATATGTAAAATAATTTAATGAAAAAGTTTAAGTATATCGCCCTTGGAAATAATAATTATCATTCCAAAAACGCAACCATCATTTCGGTAACGTACATCATGGGCGGGAACGTTTCCGAAATGACCATTCTCGAAATGATGATTTCAAATAAGAGCGTACTTTGATTATTCAGCGACCATCTTTAATGCGTACTGCATTTGTCAATACAATAGTAATATATCAAATTTTGAGGTTACTTTGTTATTTCGGGTCGTAAAAAAGAATCACTTCTTTATTTATTTTTTAAATGTAAAAAAACACATTCACAAATTGACTATTGATGTACGCTCTACGAATAATGAATTGAAAGGTACTTACCACTTAGATATTAATTTATTTGCCAATAAATATACTAACAGCCGGTTTTGTCATTGTTTGTTTCCTCTACTGACGTTTGACACAGAATGGCTGAATTCACTTAAAATTATTTTTGTTCGGTTATTAATGCATTCACTGAAATGTCTTATGAGCTATTGGACAAAATATTTTTGTCAATTTATTTTTTTATAATTTAAAAAAAAAATATTTTAGTATAATATCCTTTTCAGAACTAGATTTTGTCTAAAAATATGGTATATTAAGTAATCACTGAGTAAAATACCTTAAATATTTAATTAATATTTTGGACTTGTTGTTGAAGATGCTACATCAGGACACAATTTCTTAAATGACTTTCTCTGCATTTATATTGATTTAATTTAAAAGTCAAGGTTTAAGGCAAAGGCTTTGCTAGCAAAGCCAATTCTGCACCTTGATAATTTTGAGCCAGTTACAGTACAATATTGTCCTAATAAACATGTGTGAGAAAGTATACTAACATAGAATACAAACACAATTCAAACTTACTTCATTATCTCCTAGGTAAATTTTCAGATGATCTCTTTTCTCTATTATATATCCACTGTCTCGAATTTTCAATTCATAGCTGATCTTACAAATGTCACTCCTTTGAGGTCTTTCGCCTGGCTCTTCTCCCTGTTTGATTATCTGGGGGACAACAAATTTTTAATTAAATGTATGTCTTGTTTTTACTTTGTTTTGTTTTATTATTGAATGTGTATTATGTGGTTGTACTGTTTATAAATAAATAAACTACTTCCAAGTTTAACTTTGTATTGATTCAATCATACGATTCTAAAACCTTGTATAATCTTATTAGCATTGACAAAAAAACATATTAACTATTGGTTGAATTTGCAATGAGTTGATGTTCTTCATTTTAAGCATGGACCTGAACAGGTTCGTGATTTTTAGATCATAAAATAATACATAAAAAATTCGATTTATTATAAATACTCAATGTAACCTTTTTGAGCACGGAGCCTGAAGCTAACAGGTCCTGCCATTCCTCTGTTTTAGTCTCAGCTGACTTCTCTTTCTCAGCAGCTGCTGCTTCCGCAATCTTTGCTTCCTCTATTTCCTGAGCCGCCGCAGAAGCCAAGTCCTCAAAAGAACTACTCTCCGACTTATCTATCGAAGTCCTTTCTTCTTCACTCATCTGAAAAAAAATATGTCGTGATATACGTTTGTGAATTAATACGTAATAAGCAACTTAATTTTATGTAAATTCGTGACATCACGTGGCTGCAGTAGTTATTATATTTGTCAGATAAAAATAATAAAAACAAATGTCTTTGACCTTTTAAAACTCTTTAAAACAAAGAATTTACTTTCTTGAAAAATATAAAAAGACTCAATTTTATTTATCACTGTGTGACAATTCAATTCAACTTTTTTTTTATATTTGTTCCGTGAAGGAACAGGCTAAGATCAGAGACCAAACTGCCTAGTCATTAGTATTTTTATTTCCTTTTTTCCCCCTTGATGATAATGAGTGGTGATTAAGTTGATGAATGATAAATGAAGTTCCCGAAACCCCTTGAGCCCTCAGTAAAGATGTGGGACTTTACTGAGGTCTCACACGGACTTCTTGCGAGAATTTGAAAAGTGATGTTGCACAGTTTTGTTACATTTGCCAACACTCGTGCACGTTCACAAACACTTAACGGTTAATAATCCACTATTATTTCACATTAATGTTCGAAAAAACCTTCTTATAAAATGTCTGTGGAAAAAACACGAATTTTAGAAAATAAAACAACACTGCAGACATGACGCTTCACTTTCCCGCCAAGAAGTCCAAGTTTTTTCCTTCTGCCATTTAAGGAAAGTAAAGAGATATAGACCATACAGCCTAGTCTTTCAGTTTAACATTGGTAATGACCACAGACGTATATTCTATTACATGTCTGTGGTAATGACCATAATGACTAATGATGACGATAATTTGTTTCAGGCTGGGGATTTCCACATAACACTGTCTTATCTTAAACGTACCTACATTCAGTCTGCCTCTTTGATAACGCAACACTTTAGCATTTCCTAAGTAGACAGGGTTATGGGTTCATAGGTTCACAATAGCTCTTGGATATGCTGTTGCTTGCCAAAAGTGTATCGATGCTAATCGGCCAAAAAGGGTTAAGCGGCATTTTTTACAATATCTACTTATCTACATCGTTGGAATAGCCTGTTTTTTCTGCATCTTTTTAAATGAGTTTCGTCACTCTAGAACAAAAATTTTGTCGGTTAAGCGGTTGGTAAATTAAGGTTCAGAGCCTTAATTTTACGTCGTAAACGCCCGATATTTAAGTGTCTTTTCAATGTGGTGGTTAGAAAAAATCACATTTCGAAATACTTACTTACTTACGCAATTTTAGCTTTCATAATATTAACTAGCTGGAAATTTAGCCTTTTTGGCGGTTTATGCAATACTTACGTAAAAGTGTCGCTTATTTGGGCCGCGATTTCCAAACATATGTTTGACGCGTATAGTTATATTTCTTGTCCTTCTCTGGATGTTGGAAGGCGCTTAGCCACTAAAGCGTCCAAGCCCGTATAAACAACATGGCGCCCAGCGTCCAGCTGTTTCCCGACCTGCTAGAAAAGTGTACAGAAGAATACTAACCCTGACTGAGCTGACAGAAAAGCTAAGAACTAAACAATTACTTAGGCTATATTAAAACTTAATATACGTACGGAATGCTTCGAAAACGCAATATTTAATAAATTAACAGTTAATTACGAAAAGCTATAACAAAAGTACAAAAATAAACATTCCAAGACAAAAAAAATAGGTAAAAATATCGATATTTAGAAGTTATTATTACTTGGAAGTATGTCTGTGCTTGGAAGTCACTATTTGAAACTATAAAGAATCATACCATGTTCGATAGCTAAAACTATAACGATTTTTTTGATGTGCACATTATTAGGAAAAACGATGATTACGAAGAGTAATAACAACATTTAAAGCCTTAGATTAAAACAAAAAGGGAAGATACGGCATTAGCGTCTCGTGAGTGAGCCGCCAAAATTAGGCCTAAAGACACAATTTAACTTCAGTCACAATTTGCCAAGCAAACAGGCTACATCGCACACAACAGGCTATATCCACATCGGATATTCTACTGTGTGAAAAAGAGAAAGACGCTACTCCACAGTGGCGTCAGAATCGGTCGTACGTACTCGTCTGTTGCGAAGCGACCGAGACGTCAACGCGCTACTCGCTGTCTCCCTCGCGCTGACGTTGAAACTTACCGCTTTGTCTCGCTCGCTCGATTTACACTTTATAGGTGTGCGTGTGAGAGTGTTTGCTAACCCTTTACCGCATACAGTATCATATAGTAGAGTTGGACTATATTTTGAATGACTACAAGTAGGAGCACGCCGTATCTTCCCTTTTTGTTTTAATCTAAGTTTAAAGCACAAAAAAAATCCTATTCAAAAAAATGGCGAGCCGTCAAAATTGTCAACAATTTCATTTTTTTAATAAAGGTTCTCGTACACTATGCCATATGTTCTGTTGCTTTACGGATAAATCAATATCCATACAGCCACCTCAAATTGCGACTACGAATTAGGTGCAGTGAGCAACAACCTTATCAAAGAACGTTGCCGTGTTTATGATGGCCATTGGATCTATAACTATAGAGAGAGCATAAGTTTGCTATCTCTTTCTGCCTTAATCCATTACTACTTTTGTTCCGTTTCGGCATATCATGTTTACCCTAAGTAAAAGAAAGACAAAACATACGATGAAAGAAAAGAATGAAAGGACCGTGTCGGTGAAACTGTGCAACGTTTTACATGGATCCAGCGACACTTGGCCCCAAACAAATCGCTGTCATTATTTTACCTACCAAATAATTATTTGTTTTTTTAGTTGAATGAGTGAATATTAAAAGTGTACATATTATTCCGTTGGGCTTAATTGAACAAAAAGTTGTTCAGTCAAACATTGCAGTAATAGAAGTGAGTGGCAAGTGCCTGGAATATCGTTTCTTACGTAAGTTTTGTTAATCTGGTTTCGTGATGATTATTAGCAATTAACCATGCAATATTAGATTTGTTTCTATTGAAAATGCTAATTAATGATTGTAAATCTCTAATTCTAGTCTTAAATATGTGTGCTTTTGGTTTAATACGGAAATTTCATAAAATTATTTCAACATAACCTGTAATCAGTATTGTCAGGTACTTGGCAAAGTTTACCCCAAAAATACTTAGGTTTTAGTATGGAACGAATAGCATAAAATAAATTATCTAATTAAAATATATCTACCTGTACTTTTTACCTTTCCTATCTATTCGAGTGTTAGACTGAGCGTGGTAGAAAATAATAAATTTAGTTTTAAGGTTTTAGGGGCCTCACGAGAATCAGTTTCAGTTCAATCAGAGAATTGGGGAGTAAGGGGAGAACGGAATATAACATTTTATCCGACCCAAATGCCAACCTCACCTGCACGCGCCGGATGGCGGCGGCGTGGCGTACACCGCACCGTGGTGCTCCCTGCTTGACAACGGACGAGGCTCTGACGACCGAGCAATGGCGGTATAACCATACACCTGGCTCTGGCTGGAAGAGGCTATCGCTGGCCTTGGGAGTTTAAATCACCCCAGAAAGGACGATAGAAGAAGGCACTTCGAAAACAAACCGAGTGTGACGGCACGCTTTGAAGTAGCAGCCCTGCTAGCCGTCTAGGATACTATGGGCTAATTCCCTGTATATCCGAAACCATATTATTACTGAAACTCAAAGAAGAAATATACGGACCGATTTAAAAAAAACGACCTTTGGCGCGAAAACAAGGACTCTGATTGGATGTTGGAATGTTCGCACGATGCGGGAAGAAAGTAGAGGGCACCAAGTTGTCAAATACGAGGGGCGTTCAAAATATTCTCGGTATTGATACGTTACAACCTCTTTTATATATATATTTGTTACTGGCCGCTAAGATTCATCCATTGACATTAAAAAAAAGTAAAATTGGAACCGAGATGTTCTTTTGTTTTTCTGCAATTGCCGAACAAACATGAACACCATGAGCGAATTAACAATTTTAACGAAATTAGAGCACCGATCCGTCATAAAATTCTTGACAAAACAGGGTAAAAATCAAAAAACCATAAAAGAGGAAATGGATTGTGTTTACCGTGAGTCTGCTCCTTCTTTATCTACTATTCGAAAATGGTCAAGCGAATTTAAGCGTGGAAGGGAGAGTATTGAAGATGACCCTAGACCTGGCCGGCCTGTAGTGGCTACCTCACAAGAAAATATTGATAAAGTGGAAAAACTTTTATTGGAAGACGGCCGAGTGAAGGTAAAATCTATAGCTCAAGTAACCAATCTCTCTATTGGTACCGTACATGACATTATACATGACCATCTTAATATGTCAAAAGTAAGTGCAAGATGGGTTCTGCGAATGCTGACGCTTCTTCAAAAGGATATGCGTGTGGCTTGCTGTTCAGATTTTATCGACCTGTGTGGTGAAAATCCCGATGAGGTGCTGCAAAAAATAGTTACTGGAGATGAAACCTGGGTTCATCATTATGACCCAGAGAGCAAACAGGAGTCCATGCAGTGGCACATTAAGGGTTCAGCTCATCCCAAGAAGTTCAAGGTAATCCCGTCAGCTGGCAAGGTCATGGCCACAATATTTTGGGATTGTGAAGGAGTTTTGCTTATCGATTATAAAGAAAAAGGTGTAAATATCACAGGGCAGTACTACGCTAACGTTATACGTCAATTAAGAGATGCGATCAAAGAAAAGAGGCGAGGAAAGTTAACCAAAGGTGTTCTGCTTCTGCATGACAACGCCCCTGTCCATACTGCTCATATTGCCAAGGCAGCTATTGTTGAATGTGGGTTTGAAACTGTTACTCATCCACCCTATAGTCCGGACTTAGCCCCAAGCGACTTCTTTTTGTTCCCCAATCTTAAAAAGGATCTGCGTGGAAATAAATTTTCTGACGATGAAGCGTTGAAGACGGCCGTGGAGGAGCATTTTTACACCAAAGATAAAAAATATTTTTATGAGGGATTAAAAAAAATAATTGATCGATCTTATAAGTGTATGAACATAGGGGGGGGAGTATATTGAAAAATAAAAATATCAAACTTTTCGTACTTGTTTGTTTTTATCCACATACCGAGAATATTTTGAACGCCCCTCGTATATGCGGGATTACCAGTTGGAAATACTTGGCATTTCTGAAACGAGATGGAAAGACTTTGGGGAACAACAAATTGAGGACTTCACCCTGCTATACTCAGGTCAGGAAAAGAAACACGAGTATGGCGTGGGAATCCTGCTTGCCAGAAATGCCCGGAATAGTCTGCTTGATTGGCAACCGGTGTCAGACAGAATCACCACAGCACGCTTTAAGTCTACAGTGAGAAACATCACCCTAATACAATGTTATGCACCTACTAACGCAGCGGAACTAGACAAAAAGGAAGCGTTTTATGAACAACTCTCGGCGACAATGCGAACTATCCCAAAAGGCGACATTGTGATTTGTATGGGTGACTATAACGCGCAGATTGGAGACAACAATCGATGCATAGAGTTTTCGGTGGGAAAACATGCGCTGGGCACACGAAGTGAAAATGGCAATATGTTAGTAGGCTTTTGCTGTGAGTTTGATTTGGTGATTGGAGGCTCGATATTTCCACACAAAGACTGCCACAAGGTATCCTGGGTTTCTCCTGACAGACGTACAGAAAATCAGATAGATCACGTCATGATAAGTAGGAAATGGCGCCACTCTTTATTGGATGTCCGCAACCGAAGAGGAGCAGACGTAAACAGTGATCACCACCTCATAGTAGCAAAAATCCGCCTGAAGATAGCAAAGGTGCAGAGTAAGACAACCAAATTATCTCGGCGTGTCGATGTCTTCAAATTACAGGATCCGGACACAAAACAGAAGCTTAGTGTGGAACTGCACAACCAATACCACGCTCAAAAGGTTGAGGAAAGATCAGTGGAGGAAGAATGGAGCGCTGTCAAAAGTACGCTGTGCACATGCTGCGAAAAGTTCTTAGGCTACTGTAACTCTGAAAAGAAGGAATGGATATCCGCTGATACATGGGATAAAATACTACACCGAAAATCCATCAAAGAGAAACTTAATGCGGAAAAAGACCAGAACACCAAAGAAATCCTAGCCTATAAATATTTTCTGGGCGAGAGTGAAGTAAAGCGTAGTGCCAAAAGAGACAGACGTGTTAGAGCTGCATCGATAGCCCAAAGAGCGGAACTGGCGGCACACGCTGGAAACACCAGAGAGCTGTACCGTGCCGGTAGAGAGCTATGCAATAAACCACCGAATACGCGGCCAGTGGTAGACAAAGCGGGCAGGCTTCTCACTACGTTGGAGCAACAACTGCGAAGATGGCATGAGCACTTCAAAGAGGTATTCCACACTCTGGACGTTGAAGCTGAAGCTGACGACGATGTCGACTCAGGAAGCGATGTTTTAGACATCAAAGTTGACACTCCGGATAAGGCTGAAATTTCACGGGCCATTAAAAGCCTAAAAAGTGGCAAAGCTCCAGGCAATGATGGCATCCCGGTAGAGGCACTTAAAGCCAATGCGGAAGTGACGGCTGATATACTGTTGCCCCTGATGACGGCTGTGTGGGAATCAGGTCAAGTGCCTGATAGCTGGAAGGATGGCATTATTGTCAAGCTACCAAAGAAAGGCGACCTGGCTCAATGCTCCAACTGGCGGGGAATCAACTTGCTGCCGGTTTGCTCCAAGATTTTATGTAAGATCCTGTTAGACAGAATGACAAGCGCGGTTGACTGCACGCTAAGAGACGAACAGAGTGGATTCAGAGTGGGGCGATCTTGCACGGACCAGATCAACGTTCTGCGAATGATACTGGAGCAGTGCAACGAAATGCGGAACGAACTCTTTACTCTATTCGTGGACTTCGAAAAAGCTTTTGATCGGGTGAGATGGTCGAGTATATGGCGAATCCTAGATCCTATATGGCGAAGCAAAGAGGTATACCAGTCAAGGTTATAGAAATTATCAAATGCCTTTATGAGGGTTCTTCTTGCCGAGTGATGCATAAAGGCCAACTAACTGACCCAATAACAGTCACTGCAGGAGTGAAACAGGGCTGTTTGTTGTCACCGCTGTTTTTCTTAATAGTCTTGGATGACGTGATGCGCAGAGTAACCGGCAAGGAAGAGAGAGGATTACCTTGGTTACATGGTAAGACCCTTGAAGACATTGACTTTGCGGACGATATCTGTTTACTCGCCACATCACGTAAACATCTTCAGTCCAAGACCGATGACCTCGCAAACGAAGCTGCTAAAGAAGGCCTGCGCATCAACTGTGGTAAGACCAAAGACATGCGCCTGAATACCTCTGATCTAGCGCCCATACACGTTAACGGCGAGGTGGTCGAACAAGTGCAGCGTTTTACCTATCTGGGGAGCGTCGTAGACCCGCAAGGGGGAGCAGAAGCGGATGTAGAAACGCGCATCAACAAAGCCAGAGCCGCATATACGCAACTGAAGCCTGTCTGGACGTCTTCTGTAATCACTCGGCGTACAAAGATCCGAATATTCAACTCTAATGTCAAGTCGGTTCTCCTGTACGGATGCGAGACATGGCTCGTCAAAAACGAAATAACCAGTCGGCTGCAGGTGTTCGTCAACAAGTGCTTGCGGCGCATACTGAGGATTTACTGGCCACGAACTATCTCTAATATAAGGCTGTGGGAGATGACTGAGCAACAACCCATCGACAAGGAGATCCTGACAAGGAAATGGCGCTGGATTGGACATGTGTTGCGGAGACCTGACAACCATCTATCCAAGCAAGGGTTAACGTGGCAAGCGTATGGAAAAAGAAGGCCGGGCCGCCCCCGTACCACCTGGAGGCGATCAGTTGAAAAAGAGGCTGCTTCAGCTGATATCGGCTGGAAGGACCTGGAGGTTGCCGCACAAGATCGACAGCAGTGGAAATCTCTTCTTCGAGCCCTATGTCCCTGATGAGGGATAACAGGATTGCATCATCATCATCATCATCACGAGAATCAAGCCAGCCTAGTGTAAATTATCGTTTATTTTCTATTTATTTTAGATTTCCAAAGGACGAAACACTCAAAAAAATGATAATGGAGACATAAAAATAAAGAAAAATGAAATCTTAGCGAAATCGCAGCCATTTATCAAAACTTGATAACACGAATACTATTGAGGACTTGAATACTGACAATAAAAATAATCTAGAAGTAAGTATCACAAATCATAAAGTGTATCGCTTCTGAGATTTTGGTGTCAAAACTTGCATTTTTTTATTATTTTATATATTTTTCCCATATCATCAAAATTTTTGTTTGTTTTCAACTTCTCTATTGGTTTATCAGTGACCGCGATTTCGCAAAATTCTCCTTTATTTTAGTATGAATTTTCGGTATTCCACAAAATTAAGATGAAGTATTTATGTAACAGGTTGTTTAATCGTGCAGTAGTTGCAGTACTGAAGAAACATTAGAACCAAAGCAGCAATGCATCTTTTTCACTTAAATAATCTTGATTTTGTCAGATTGATCCTTATTTAAAAACAGCGATTAAAAGTTAAACTTACGTTGATATTTATGTTAGAAAGAAACAATTTAGGCCACGGATTGTTTCATAAATAAGAGTTACCAATTATAATTTGGCTTCACGTGTTATTTTATTTTATATTGTAGTTAAGTATAAAATTTCTCAAAGATTAATTGATATTTTATCCACAATACATTGTTGTTGATTTTATGTTTTCGTTTCTTTTATCCTAACCATTCTACATCCGACACAAAAATGAGAGGTGTTATGTCGAGAGGTCGAGACTTGGTATTTGTTTTTAACATTGTATAAAATTTACCCATATTTAGGGAGTGACAACTGTGAGCTGGCAACATTTTAGTAACGCACACATAGGCCCCTTTTTTTGTGCATGTGTGAAAATTTTGCACATCGAAGTTACCTCTATAGTATCTATCTCAATGATGATGGCGCTTGGTCAGAAAAAAAATTTAGTTGCAATGTCAATGTCTGTCTACAAATGTAAACAAACATATCCAATCTCGGACCAAATTGTGATATTTGGTCCGAGTATCCAATCTATAAGGATAATTAGTTTGCGATTGTTTTAATGTGCACTTATTTAGGAAATACGGTGAGTAGAAGAGTATTTCGACATTTTTAAAGACGCTTACGCTGCAAAATTCCGTTTTGACAAACTGTCAATTTCGTCAATTTCATTATTTTTTCTGTGAAATTTTGTGTGCCAATATATAGATTTCTTTTACTTGTATGATGAATTAGTAACCACAGAACCACCTCAAATTTTTTCACGGACCTACGTACTACGTGCTTTGAGCTATTTATTTTGGGACTGTAGTCACCATCGACAGAACGAGGTTTGAATTCTCTGAGACTAAAGTCACCGTGGACGTAAATCAGTATTTTTTTTTAGGTGATTAAAGTCACCATCGACATTTGTTCTAGCGGATATCACTATTCATAGTGGCGCTAATCCTTTTTTCCCTGCCGATATTTAAAAGAGTAGGGCGGTTAGATGATACAACCTCAGAACAATAACTAAAGCAGATACAACGGTTCACTTCAACGGTTTGACTTTAACGAATCCTCCATACGAGCCAAGTATATAAGCATAGGAAGAAGGCAACAGTGAATCACACCTTTTACTGAGGAGTTTGAACGTTAAAACATCACGGGGGTTGTTATTGTACTTCCGCATTTTAACACGATATTTATTTTTTTCTAGGGACCTTACTAAAAACGTCGTGAAACGTATTTCACGATCAAACTCCTTATCATGCCATAAAATACCTCCAGTATCTCATCAACAGACCATCAACCACAAAGTAACTCCTTTCAATTGATAGTGTGCAAATCTTTAATGACACTGGTATGACTATACTTTGCCGGCCTTCCGAAAACTTAATCTGGCGTCATTATTGGGTGATAAAGTGTCATTACATAAGTATGTAAGGGATAGAAAAACTCATTGGAGGGTGCAGCGGGTCCACGATAGACAAGGGGTTAAGAATGCTTGCAATATCGGCGACTGCTATGTTGCACAAAATTAAAATCAAGATTTTCCATTGAGTTATGCCATTGTACTGTTTAAAATTATCAAGGGAAAGAAAAGCTATTAACATAATGTGTGTTCGCTGTTCTAGTAACCTGGTAAAAGATCATCACACGCTCTCGCAATCCATGACACACGGCTAAATTGTAAAGTAAACTTGAAGTCACCTACTATGAGCGTCTCGCCGACCAGTGCATTAAAACACGGTTACAATTGTCTATATAGTGTTTCAAAATATGTTTTTGAATATATAGGAGGTGGCAGGTATAGGTACACCGCAAATGTTCCACCTCGCGGAATCGGCCCTATCACTCCCAACACTTACCCACAAGTCCTCACAGTCAGATTTGCATGAATAAAGTCGTACTGAGTTAAGTCGTTTAGTGGCAGCATTTAACACCCCTCCACCATTCTTTGAAGGATGGAACCCACTGCTTTGGCGATCACGTTGTATCTATTATCAAGGATTTCAGAATCAGAAACGCCGTCATTCAACTACGTTTTAGTCAAGAATCACAAATTATATTATTAAAAATATCGACAGTCTTTGTTCGTAAACCTCTTACATTTTTGTAATATACAATTATGTCATTAAACAAGCCTTTTAGTGAAAAAAACTAACCTTAGCGCACTTTATGATAAAGTTTTGAGAGTCTCGGTGCGTACATAATTGGATTCCTCGTTCTTCCGCACGATTTTTTTCCGTCGCGTACGATAAATTTATACTTTAGCTCCCTGGCAGTGCGACGAGTCGCCGCATGCAACAGTTTAGTTTCCGGAGTCAGGTGCTCTGTTACATAGACTGGGGTCTTCTAGTTGCTGCCACCGATACCCAGATGACTGGTGTTAATTTTTTCGCTGGAATTGTTCAGGAACATTGAAAACTTGTTGCCGACTCGAGACGCTTTAACTCAGCATCGATTGCATGCTGTCTACTAAGGAGGGCATGTATGGGGTCAAATCTTACGGCCCCCATCAAGACCTGACATGTCCTTCTAAGTGGGGATGGTACAAATAAGACCAAACTTAGAAGCCTGTTTGGTCCACATTACCCCTCGCTGATAAAGCATGTTTAGAACTGCTAGATGCAAGTGCAAGGTGACTTGCGCTTGCGGAAATAACAGGTGCAACTGTACCAAAAGACAATTAAAGTGTACAGATTTGTGCGGGTGCGGCGGTTCATGTATGAGTACAATACATGAGGAGCAATCTTCATTTTGCAAATAAAATATTATACCTATGTCTGAAAGAGCTAACTGTATGATTTAGAGATAAGCTTTGACAAAATAGCTACGGAGCAATTGAAAAGAGTAACATTACTATGGATAAATATTACTTGGTATATACATTACTAACACGGCGGTAGCTTCTGTTTACAAATATAATTTCATATTGACGATTTATAGTGAGATTTAAATGCGAAAGTGTAATCATCCCATGTCAAATTCCATCGAACAAGTGAAATCAAGGTTGCGTAAGTAATGAAAATATTTTTTTTACGAACTTTTTAATTAAAAACAATCATTTGAGTAATTTTTTTTAGGTTTACAATTAAATAGGCTATAACATCATATTTTTTATTTACCAAAAATTTATGTGGTATCATCGTAGTAGAGCGATTTCAAAAATTTTTTTTTTCATTTTTACGTTTTTGTTAATTTTTCTTTTTTTACTATGGCGGGTTAAAAAGTTTGTTCCATAAATGGATTCCCCATTCTTAAATTATACGAAAACGATACCAAACTTGCCCTAGTGGAGAGGAACTATGCATATCGGTGCATAGTTCCTCTCCCTATAAGTGGAGAGGAACTATGCACCGAATGCAACGCGGGTAGGGATGGGATTTTACCCGAAAAAAACCCAAATTTGGGAAAAAACCCGGGAAAATTCCCAAACGGGAAAATATACGGGGTTTTTTCATTTATTACAAATATATAAACATCCAAACACGTTTATCTAATAATGTACGAGTATATTGTCATTAAACCTATCTCAATAAATTATCTACTATCGTGTGTTTATCGAGGTTGCCCTAAGTTTGATGTGACTGCATGACTTTCCTATTTATTATTCTATTCATTCGCTGCAAGTTGAGCATAATCGGGTACGAAACACAAAGAAGAATGGGCAAAATGGTCTAGGTAGCGGCTACTTCCAAAATTGGTGTCAATTGTTAGGTATGGTTATAACGATCAAATGTTTGTATGGGGCCAAATCTGTAAACCTTTTGGTTCTCGTTTTCTAATGTGTTTCTTTTCTGCATCAGGTTAACATTAAGAAATAGCTTTTGTATAATTATTTTTTTGCCTATAGGCTTGTTAAAATAGTCTTGCCCGCTTCAACTACCCAAATCGTAACACGTCTCGACTTATTTACTTGGATAATTGAGAGCTGTGTTTCATATGGTTGTTTTGTTGTTAACAACAAAACAACCATATAAAAGAGCAAAGAAAGAGCTTCATACCGACAAATCTCTATAATTGGAATAGAGTCTCAAAACCCTCTGTCTAAAGTAAAAACATCTTCATGTTTAAAAAACCAATGAAACACAGACTCTTGGACATTAATTGTAACATAATTGTGGAATCTAGTCGTCGATCCAATACACAATCCTATCCAATGGGCGATTTTCCGAGATCAAACAAAAAAAAATGGTTCGTAAATGACTTCATAGATGGCGCTTAGCATAGATTAGTATGGCGCATGGTAAAAGGCGGGTTCATGAAGAGCACGTGTATGGCTGCGTAATATTTATTCTTTTCCAAAATAGAAATAGGTTCTGGATGTCCTGAATATAAATAGGTAAGGACTTACTAATTTTTTATTCTTTTGGTAGACAAGTAAAAGTGTAGAATTTATTACAGCCCTTAGGTAGGTACGGCTTGTGGCCGGCTTTTATAAAACGACATCTATCGGGTGTTTTTGAACTAATTTTTACTTTTTAATGGGCGATTTTCCGAGATCAAAAAAAAAGAAATTGGTTCGTAAATGACTTCATAGATGGCGCTTAGCATAGATTAGTATGGCGCTTAGTAAAAGGCGGGTTCATGAAGAGCACGCGTATGGCTGCGTAATATTTATTCTATTCCAAAATAGAAATAGGTTCTGGATGTCCTGAATAAATAGGTAAGTAAATACTATTTTTTTATTCTTTTGGTAGACAAGTAAAAGTGTAGAATTTATTACAGCCCATAAGTAGCCCAGCTTTCATAAAACGACATCTATCGAGTGTTTTTGAACTAATTTTTACTTTTTAATTTGGGCTGTCAGAAAATCGCCCATTTGGGCTGTCAGAAAATCGCCCATTCACAAAACACTTTCCTAACACATCTCATCTCACATCTCGCTCGCTAAACTAATCCCGCACAGACGTGTATTCGGATGCAACTAATTACCAACTTATATATTCTTATTAGTTAACGCGTATATTGCTTGTGTTAAGGTTCGATATAGACTTCAACAATTTAATATCACAGTTGTGCGTAACTCACAGTGTGAACCCCGAACAGCTGTTGTCGTCTCCTTCACACCGCAACACTGCAGGTACGTGTGGCCACAGAGTAAGTGTTATCAGTGGTATAAAACGCTATGTCACGCTCACCAAATCAAACCTATGGATCTGAACCTAATCTTCACAAGTTGAATATGCAAGATACAGAGTTTAACATATCTACAAGGAAGCGTAAACATGATGATGAATATGCCGTGATGTTCAAGTCTTTCACCGAAGAAATAATGTCGACCTTAAAAATTTGGAAAGAAGACTTGGATAAAAATGTGGCCCAAATCAACGAGAATATTAATACAATTATTAAAGACGACTTGGCAAAACTAAATCAATCAACTCAAGATATGAAATCGGAAATCAACAGTCTTCGCAATGAATACTCCGTGATCAAGGAAACAGTTTCAAACTTGAAGAAAAAGCAAGATGATGTCAAAGCTGATGTATTATCCCTTCAAGAATCACTTGAATTTAATTTTGCGAAAATAGTTGATCTCGAACGGGATTTCAGTTTAAAACTGAATTTTAATCAAGTAATAAATATAGAAACTGATTTGGCCGAGATCAAAAACGAAAACCGAAAATTGAAAAATGAAATGAATGATAATGCACAACGCGACAGATTATCTAACATAGAAGTTATTGGATTACCTGAAACTAAAGATGAGGATCTGTTTGTTTATATTCGAAAAATTGCAAAATGTATTGGAGCCGATTTAACACCCGAACACATCATCACTATTCATAGAGTTACACCAAAGATTAAAACTTCAGGCCGCTCACGAACTGTCATAGTCAAAACGAAAACACGCCTTCAAAAAGACAATTTTCTTTCACGTGCAAAGAAGTGTAAGGTTACTACCAAAGATATTGATATTTCGGGAAACATTAAACCTATCTACATAAATGAGCACCTTACGCCATGCAATAAACAACTCCTAAAAAAAACCAAGGAAACCGCAAAATCAAAGCTTTACCAATATACCTGGTCAAAAAATGGAAGAATTTACGTCAGGAAAAGCGATACATCGGCTCCAATCATGATAAAAGACGAAGAGGACCTAAAAAAGATGTTTTAACCTGTCGTTTTATAGATACGGTAACTTATAGTATCTTTATATTTCACTCTAAACAACCTCATGTTTTTGTTTCCAAGTTTAAACGTAAATTTGCATATTATTTAAGAAAATTGTTTTATCTCATCACGTTTATTTCAACTCATTACCAGTCATACTCTGTGGCATACTACTGTGGCACCTTAGTTTCACTAATGTCGATACGCTTAAATTGGGTGCACTCTTTTTATGTAATTCTGCCCGGGTCGTCGATGTGTGAATTTATTAATAAGTTTCGTTGGGAGATACTTGTCGGATTTTTTAATTGTAACATTGGACGCTGTTATATATTTGTTATTGGTGGCGAACTGGGAATAATCTTTGAAATTCATAGTTGTTACATGTGTATTTATCACATAGTGTTTATCATAAAATCATTCCTATATGCTACTTGCCTGGGACTGTATAACATTCCTATTAGTAATTACCTAACAAAATCACATTTTTACAACAATATTGTACAACTCATTAAGTATTTTTATTCAATATTTTATTATAATATAATTAATATTAAATACTTGTCACAGTATTTAGTTACCGTTTTGCCCGCTTATATATTAAAAAATTCAAATTATAAAGTTCTAATACAGAATACAAACACCAATTGTTTATTAACTTTCATAACTGTATTTAATATCATTTGCAACATGTTTAATAACCTCATTAATATAAAAGGTTTATCGTCAGTATCACAGTATTTAACTTTGTTTTATTACATTTACAAATCTAAAAATCACATTATAAATATTTTTAAGGCAATGGTTAAAGTACTTATTGTAAGATATTTATACTATTATATTATATCTTATCTTATATTTGTTCATTATAATACACCTACTCTACTACTTTATGTCACAAATTGTTCTAATGACACGGCCACGCTTGTTTTCTTGTTTGTCGCACACTTATTTAGCGCACGAGTTGCATTGCACACTCTTTGGATCGATGTTGATAAGTTTTTGAAGTACCCACTAATATCGTTATTGTTTTTATTGAGTTTGTTACCTGACAATCACTGCTTGCTAAATAATCACAAATACGTTTTAAATGGATTCTACTTTAAAGTCATGCATCTCCATTTCGTTAAACCTATACGTTTTATTTTTGTTTTTAGATGTTGTTTAATGTGTCTTACGTTAAGAGGTAATCGTTTAAATAGGAAATAGTAACAATTTAAAAATATATTACCAGAACGTCCGTCGCTTGCGAACAAAGTGTTTAACGTTAAAACAGAATATTCTCACAACAAACTACGACATAATAATATTGACGGAAACGTGGCTATGTGATGGCATTTATGATATGGAATTGTGTAACGATAGGTATGACGTGTTCCGCCGGGATCGTGATTTTCCATGTTGTAAAAAATCAACGGGTGGCGGAGTAATGATTATGGTGCGTCGCGTCCTTTGCGCTTTGTTGAGCGGCTCGGCCTGCGCGGGTTCTTGACTCCACCGCTGACCTCCACATTAGTGCAGCTTATGTTCCTCCTCATTCGAACGATAATTCTGCTTTTTTTTATCGACAATTTAAATTCTATTGTTCATTCCATCTCGCAACGTATGTATAATAATCCTAATCATAATTACATTCTTATCGGGGACTTTAATTTGTATTGCATATCTTGGAATAAAAATCAGAATCCGACTAATCTGAAAAAGGGTCCTGTAACGTTACAAGATGCGGGAGCCACATTGATTGATGAATTAAATTTATTAGGGTTGACTCAATATTGTGGCGGTGGAATGGGGAGGCATTGCACTGGTTGGGGTTTATTTCTCGCCCAACCGGAACCTCAGCGACTTTGAGGGCTACGTGGGGAGGCTGCAAGGGGTTGTCCGCAGACTCACGCCGCTCCAAATTATTATTTCCGGTGACATCAACGCCAAGTCCCGGTCCTGGGGCTGCCCTGCGACCACCAGCAGAGGTAAGGTGGTGGAGGACTTTTTGGTAGAGGCCGGGCTCGTAATCCTCAACAGGGGGGCCGTGAGCACGTGCGTGAGATGGCAGGGGGAGTCCATAGTGGACATAACGTTCGCCACCCCCGCCATAGCCTCTCGCGTAACAAACTGGGAGGTACTGGACCAGGAGACCCTGAGTGATCACCTCTATGTGTCATTCAGGGTATCCGGCCCCCCAAACACCAGCCTCACTCCCCAGCAGGGCGTCCGCACGGCTCGCTTCAAGAGGTGGGCCCTCACAAAGCTGGACAGGGAAGCTGCGTCTGAGGCGGCACTGATAGAGGGCTGGCTGCCGCCTCACCCCGCTGATATGGACGTAGACCAGCGTGCCGTCGAATTCCGGTGGTCAATGACCCGGATATGTGACGCCGCCATGCCCCGGGCTGGGGATCGGCCGCGGCAACGCGCGGTCTACTGGTGGTCGGCGGAGATAGCTGGCCTCCGCACCGCCTGCGTCCTCGCGAGACGGCTCTATCAAAGATGCCGAAGGAGGAGGCATACCCCGGAGGAGGAGGCGGAGTTGTACGGCCGCCTCCAGGTGGCGCGATGGGACCTCAAGGTAGAGGTGATGAGGGCGAAGAAGACGGCGTGGGGGGAGTTCCTGGCCGACTTGGACAGAGACCCGTGGGGGCGCCCATACCGCGCAGTCCGAAACCGGATGCGGAATCCTGCGCCCCCTACCGAGTCGTTCCAGCCGGAGCTCCTGACCCGGGTGGTGGACGCCCTCTTCCCGGACCGGGTGTTCGAGGTGGCCCCCTTTGTCGCCCCGGAGCACGACGCTGAGGTCGACCCGCAGACAATCCCGCGGGTCACGGACGGGGAAATGGAGACGGCCGTGGACCGCGTCCGCCTTAAAAAGAAGGCCCCGGGCCCTGACGGGGTGCACGGGAGGGTGCTGGCGCTCGCCCTAGACCATCTCGGAGGCAAGTTCAGAGAATTGCTGGACACTTGCCTACAACAGGGCAGATTCCCCAAAATTTGGAAGATGGGGAAACTCTGCCTCCTCACAAAGGAGGGGCGCCCGCCCGAATCGCCAGCGGCCTACCGCCCTATCGTTCTGCTCGACGAGGCGGGCAAATTTCTGGAGCGCATAATCGCAGGCCGCATCACGCAACACCTGGGATGCGAAGGCCCCGATCTGGAGGAGACTCAGTATGGCTTTCGGCGTGGTAGGTCAACTGTAGACGCCATAATCTTCCTGAAAAGGGCAACGGAGGAGGCTATCGGGAGGGGGGAGAGGGTGTTGGCGATATCGCTCGACATTGCCAATGCGTTCAACACCCTCCCATTCAGCGCGATAACCAAGGCGCTAAGGTTCCACAGAGTCCCCTGGTACCTGAGGAGGATCATCGGGGACTACCTTAAAGACAGATCCGTCCTCTTTGTGGAACCGGGAGGTGCGCGGATTCGTGCGCACAACATGGTGTGTGGTGTGCCCCAAGGTTCTGTCCTGGGGCCACTACTTTGGAACATTGGGTACAACTGGGTCCTAAGGGGGGTTCTTCCCCCTTGGATGGGTGTCATCTGCTATGCAGATGACACCCTAGTCACGGCAAGGGGCCGTGACTACCAGGAAGCCTCCCGGAGGGCGTCTGCAGGCGCCACACTAATGGTGACGAGGATCAGGTTGCTGGGCCTGGAGGTGGCGTTGCCAAAAACGGAGGCCATCCTATTTCACGGCCCCCGGGGCCGGCCCCCCAGAGACGCCTACATACGTGTGGATGGTGTGCCCGTCAAAGTTGCGCCTCAGCTCAAATACCTGGGGCTTATACTCGACAGTCGTTGGAACTTCGGGGCGCACTTTGCCAGTCTTGCTCCGAGGGTGGTGGGTGCGGCGAGGGCACTGGCGAGGCTTTTGCCCAACGTGGGAGGCCCAGGGGACAACTGCCGCAAGCTCTTCGCCGGAGTTCTGAGGAGCATGGCCTTGTACGGTGCCCCGGTTTGGTCGGACGCCCTGTCTCGGAAGAACGTCGCCCTCCTGCGCAGACCGCAGAGGACAGCGGCTATCCGAACCATCCGGGGCTACAGAACCGTCTCGTTCACGGCCGCCACGGCCATAGGGGGTATGCTCCCCTGGGAGCTTGAGGCCAGGATACTCACGGAAGTATATGAGTTCCGTGCAGTGGCGAGGGCTCGAGAAGAGAATCCCGCGCAAGCGGAGATTGAGGAGGCAAGGCGCGCAGCCCGTGATATGGCGGTGTGGCAATGGGAGGAGACACTAACAACCCCGGAAGCCGGAGCCCGCACCATTGAGGCGATCCGCCCAGTCCTGCAAAAGTGGCTGGACAGACCACACGGAGCAGTGTCCTACCATCTGACACAGCTCCTGACAGGACATGGGTGCTTTGGTGTGTACCTGCACAGGATCGGGAGGGAAGAGACCCCGGTCTGCCACCATTGCGGAGAAGAAGAGGACACGGCTCAGCACACCCTTGAGCTGTGTAATGCCTTCGCGCCACAGAGGCGTACGTTGGAGTTGGCCCTAGGGGGGAGAGGCACTCTAACTCTGCCCGATGTGGTCGCCGCAATGGTGGAGAGTGCGGAGAGTTGGGCAGCCGTTGCCGGATTTGCTGCGGAGTGCATGGGCCTCAAAGAGAAGGCCGAGCGCGAGCGGGAGGAATCCGCCAACGCTGCGCCAATGAGGAGGAGGAGGGCCGGGAGGCGGCGTAGGAGGTATGCCGACCTCCATCCACCTTGAGGTGATGCCGGGCGCCCGGCGGAAGACAGGTTCCGTCCTGTCCAGCCGGACGTCCGATGTTCTCTGTTTTGTGTTAGCGTAAGTTGTCGTTAGGTTTTAGTATGTGTGTGTGGGCACTGGCATGGATATGTCGCCATATCACCCCAAGTGCCCATAAAATTCGTTTTAAATGTTGGGTGCAATGGACAGCACTGCCTGTGCTGTCCAGCGTAGAGTGTTGTGTGTTGTTTCTGGTTCGTGTAGTTATTGTTTGTATTGTGGGTTGTCCTTTTACGGACCTGGTGCGTGGCCCCACGCGGACGTCATGATAAGCCACGGGGCGCTCTTCTGAGGGCGTCCCCTGGCTCGGAGCGGACACGGTGGGGGTCACGTACCAGTAAATGTGCGGGTCATTGTGGTGTCTTTTGGGGAGCTGGCACGGAGGCTTTATGCAGAAGCCATGATGAGCGACGAAGCGCCCCCCCTAAAGGGGAGCGGGTTGCTCGGAGCGGATGCGGGGAGCCCCGCGCCAGTTAATAGGGTCTAAGTCGTGGTGCGTTGTGTTTCTTGTCTTTGTGTTTTTTCGTTTGTGGTCGTTTATACTTATACGTTTTTGTAGGACTGGTGCGGGACCCCCTGGGAAGCGATGATGAGCAGCAGGACGACTGGATGACCAGACAGGTCACTGTGCTGTCCTGCGGTCTTGGAGCAACCTACCAAATGGGGTGTCGCATCGGTGTTGGGTTTTTATGTGCGCATGCCAGCGAAATCGCGGGGCATGTTGTGTGTTGTGTCCGGCGAGTGGGTGGCCGTCGCGTCGGCATGAACGGGTAAAACCGTGAGTGCCGACACGATGACATCTGTGTTGTGTTGTGCTGTGTCCGCATGCCTGGGTAAAGCCGGGCATGTCAGTCATGTGTCGTTTTGTGTCTGCCCTCTAAATGGGCTGGGTCGTGTTGTGCCGTGTGCGCGTAGTCGCCGTGGGTTGGCGCGTAACGGCTGCTACGCAGTGGTTATAGGCCAACACACGGCGACGGGGTGGCACCGCGAGGTAATACCCCCGTGGTCAGGTCCCGTGGCCGCCACCTCAAGCCTTATGCTTTCGGAGTTTGGTCCCCCGGTGATTAGTGGGTAGGCCCCTCCCTCTCGCCCGACGATTACGTCGTGGAAAGGGGGACGGGAGAGTCCCACATATCCAGTCTCCCTTCAGGAGGCTGGAATCCATAAACAGGGATTACACCGGGAAAAAAAAAAAAAAAAAAAAAAAAAAAAAGGGTTGACTCAATATAATTATTTTAAAAATTATGCTGGGAATACACTTGATAGTTTTTTCCAGTTTACCCTTGCATCTCGGAGAATCTTTAATTTATTTGGTTAAAATGGATCCAGCTCATCCAAATTTTGAATTTGACATCTTTGATTTAAAGGTTACGCCACTGATCGAATCACCGACTTTAAAGCGTAATTTTTTTAGGGGAAGTTATGTCGATCTTAATTAGTTCTTTAGCGACATTCACTGGGAGCTGGTTTTGTGCAATAAAAAGTGCGAGGAAGGTACACATATTTTTTATAACTATGTTTACGAAGCCATTGAAAAACATATACCCTTTAAGAAATCCAAAAAAAGTTCTTATCCAACTTGGTTCAGTCCCGCCCTTATAAAGATTATTCGTGAGAAAGCTAAAGTACATTCGCGATGGAAACGTACAGGAAATTTATTAGATTATGATGAATTTTGCCTATTGAGAGATAGACAGAAACGCGTCCAAGCGGCGTGTTTTAATAAATTTACTTTTCACACACAAAACTCAATAAAAAGCCGGCCTAAAGCTTTTTGGTCCTTTTTAAAAGCGCTACGTGGTGGTTCTGGCTATCCTAGCAAAATGTCTTATAAGGGCAGCGATCATGCCGGTGGCAAAAATATAAGTAACGCCTTCAACTCATTTTTTAAAAGTGTTTTTGGTATACCTTCTGTTGAATGTCAGTACGACTTGGTATCTAATGATGGTAGTAGCGACTGTATATCTAGAATACATAATGTATCTGTTAGTAGCATAGAATCATCTCTAAATGCTCTCGACATTAATAAAGGCGCAGGCAGCGACAATGTGCCGCCCGTGTTTTGGCGTCATTGTTCGAAGTCACTGGCCCTGCCTCCTTTCATTTTATTTAATAAATCATTGAATGAAGGGTACTTTCCAAACATCTGGAAACAAGCTCATATCGTCCCGTTACACAAAAAAGGCGCCAAAAGTAACATGAAAATTATAGGGGTATCTCTATTTTGAATACGGTTGCCAAAGTTTTCGAGAGAATTGTTTATAAGGCTATCTACCCAGTAATAAAAAACGGAATACCTGACGAACAGCACGTGTTTCTCAAAATGCGTTCTACTCTAACAAACTTATCATGTTTCACTAATTACTTGTTAGAAAATATGGATGTTGGGGGGCAGGTTGACGTGATCTACACTGATTTTGAAAAAGCTTTTGATCGTGTGGATCACGTTATCCTTTTGAGAAAGTTGCACAGTTTGGGAATTCGTGGTGATTTCCTCCGATGGGTTAAATCTTACTTGCATAATCGTTCTCAAGCGGTAGTAATTGGCGGTTTTAGGTCAGACTTTGTAAATGTACTCACTGGTGTCCCTCAAGGTTCACACTTGGGACCCCTTTTCTATAATGCTTATTTATTTGATATTGGTAGTTGCTTTAAGACTTCTGGGTTTTTAATGTATGCAGACGATAAGAAAATTTTTAGTTTAATAAAATGTGAACAAGATTGTATCAAACTTCAGAGGGATCTTGAGTCTTTATACGACTACTATTCAAAAAATAAGATAACTGTTAATGCTTTAAAAAATGCCAATGTATATCATTTACCCGCAAAAGAAATAAAATATCGCACAATTATTATTTTAATACCGTTTTAATAGAAAAAACCGATAAGGTTAAAGATTTGGGCGTTATCCTAGACAGTAAAATGATTTTTGATCAACATATTGATACTATAGCTAATAAAGCTTTTCGGAATTTGGGTTTCGTTATACGGTCATGTAAGCCTTTCTCTGACGTTAATGCTCTCAAAACAGTATAAATAAATAATAATAAAATAAATCTTTCCTACAATCACACCAATTATCTAGCCCAAGAGAAGCTTCGAAGAAACTCGTTAAACGGTTACTAGACAACGGATAAACATACTTAAAATACTTAAATACATACTTATTATACATAGAAAACACCCAGACCCGAGACAATTTAGAAAACAATAATTTCTAAATTGACCCGACCGGGTTTCGAACCCGGGACCTCAGAGATAGCGACACCATGAAAACCGGTGTACAAACCACTCGACCAAGGAGGTCGTCGTCAGTATATTTTGCATATGTTAGGAGCGTTTTAGAATATGCTAGTCCGATCTGGACGCCACAATATGAGGTGTATATTAAACGATTGGAGCGTACTCAAAAAGTATTTATCAAACATCTGAATTATCGTCTTCGTTGCTCCAGTGACTTTTATCTTGACGGTTGTCGCCGACATAATTTACTTACCGTTGGGGAGAGACATAAAGTCATGGATATGTCGTTATTGTTTGACATCATTCGAAATCGCGTAGACTGTTTATTTCACAATTAGTATCTAAAGTAGCATACCGTGTACCTTCACGTCGCACTCGTCACACTCCTCTGTTGCACGTTCCAAGCCATTCCACCAAGTACTCCAGTAATGCTGTCCTAACGCGCATTGCCCGCACCTATAATACTCTTTTTAGTAAGGAAGATATTTTCTTCCTGTCCAAATTCACTTTTAAAAAAAACATAATTGAAACAATTAAGTGCGTTGACTAAGCGAATAAATAAAATGACCTCTATATTACAAACAAAAAGGTAATTAAGTGGCGTGTTTATATAAGATAAGATAAGATAAGAAAACATTTATTGACCACAAGCACAAATAATGTAAAACACAGAGAATGATAAAGAGAATATTAATTAATTAAAAGGGTGAAAACAAACAAAAAAAACAAGAATAATAATGAATAATAATAATGATAATAATCAAGAATAATAAAATAATAAAAGCTAAAATTTTAACAATAAAAGTGGCATATGGCCAATTAGGACCCAACCTCAGCTTATGCTGCAACGACATGCGAGCCGCTGCAACGCTGGTATTCTGGATGGGCCTAAAGCCCTGCTCGCGCCATGAGAGCAATCCAGCCGAGGCGGTAGTACATCGCCCCGCCCGCTATAACCACTCCGCCCACTTATGATATACAATTTAAAAATAGTACAAACAAGCAAAACAATGCACTCGCCACGCCCAAACCACCTACCCAGCGCGAACAAGGCTTGTGGGATACATATGACAACAACAGAAAGAGAAAAAAAAAATAATGATAATAATAATAATGACATACATAACAGCTAAGACTTACATATGCACAGAAAGAATACTTAACACTTACACAAAATACCAGTAACAATAACATAATAAGAAAAACAGGAAGATCATTAGAAAAATAAAATAAATAAATTTTAAGAGATAATATCATTGGAGGTTTTCGAACGTCGCAATTACAAGTCATCACAACGGACTAGTAGAAAATGAACAAGTAAGAATTAATAAGTTAGTGATTGGATATGAATGTTGTTAAGTGGAAGTTGGAACACAAATGAGCCCATGCTACATGCAATGGTCAACCTCAGCGATGCCGGGACGCTCCATCCGCGACAAGTGCAAGACGTGAATGAATTGGAGCTAAGTTTATAGCCTGTTGTTCACTGAGTAAGTATTTTTTAAGGCTCTGGCTAAAGATGTGAATTGTTTTTAGGTCACGCAACGGTGGGGGAAGGTCGTTCCAGCACCGCGAGGCCGCAAACCTGAAGGATCCGCGAAACATTACCGTACGGTGCTTAGGGGTGACGAAAACGTGAGTGCAGGCTCTTGTAGGATACTTCCTATTATCTTTTACCCACACCAACTTATTCAAAAGATAGGGCGGCCTTCCTGATCCGATTACACCAAACAATAATGTAGCAAGGTGAAGTCTTCTACGAGCTTCCATTTTTATGATGTTTGCAGAGTTAAGAAAGGGAGTAATGTGTGTTCTGGGTGGGATGTTAAAGCAAAAACGCGCACAAGCGTTCTGCACCCGCTAAATAAGCTTGGCGGTTCTGGAAAGCAAGCACGGACCACAAACTGTATCACAGTAGTTAAGCTTCGACAAAATAAGAGACTCACAAAGTGTCAACCTCAGCTCCTCGCTCAGATAAGGACGAATATTGTATAATAATTTGAGGCGGTAAAAACAATTGCGAGTACACTCAGCTATATAACTTTCAAAGTTAAGACGGCTATCCAAGGTCACTCCTAGATTTCTTGCGGAATCCACACGCTCAATTTCTTCGCCATTAATATGCACACCTAGAGAAATATTACATATTTTCTGCATATTTCGGTTTGACCCAGTCAATAACAGTTTTGATTTTTTTGGGTTGAGGACCAGACAATTTGAGTTGCACCAAGATGAAATGCGGTCCAAATCTTCGTTAATCTTTGTTGCAGCGTTAGCGTGATCACCCAGACGGAAGGAATAGAACAGTTGTAGGTCATCTGCGTACAAATGATACCTACAGTTAGTTATACTTTCTGTGATATCGGCGCTGTACAACTCATAGAGGATTGGTCCAAGGATTGAACCCTGGGGCACACCACGGGTGACAGGCTGCAAAGCAGAGCGTAGCTTGATCCCATCTGAACCAGTCAGCTCGACCAGTTGACGTCTATTATGGAGGTAGCTGGTGAACCAATTTATAGCATTATTATGGACACCGTAATATGATAGCTTGGAAATCAAGAGGTCAGCATTGATGGAGTCAAAGGCCCTCGAGAAATCCAGCAGCAGTAAGATATTAATCTCTCCCTGATCCTGAGCAGCAAGCAAATGGTCGACAACATCCGCGAGGGCAGATGCTGTGCTGTGGCCTCTGCGGAATCCAGACTGCTGTTGAGGGAGAATGTTGTTTTCCTCCAAGTATTTGGTCAGCTGTTCACATACGATCTTTTCTAAGACCTTGGACAAGCATGGGAGCAGGCTGATAGGACGCAAGTCGCCCATTGAGGTAGGGTTACTGTTTTTCGGCAATGGCTTAACCACTGCGGTCTTCCAGCCACTGGGAAATACACCTTTGGCTAAGGAGAGGTTGATTATGGTGGTGAGAACCGTTAATGACTGGGGCAGAGTTAAAAGCACCATGTCCAGTGACAACCCATCACTACCCTGTGCGTTCGACTTGAGCCCTTTAATAATCTTAAGTACCTTGTCTTCGGATACTGTGCACAAGGAAAAAATCGCCGAGCCAAATCTGTGATGCTCATAGTAAGTAAGTTGCGACACCGACACCAGGCCATCTCCAGGAATGTCGAGAAAATGAGCGTTAATAAGGTCAGGATTACTAAAACATTGCGGGAGAATTGTGTTTTTGTTGTTATTAGAAATTACAGTGTTTTTAAGATTTTTCCATAGTTTTTTTGTATTTTTAATGTTGTTGTTTATATGTTTGTTGAAAAAACATTTCTTTTCGCACTCAATTGCTTGAACTACAATATGTTTCATAGTCTTATAACTGTTCTTAAAAGATTGAGTGTTAAACTTTTTAAACTTTTGATGATACCTGTCCCTGATTCGCATCATGGATCGAACAGTGTCTGTAATCCAAGGATGAGGCGGATGTTTAAACTTTTGCGTCTTGACTGGAGCATGCAAGTCAAATAGATTAATAAAAGTGGTGGTAACGGATTCAACTATAACATCTATATCGTCTATGCTGTATAGATGGCTCCAGTCTATTGCATCAAGATCCGAGTTGAGTTGTTTTACTAGGATGTTTCTTAGAGGCCTAAAAGTCACCCAGCGAGGGCGTGGCCTGTCCTTTTTGATTTTAAACTCTACTGCAAGTATAGCGTGACCTCCCAAATCCGAGGTATGTTTAACTAAAACCTGGAGAGCCCTAGCGTCAGTGCAGACCACGTCAATAAGACTAGAACTGTGCTCTGTGAAATGAGTTGGCTCAGCGACAATTTGGGAGAGATCAAGACTGCGTATACATTGATAGAAAGATTTTGTCTTGCTACTTCTGGTATCCAGAAGATTAATATTCAGATCACCAGTTAGTATCAGCACTTCTCGCTTAGGGAAAGAGGCAATGGATTCAGCAATAGAGTCTAAGAACAGATTGACATCCTGCCATGGAGGTCTGTAAGCGGTCCCAATGACTACATTTGTACCGTTTACACAGACTCTTAGCCACATCTGCTCGACTCCAGAATGAGATGGATGTTCACAGACCCGGGCATAAAGGTTTCTACGTATGTAAAAGCCCACCCCGCCACCACGGCCACCTCGGATGTGAATAGGTCTCGGAGTATGCCTTAGCCGATAGCCGACGAGTTTCGGTGCCCTGTCATCCTCCCCCGCCCTCAACCAGGTCTCATTGATAGCAAGAATATCTGGTTCCATCTCCTCTACGGCTACAATGAGCTCTTCATGTTTGGTGCATAAAGTTCCAGCATTGAATAAACCAACTTTAAAATTGTTTAAAGAAAGTTCTGTAAATTATTAAGTTTATTTAAGTTAATGTAAATATAGTTTAGGTTATAGGTATAAGGTTTTTGTAAGGCTGGATAAATAGATGAGATTACGATACATGTAGTGCTGAGAGTATGGATTATTAAAATTAACAATGTAAACGAGTAATTTACATTATAAAACCCCTCCTTTGCTTTCATCAATTCCATTACAAAAGAAATAAAGAGTTTACAGTAAATAATATAGCTATAGACACAGTTACACAACAAAAATAATATAACAAAAAAATAAATTTTGAGCAAACAACCAAATGACATGACACACATAACATTGATATCGACTTTAATTATAAACATTAGCTTGTGGTTCCAGGACACCTTGAGTCACATACTCTGAATGCCAAGGACTCTATCGAGATCAGCATCTGTCCGGATTTGGAAAACCGGAAGGCCGTCCCCCTGCCGGATGTAGACGCGGCCCCGCCTGGTCCACGAGTAGCGCCATTGCCGATTGCGACACTCCTGCCGGGTCCGGTGAAAGAGCTGCCGGTTATGACGCGTTAGTCTCTCGTTGATATAGACGCGGGCCCCCTCGGCGCCGGTGACGGTGCGGCGCACGCGCGCGGCGCGCAGCAGTTCATCACGCAGGCCACGCCGCGCAAGCCTTACCACGACACGCCGCGGCCTACCCGATCTCTCAGCTGGCGGCTGGCCTGTCCGTTCGGCAAATACGACGTCCCTATCCTCCAGAGTCACGCCCAGCCGCGGCAGCGAGCACGGTCACCGTCTGAATCACGCTCACGCCCTTCTCCTCGGGTAGTTGCCCTACCTCGAGGTCGGAGAGAAGCGTCTCCTGGTCCCTGTCATTCAGCTCAAGTTTTAGCTCCGCGATAGTGCGCTTGAACTCGACAGCCCCGCAGGTTTCGGTGTCCTGCTCTAGAGCGTCAAGCCTGCGCTCTACGCTGTTCAGCCTTGCTGACAGGGATTCACGCAGCTGTGCCATCTCCCTGCGGAACTCCCTCATTTCTGCCATAAAGTTTGCGAGTTCCTTATCCCGGTGCTCCTCCACGTCTACGTGACAGTGACGGGAAGTGACTCCCGCGAGAGCAGAATCTGCGGTGCAGCGTCGCCTGGAGCCGGAAGCGTCCCCTCTACTAAATTTTCACCGGCGTGCTGTCCTCTTTGCGGATATTCTTCTTACAGCTAAGACAGGACCAGTCCCTGCTAATCGGAGCCTTGTCCGGCAGACTCAAACATAATTTGTGATACTTGAGAAGACATGACGAACAGGCGGCGCCCCCCGTCGGCGACATAAATTTCCCGCAGGCTGCGCAATTCACCATTTTATATGGAGATCCGTTCGCTCGTCGCTAGACGGCGCCACAAAAGCACGTCAATAGACTTGGTACAGTGTGAGGTGTTGGTGATAGTGCCGTGACAAAAGTCGTCAGCCAGTCTCACGGAATCTCCACTAACTTGAGTAAAATTTTCCTAATGGCAACACTGCGGTAGTGCCAAACTCAAATTTGTTGCTGTCAATTGAGTTTGACAGCAACAATGTTGGTCTTTTGCGGGTATTTCCAACCCAAAAAATGACAGTTCCCAGTTTATTAGGTAAAGTGGGTAGAAAATTCAGACTTATCTGTTGAGATTTCCGGTATTATTCGACGGATTTTGTCCCAGATAACGTTGATGCAGCTCAATGTTCACTTATCCAATACAAATAAGACACTTCAACAATGATTTGTTATGTTTATCAATAATTTTTGGAAAATATTATAGGAGCACAGTGTTAACAGTGGCTGGTGTTGCCAGGTATGTTTATTTAACAATATGTATGTATGCATGCAGTAGTTGTATAATATTTATTAGTAGGTTTTGTTTTTGATTTTTCATTAATATAGCAGCGTTCAATGACTCTGTTACACTCATGGCTGGGTTGATTTTGTAGTTTTGTGGCTGATGAGATTTAATTTAAGTTACTTTAAATTACTTGTAACTTTGAGCAAAAAATTTTATTTCCGATACACAAATCTTAAAGGTAATATATTAATATACTTTTATTAGTAAATGCAGAAACCTGTAACTGGCTTTACTCAGGATAATTGTTAGCAGAATACGTATACATTGTGATAAGTTGTTGGTTTCTATAAATAAATAAATAAAAAAATAAAACTAAATCCGGTGAGCAAGTCAAGTCGTAAACGATTAGAAATTAATAAATCAAACAGCAGGTAGTTGCACTGAAGAAAGTCGACTGTCAACTGATTGCGTGCGCGAGCGCATCGCAAGGGTGCAGGGAGTGTGGGTGTGGCGTGCGAGGGGTCGGGTAGACAATATCATATTGACTACCTGCTCCCGTATCCCTAAAACAACAATAGGTTGATTGACACAAATGAAATAGCTGGTAAAAAAAGCAGATTTAGTGTTTACAAAGTGGTATAACTTTTTGTTTAAAAACAATACGGGTGTACGAGCCAACTGGCCGACGATTAAAGTACTCCTAGCGCCATCTATCCGTTCATCGAGTCACCATTCAACTAACAACCCGCGCGCCAACATCGGCCGCGCCGGTGACGAGATCGAAGGAGTAACGCTGAGACGTGGCGAGTCGCATTCGTCTCCGGTCAGCGCGCGCGCAAGCAACCAACCTAACCTGAAATCTACAATTTATGAACCTAACAATCTAAGTGCAGTAAAAGGTGTGAAGTGCATTAAATCGCCTGCTGCTATCGTGTTCTGCTCGTTTCCCGTCTCCTGCCTTGCACAACCCATCATCTACCAAGTAAGTCGTATGCTCCAATTTCACCTTTCCTTACGTTGCTGTTTCGGCGAACGCTTTTCGCCGTAACAACGGGTGTATATGTGTTCATAATAAATATAATTTGATTAGTGGTGAAGAATAAAAAGAAAACGGTCTCTGAAGTGGCCGCGAGCTAGACCACACTTCATACATTTTTGCCCATTCTCTTTGATATCTTAAAATATTTTTGTAACTGAATACCATTAGATACATAGTTTTAATATCTACCTACATTATATTTCATAATGAACCTTCCTCGTTATCCATTCCACATTTTTAAACAAGCTTTTTAACAAATAACTGCATTAAACCAATCCACTGCGCTGCAAATTTGTTATATCCAAGATCGCAAGGTGTTGAGTTGGATGAAGAGCACGAGGTGAATGCCATGGGATTTATTCAAGTCATGAATTGGGCCAATTGCTAATATTGACAATTCTGTCGATTAAGCCAGCTATAGAGCTAAACAAGGTTTATGGGCTAGATCAATTATTTGGAAGAATGGCACAGAAATGGATCCAGTCGTTTGGTGGAGAAGGTTGTGTAAATAAAAATTGCTGAGGAGAGTTGCAGTAGGCCTTCTGACTGTTCCCTGCACTTCGGCAGCCACTGAACGATCATTCAGCACACTTGCCTCTTCTTCGTTGTGTAGATAGTTCAATTTATACGCGCTGTTAAACAGTTTTGGTCCAATATTCCGCTGTTGCCACCCCAGGAGGAGAAGCCTCATTCAGGTCTTTCTTTCACGTGCTGGTGTAAGGGTAACGCGGGCATGACAGCAGATGCCGCATGTCTTGTTCTGGAGCGCCACACTCACACTGGGCAGAGTTCAGAGCAGTATAACCCCACCTGGCCATATTCGATCTGCAGCGGCCCACTTGGGTCCGAAGCCGGTTAAGTTACTTCCATGTGGGCCACGCTAAGTTATTGCCAGGGGGAAGATTTTCAGAAGGTGCAATGGAGTTAGGTGGAGGTGCACATATTTCCTGCCATAGTTAGAGAGGGCCTGATGTCGGATTCTTGCCTTAGCTTTTCCAGATAGCAAGCAACACCTCGGCGAACCTGCGGCGATGCTATACCACATAATGGGTATAGCATAAGGGGAGTGGGTTTGAGACAACCAGTAATTTTCCTGCATGTTTCGTTCAGGGCGACGACGTCTACCTCTTTGGCATAAGCGGACCGATGCCAAACTGGGCATGCGTATTCGCCAGCTGAGAAGCAAAGTGCCAGCCCTGACGTCCGTAGTACATGAGGTTTGGCACCCCATGAAGTTGACGTTAAACGAGAGATTAAGTTGTTGCGGGAGTTAACTTTGAGCTTTGTTTGCTCATATGCACAGTCAGTAAAGAAATTAATATACTGACTACATGCAGGGCAGCAATAAACAACTGAAACCTTTTACATAAACATAAAGGTGACAATAACGATGAAGATGATGAGCCCATATCTACTCCTGGAGTAGTACTTACCCCAAGAATTAGTCCAATTTACGACGAACAACCTTCTACATCGCGCAGAAATACAAACACACAAGAAATCGAATTCTGTGATATGAACGTAATAACAGCAGAATGTTATGATAATGACAGCAGCGATAGTAGTTAAAATTGTACATTAAGCAATAGAAAAATATTCTAGCACAATACTTTTTAATACGTAATAAATAACTATGATATGTCGTGCTTTGTTTTATTTCGACATTGATGAGTTAAACGACTTTCTAACTTCTAGCGCAGTAACTATTGGCGTATTTAATGCTAGTGTCATCCACACTAACAGATAGTGTCAATTTGAATCAAGTTTACTTGGTAGGAGAATTGGATTTAATTTTTCAATACAAGATTTGTTGGTCAAGAGAGCCCATATATCTTAGCAAGCAGTGAAAATAAAAAGGATCGTTTAAAAACAGTCAATTCATTCAATAATAGTACCGTTGTCCATATTTAAATGAAGAAATAATATGATTCGTGATAATTGCATGAAAAAACCCAGCATTTGGGTTTTTTTCCCTGATAAATACCGGGTTTTTTCCGTTGGGTTTTTTCCCACCGCCCATCTCTAAACGCGGGAGACAAATAATTCCTCCCCCTCTGGTGACCACTAGTGGGGGTAATTCCGTGGCTACCGGCACAGAATAAATAATATGCTACCGGGCTAAATCAGCTCAGAATGACCTAGAGAACAATCGTGCCAAGTGGCGTCTTCCGAGACAAAAGTGCAAGATTTAGTCGCTTATTTTCCCTACTATACAGCGTGTATCAAGCGGGGCCAGCCTTAATCCAGTGTTTCAAATTATCCCAAGTGTAGACCCTTTCTATAAATACCCTAGAAAGATAAGCTCAATTTAATTTGTTTTTGCATTTACAAACAAAGCTAATCTGTAGTTAATTTAAAATCAGAACAAACTAAACCCATCACTAGCAGGGTCATGAACTCTGTATGATAACTGCCTATAGTGCACCTCCTGACTATAAAACTGCGTGCCCTAGTATGGCCGCGCCACGCCCCCGCCTCCTAAGGCGCACAGTTTTACAAACAAGAGGTTTTACTGTGACGGTGGCGGGCGGCGAAAATCAAAAACCTTTGACCATGGCGGCACCTTTGACACAAACCGCCTGGGTTGTTTGTCGGCAGTCGCTTGGCGGCATTTTTTGTTGGATTTGTTAAGACAGATAAGTTGGCAGCTATTTTACTTTTGTGATTTAATAATTTGTATTAAGTAGGGACCTACCTACCTAAGTACCTAATTATTATCAAAGTAATAAAAATATTATCATTTTACAGTCACATTGTTTCGACTCTAAAGTAGATAGGTACGTTTACCTACGAGTAGGTAGGTACCTAAATAGGTCTTAAATTAAAATGACTTATTTTTGAAATTACTCAATACATCTAAAGCGAAGCACTTTGAGGTGTAGTCGTACTACTCTTAAGCTGGCCACTGACGATCAGTTTTGCGCGTCAGTCCTGGCGTAAAACTGTGGCATCACTCCAAATGGTTTTACGCCAAAAAGATTTCCCACTCACTGGCGACACTCCGGCTCGTCAGTTCTCGACCGGCCGGTACAATCAATTTTGAACTTTAGTTTTCGGCATTAAGGATCAATATTCATTAGAGAAGTTCGAATCGAACTGAGGTGATACAATCAATTTTTTTAACGACATTCACGATCAAATTTTCGACTGACGTCAGTTCAACTGATGGGAAAAAGTGATCGTCAGTTGCCACCTTTAGCCAGAGTCCTAAGTCACGGCGCATCGCGCAGGCGGAATCCGCCGCGCACGAAACAAATACCTACTCGACATGTAAGAACCTGTCCGAACTGCAAGCGGGCGCTTACATACCTACTTTATTTCTACGCTCCGCAATCCACCTCCGCGATGCGCCCGTGATTTAGGACTCAGCCTAAAGGTGGCTACGCCTACTTAGAACTAGGTACCCTAGGTAGATTACAATGACTTATTTTTGAAATAACTAAAATCAAAACCTCTCAGTCTTGGAATCGAAATGTCAAAAAATGTTTAAAACATTAAAAATAACAAAGTTATCATGTAACAGTAAACAAAACAAATATTGTTACAATTCACTCGGAAATTGAAAAAATGCTAACGGATTACACCACGTATTATTTTACTCGTATTTCGATGTATTTCTTACAACTTATTACCTACTGATCATTAGTCAGAAAAATAATTTTCTAATAAACAACAGTACCAGTACCATTAGATAAATCTGATAAAAACAGCACACAAAGATCCACTTCTTGCCGCTTGGGGCTTGAGAGGTAAAGCGAAGCACGTGTAGTCCACTGCACTTCACAATAAACAGTCGCTGCTCAGCTTCAGGGCCTAGTCAATTGGCAAACAAATGAAACGCTACGAAATCTTCGCTACGATAAACCGAATGTATGGGATTGACATAAGCAAAAGTTACCTACGACGTAAAATTTACGCTAAAATAGACCTAATTGACAGTTTGACAAGCCAAGAATCGCTAATCTAGCGATCACTCAAACATTGAAGATAAAAATTCACACAAAATGGCGATTGTTTGATCAGCTGATGAAGGAGTAGTTGTGTTGTGTTGAAAGTTTTGTTTAAAATGCTCTTTTTAGGGCTATTGTGGACTGCAATAATCAAGTGCTCAGGCGCTAAGGAAGAAATGTTTCCCTACGTTACTTGGAGCAAAGTAACGAAATCGAGTTTGTTGTACTTGTGAATAGTTCTCAGAGTTCTCGTTTACGAACTTTCAAATATTTAGCTAAGGTCTGCCGGGAATTGCGTGCTGATTATAGTTGTTGCGATGTGAGTGACCAAATAAATGTGTGTCATGCAACATTTTCCGCAACGAAGAGCAAGTCGCTGCATAACAATTTGTAGGGGCTCTCAAACCATACAAACATTTGGGCCAAATAAATCCACCTAAGTACCTTTAATCATGACAATAAAGGTCAAGATTAAGACAACAGTAAGGGACTTTTTGTATAAATATTAAATGTAACCTATCCATAATGTCCATTTATCAATTTATAACTTAGATTACCTATTTGTTTTACAGGTTCCAATGAAGATTTAATTTGCCAGGTAGCTTAGAGTATTAAACCAAGGCTCTAAGTGTAGTAAGGTGTACCTATTGACTATACCCTATAAATCTTATACAGACAAGCATCTTTCTTAATAGGAAAAGATATCAGTCCTTACGTTCAAACGGTAAGTTTTAATAAATAAATTATTACTTACATAATAAAGGTAAGTATTATGCCTATTATTATATTGGGATTTACCAGGAAATGTCAGTTTTGTTAAAATTGCTAGAATAAAGAGTATTGACATAAAGATAAAACTATTTTATGTGGTTTTGCAGATTTGAGACGACGATTCAAAAATCTTAAATGTTACCTCATAATTTGGAGGATGGACTTCCTCAGAATGGTGAACAAACATGGTTATTTGGTAAAAAACAATATCAAGCCATTTTGTATAATACATAGGTACTTACCTACTAACTTTTTATCTATGACAATTTTCTATAAGTAAGTATATTGTTCTAATTTCTTAGGAGATTCTGGATACCTTCAAAAAGCATGGTTAATGATAATAACAACAATATTTAATGCTGCATCAGACTCACAAGAAAGGAGGGGTGTGTACCACATGTCATATCCAACAATGAAACTGCATTGAACATGGCTTTGGCATCGTTGAATTTAGTTATTTATATGATTTTTTTTGTGGAGCTCTAATGTTGTCAACGTTTTTATTCTACAAAAAGGAGCAGTCTGTGCCATAAATATAGTTAATTTAGTTCTAAGTTTATTGTGCTTTATTTAAAAAGATTTACTTATGTACAAAAAAACAATACCTTCGTTGACAACATTTTTATTTTAAGAAAAGGAACAGTGTGCCATAAATATATTTAACCCATAAAATAGTGATTTGGTTTATATGATGGGGAAAAATTAAGTATAAAGTTAATTTAGTTCTAAGTTTATTGTACATTATTAAAAAGATTTACTTAGGTAGGTACTACTAAAAAACAGTACCTTCATAAACACACAATTGGCATTTAATTTTATACACATATAGTTTTAATGTCAAAAAGAGAAAGTGAAGCCTCATATTTAATAAACTTTGACCTTGAGAGAGTTAGGTAAGGAAATAAGAATATATTAAGAAATACAACATTAATGTTATTTTTTACTTGATATTTAATTTTACTTGCAGTAGGTAGGTATCTATAGAAAATGTTTAAGTACCTACTTATATCAATTTCTACTAGTCATAACATTAAGCTATTGAAGTTGTACTTGATTCATTATCAACATACAAAGGTAATTATATGTATAAACTTGCATTATTATTATCCGATTATTAAATCTGGTGGGTTCTATTGTGTTTGTTATAATATTGTTTTTTCTTTAAATAGGTGGCTTAACATAAGGTGGCTTGTTATACATATAATACAAATTAAGTCGATTCACTTGTGAATATAAAATAAATAAATAAAATTAATTGTTTTTAAATTATTTTTGGTAAATATATACTACCTACCTACTAACTTTTTATGTAAGTATGACAATTTTCTATAAGTAAGTATATTGTTCCAATTTCTTAGGAGATTCTGGATACCTTCAAAAAGCATGGTTAATCATAATAACACCAATATTTAATGCTGCATCAGGCTCACAATAAAGAAGGGATGTGTACCACATGTCGTATCCAACAATGAAACTGCATTAAACATGGCTTAAAGTTGTACTTGATTCATTATCAACATACTAGGGTAATTATATAAAATTAATTGTTTTAAAATTATTTTTGGTAAACATATAAATAATCCTATGTTTTATTTCGAAACATTATCAACCAACTCATAATGAATGGCAGTGAAATAAATAATGTAAAATAAATAAATATTTTAATTTTCGCGTAGAGACCACGATCATGTCATTGTGTCTGTGAAGGCGTATATTTAATAAATGATTTGACGTTTAATTTCAATTATTTTCGGTACCTACCGCTATAAATAAGTAACAATGAAACAATCCTATATTAAGGCGATGTTGTCTTCATCGTCATCCTATGAACGTCCTGAACGTTCCCACATGAACGACAGCACTAAGGCAGGCTGGGCTATAACAGGCTTAAGCCCTGAGCCAATACAACCGCAGTGTGCTTTACGTGCCTTCCGAAGCACGGAGGAGCTCGAGACGCTTTTTATTTGGTTACCCATCCTTTAGCTCGGTAATGTGAAAGTTGCGTAACTAACTGGCAAGATCACAAACCGGGGCGGCGCGGGCGGGGACTTTTTGCATTAGTTAAACCTCTAGCATTACCTTTCAAGTAACAGTAAGTACATTGCTTCGCTAGTTTGCATATTTTAAAATTAGTTTTAATTTAACTAGCAAAACCATGTACTTGGAATGTTTTTTATTTTATTTTATTTAGGACAATAATCAATTAGAAAAGTAATGTGATAGGTGTTGTAGTTAGACAACTAAACCCGAAAGCCTTAGCCGCTACGCCATAGAGTTACTTTAGGCGATGTACTCATACAAGATGCAAACGTTTTAATCACTACCTAGTGGGTACTCGCATCTAAGATCAAACTGTTTAAATGTTCGCGCGGTTTGTAACATTTAGTGTTATCACTTATTTCATTACAGACGGACGTCAAGTTGTTAATATTTGAGAAATTCTTGGCAGCAAGCGTTTGCTTGTGGTCTTCAGTCTTAATTTATTTATATTATAAGCTGAAAAATGGGTTTGGTCTCATATCAATATCATATTATGGTGGGTAAGTCACTCGTCATCATTATAAGTACTTATTTACAAACGTGCTTGCCTGGCGAACTTCCGGCGAAAAAAGCGATTGATTCATTTTTCAAATTGTCTCAAGGAGTCTACCCGAATTTCTTAGTAAAGTGACATTCAATTCACTAAAACTCAAAAGGATCGGTGTGGTTACTACCTATTTATTAATCTTACATAAGCGTTACATTATCATCAAACAAAAAAATACTAAGACAAGCCTGTATGTTCTATATCCCTTAGCTTATCGATATCGATGTAGCCTAGCGAATTTGATGAGCGATTTTGAAGCTGTCACCGGTCGAGCGTTTGCCAGTTGACTAGGCCCTCAGCAAACTAATCGCTATCGACCGTCACAGAATAAATTTTAACCATTGAAAGTAATTTATTTTAATATTAGATTGTATTACTTCCCATGGTTAAATGTAAATAAATAAATAAAAATAAATGTACTCTATGGTGATCGATGACTTTGCGATTAGTCTGCTGGGGCATCCCAATGTAATGCTAGGGCCACATTATCGCGCTAGCGCGAAGATTTGCGTTTTCGCGACACGTCTGGCCAAACACTTCGCGTTAGCGCGTTGTATCATGGCGTTGACGCGCCGCGCTGTTGGTAAATTGCCGCACATCAAGGATTTTGTCACGATAATGTTCGTGCGGCCACATTTCCTTCGCACACTTTAGTTGACTGCTAGACAACTAGAGGTGTGAACGTGTTGCAAATACGACTATCGATATTATTCTGTTTCGATAATTATGGATTGGAGTAACGATAAAGTATTAAAAGTAATACAATATTACGAATTAATAATTATTAAAAACAATAAAGATGCAATAAATAGTAATTATTTGCCGACATGTAATAAAGCCCAATCACCTCTTCCATTTTTTCCGATAAAATTAGGAGTAGGCGTTACAAATCGTATAAGGTTACTGAAACGTATTTATTGCATCAATATCGTCAAATCCGATATCGATGCGTTCTGAAACTATACCTATTTTGGAAAACACTATATTGCGTCAGGAATGCGGTGTGCGTTGAGATCACTATATTGTACGTGATCGAATTCAAGAATATTGTACCGTATCCCTGATATTTATTGAGTTATCATTAATCTGTAGTTGTGTGCAAAAAAAAAAAACAAACAAACAAATGTGCTTGTAAAAGTTTAATAAAATAAAATTATTATAAACGTTCGATGCGTTCTGAAACTATATAGTAGAAAAAAACACGATATTGCATGAATTTTTAATAGTCCGTAGATATGGTCGATACTGTTATCACCGATATTAAATTTATGTAGCTATAGTTTAACACTTTGCAAGCGGGCATTTTATTACGCGCATCTTCCTGTGCGCCGGCCTTTTTCGTCATTATTGTAAATTCTATAGAAAAAGAACTATAATAAAAATTAATTTAATTGTGTTCTATCTAATCGTTCTGCTGCTTACCTATACCATAGACAAATAAGATAATATCGTCCTTGCCTATACTAACCTCCAGTTATGGCTTCTTTATGTAGATGTTGTCCATCCGCAGTAGATCGCCTAGGTTCAATAGTAGGCGTACCTTTGTTATCTTATGAGTAAGTACCTAAAGTTATTTTCAAATGCTAGTAAGTAGGTAGATGTTAAATTTTATATGTACCTATTTCAAACCCAATCCACAGATAACGAAAAAAAAGGTACTTTTATTATTTTTAATAAAGCTATTTCAAATTTTTATTTTACCAGTAATAAGTAATTCTTACTTTTTCTATTTACAAGTTAAAAAGTTTGCAAGTTACCAATTTTTCTATGTGTTGATGGCTTACCGACCCCTTGTCAGAATGGTTGATGGTTTAGTTATCGTAGCGTAGTAACTGTTTTTTAGTTAACGTGCCATAACTAAAAATTCTTCATCTCCTATGGGAGTAGTTGTCAAGACGAATCAAACGAGCGGAAACTCGATGGGGTTGTGTGGTATTATTATAAAGTTCCTGTGTCCTTTTTCAGTCCATCAGACACTGAACACTATTTCTCGATAAAGTACTCGTCAAGGCGATTCAAACGACCCCGAACTCGTTGGGGTAGCATGGTTTTATTATAGAGTTCCTGTGGGCTTTTTCCGGCTTCATCATCAAACCCTAAACACTATTTCCCAACAGAGTACTCGTCAAGACGATTCAAACGAGCCCAAACTCGATGGGGTTGCATGGTTTCAATACCGAGTTCCTGTGGCCTTCTTCTGGCTCCATCATCAGACCCTGGACCCTTTTTTCTAACAGAGTATTCGTCAAGATGAATCAAACGAGCCCAAACTTGATGGGGTTGCATGGTTCCAATACTGAGTTCCTGTGGCCTTCCTTCGGGTTCATCATCAGACCATGGACCTCGTCTAGTCGTCTCCCGTCAGAGTGCTCATCAAAACTAATCAAATGAGCCTGAATGGGGTTTCATGGTTTTCTTACAGAGATCCTGTGGCCTTCTTCCGGCTGAATCATCAGATCAGCTCAATGACACCATAATATTGCATTGTCATCCTGTTCTGACCTATGTTTAAAGTTGCAAGTCTAGCTCATCGGGAAGCTAGTATAAAATCGTTTGCATTTGTCACAGACATATAATAGAAGCAGACCAAACATTACATCACAACTACATAGATGAGAATAAAACAATATTTCTATTTCTTTCTCTCCAACCACAAATTAATGAGACTATCTCGTTTCTTTTTAATGTCGCAACACTTCCACACACATAGACAAACTGGACCGTGAGGCAAAACGCCATCTTGACAAGCTACAATTAAGCTACAAATGTTTTCCTAGACTTGTCAACAAAGGACGTACAGGAGATTGTTTTCGCTTATTTTTTGTGATCTAATAAAGTTTATGAGCCGAAAGTACTAAAATAAAATGGTGAAGTGTAGTGCGCCCTTGTGCGGCAACTCCTCATATAGAAAAACACCTGAAATTACGTTCCATGGGTAAGTTTTGTTGTGATAACTAATCGCATAATGTTTTTTTTAGTCATTGTGTGATTATTATTAATCTTTCGGCATTGTAGAAGTAGTGAATAATTGTCATAAGTGCAAATCTCGTAAAATCTTAACGTAAAGTAGTTTCTGAAAGATTCTTGTGGTAACAATAATCAATTAGATAGTAACGCTGATCTCGTTTGACGTTTCATATACTTGTACAATTTTACGGGGCCGTATTTAGGCTCCAGTATTGTTTAATAGGTATATTTTTGAAGATTGATTAGATTTAAGTATGCAATATATTTTTTCATTAGGGATAAATTAAATATGAGTAAATTATTTTCATAATATCTTTAACCCTATGGTAGTCGTAGGGATGTATTCTTGTATGAAAATGTGCATAAAATAATAACTTTTTACATTTGTTTTTCAGAATTCATCTAAAGCTTTACTAAAAGGTCCGGTAAGAAGCAATGCCAGTGGAGATCATGTTTTGAGGAATTTGCAAAATTTACAGCCGAGTACCTCAAGTGCTGTATTAACTACATTTAGTGAGTTAACGTAAGTATTATATTGTTGTACAGTATTCTAGGGTACAACATGAAGAAGATAGGTCTGAGCAGTCTCTCAATTTCAACTCTGTTACTTGGAAATATACAGAAAATGATAAATTTATTTGTTTTCAGAAACCTTCATCGTTACTTCCTGAACAGACTCAGTAAAAAGTATCCCGGATATCATTTTTTCGGGTCTTGCAAAATATACAGTAACCCGCCGTCAGAGTCGCTGACTACTCGACCACCCGGCGGTCTTATCACTAGTTTTAAAAATTGTGACATTATTTACTGTAATTTTTATTTTTATTAAAAAAAAAATACCAGCAGAGTATATATGTATGTTGTTTTTAATTACTTATTTCAATTTTTTTTTTACTTAACGGTTCTACTACGAGTATTTCATGCATTTTATTAAGAGATCTATTACATCTCAAATGTGATTTTTGCGTAAAATGCGCATTTTTGCATTTTGTAGTAACTTTTTAGTTGTATTTATCGTTATTATCGAAATAGGATAATAAAATCCTGCTTAATATTATAAATCTCCACTCTGCGAGAATAAGCTGAGTTCGGACGGCCGGCGCATCGTATTTTGTAGTAATTTTGCAGTTATATTTATCGTTTTTATCGAAATAGGATAATAAATTCATTATACAATCTTTATTTCTTAAGAAGTAACAATTATACTGGTATAAATTTTGCTCAATAATATCGTAGATAGGAGAAATTCACAGTTAACTTAAAGCGATTTTCGAAGTTTTTTGGTTTAGAATAAGATTTTTTTTCTATATAAAATCAATGATATCTAAAAATTCCGAGGCCGCTACGCACTATACGATTATATAATAGATAACATTCTAAATTTTTTTCATTTCTTTAGAACAGTAGTTCAATCGAGGAGTTCAAAAAAGTGCCTTCGCGTATTTATGAAAACCTTCATCAATTTTGGGTTTCTTAAAAAAGTTAAGCAAAATTTACATAAAGCGAGGCTGCTACGAACTATGCCAATAGCTATTCTACGCCAAGAACGCCAAAATTGGCCATTTTACGCAAAAATCACAGTCGAAATGTAATAGGCCTATTAAGTTAATGAGGTGGCGTCGCAGCCAGATACAGATACAGACAGCCTGCCTGGCACTCAATGATAGATAACTTAGCATTCTACTGGTGATTTTTTTTTTAAATTTAATGAGTATCTTCAAATGTCTATAAAATATAAAATTATCCACTTTACGTAGGTATAACATTATTATAGATGTAGGTACTTAAGGTCCCTCGCGGGTCTGAGTTCAGCCCCTTTTATTGTAAATGTGTGCATGAAATTTGTCTGTAGGCGTAATGGGCACGCTTTTTTGTTGTAATGTTTGGTCTGCTTCTATTATATGTCTGTGGCATTTGTCGACAAATAAATAAACAAATAAACGAGAAAGCTACCTAATAAAAACGTGGTAATAAAAACATACTGGCAGACTAATTTTATCACTACTTATCATATTAATGAGGTTATTGTAAATACTTAAAACTAAGCATAGCGATATTTTATGAACATTCATAAATAAAATAGACTGCATTTATTTTAAATTAACCAATTTCCTATATCAGCAGTCTCCTAGTCTAAAATTCTCGGTATAGAAACGAAACGATCGAGAGCGCAAATTAAAATTACACTAAATTGAGCTAGCTCTCAAGTTCAAACTCGATTGCAATAGTTTAGCGCACGGAACGGCAACGGCGCGGTCGGCGCGCGTTTAGCCGCTTCCGAGCCATTATTTTGAATTTTTTGGCGGGAAAACAGTTTTTGGCTTATAATTTATAAAGTAAGAGGCCCAGAGATTTGAAATTTTGCCTCGTGTGTGCACAAATTATAACGTATTATTTGATCTTTAAAACGAAGCGCTATCTTATACAGTTACAATAATTCACCATGTGTTAGCCCGTGTTACGTGTCACCAGCTTACACATACTTATCGGTTCGTAGCTCAAAAACCTTTTGAGTTAAAGTTTTGAAAATTTTTGTGCCTTATGCACAAATTCTGCACAAAATTTTGAGGTATAATTCATAACCGTAGCTTGAACAATTACGAAGATACAGCTGTGCGAGCTGGAGACCCGTGTCTCCAGCTCGCACACAGTTTTATGATCGTAGTTTCAACAGTATTTGAGTGTGATGGTTAGTTTTTCCTAGTGCACAAATTATGCACAAAATTTCTAGCTATAGTCCAAAACCCTAACCTCACTGGTTTGTCTTAACGGGCGTGTGCGAGCTGGTGACACGTGTCTCCAGCTTACACACATAAAACAACTCATAGTAACGAAGTTGTGGTGGCACAAAAATTAGGACTGAAACGGTTGATTGCACATAATATGCACAAAAATATGGCAGGCTTAGAATTTCTCTATATCGAATGAGGAAGCTGTAGACATGGACACGTACCGTTGGGCGTTGCTATGTCGGGGGTGTGCCGCCTATCCTGGTACTTAGAATTCCGAAATGTGTAGTTTGCCCGCTTCCACAAAGGCACAGTAATGTCCCCACTATCAACTGCGGTCTCATGCGACCGCTTGGGGTTACAGAAGTTAATACCGCCCATAACCCTAGTAGTTTTTAGGGTTCAAAATTTAGACTGAAGTTACGAAAACCAGCAATATTTTTAAATTAGTTAAGTTATTCATCAATTCATCACAAAATACTAACAAAGTGTAAACTCGCTTAAGCGCTGCGTATTATTTTTAGGTTTGTTGCTATTAATTTAGTCAATTAGTGATAAAATATTCCATCACACGTAAGTTTTATTTAGTACGTATGTCACAGATGTTTAAAAATGTTATTCTTATGAAAACTATGTGTGATACAACATAGTTAAACTTAGTTAGTTAGTAAAGTTTAACTATGTTGTATCACACTAGTTAGGATTTCAGGAATGCTTACATTTATACCGGGTCAACCAATCGGTTAGAAAAATAAAATGAGCTACAGAACCCATTAAGAAGAAAGACGCACGCGCACGCTTTCTTGTGACTCCGCCCATACCAGGAGTGACTCCTAGTATCAATACCGCCATTATGTTAATACCGCCCATACTTTTTAGGGCTCGTAAATTAGACTTTGAGTTAAGAAAACTAGCAATATTTTTAAATTAGTTAAGTCTTTTTTTTATCACTGTTCAAATTATTAACATTATTATTTTCTGTTTTTTTAGAGCCGACATAAAAGTTACAATGATTGATTGATTGATTGATTGATTGATTGATACTTTATTGTGAAAACTGTGTACATAAAGATCTTAAAAATTAGTATACATCCATCAGTTTACCCAAAATTGAGTGTACAATAGTATATTATTCAAAATAGTAAATTATTCAAAAAATTAACATAAATTATTAAATTAAATTATTCATAAATTTATATTAGCAATTTGTGAAGTTAAATAAATAAAATAAAAAGATAAAATTTAAATTAATATAAGGATTCCTAATAATTAAAATCACAATAAAAACAAGCAATTTAGACATTTATCTACTTATTCATATAGTATTCATGAAGGCCATAAAATTCTTTATCAATTAACCAAGATTTTAGTTTATTCTTAAATTGTTTACCTTCAAGTACTTTGAATTCAAGAGGTAGGTTATTAAAAATTCTTACAGCTGAGGCAAAAATGCTTTTATACATTACTGCTCCATTACATCTGGGAATACAAAAATCATGACAATAATTACTACGCAAATTGTTTCTATGTGATGATTTCTTGATAAAATGCTCACTATTGGTTTTCAAAAATACACAGGCTTCCAAAATATAAATACAAGTCAAAGTAAGTAAACCATTCCTTTTGAAAACATTTCGCAAAGATTGCCTTTTGTAAAATTTAAAAATATACCTAACACATTTCTTCTGCATAATAAATGTGGAGTGGACATTCACAGAGTTGCCCCAAAAGATTACACCGTACGTTAATAATGGGAATACGCTACCATAATAAGCACTCTTAGAAACCTCAACCGATGCTACGTTTGCTAAAATCGACAAAGCATAACAACTACTGGATAATCGTTTATTAAGTTTACTTATGTGTGCTTTCCAATTTAGATTGGAATCAATGGTTAAGCCTAAAAATATTGTATCAGACACTTCTTCGATCGTTTGTCCATTGTTTACAATATTTAAACTTTTTGTATTGTTATTGTAATTTTTAAATGTTAATATTTTTGTTTTATTTATATTTATCTGTAAGTTAATAGAAGCTAACCAATCCCTTACTTTATTCAATGTGTTACCAACTTCAACTTCATACTCAGAGTGGTTTAAATTTCCTCTAGATACAAAAATTGAGGCATCGTCAGCATAGAGTATGCACAAGTGATCGACAATTAAAGGAAGTTCATTAACATAAATGAGAAAAAATAAAGGTCCAAGAATACTTCCCTGAGGCACTCCCGCCAACACGGTCTCATAACTAGAATTAACCTGTTCAATAGTCTTGGATTCGTTGTTGTAAGCATCGATACTTACTGATTGTTGTCTTCCTTGCATATATGATTCAATTAATCTCAGAACATTTCCCCTTATTCCAACATGGTCTAATTGCTTGAAGAGAACATCATGTTTAACGCAATCAAATGCTTTTGATAGGTCAATAAAGAGCCCAGTACTTAGCATTTTATTGGATATATTTGTGCAAATCTCTTTCAAAATGTTGAAAGTTGCTAACGTTGTATTACTTCCTTTACGAAAACCATACTGGTGTTTGCTTAATATATAATGCTTATCTAAAAAACTAATTAACCTAGTATGTATAACCTTTTCAAATACTTTCGAAAAGTTTGGCAGAAGTGCCACTGGTATATAGTTATTTATGTAGCTCTTTGGACCTTTTTTATGGATTGGTTTAACCATCGCTTTTTTGAGGTCATCGGGGAAGCAGCCTGACTCAAATGATAAATTAATTATAGAGACCAGGGGCTCCACTATATAATCAACGCAAGCCTTGATTAATGTCATAGGGATGCAATCATGACCACAGCTTTTTTTATTTTTAAATCCTTCAATTACTTTTTTCAATTCGTATGAGTCAATTGGACTCATAAATATACTAGAACAGTTCTTGTTCGTTATCGGTTTGTAAATGTTTTTTGTGTAAATTGCTAGGTTTATTTATATTAACGAAATATTGATTCATTGTTTGTGCAATACATACTGGTTCCGCTATAACTTGTTTATCATGTTTTAAGATGTCAATCGTGTTTTTAATAATATTTGATTTAGATGTATTTTGTTTTTTAATACTCCAGGTCACTTTAGATTTATTACAGCTATTTTTAATGTGATTGGCATTTGAAATTCTTTTTGAGGTTTTAGTAACTAATTTCATTATGCTACAATATTTTTTATACCTAACAAGAAATTGGTCGCTTCTATTTCTTTGACTCTCAATGTACATTTTTCTTTTCATTTTGCTGGATATCAAAATGCCTTTTGATTTCCACGATGGCTTACGTTTATGAGTTACTTTGACTTTTTCTAGCGGAACACACAACTTAAATATTAAGCCAAATGTATCTATAAAATCTTTATATGCTTTATTTGGATCAGTTTGGATTCCTCCAACACTAGAGAAATTTATTTGTAACAAGTATTTTAAAAATACTTCTAGGTATTTATCTGTATTTCTTCTGTAAATAAACCAAAAACGTTCCTGAAAACCTAAAGTGCACGGAATTGATATAAGTTGGCCCGTGTGATCGGACAGACCAGTATTTAGAACTTTAGTACTATACGATCTTACATTAGTAATTATATTGTCAATGCAAGTTTCCGAGTGAGAAGTAATTCTTGTCGGTTGTGTAATAGTTATTTTGAGTTTGAATAAATTTAGTGTATTTAAAAAGGTTTCCGATCTGTAATTTTTTTCTAAAATATTGATATTAAAATCACCTAGTATAATTAACTTTTTTGATTAATAGTTATTTTTCACAGTTAGTTCATATAGTAACAACTCTGTATAATTAATAAATAATTTACAATTACTAACGGGAGATCGGTACATACAAACTACCACACAATCCAGCTCAACGAGTGTAATAGCACAGCACTCAAAGTGTTTTTCAATCGACATCTTTGCTACCCAGTCTAATTCTCTGTAAGAAATTGAATTTTCTATATAAATTGGAACTCCTCCTTTCAATTTGTTACATCTAGAGTAGATAGCTCCTAATTTGTATCCGCATATTTGTAAAATGTTGGATTCACTTTCTTTAAGGAATACTTCACTAAAGCAGCATACATGAAACCTGTTTTCCTTAGTTAATATATCAATTTGGTCAACTTTTGATTTTATGCCTTGTATATTATTATGAAAAATGTTAAAATGTGCGCCTAGGTTTCCGGATTCAAGGTCGGGGACGAAAAAATGTTGTAGTCTTCTTAATTTTGATAAAGTAGTCCAGGATTTTCTTTTGAGCTAATTTGGTTGAGTTTGTTTTTTTAGAGTTGAATTTTAAAATAGCTGACGTATCAGTGAGATTTTTAATTGATGTTTTATTTGTGTTACCTTTTAATTTACCCTTGACGCATTCGCCAACATAATCTATTCCCTCGTTCAAATGTTTAAAGAATAAACGTAACCCTGAATCATTCTTAAAGCCTGTAACACTATTGAACATTGTTTCAAAATTATCTAGGTATGAGTTAGTATCAAACACATATGCATACCCGTGCGCAGTGATGTCATTATATAACAAGTTGTTAAAGGTTTCTATTCTTCTGTTATAGAATTGAACATAATAGTGTCATTGAAACGGCTTGATTTATAAGTTGGTAAGCATATCAAAACATTGGTATAGTTAATTTTAAGTAAAGTTTCACGGGCTAGTTGAACTAATTCATTGTAATTGATTGTCACTTTGAAATCTTCTTCACCGATAAGGAGAACACAAAAGTCTTTTCGCGTAAAAGTCTTCAGCTTTGACTCTAATCCACACAGCAAGTCCTTTAAACCTCTTCCTGGCAATAAATAGTGGCAATAGTTATAACTCTGGTGTGTTTGTAGCGTTTCCCTTGCAATAGTCAGGATCCTGTTTCGTTTATTTGTGCTGAGTAAATGTATCTTTCTTTTGTTAGGTGAGATATGTTTACTGAGTTCTGGTGTGCTACTTGCACAATCTTGTTTGATTCGGTCTTGGAAATGCGAACTTTCTTCGTTAGGCATGGGAGAGTTGTATTTATCCTGGTCAAAATCTAATTTAGTTCTAGTTGAGCTTCTTAGTGTTTTACTTGGAGTTTTTTTCTTAGTGGTTGATCGGCATATTTTCTTCAGATGTTCAACTCTGTTGTCAAAACCCAGAATTTGTTTTTTTAGAGCACAGTTTTCAGATAAAAGGTTAATTATTTCATTGTCGGCTATATTTAATCGCTCGTTTAAGGAAGTTATAGTTTTTTCCATCTCTTGAATCTTCATTTCTAAGAGACTTAATCTTAAATCAGAGGTCCTAGTCAACTGGCAAACGCTCGACCGGTGACAGCTTCAAAATCGCTCATCAAATTCGCTAGGCTACATCGATATCGATAAGCTAAGGGATATAGAACATACAGGCTTGTCTTTGTATTTTTTTGTTTGATGATAATGTAACGCTTATGGAAGATTAATAAATAGGTAGTAACCACACCGATCCTTTTGAGTTTTAGTGAATTGAATGTCACTTTACTAAGAAATTCGGGTAGACTCCTTGAGACAATTTGAAAAATGAATCAATCGCTTTTTTCGCCGGAAGTTCGCCAGGCAAGCACGTTTGTAAATAAGTACTTATAATGATGACGAGTGACTTACCTACCATAATATGATATTGATATGAGACCAAACCCATTTTTCAGCTTATAATATAAATAAATTAAGACTGAAGACCACAAGCAAACGCTTGCTGCCAAGAATTTCTCAAATATTAACAACTTGACGTCCGTCTGTAATAAAATAACTGATAACACTAAATGTTACAAACCGCGCGAACATTTAAACAGTTTGATCTTAGATGCGAGTACCCACTAGGTAGTGATTAAAACGTTTGCATCTTGTATGAGTACATCGCCTAAAGTAACTCTATGGCGTAGCGGCTAAGGCTTTCGGGTTTAGTTGTCTAACTACAACACCTATCACATTACTTTTCTAATTGATTATTGTCCTAAATAAAATAAAATAAAAAACATTCCAAGTACATGGTTTTGCTAGTTAAATTAAAACTAATTTTAAAATATGCAAACTAGCGAAACAATGTACTTACTGTTACTTGAAAGGTAATGCTAGAGGTTTAACTAATGCAAAAAGTCCCCGATCGCGCCGCACCGGTTTGTGATCTTGCCAGTTAGTTACGCAACTTTCACATTACCGAGCTAAAGGATGGGTAACCAAATAAAAAGCGTCTCGAGCTCTTCCGTGCTTCGGAAGGCACGTAAAGCACACTGCGGTTGTATTGGCTCAGGGCTTAAGCCTGTTATAGCCCAGTCTGCCTTAGTGCTGTCGTTCATGTGGGAACGTTCAGGACGTTCATAGGATGACGATGAAGACAACATCGCCTTAATATAGGATTGTTTCATTGTTACTTATTTATAGCGGTAGGTACCGAAAATAATTGAAATTAAAAGTCAAATCATTTATTAAATATACGCCTTCACAGACACAATGACATGATCGTGGTCTCTACGCGACAAGTTAAAATATTTATTTATTTTACATTATTTATTTCACTGCCATTCATTATGAGTTGGTTGATAATGTTTCGAAATAAAACATAGGATTATTTATATGTTTACCAAAAATAATTTTAAAACAATTAATTTTATATAATTACCCTAGTATGTTGATAATGAATCAAGTACAACTTTAAGCCATGTTTAATGCAGTTTCATTGTTGGATACGACATGTGGTACACATCCCTTCTTTATTGTGAGCCTGATGCAGCATTAAATATTGGTGTTATTATGATTAACCATGCTTTTTGAAGGTATCCAGAATCTCCTAAGAAATTGGAACAATATACTTACTTATAGAAAATTGTCATACATAAAAAGTTAGTAGGTAGGTAGTATAATATTTACCAAAAATGATTTAAAAACAATTAATTTTATTTATTTATTTTATATTCACAAGTGAATCGACAGTTCTATAAAAAGTATAACACTGAAAATGTGAAACAGCAAACCATTTACAGAATCACACAAATAAAAATGTGATAGTAACATTACAAACTCAAACAACAATTACAATTGATTACTTCACATCCGCCAAATTGATAATAACTAAACTATTACAGAGTATGCTAGATATGGAACTTAATTTTTATTATATGTATAACAAGCCACCTTATGTTAAGCCACCTATTTAAAGTTTACTGTTTAGTGACAGTTACCGGCATGTAAGTGAACCGTTGTCATCTTTATGGTACCTACCCTTATTTCACTTAAAATCTTATAAATTTGCATAAATTGACGATTTGTTAATTATTATACGTTTCTTGTTTAATTCCAACCACTTTAGTTGCGATTAACATACGTAAACATAACCTCTGTTTGTTGGTTACGCGACTACTCGTACAGCTGTTTACTTGTAACCCACATAGTATTTAAAAATTTGTATTTCTCTTTTATACGGTTCAATTTTTAAGTTTTCCCATAATGATGACTCGCAAGGCCTTGTCTCGTCAGGAGGAGTCCAAACTCCAACTGACATTAAATGAATTGAAGGCTTCGAAAGAGTTGTGTGATCAACTAAACAGAGAGCGAGATGACAACGAAAGGGAACTTTTGGAATCATTAGACAGGCATCAAAAGTTAAAAAATGAGTTGGTACAGTTAAATGACCGTTATATCGATGCTATTGATGCCCGGGACAGGCTCCAAAACATTGTGGACAGGTTCGACCAATGTAGTTCAGAGTATGACCAGGCTCTGAACTGCATAGATGAGTTGAAAAAACAATTGCATGAGGCCAATAACAATATTACTTTATTGGAAACATCAAAACTTAATATGACTGCCTCATTAAATCAAAGCTTGTTCGATGAGTTGGTAGTCTGTGCCCCCTCCATGGTTTCTGCGACAGCTAGCAGTCAGCCCACTGTCACTATAGATCTTACATGTGAGGAAAATAAAAATAGCAACCACTCAGTGAAGATTGTTGGCTGTAGCAAAAATAAACTAAAAAAATATATTAAGATAAATAAGTACATTAAGAAAACGCAAAAATTAGTTAAGAAGCACAAATTTTTTATTAAAAATGTAAAATTAAATAGAGAAAGATTGTACTTAATTGACAAATTAGATATATACTCGTCACAACTACACAATAAAAATTTAAAATATAAAAATGATCCACAAATTCTACAAACTAAAATTGCACACCTAGAGGACTCGCTTATATCTATTACTAAGCAATATGATCTTTCACAAGGTCAAATAAAAGAACACATGTTGGCCATTGATGAACTGGTAGTCCTGTGTAATGGTAACAATGAAGGGATTGATTCACTCACAAGCAAAGAGATTTAAATAGTAATAGAGCGGCTATTGGACACTATTTCATACAAAAACTTTGAGCTGATGCTCAAGTTACGCCATCTAACGTTGAAAAGCAAAACCTTATATCAAGAATAATAAGAAGTATACTATGAACAATTAGAATAAGTTTCACCTACCCCACGGTAGATGTCGCCCTGCAGTAGGGATGTTCCGTTAAAAATTCGACGTACCTATCGTTAAGATTAACCAAAATCAGTATAATATACAACATTGGAACAATCAAGTAACAATTAGGGAAGGAAATGAAAATTCGGGTGTTTCAAATGATTATTTACTAAGTAATAAAGTGTAAAGTTATTAAAAATTCAACATACCTACTTAACTAATTATAAACAAAGAATGAATTAATGAAATAACATAAGCACCTAGCTAGTACCTACGAACAGCATACTGACAACACTCATTTTTGAAGTAAACCCACCCCCGCGATCACTCATCATAAGTAAGGATTATTATACACTCCCGTATACCAAAATCAAGTCAACTTCAAAGCAAATGTAACATGGTTGTGTGATTGGATTAACGAATCAATTCATAGGAATGATAAGCTAAAATGGCTGACTTTAACAGATTAACACGAGTTGATCCATATAGTGATTCATTTTAAAATACCTATGTATACATAGATATTATAGACCACATTGCGTGTTAATGACAACTCGCAATCGCAAGTACAATTACGAGCAAAAATATGTAAACAATTGTAACTCTTAAAACAATGGAATAAGAGTCAAAGTGTATACATATCGGTGCTCGTGGCTGTACCTATCAAATTATTTTTGTCGATCTTAATCTGTGACTTTATATTTCATTGCATAGATTTATTTGATGCATTAGCATTAAACACCAATGTCATAACGGATGCGTGTACATGTTTAATTTGGATATCCTATTTTCTTTGTATCCATTCAATGTTTTTTAAGTTTAACCTTTGATCAAAAATACCAACTAGATAACGCGTCACGTACCAAATCAAAGCTAAATTCTTTCCACTTGAATAATACCTAAACAGCTACATTTCTCTACTAACGAACTGATACAAAAGTTTAAACAGTTTTAAGTTCAACCTTATTACAACCATGGCACCCAATAATGAAATCACAAATCTTCTAAGTATTATCATATACTGATCCGTTACACAAATGTTGTGGCGTCTATTGGTCAACGTTGGCCAACCATTTGTGGCGTATGGGTTAAAATGGGTAATTGTGTTTAAAATTTTATATTATTTGTTGGTTTAAAGCTATTTTTTTTATTTTTTTATTAACATTTACATAGGTAGGTACTTATCACGTACTTACTTAATAAGTAACTAAAAACTAAAACAAATTAACTTAAAAACTAAAAACCTATAAATATCTTATAAATAAAAAATATCTCTAACAGAACTGCCGCCGCGCGGCAAGTTCCCCAAATGGCTGGCAGCGTTGCCCTTTTGAATGGCGTGTTTAAAGCTTAAAACTCTAGTTGGTATTGTTGATCGAAGAGTTTAAAATAAGTAGTAATATTTTAATTAAACGATCATCGCACGATACTGTTACACTGCATAACATTGCGTTAGGGACGCAATGATCATTGAGTCAGAATATTACTTATATAAAACTTAAACTACGATATAAAAATATTATCTACATATAACATTATTCGATAAGTAAAATGACATCACTTGAACACCACTAAATCATCTACTTCCGCTTCGACAAGTGTGGTGACATCCTAAAAGTAGATACTTTAGCTTTTCACCACTAGAGGTCAGCATAGGGCAACGGTAAATGTTCTAGAATAATTAATTAGAAATTATGATTATAGTCTGATTATTGGGTAAATATACAAAATATTTACGAATATAAGCTGTAATCACATTCTGCCTTTTTTTCATATCGGGATTTGCAGTATCGCAATACGCAATTTGGTATATTTCCTATTGTTTACGTCAAATTTGTTCACGCACAAACACGACTGCACTAGAGGGCGCATAACATCATACTAAGCGACTTGTTACCACTTGGTAATAAGTTGTGGATTAAAGTTTCGATCGCTATGTCCTGTCTATTAGTAATAGTTTAATGTCTTTGCTCACAAGTAATTGTAAATGTAAACAGTTACCAAGCCGTTCATCAATCCCATGTGATTCTTCCTCTGTCGAATTGATTGATGTTTCTTCCAAAGGTTCCCTTACTCAGTGCACAATTAAAAATGTACCACAACTTATACCAACCAACCAGATTCCATGTAAGACAGATTGTAATAGTGACTTGGTAATATTTAGTGATGAATTTGGTAAAAACATGGGTCGGTTGTTATCTGACTTGGGACATTCAGTTATCAATTATTGTATACCGGGTGCTTCTTATCAACATATTTTGAAAAAAGCTGTAGAACATAAATATAAACCCAATAGCACCTTATTATTATTTGTTGGTAATAGAGGTAATCTGAACAAAACAAGCCTTCTAAAATGTTTAGAATGTTTGAATAAGTTAATTGTAAAGAAAATTATATTGTTTACATTACCTTATTGTAGTAGTTTGCCACAGGAGGAAAATTCTATTAGACATAAGCTTAACCTGACATTACATTTATTTTGCAAAAATGACATAATGCATTTAATTGACACTAACAATTATGTTAGTAATTTTTATTTGACAAGAGATAGTTATTATCTGCCAAATTATTTTAAGCGACAAATAGCTTTATCGCTATCCTATTGTATTCAAACGTCAGCCAAAAACTTGGCTAAACAAGTTGCTTCTATTGAGCAATGTATATTTGACATAGACGTCAGTAGTGTTTCTACTGACATTCCAATTAATTATTTAAATTAAATTATATGACAAAAGAGGAAAACTCTTGCGAAATGTTTGTTAATAAAATGAAATTAAATGAATGTAAAAATAGCTTTAGCAAAAGCCCATGTCAAATATTAAATTTAAAAAATGTACAATCTTTAAACATTGTCCACCAGAACATCCAAGGAATGATGGGCAAAGATTTGGAGATTGAATTGTTCATGAACTGTAATAAAATTGATATTCTTTGCATAACAGAACACTGGCTTAAAGACCATCAGTTCATGTTCAATTTTAAGAATCATTTGGTAGGAAGTTCGTTCAGTCGAGGAAATGCAATACATGGTGGCTCCTTAATTATTGTTAGTAAGAAGTTTAAATTAAAGGAACGCAAAGACATAGTGAGCCTCTCGGTTGAGCGAACAATAGAAATAGCTTGTGTGGAGTTGGAGCAGTTTGTTGTATTAAGTGTGTACAGACCTCCTTCAGCATCATATGATTATTTCGAAAAAGTTATGGATGAGGCATTACATAAAGTCCGTAATGTAGGTAAAACAATAATTGTTTGCGGGGATTTTAATATTAATTTGTTAGAAAATTCCACGATGTCAACTAAAATTAAAAACCTATTTCTATCATACAACTTGAATAATTTATTTTTGGAGCCGACAAGAATAACTGCCACTTCGGCCACCTGTATTGATAACATATATACAAATGTAAAACCACTGGCTAAGCAAATTATTAATAACCTGGACTCTGATCATTGTGGCCAAATGGTCAGCTTTCCACACCAGCGTAAACAAGTGACGAAAAAGAATATCACTGTTGTACCAAAAACTGCAGGTCGGCTGGAACGCTTTAAAAGCAATCTAAATACAAAATTAAATTATTTAGAATACAATGACAACCCTAATGTCTTTTATAATAATTTTTTTAACATTTATTGTTCAGAATTTAATAAAACTTTTATTCCAAAAAAGATCTCAGTTAGTGGTACTGTAACTTTTAATGAATGGGCTACAATTGGTATTCACAGAAGTAGGAAACGCCTTTATGAACTTTATGGTGAACGCAACTATAACACCAGCGATGACTTCAAATTATATGTTAAAAATTATTCAAAGTTATTCAAAAGAGTATGTCGATTAGCCAAGGCAAACTATCTGAGTTCTAAGATTAAGAATAGTAATGACAAAATAAAAATGACATGGAATATTATAAATAGTGAAACAGGAAAGGTCAAAAGTCGTAATAATGAGTACAATTTAAATTGTGATAATAAAACCTTGACTTCTGATGCTGATGTTGCTGCAGCATTTGAGAGGTTTTTTACTGACATTCCAGTTTCAACTACAAAAGCCTTGATTTCCTCCCCCACTGTAGCTGAATCTGTTTTGAAGGAGAATGTTAAAGATTGTGAAAATAATTTCAGTTTTCAAAAAATTTGTGTTATAGATATACCTAATAAAAACATTTAACACTCTCAATAAAAAGAAAACTGCTGATCTGTGGGGTAATTCCGTGGACGTCGCTAAATCTGTAATTATGACAATAGCTCCAGTTTTAGCTTGCATATTTAATGAATGCATTGACTGTGGTGTTTTTCCTGACCTCATGAAATATAGTAAAATAATTCCATTATTTAAATCAGGTAGCACTTCTGACCCCTCTAACTTTAGACCTATTTCTGTGCTACCCACATTTAGTAAAATTTTTGAAAAGTTAATGCTAGATCAAATGCAAATTCATTTTTATAAAAATAAACTTTTACATTGTAAACAATATGGTTTTACTAGGGGTCGCTCTACAACTGACGCCGGTGTTGAGCTTTTAATCCAAATATTTGATACCTGGGAGGAATCACAGGATGCCCTAGGGGTATTTTGTGATTTATCCAAGGCTTTTGATTGTGTTTTACATGAAACTTTGGTCAGGAAGCTTAACCACTATGGAATTAGGGATGCTTCTTTGAGCCTTCTGATCTCATACTTGAGGAACAGGATTCAAAAGGTCGACATTAACGGTAAAAGATCTCCGGGATCAGTGGTTAAAATGGGAGTTCCGCAGGGTTCAATACTTGGTCCATTCTTGTTTTTGGTTTATATTAATGACTTACCTTATTTTGTAAAAGACAGTCATGAGATAGTATTGTTTGCTGATGATACTTCACTTTTATTCAAAGTGAAACGACGACACCCAAATTATGACGATGTGAATAATGCGGTCTCAAAGATTGTTCACTGGTTTAGTGTTAATAACTTGCTATTAAACGAGGGAAAAACCAAATGTGTAAGATTTGTATTGCCTAATGTTAAGCAGGTAATAACTAGTGTACAAATTAAAGATAAGAATGTGAATCCTGTGGACACCACTGTGTTTCTAGGCATCACGTTGGATGCCAAGCTTCAGTGGGGCCCACATATAGCTAAATTGTCGAATAGACTTAGCTCTGCGGCTTATGCAGTAATGAAGATCCGTCAGTTAACTGACGTTGATACAGCTAGATTAGTTTATTTCAGTTACTTTCATAGTGTAATGTCGTACGCCATTTTACTGTGGGGAAATGCTGCCGACATTCAAACTATCTTTGTGCTGCAGAAGAGGGCTATTCGAGCAATATATAACCTACAGGCTGGTGACTCTCTCAGAGAGAGATTTAAGGATATAAGTATAATGACAGTTGCATCACAATATATTTATGAAAATCTTGTGTATGTTCATAAAAATATTGAAATGTTTTCAAAAAACAGTGATATTCACAAATTAAATACCAGAAGTAAGAACAAATTAGCAGTTCCTTATACTAGGCTCCATAAAATAAATAATTCTTTTAAGGGTCTGTGTGTACGATTATACAACAAAGTACCAAATGATATTCAGAAATTAGATCTTGATAAATTTAAAATCAAAATCAAAGAAAAGCTTTATAAAAAAGCTTATTATAAAGTGTCGGATTATACAGAAGACAAAACAGCTTGGGTCTGAAATGCTCCAAGTACCTACTCCAACAGCTATTTCTAATTGCCTATAATTAATTTATATAGAGCACCATATTTAATTAAACTATTTACATTCAAATTCATATTTTGTATTTTGTGACCTGGTAACGACATATAATATATATATATATTTTGTAAATGTCGTTGCTTCTGTGCGCTGTGGTTTCTTGCGCCCGTTCTTTGCCACAGTTAAAAAATGATGTCCTGAATGGGTGGTAGGTTAAAAAATATTTGGACGTTTCAAAGTACTTATTAATTGAGTTTATTGAATAAATATATTTTGACTATTGACTATTAAAGAAAAAACAATATTATAACAAACACAATAGAACCCACCAGATTTAATAATCGGATAATAATAATGCAAGTTTATACATATAATTACCTTTGTATGTTGATAATGAATCAAGTACAACTTCAATAGCTTAATGTTATGACTAGTAGAAATTGATATAAGTAGGTACTTAAACATTTTCTATAGGTACCTACTGCAAGTAAAATTAAATATCAAGTTAAAAATAACATTAATGTTGTATCTCTTAATATATTCTTATTTCCTTACCTAACTCTCTCAAAGTCAAAGTTTATTAAATATGAGGCTTCACTTTCTCTTATTGACATTAAAACTATATGTGTATAAAAATAAATGCCAATTGTGTGTTTATGAAGGTACTGTTTTTTAGTAGTACCTACCTAAGTAAATCTTTTTAATAAAGTACAATAAACTTAGAACTAAATTAACTTTATACTTAATTTTTCCCCATCATATAAACCAAATCACTATTTTATGGGTTAAATATATTTATGGCACACTGTTCCTTTTCTTAAAATAAAAATGTTGTCAACGAAGGTATTGTTTTTTTGTACATAAGTAAATCTTTTTAAATAAAGCACAATAAACTTAGAACTAAATTAACTATATTTATGGCACAGACTGCTTTTGTAGAAAAAAAACGTTGACAACATTAGAGCTCCACAAAAAAAAATCATATAAATAACTAAATTCAACGATGCCAAAGCCATGTTCAATGCAGTTTCATTGTTGGATATGACATGTGGTTACACACCCCTCCTTTCTTGTGAGTCTGATGCAGCATTAAATATTGTTGTTATTATCATTAACCATGCTTTTTGAAGGTATCCAGAATCTTCTAAGAAATTAGAACAATATACTTACTTAAAGAAAATTGTCATAGAAAAAAAGTTAGTAGGTAAGTACCTATGTATTATACAAAATTGCTTGATATTGTTTTTTACCAAATATGTTTTTTACCAACCATGTTTGTTCACAATTCTGAGGAAGTCCATCCTCCAAATTATGAGGTAACATTTAAGATTTTTGAATCGTCGTCTCAAATCTGCAAAACCACATAAAATAGTTTTATCTTTAGGTCAATACTCTTTATTCTAGCAATTTTAACAAAACTGACATTTCCTGATAAATCCCAATATAATAATAGGCATAATACTTACCTTTATTATGTAAGTAATAATTTATTTATTAAAACTTACCGTTTGAACGTAAGGACTGATATCTTTTCCTATTAAGAAAGATGCTTGTCTGTATAAGATTTATAGGGTATAGTCAATAGGTACACCTTACTACACTTAGAGCCTTGGTTTAATACTCTAAGCTACCTGGCAAATTAAATCTTCATTGGAACCTGTAAAACAAATAGGCAATCTAAGTTATAAATTGATAAATGGACATTATGGATAGGTTACATTTAATATTTATACAAAAAGTCCCTTACTGTTGTCTTATTCTTGACCTTTCTTGTCAGATTAAAGGTACTTAGGTGGATTTATTTGGCCCAAATGTTTGTATGGTTTGAGAGCCCCTACAAATTGTTATGCAGCGACTTGCTCTTCGTTGCGGAAAATGTTGCATGACACACATTTATTTGGTCACTCACATCGCAACAACTATATCAGCACGCAATTCCCGGCAGACCTTAGCTAAATATTTGAAAGTTCGTAAACGAGAACTCCGAGAACTATTCACAAGTACAACAAACTCGATTTCGTTAATTTGCTCCAAGTAACGTAGGGAAACATTTCTTCCTTAGCGCCTGAGCACTTGATTATCGCAGTCCACAATAGCCCTAAAAAGAGCATTTTAAACAAAACTTTCAACACAACACAACTATTCCTTCATCAGCTGATCAAACAATCGCCATTTTGTGTGAATTTTTATCTTCAATCTTTGAGTGATCGTTAAATTAGCGATTCTTGGCTTGTCAAACTGTCAATTAGGTCTATTTTAGCGTAAATTTTACGTCGTAGGTAACTTTTAGGTAGGCCCTCTGAGGGCCTAGTCAATTGGCAAACAAATTAAACGCTACGAAATCTTCGCTACGATAAACCGAATGTATGGGATTGACATAAGCAAAAGTTACCTACGACGTAAAATTTACGCTAAAATAGACCTAATTGACAGTTTGACAAGCCAAGAATCGCTAATTTAACGATCACTCAAAGATTGAAGATAAAAATTCACACAAAATGGCGATTGTTTGATCAGCTGATGAAGGAATAGTTGTGTTGAAAGTTTTGTTTAAAATGCTCTTTTTAGGGCTATTGTGGACTGCAATAATCAAGTGTAAGGAAGAAATGTTTCCCTACGTTACTTGGAGCAAAGTAACGAAATCGAGTTTGTTGTACTTGTGAATAGTTCTCAGAGTTCTCGTTTACGAACTTTCAAATATTTAGCTAAGGTCTGCCGGGAATTGCGTGCTGATATAGTTGTTGCGATGTGAGTGACCAAATAAATGTGTGTCATGCAACATTTTCCGCAACGAAGAGCAAGTCGCTGCATAACAATTTGTAGGGGCTCTCAAACCATACAAACATTTGGGCCAAATAAATCCACCTAAGTACCTTTAATCATGACAAGAAAGGTCAAGATTAAGACAACAGTAAGGGACTTTTTCTATAAATATTAAATGTAACCTATCCATAATGTCCATTTATCAATTTATAACTTAGATTGCCTATTTGTTTTACAGGTTCCAATGAAGATTTAATTTGCCAGGTAGCTTAGAGTATTAAACCAAGGCTCTAAGTGTAGTAAGGTGTACCTATTGACTATACCCTATAAATCTTATACAGACAAGCATCTTTCTTAATAGGAAAAGATATCAGTCCTTACGTTCAAACGGTAAGTTTTAATAAATAAATTATTACTTACATAATAAAGGTAAGTATTATGCCTATTATTATATTGGGATTTACCAGGAAATGTCAGTTTTGTTAAAATTGCTAGAATAAAGAGTATTGACATAAAGATAAAACTATTTTATGTGGTTTTGCAGATTTGAGACGACGATTCAAAAATCTTAAATGTTACCTCATAATTTGGAGGATGGACTTCCTCAGAATGGTGAACAAACATGGTTATTTGGTAAAAAACAATATCAAGCAATTTTGTATAATACATAGGTACTTACCTACTAACTTTTTATCTATGTCAATTTTCTATAAGTAAGTATATTGTTCTAATTTCTTAGGAGATTCTGGATACCTTCAAAAAGCATGGTTAATGATAATAACAACAATATTTAATGCTGCATCAGACTCACAAGAAAGGAGGGGCGTGTACCACATGTCATATCCAACAATGAAACTGCATTGAACATGGCTTTGGCATCGTTGAATTTAGTTATTTATATGATTTTTTTTGTGGAGCTCTAATGTTGTCAACGTTTTTATTCTACAAAAAGGAGCAGTCTGTGCCATAAATATAGTTAATTTAGTTCTAAGTTTATTGTGCTTTATTTAAAAAGATTTACTTATGTACAAAAAAACAATACCTTCGTTGACAACATTTTTATTTTAAGAAAAGGAACAGTGTGCCATAAATATATTTAACCCATAAAATAGTGATTTGGTTTATATGATGGGGAAAAATTAAGTATAAAGTTAATTTAGTTCTAAGTTTATTGTACTTTATTAAAAAGATTTACTTAGGTAGGTACTACTAAAAAACAGTACCTTCATAAACACACAATTGGTATTTATTTTTATACACATATAGTTTTAATGTCAATAAGAGAAAGTAAAGCCTCATATTTAATAAACTTTGACTTTGAGAGAGTTAGGTAAGGAAATAAGAATATATTAAGAAATACAACATTAATGTTATTTTTTACTTGATATTTAATTTTACTTGCAGTAGGTACCTATAGAAAATGTTTAAGTACCTACTTATATCAATTTCTACTAGTCATAACATTAAGCTATTGAAGTTGTACTTGATTCATTATCAACATACAAAGGTAATTATATGTATAAACTTGCATTATTATTATCCGATTATTAAATCTGGTGGGTTCTATTGTGTTTGTTATAATATTGTTTTTTCTTTAAATAGGTGGCTTAACATAAGGTGGCTTGTTATACATATAATACAAATTAAGTTCTATATCTAGCATACTCTGTAATAGTTTAGTTATTATCAATTTGGCGATTGTGAAGTAATCGATTGTAATTGTTGCTTGAGTTTGTAATTTTACTATCACATTTTTTTTTGTGTGAATCTGTAAATGGTTTGCTGTTTCACATTTTCAGTGTTATACTTTTTATAGAACTGTCGATTCACTTGTGAATATAAAATAAATAAATAAAATTAATTGTTTTTAAATTATTTTTGGTAAATATACAATATGTATACTACCTACCTACTAAATTTTTATGTAATGGCTGATTTACACGTATTAAGTAGTTTAGTAGCAATTTAGTAGCTAACTAAATTTTAAGTGACTTAAAGTTAAGTAGGTGTTCATACGTATTTAAGTAGTTAAGCTCTTTAGTTCACTCAAGATGGACGATCAACAATTTAATGAAGTCGTAAATTCTATGCTTAAATAATGGCTTCGTGTGGTCAGCACATTTAGGCAGTGTCAAGTAAGATATTAAAGTGAATATTTTTTTGCAGAAAGTAGATGATAATGAAAATGAGTGATAAATGAACGTTTAATTGTAAATTAACCAAACCCCTTCAGACTCAATAAAGCTGTGGGACTTTATTGAGATCTCACACGGACTTCTTGAGAGAATTTGAAAAGTGATGTTGCACTGTTTTGTTTTATTTGCCAACACTCATGCACATTCACGAACACATAACACTAAATAATCCACCATTATTGCATATTAATATTCGACAAAACATAAATTAAAGAAAATAAAACAAAACTGCAGACATGACCCTTCACTTTCCCGCCAAGAAGTCCGAAATATAACGCATTTAACTAAATTGTGCCTGTCCAAACGTGTCAAGTGACAAGCCCCGCCCACCAACTTAACCGAAAAATAGACAGAATTCTAATTTAGCTCTTTAGTTGTTAACTAAATTTTAACTTGCAACTTGCTACTAAATTCTGTGTTTACATGCACTTAATCACTTAAAATTTAGTTAAAATTTACACTCGGCGTCAAAAAAATCGCACCTTTTAAAAATCATCTTTAAAAATTCTTAAACCTTATGTAGAGGATAGTGTTGGGTATCATTAGAAAGGTAACAAAAAGGAGTATCAAAAAACAATTAAATTTAACTTTCTGTTTAATTATAATTATACAAACAACATTAAAATTAATAAAATAATAAAAATCCTTAATTAAGTCCTAATTAACAACAGATAATTTACAAAGAAAAATGTACAAAAAGTGTCTTAAAATTAACTTAAAATCTAGTGTTACCCCCCCTTGCCCTGATCACGGCTTCCATACGGTCCCTCATGGACCTCACCAACTTCAGGAGCTCTTCTTGAGGGATAAGCCCCCATTCTTCAATCACCGCGTCTTGGAGCTCCTGTAGAGTCGAAGGAGCTGGATCCCGAGATCGAACCTTACGTTTAAGATGGTCCCAGAGGTGCTCTATAGGATTCAGATCCGGACTTCGCGCTGGCCACTGCATCACAGAGATTTGGGACCTCTGCAAGAAGTCGCTCACGATGCCTGCAGTGTGAGCGCGAGCGTTGTCGTGCATTAATGTGAACCCCTCGCCAAAAGATTCGGCAAAGGGGACCACATGCACTTCCAGGACCTCAGTGACATAGCGGCGAGCAGTCAGCGACCCTTGTCCGCGAGCACCTCCAGTCCGGGAGACGCAGACAAGGTCGGTTTTGCCGGCAGCAGACATACCGCCTCAGAACATGCAGGATCCGCCACCATATTCCACCGTCTCCTGGATGCAGGCTTGGGCGAAACGTTCACCCTGCCTCCGGTATACTCTTCTCCGTCGGTCGTTGCAGAAAAGACACACTCGCGTCTCGTCTGAGAAGAGAACAGCTCTCCACTGCTCAAGGGTCCAATCGACGTGGTCACGAGCAAACTGCAAGCGGGCTCGCCGATGCGCTGCAGTCAATTTTGGACCCGTAGCAGCTCTGTGGGCCGCTATCTTCTTCTCCTTCAATCTTCTTCTAACCGTAGATACGCTTACGGTGCGTCTGCGAACTGCCTGGAGCTGCTGTTGCAACTCAACAGCGTTGGAGAAACGATTTCTCAAAGAGTTCGACACAACGAACCGGTCGTCTCTTTCCGAAGTGCAGCGACGTCTACCCGAACCGTGTCTGCGGATATAGCCACCGGTCTCTATGAAGCGCTGGTACACTCTTCGAACGGAATAACGGCTCAGGTTCAGTTGCCGGGCGACATCACACTGCCGCACCCCTGATTGCAGTAGTGCAACCACTTGAGCGGCTTTATCAGCTGTGGTATCCATCAAAATCTGTGCGTGTGTCCTCTTCAACGGTTGAATAGCGAATGACCCACATTGAACCCGTGTTGACCGTTTTATACCCACAAAGGAAGCGCAACTAGCAACTCTCACGGGTAGCAAAATTTGCATCGAATTTTTGTGACACTTTATTTGTTGCATTAGGTTTTATTTGATAATGAAAAGTAATGTTTTTTATTAAGTTAATTAAGTAACCTTGTAAATAAAATCATAATTAATGCGACTGCATGTGCATATCAAGAGTAAATGACATTTGAAAGTGATTTTCTAAGAGGTGCGATTTTTTTGACGCCGAGTGTAGTTAACTACTAAATTACTTAATACGTGTAAATCGGGCATAAGTATGACAATTTTCTATAAGTAAGTATATTGTTCCAATTTCTTAGGAGATTCTGGATACCTTCAAAAAGCATGGTTAATCATAATAACACCAATATTTAATGCTGCATCAGGCTCACAATAAAGAAGGGATGTGTACCACATGTCGTATCCAACAATGAAACTGCATTAAACATGGCTTAAAGTTGTACTTGATTCATTATCAACATACTAGGGTAATTATATAAAATTAATTGTTTTAAAATTATTTTTGGTAAACATATAAATAATCCTATGTTTTATTTCGAAACATTATCAACCAACTCATAATGAATGGCAGTGAAAAAAATAATGTAAAATAAATAAATATTTTAACTTGTCGCGTAGAGACCACGATCATGTCATTGTGTCTGTGAAGGCGTATATTTAATAAATGATTTGACTTTTAATTTCAATTATTTTCGGTACCTACCGCTATAAATAAGTAACAATGAAACAATCCTATATTAAAGCGATGTTGTCTTCATCGTCATCCTATGAACGTCCTGAACGTTCCCACATGAACGACAGCACTAAGGCAGACTGGGCTATAACAGGCTTAAGCCCTGAGCCAATACAACCGCAGTGTGCTTTACGTGCCTTCCGAAGCACGGAGGAGCTCGAGACGCTTTTTATTTGGTTACCCATCCTTTAGCTCGGTAATGTGAAAGTTGCGTAACTAACTGGCAAGATCACAAACCGGTGCGGCGCGGGCGGGGACTTTTTGCATTAGTTAAATCTCTAGCATTACCTTTCAAGTAACAGTAAGTACATTGCTTCGCTAGTTTGCATATTTTAAAATTAGTTTTAATTTAACTAGCAAAACCATGTACTTGGAATGTTTTTTATTTTATTTTATTTAGGACAATAATCAATTAGAAAATAATGTGATAGGTGTTGTAGTTAGACAACTAAACCCGAAAGCCTTAGCCGCTACGCCATAGAGTTACTTTAATCGATGTACTCATACAAGATGCAAACGTTTTAATCACTACCTAGTGGGTACTCGCATCTAAGATCAAACTGTTTAAATGTTCGCGCGGTTTGTAACATTTAGTGTTATCACTTATTTCATTACAGACGACGTCAAGTTGTTAATATTTGAGAAATTCTTGGCAGCAAGCGTTTGCTTGTGATCTTCAGTCTTAATTTATTTATATTATAAGCTGAAAAATGGGTTTGGTCTCATATCAATATCATATTATGGTGGGTAAGTCACTCGTCATCATTATATGTACTTATTTACAAACGTGCTCGCCTGGCGAACTTCCGGCGAAAAAAGCGATTGATTCATTTTTCAAATTGTCTCAAGGAGTCTACCCGAATTTCTTAGTAAAGTGACATTCAATTCACTAAAACTCAAAAGGATCGGTGTGGTTACTGAGGGCCTAGTCAACTGGCAAACGCTCGACCGGTGACAACTTCAAATCGCTCATCAAATTCGCTACGCTACATCGATATCGATAAGCTAAGGGATATAGAACATACAGGCTTGTCTTAGTATTTTTTTGTTTGATGATAATGTAACGCTTATGTAAGATTAATAAATAGGTAGTAACCACACCGATCCTTTTGAGTTTTAGTGAATTGAATGTCACTTTACTAAGAAATTCGGGTAGACTCCTTGAGACAATTTGAAAAATGAATCAATCGCTTTTTTCGCCGGAAGTTCGCCAGGCAAGCACGTTTGTAAATAAGTACTTATAATGATGACGAGTGACTTACCTACCATAATATGATATTGATATGAGACCAAACCCATTTTTCAGCTTATAATATAAATAAATTAAGACTGAAGACCACAAGCAAACGCTTGCTGCCAAGAATTTCTCAAATATTAACAACTTGACGTCCGTCTGTAATGAAATAAGTGATAACACTAAATGTTACAAACCGCGCGAACATTTAAACAGTTTGATCTTAGATGCGAGTACCCACTAGGTAGTGATTAAAACGTTTGCATCTTGTATGAGTACATCGCCTAAAGTAACTCTATGGCGTAGCGGCTAAGGCTTTCGGGTTTAGTTGTCTAACTACAACAACTATCACATTACTTTTCTAATTGATTATTGTCCTAAATAAAATAAAATAAAAAACATTCCAAGTACATGGTTTTGCTAGTTAAATTAAAACTAATTTTAAAATATGCAAACTAGCGAAGCAATGTACACTCGGCGTCAAAAAAATCGCACCTCTTAGAAAATCACTTTCAAATGTCATTTACTCTTGATATGCACATGCAGTCGCATTAATTATGATTTTATTTACAAGGTTACTTAATTAACTTAATAAAAAACATTACTTTTCATTATCAAATAAAACCTAATGCAACAAATAAAGTGTCACAAAAATTCGATGCAAATTTTGCTACCCGTGAGAGTTGCTAGTTGCGCTTCCTTTGTGGGTATAAAACGGTCAACACGGGTTCAATGTGGGTCATTCGCTATTCAACCGTTGAAGAGGACACACGCACAGATTTTGATGGATACCACAGCTGATAAAGCCGCTCAAGTGGTTGCACTACTGCAATCAGGGGTGCGGCAGTGTGATGTCGCCCGGCAACTGAACCTGAGCCGTTATTCCGTTCGAAGAGTGTACCAGCGCTTCATAGAGACCGGTGGCTATATCCGCAGACACGGTTCGGGTAGACGTCGCTGCACTTCGGAAAGAGACGACCGGTTCGTTGTGTCGAACTCTTTGAGAAATCGTTTCTCCAACGCTGTTGAGTTGCAACAGCAGCTCCAGGCAGTTCGCAGACGCACCGTAAGCGTATCTACGGTTAGAAGAAGATTGAAGGAGAAGAAGATAGCGGCCCACAGAGCTGCTACGGGTCCAAAATTGACTGCAGCGCATCGGCGAGCCCGCTTGCAGTTTGCTCGTGACCACGTCGATTGGACCCTTGAGCAGTGGAGAGCTGTTCTCTTCTCAGACGAGACGCGAGTGTGTCTTTTCTGCAACGACCGACGGAGAAGAGTATACCGGAGGCAGGGTGAACGTTTCGCCCAAGCCTGCATCCAGGAGACGGTGGAATATGGTGGCGGATCCTGCATGTTCTGGGGCGGTATGTCTGCTGCCGGCAAAACCGACCTTGTCTGCGTCTCCCGGACTGGAGGTGCTCGCGGACAAGGGTCGCTGACTGCTCGCCGCTATGTCACTGAGGTCCTGGAAGTGCATGTGGTCCCCTTTGCCGAATCTTTTGGCGAGGGGTTCACATTAATGCACGACAACGCTCGCGCTCACACTGCAGGCATCGTGAGCGACTTCTTGCAGAGGTCCCAAATCTCTGTGATGCAGTGGCCAGCGCGAAGTCCGGATCTGAATCCTATAGAGCACCTCTGGGACCATCTTAAACGTAAGGTTCGATCTCGGGATCCAGCTCCTTCGACTCTACAGGAGCTCCAAGACGCGGTGATTGAAGAATGGGGGCTTATCCCTCAAGAAGAGCTCCTGAAGTTGGTGAGGTCCATGAGGGACCGTATGGAAGCCGTGATCAGGGCAAGGGGGGGTAACACTAGATTTTAAGTTAATTTTAAGACACTTTTTGTACATTTTTCTTTGTAAATTATCTGTTGTTAATTAGGACTTAATTAAGGATTTTTATTATTTTATTAATTTTAATGTTGTTTGTATAATTATAATTAAACAGAAAGTTAAATTTAATTGTTTTTTGATACTCCTTTTTGTTACCTTTCTAATGATACCCAACACTATCCTCTACATAAGGTTTAAGAATTTTTAAAGATGATTTTTAAAAGGTGCGATTTTTTTGACGCCGAGTGTACTTACTGTTACTTGAAAGGTAATGCTAGAGGTTCAACTAATGCAAAAAGTCCCCGCCCGCGCCGCACCGGTTTGTGATCTTGCCAGTTAGTTACGCAACTTTCACATTACCGAGCTAAAGGATGGGTAACCAAATAAAAAGCGTCTCGAGCTCCTCCGTGCTTCGGAAGGCACGTAAAGCACACTGCGATTGTATTGGCTCAGGGCTTAAGCCTGTTATAGCCCAGTCTGCCTTAGTGCTGTCGTTCATGTGGGAACGTTCAGGACGTTCATAGGATGACGATGAAGACAACATCGCCTTGATATAGGATTGTTTCATTGTTACTTATTTATAGTAGGTACCGAAAATAATTGAAATTAAAAGTCAAATCATTTATTAAATATACGCCTTCACAGACACAATGACATGATCGTGGTCTCTACGCGACAAGTTAAAATATTTATTTATTTTACATTATTTATTTCACTGCCATTCATTATGAGTTGGTTGATAATGTTTCGAAATAAAACATAGGATTATTTATATGTTTACCAAAAATAATTTTAAAACAATTAATTTTATATAATTACCCTAGTATGTTGATAATGAATCAAGTACAACTTTAAGCCATGTTTAATGCAGTTTCATTGTTGGATACGACATGTGGTACACATCCCTTCTTTATTGTGAGCCTGATGCAGCATTAAATATTGGTGTTATTATGATTAACCATGCTTTTTGAAGGTATCCAGAATCTCCTAAGAAATTGGAACAATATACTTACTTATAGAAAATAGTCATACATAAAAAGTTAGTAGGTAGTATATATTTACCAAAAATAATTTAAAAACAATTAATTTTATTTATTTATTTTATATTCACAGGTGAATCGACAGTTCTATAAAAAGTATAACACTGAAAATGTGAAACAGCAAACCATTTACAGATTCACACAAATAAAAATGTGATAGTAACATTACAAACTCAAGCAACAATTACAATCGATTACTTCACAATCGCCAAATTGATAATAACTAAACTATTACAGAGTATGCTAGATATGGAACTTAATTTGTATTATATGTATAACAAGCCACCTTATGTTAAGCCACCTATTGAAAGAAAAAACAATATTATAACAAACACAATAGAACCCACCAGATTTAATAATCGGATAATAATAATGCAAGTTTATACATATAATTACCTTTGTACTTATGTTGATAATGAATCAAGTACAAATTCAATAGCTTAATGTTATGACTAGTAGAAATTGATATAAGTAGGTACTTAAACATTTTCTATAGGTACCTACTGCAAGTAAAATTAAATATCAAGTAAAAAATAACATTAATGTTGTATTTCTTAATATATTCTTATTTCCTTACCTAACTCTCTCAAAGTCAAAGTTTATTAAATATGAGGCTTCACTTTCTCTTATTGACATTAAAACTATATGTGTATAAAAATAAATGCCAATTGTGTGTATAAGAAGGTACTGTTTTTTAGTACCTACCTAAGTAAATCTTTTTAATAAAGTACAATAAACTTAAAACTAAATTAACTTTATACTTAATTTTTCCCTATCATATAAACCAAATCACTATTTTATGGGTTAAATATATTTATGGCACACTGTGCCTTTTCTTAAAATAAAAATGTTGTCAACGAAGGTACTGTTTTTTTGTACATAAGTAAATCTTTTTAAATAAAGCACAATAAACTTAGAACTAAATTAACTTTATACTTAATTTTTCCTCATCAAATAAACCAAATTAATATTTTATGGATAAATATATTTATGGCACAGACTGCTCCTTTTTGTAGAATAAAAACGTTGTCAACATAAGAGCTCCACAAAAAAAAATCATATACTTAAAAAACTAAATTCAACAATGCCAAAGCCATGTTCAATGCAGTTTCATTGTTGGATATGACATGTGGTACACACCCCTCCTTTCTTGTGAGTCTGATGCAGCATTAAATATTGTTGTTATTATCATTAACCATGCTTTTTGAAGGTATCCAGAATCTCCTAAGAAATTAGAACAATATACTTACTTATAGAAAATTGTCATAGATAAAATGTTAGTAGGTAAGTACCTATGTATTATACAAAACTGCTTGATATTGTTTTTTACCAAATAACCATGTTTGTTCACCATTCTGAGGAAGTCCATCCTCCAAATTATGAGGTAACATTTAAGATTTTTGAATCGTCGTCTCAAATCTGCAAAACCACATAAAATAGTTTTATCTTTATGTCAATACTCTTTATTCTAGCAATTTTAACAAAACTGACATTTCCTGGTAAATCCCAATATAATAATAAGCATAATACTTACCTTTATTATGTAAGTAATAATTTATTTATTAAAACTTACCGTTTGAACGTAAGGACTGATATCTTTTCCTATTAAGAAAGATGCTTGTCTGTATAAGATTTATAGGGTATAGTCAATAGGTTACACCTTACTACACTTAGAGCCTTGGTTTAATACTCTAAGCTACCTGGCAAATTAAATCTTCATTGGAACCTGTAAAACAAATAGGCAATCTAAGTTATAAATTGATAAATGGACATTATGGATAGGTTACATTTAATATTTATACAAAAAGTCCCTTATTGTTGTCTTATTCTTGACCTTTCTTGTCATGATTAAAGGTACTTAGGTGGATTAATTTGGCCCAAATGTTTGTATGGTTTGAGAGCCCCTACAAATTGTTATGCAGCGATTTGCTCTTCGTTGCGGAAAATGTTGCATGACACACATTTATTTGGTCACTCACATCGCAACAACTATATTAGCACGCAATTCCCGGCAGACCTTAGTTAGATATTTGAAAGTTCGTAAACGAGAACTCCGAGAACTATTCACAAGTACAACAAACTCGATTTCGTTAATTTGCTCCAAGTAACGCAGGGAAACATTTCTTCCTTAGCGCCCGAGCACTTGATTATCGCAGTCCACAATAGCCCTTAAAAGAGCATTTTAAACAAAACTTTCAACACAATACAACTATTCCTTCATCAGCTGATCAAACAATCGCCATTTTGTGTGAATTTTTATCTTCAATGTTTGAGTGATCGCTAGATTAGCGATTCATGGCTTGTCAAACTGTCAATTAGGTCTATTTTAGCGTAAATTTTACGTCGTAGGTAACTTTTGCTTATGTCAATCCCATACATTCGGTTTATCGTAGCGAAGATTTCGTAGCGTTTAATTTGTTTGCCAATTGACTAGGCCCTCAGAGCATAGAGAAATATAATAATACGGGAACAGAGAGCCTAGTCAATTAAACGCTACGAAATCATCGCTACGATAAACCGAATGTATGGGATTGACTTAGGCAAAAGTTACCTACGACGTAACATTTACGCTAAAATAGACCTAATTGACCGTTTGACAGGCCAAGAATCGCTAATCTAGCGATCACTCAAACATTGAAGATAAAAATTCACACAAAATGGCGATTGTTTGATCAGCTGATGAAGGAAGAGTAGTGTTGTGTTGAAAGTTTTGTTTAAAATGCTCTTTTTAGGGCTATTGTGGACTGCAATAATCAAGTGCTCAGGCGCTAAGGAAGAAATGTTTCCCTACGTTGCTTGGAGCAAATTAACGAAATCCCGAGTTTGTTGTACTTGTGAATAATTCTCGGAGTTCTCGTTTACGAACTTTCAAATATCTAACTAAGGTCTGCCGGGAATTGCGTGCTGATATAGTTGTTGCGATGTGAGTGACCAAATAAATGTGTGTCATTCAACATTTTCCGCAACGAAGTGAGCGTCAAGTTGGCAGGCACACCATGGAATTAGATGGTTTTGACTATGTCAAAAAATTGTGTATAAATAGTGACGTATACACAGTGATACGTATAAATAGTGATACTATGGTTCAAAAGATATTTGAGTATCTTGGTGTGCCTGCTAACTTGACGTCAAGATAGCAGGCACATTAAGAAATACAGTTCGTATCAATGTGATTTATATGTCAAAAAACTGTGCATAAATAGTGTATCAAATACGTAAAATTTTAACAATTGTACTTCAATACAAACCGAGATATTACGGTCTCTAAGTGGGCTGCCAACTTGACGATTCTTGCGATGGCGAGTCCAGAGAAACGGGTTGAAGTTTTAAACAAATAAATACATGAAAAAATTGTGTGTGAAATTGTGAATCTTTCAATATAAATAAAAAAAGAACTTTTCTATGCTATTTTCCAAAAATCTAATGTAAACTTCTACCATACATTCGATTTTAAGTACAATCGTGCACAATTTTATTTATTGACTTAAGATACTGACATAAAGTCTAATTATTTTTAATTCAAGTCATAAAATTACACTTAAATCTATCGTTGTAATGTCAGTTTCACGTTATTTCAATGGAAACTTATGTCAATCAATTTGTAATTTTAGTGACTCTAATTAAAAGTCTCGGGATAGTGGCGGACGAGCGAGTTTCGCGAACAACCGAGAGATGGCGTGATTTTGTTTACGTGCGGTAAGCCGGTGATACGAGAATGGTGCGCGAAAAGTTTTATTTGTTTGTGTTGAAATTGATAAGCAGTGAGTACATTTGCATCAGAAGTGAAAGTGTTTAAATCGTTTAATAACAACCTACATTTTTATAGGTACGCAGCTTATTTTCTATTATGGTATTTACAAAAAAGATATACCTAGGTACGGTACGGTCGGGGTCGCCGTCGGTTTACCACTTTGCAGCGATTTTCGTGTGAAGCGCACCGACCGCCCGGGTACCTACGTGCCCGTACCAAATAGACGACGTGGTGTGCAAGGGATTTTGACCTTTAGACTGGTAAAGCGACGGAGTCCGCCATTGTACCTAATGTGAGGTAGATATTTTCTCAGTCATTCAACACTTTTCATATTTGCTACTCGACCACCGACAAGTTACCTGCCTAGTCTTTTATGACTAATAAACAAAGAATGAGCTACGAATAGTTATTCCGTGTTTTGTCTCTTTTACTCTAATTAAAAATTACGTTTAAATGACAGGAACAAAACACGGAATAACTATTCGTAGCTTATTCTTTGTTTATTAGTCATAAAAGACTAGGCAGGTAACTTTAACATTTAATGCACTAGGAATATACTTGACCCTAGTTAACTTTACGAAAGATTAGCTTGGTAAGTACCTTCTATGAAATACCATAATAGAAAATAAGCTGCGTACCTATAAAAATGTAGGTTGTTATTAAACGATTTAAACACTTTCACTTCTGATGCAAATGTACTCACTGCTTATCAATTTCAACACAAACAAATTTTAATAAAACTTTTCGCGCACCATTCTCGTATCACCGGCTCACCGCACGTAAACAAAATCACGCCATCTCTCGGTCGTTCGCGACACTCGCTCGTCCACCACTATCCCGAGACTTTTAATTCGAGTCACTAAAATTACAAATTGCTTGACATAAGTTTCCATAGAATTAACGAGAAACTGACATTACAACGGTAGATTTAAGTGTAATTTTATGACTTGAATTAAAAATAATTAGACTTTATGTCAGTATCTTAAGTCAATAAATAAAATTGTGCACGATTGTACTTAAAATCGAATGTATGGTAGAAGTTTACATTAGATTTTTGGAAAATAGCAAAGGAGAATTCTTTTTTTATTGATATTGAAAGATTCACAATTTCACACACAATTTTTTCATGTAAGTTATTTGTTTAAAACTTCAACCCGTTTCTCTGGAATCGCCATCGCAAGAATCGTCAAGTTGGCAGCCCACTTAGAGACCGTAATACCTCGGTTTGTATTAAAGTACAATTGTTGAAATTTTGCGTATTCGATTCACTATTTATGCACAGTTTTTTGACATATAAATCACATTGATACGAACTGTATTTCTTAATGTGCCTGCTATCTTGACGTCAAGTTAGCAGGCACACCAAGATACTCAAAAATCTTTTGAACCATAGTATCACTATTTATATGCTATACGTCACTATTTATACACAATTTTTTGACATAGTCAAAACTATCTAATTCCGTGGTGTGCCTGCCAACTTGACGCTCACAATAATAGTGGATTATTAACCGTTAAGTGTTTGTGAACGTGCACGAGTGTTGGCAAATGAAACAAAACAGGGGCCCAAGTCGGCTAATTTACGAATGGCATAATTGAATCGCAATTGTATCGCAATTGTATCGCATTGTAATTGTTTGACACATTTGGAATTCTTAAATGAGTAAGAGAATACCGAATGTGTCAAACAATTACAATGCGATTCGTAAATTAGCAGACTTGGGCCCCAGTGCAACATCACTTTTCAAATTCTCGCAAGAAGTCCGCGTGAGATCTCAGTAAAGTTCCACATCTTTACTGAGGACTCAAAGGGGTTGGGGAATATAATTTATCATTCATCATCTTCATCTTCATCACCACTCATTAACATCTAGGGGAAAAAAAGAAATAAAATACTAATGACTAGGCAGTATGGTCTCTGTTTTTAGCCTGTTCCTTCACGGAACAAATATTTAAAAAAAAGTGACGTGCCCGTGAGTGAGTGACGTGACGTTTGATTTGATTTGACGTTAACGTTACGTTTACGATGCAAAAGCAAACAAAAAAAATGCAAAATTTGCAAATGTAAAAAAACAAAATAAAATGTGTGCAACGCCAAGTTAAACATTAAATCTAACTGACTGAAGCTACATACAAAATCGCCAAACGTTATGACAAACAATCCGCATTATTTGTCTGTTTCAGATATATTAGTTTCTAATGAAAAAGTTCCTTGCAAGTTTTTACACGAATTACCAAAAATGGGTACGCTCTGTAATAATAAAATTTCTATTGTTATTTATATGTATGGGGTAAACACCTGATTACAAGATATTATTGGTTTCAGGATTTCTCGATCCTTCTGCCGCAGATGATGACCTGAAAGCTGGTACAAATGTAGAAATTCCCTTTTGGCTGGCCGATTCTCTTCACTCAAGACGACCACCGTTGGTTAGCATTGATTTGCCAAGAATCTATAAAGATGCTTACAGAGAAATACTTAATGCTGACGCTTGTACTGTTGATATGCACAAATTGAGTCAACATTTCTATGAATTAGGATGTTATGTTGCTAAGCATGATATAAAAGGTGATGTTGCCATAACCCTTATAAATGTGAGTAACTACAAAATACTGTTATTACTGTTCATATCAACAACCAACAGCTTCTAACTAAACTAGGTAGTCAACCGATCATAACCAAATTTTGCATTCAAATTATCAGTGGTACAGAAAAAGACATAGAACATGTTTCATCCGTGTAAAGTTACTGTGGGTTAATATAGTCCACACATAATGAACTTGCTGGCAGGTGCTAGTTATACATAAGTACATATATATAATCACAACTGTTATCCCCGAAGAGTTAGTCAGAGACTAAGCTATGAGGACTACAAAAGCAGTCCTCTGCCAAAATCCACTTTTTACCAAATAGCGACTGCACATGTGCTCAGCGTGACAGGTGGTGAGCCCATTGCTGCTCTATGCTGTTGGATGTATGTGCAGTCTTTAGTCCGTTGGTCGTCTTTTACGACACCCAAGGGAAGACAGGGGTTATAGTATTCTTTCACAGCTACGCAACACGCTTAATAACCATGCTAGTCATATAGGGTGATGGCCCCAATTATGGACATTTTAAGGGTGACTTATTATTAGGTTTTGCCAAAAAACTTAACCCTCTGTCACTCATCAACTGGGATTTTTTTGATTTTTTGAATTTGAGACGATGTCAAAAAAATATAATACACGTATTTCAGGGTTTTCAATTTTATAAATAACAAAATTACAAAAATAGGGAGTGTTGTTTTTAGGCAACACTGAGGTAAGTGATAAATTCTATATAATACGGCCGCATAAAGACATGTTACGAAAGATGAAAGTTTCTGAAGCAATTCATGGTTTTTGTGTAACATAAGGCTACCCCGCATTTTTCACATATATTATGGGTAAATCCAATACATTTCGGGAACTTGCATCTGATTTTCCTAACAGACTGTTGCGGCCAGTGCCGATCTGGTCTTGCCTTGCGTTCTGTCTTGCGTTCCAAGTGTGGGGCTCTAGTGGTTCGTAACTCTAAGTAATTGGACAAGAGACATTAGTCATGCCACACCTATAAATTGCCTCACATCATCCTCAGACATCCGAAAAGTGCTATTAGGAATTTTCTGCACTTGATAGAAATTGGTCTCTTCATTTTCTTGATTAGATTATTTGAAAATAGGTAGGGAAAAAACTGTACGGGAGTATCTAATTCAAGAAGATCAGAACCCAGGTTCTTGTTGCCCATAAACATGAGCTGCCCTGCATCCAACTCTAGATTCTTCTTCTTCCAGCGTAAATTTAGTTTAGCAGGCTTCGCTTAAGCACATGTTCTTGGGTTCTTGGCTTGAAAAGGTCCAGCAGTACTCTCGTGTAACGGTGTGGTTACCGTGCTAATGGAAGGACTTTCATCAGGCTTTTCTAGAGTTTGTATATAGAATCAACATCAATAATCACCTCTGGAGCCTCCTCTTCCCATTCAGGAACAAAATCAGGGTCAACAAGGCTGTCGTCATCAAAATGTGGGCCATTTTCATTATCTGCACCATCATTTAGTGCAATACTAATGCAAGACTAATGAAAGAGGCCACTTACGATACATCTTGAAACATAGAAAAATAACCATCAGTATAATAGTTGTCCAACAAAATTTTCACTTTCCGTCTGATGTAGCCTACAAGCAACAATCACTTTTTGCCAAAAAAACAAGATAAGTAGGAAAAAGCATTCATAAATAACGTTACACAATAAAGTTTAAACAATTACCTCTTCAACTTATCAATATAATACACAAAACACGAACAGAACAATTTTTTATTATTTTCTTAAATCACAGTCAACCGCAACTTTTCGTAAATACCACCTGTCAAAACACAAATCTCAGTTGTGACAAATAGCGACATCTAGTTGTAATTTTTGATAATAGGTTCGTTAGTGAGGAGTGTAGTCTGTGGGTAACAGTGCGCTATAATGTTTAGAAATCAGTTCTATTAAATTCCGAGGCCTTTGAACGGTATGTTACCTACTTTTGCCTACAGTCTACACGATGATACAGAGGGTTAAGTTCAAAGTATTTAGCTTATGTCATTTATTGAAATAATTTACACATTTATATAATTAGGATTAATAATCTCAAAACATATTCAACAGTAATTGCATAGACTAAATTTTATTTACCAAAGAAGTTTGACACTCAAAATCGCCTGTAATAGACAGCTGGGTCGGGCGCGGATTACCTAAATCGCAATTCGTCTGATTATCTAACTTACCAGTTTCTCACTTTGTGGACATCGCAAATCGTCTTATGGCTGATTTACACGTATTAAGTAGTTTAGTAGTAAACTAAATTTTAACTAAATTTTAAGTGACTTAAATTTAAGTAGGTGTCCATACGTATTTAAGTAGTTAAGCTCTTTAGTTCACTCAAGATGGACGATCAACAACGTGATGAAGTCGTAAATTCTGTGCTTAAATAATGGCTTTGTATGGTCAGCACATTTAGGCAGTGTCAAGTAAGATATTAAAGTGAATATTTTTTTGCATAAAGTAGATGATAATGAAAATGAGTGATAAATGAACGTTTAATGGTAAATTAACCAAACCCAAAACCCTTCAGACTCAATAAAGCTGTGGGACTTTATTGAGATCTCACACGGACTTCTTGAGAGAATTTGAAAAGTGATGTTGCACAGTTTTGTTTTATTTGCCAACACTCATGCACATTCACGAACACATAACAGTTAATAATCCACCATTATTGCATATTCATATTCGACAAAACATAAATTAAAGAAAATAAAACAAAACTGCAGACATGACGCTTCACTTTCCTGCCAAGAAGTCCGAAATATAATGCATTTAACTAAATTGTGCCTGTCCAAACGTGTCAAGTGACAAGCCCCGCCCACCAACTTAACCGAAAAATAGACAGAATTCTAATTTAGCTCTTTAGTTGTTAACTAAATTTTAACTTGCAACTTGCTTCTAAATTCTGTGTTTACATGCACTTAATCACTTAAAATTTAGTTAAAATTTAGTTAACTACTAAATTACTTAATACGTGTAAATCGGGCATTAGTCGCAAAATGTCTAAAGGACATTGGCGAACTCCCATACAAACTTTTGTCAACTCTTTTTTTTAAGCGTCTATAAATGAAAAAAAATATGTTGGTATAGGGTTTGTAATCCTGGAGCGATTCGGCCCGTTCTGGAGCGATGGGTCGATCGCAAGTGGGGCTCTCTCTCCTTCCGCTTAGTGCAGGTCCTCTCGGGGCATGGCTGCTTCGGGAGGTATCTGTGCCGAATAGCGGGGAGAGAGCAGACCGCGGAATGTCATCAGTGTGGCGCCTCTGAGGACACGTCATTGCACACGCTGGTGGCATGCTCTGCCTGGTCTGAAGAGCGCGCGCAGCTTTGCGCGGTGGTGGGTCCCGACCTGTCCCTGCAAGCCGTAGTCGAGGCTATGGTGTCGAGCAGGCAGGCCTGGGACGCAATGCTCTCCTTCTGCGAAAACATCCTAACGCAGAAGGAGGCGGCGGAGAGAGCACGGGAAGAAGACCCTCTTTCCGGAGCAATCCGTCGCAGGCGCGCAGGAAGAAGGAGGCGGGGTTTTGCCCAACTCCTCCCCCCCACTTAGCGAACCGCGGGTGTACGGGCATGGGGAGCCCTACACACGCGCGTGTGGTTCGCACGTATCGGAGGATGGCCTGAAATGCTCCAGGTCATCCTCTGGTGAGGCACGGCCTCAAGGCGTCCGTCCAATAGACGGTCCGCCGATCCAGCGTTGCGGTTGGTTCGCAACGCGCACGCCCCACGGTTTTAGTCGGTAGTGCCCTTCTGGCGAGCCCGACATAACCCACCTGGGCGCCCCGGTCCGGTGGGTATGCGTAGATGCATTTCCGTGGGTCAAAAAAAAAAAAAAAAAGGGTTTGTAATCCTGAACAGTCATGTTCTTGGTTTTACTTCTCTAGTAAGTCTACAATTAAGGATATTCCAATTAAAAGTTTTGGAGGTTACGTCTATCATAATTTTATTGGATAAAACAAGTACTTACCTACCTAGTTGTGTTATCTTTTCAAGGAATGACCAGCACAAGCAACAGACCGCAATAAGTGGAAAGAGGGGAGAGTAGGCCTTTCCCAGCAGTGGGAAAATATAGGCTTATAATAATTACAATGTGATTTTAACTAACAATGACTAGGCAGCATAAATAGTCTCTGACCATAGCCTGTTTCTTCAAGGAACAAATTAGAAAAAATTGCGTTTTGCCAAATTAAAAATAAAAACGTGGACTTCTTGGCGGGAAATTGACTAAGAAGATTTGCAATGTGTACGAAGCGAGAAACTGGTAATTTAGATTATCAGACGAATTGCGATTTAGGGAATCCGCGCCCGACCCGGACAGCTTCAGCCTAGATATGGACAACCAGTGATCGACATAATCTAAAAATGGACACCCAGTAATTTTTTCTTATTTTATCGGCGATCAGTCGGCAAGACTATCTGATGTGTTGGGTATTAACTATCTTGAAGATGATGAAGCCAGCGCTTCAACAATCCTTTCATAGTCATAATAGTTTTCAGTCTTTTTATTGCTAAGGAAGGCTTTAAGAGCTGGGTAGCCAAGGGGTTTGGATGGGAGGAGAGACTTTTCAGATATTCTTTTCTTTGCCTCTCTATTTCAGTTTGAATGGTAGGTACGTTGAGGTATTCATGAATCTCGTCGTTTCTAGAGAACCATGGAGCATTTGTAATGGTACATAAGATACTATTTTGAACTCGTTGTAGACACATTACTTTTGCTGGCAATACCCCATAGCAGAATTCCATAGGTCCAAATAGGTTTTAAAATTGCATTGTTTAAGGGTAAAAATTTAAAAAGTAAGTGGCTAAATCTAGTCTGCAACATTTTTAACACAGCAAAATAGATTATTTTTAAAATTAAATCAGATCAACATTTAGAATATTTCCTTCTTAATCCTACCATGTATGTTTAACGTAAAAAAAAATAATATTCAAATTTTAAGGCAGAATATGACACGTCATATTTCCTGCCAGGCGAAAATGCAATTTTCGTACCTTCAGTTCACTATAATTAAAATATTGTTATTTTCTGACCTGAATACTGGGTTTAAAGTAATACTATGTTTAAAGTAATAATGTCGTAGAAAATAATATAAAGACTAAAATTTAAGCTAATTTGTAAATTGGTACTATTTCTAAGTTGTTTGTGGCCGCGAATGTAAAGGTAAAAATTTTCCTGGCCGAAATAAAAATTTAAATTGCCGCAAATTTAAAAAGTTATGTATTATGTTCGGTAGATGGCACTTAGATACACACTGAAGCTAGCTGGTAGTGGAACACGTGTAACCCGCCACCTTGTTAGTGACGCAACAAGCTTCGTCTAGTGCCGCGTGTTCTTACGTGTTTTATTATATTGTCATTTGACTGCTTTGTGATTTTAACGCGAAGTTACATAATTTTGACCAGAAACTTCAAAGCTGATGGTATTAAGAAAGGGATGTAATATATGACTAAGTAAACTAACCTTTAATCGTCAATTGCAGTGTTTAGTCGAGGTTATGTTAAAAATCGTCGTTTTCCTGGCTGGAAAATGACTACCTAAATAATTTTTGTTGTTTTTACATACATTTTGTTGTTTATTTGGAAGGAAAACCGATCCCTCAAAAGCGATCTGATAAACCAAATTCCCGTGCCTTGTCATTCGGCTGTCAGTAAAAGTCATTTTCCTGTAGAACTCTGGTCATTGTCCTGGCACCCTAATTTTAAAACCCTATGTTGAAGCCGCAATACCTACTTAACTGCGTGAAAATGATTTTATTGTTAATAATAGGTAAATAGCAAATAATTTAAAAGCTGATAAATGCGTATTTCTTTATTTTTTTCTAATTTTATTCCGTTTTTCATTTTAGCCACATATCAAATTTTCACTCATATGAGGAGTTTGTTGTCCAGAGAAAGGATAGAGTTCCTCCCCAGAAGCCAAATGAAATTCCTAAATTTCAGATTTATCGAATCTCTTTTCTTTTTTATATGAATTTTCCAGGTAAGGCTACGGTCAAGATGAAAACCCAAGTACTTGATGCAGTCTGTTTCAGTTCCAAATTTGACAGGCAGGCAGTTTTCTTTTCTCATCGTAAAAGCGATGTGGTTTGACTTTTAGGCACTTGCTCGAATGCGCCACTTTTGCAACCATGTTGCCGTTTTATCTAATAGGCGTTGTAGTTTTTTATTAGCCTCTACTGGAGATTTATCGGTATGCTACATCGTCATCACTTATTCTTTTCCGCTTGTTATGGGGAGCTCTCTGCCATGATGGAGGTACCGTCTGGTTAGGGGAGTTGTCCATAGCATCAGAATTTTCGTTTGGTATGGGTATGTTGTCGTCGGGTGGAGCTATTTCACTTAAAGATGCTGAGCGCAGTCTATTAAACACCTCGGGATGAAACACTTGTTGGGTAAGAGATTTTTGGAGGGTGGGGTTGGTTTATTTACATGGGGCTCATTCGTTTTCTTAGTTTACTGCGATGGTAGCTTTTGATTACCACTAAGCACTAAGTTCACAAATAATTTCAGAAGCAACTTGTTACCACTGACACATATGACAGAACTCTAACACCCAGTCATGGACATTCAGACAGACAGAAGGATGGTGGTCGTTTTTACCAAGAAAGGTCCAGCAAAATCCGTTGTGACGAGACTTGAGTGACTCGGTCTGAATGCAGATCCCCCATCTGCGGCTGCATGAGTAAAGCCCATACCCTGTTACTAGGCAAACACCAGACAATATCCAGACAATATCCAAAATTTTAATTTAGGATATCTAGTTACAAACCCACTAGCCCGCATTGGGCCAGCGTGGTGGGTTATGGTCCAATATCCCCACGTGCTATCGTTTACGTGGGAGGAGGAGGTCTGTTCCCAGCGGTGGGACTTTTAGAGGCTGATGACGAGTTACAAACCTACCGGTCGTCAACCGTGACGTACTGACCTGTTAAAGGGCCTCACACTCCTCATGCCCTAGGGACCATGGGAGGTTCCTCAATTTCCCAAAACCTTTGCATCGTTTTGGCAAGAGACGCAGACATAATGACCCTAGACTCATCCGGAGTCGAGTCGTCAAAGACTGGTACCATAATCCAAAAACCAAAAAGAGTTGAGTGGCCTCCAGTGAAGAGGGACCCGGAGCCTTCTGGGTGCCAAGTAGGGTCCATCCTAGTACATCCGAGCCCAAATGGAGGTTTACCGGGGCTGGATAATAAAAAAGTGGGTCAGCCAGATCTAGACCCGTTGTACATGCCCTTATAACTGAGTGCAGATCGGTAGAGGGCTGCCAGCCCACAATGTTATCCATCACCGTGACTATAACCGAAATCTTCAAAGTAGAGGAATGTACCGCTGAGAAGGTGACTTGGGTTTGCCCCGTCAAACCCCTAACTTGCATGCCACCAAACCCCAGTAGCGGCATTGGGATGGCCTCTAGACCCAAACCCAGTTTTTGTGCCACTCATGTGGACATAAGACAACCTTGGGCCCTCGAGTCCAACAAGGCTTTGATGGTAACAGTCTCCCTGAGGGCCCCAATCGCGGACCGCCGCAGTAGGTTGCAGAACCGACCGCGGTTCTGCTCTCGCAGAGGAGTAGGCTAGCTATGACCTCTCCTGGTCCTCCATCCCGAAGAGGGTCCCGGAAAGACTGTCTGGCCGAGTGCACATCCCCATACTAGGGAGGGCATACATATCCCGCCGCTCTAACATATTATTATCAATGGTACGGCGGGTGGTACTCCAACCGTGGGTACTCGTGGAGCAGCGGCGACAACCGCTGTGGCACCGCTGGGCCGCGCTGCTCCATGCTAGCGCGCACAGAGCCCGGTACAGGGAGGGATCCACCCCTCGTGTCAACCGTCGGGCCTCCGCCCGTGGGGGCCCAACACACACTCGAGCCAGCCCTCCATGGGTCCACGTGCCAGTATATGGTTCACTCCCGGAGGACTGCGCCTCTGGTCCGAAGGGGGTGGCTCCACCCTGGAGCACCCCAGCCCATGGGGCGCGCAGTTGTGGGGTCGGCAAAAATAAATTAAATCCAGTTATGGACACCCAATTATGGACACCTTGTTTATTACTGGAAGCAATACAGTAAAATCAAAATTGTTTACACAATGTACATTGTTGTTGCTCGAAAAGAAATAATTTTAAACAATTAACTCATTATACATCAATAAAAATAATTTTCGACACTTGTCCATCACGTGTGACTATGCTTCTGTTGGAACCAGTAATGAACATAGCTAATAAAAATATATATTTTTTTATTTGTATATTCAAATCTAATTATCTTCTTAATACTCTTAGGTTTCTATAGAATTATGTCACATAGAGATAGCAAGCAATAAAACAAAGTAATTAACAAAAAGCTGCACTTACTCTCTTAATGATTCCCTTATTAAAAGTGGATGTTTCATACTCTTCACTCCTTTTTACGCCACCAATAAAACAAAGTAATTAACGAAAAGCTGCACATACTCCCTTAAATGATGAAAAGTGGATGTTTCATACTCTTCACTCCTTTTTACGCCACCATGTTGAAGAAAATGGCCGACTTTGACAAATTCATTTGACAGTTATGACAGAAATCTGTACCTTAATGTTAGTGTTAGTTTATCAAAAATGCCTGATACATTTGTTAATCTATTAAAATTCATACTTTAAATACTAGAAGTAAGAACAAATTAGCAGTAGGTACCTTATACTAGGCTTCATAAAATAAATAATTCTTTTAAGGGTCTGTGTGTACGATTTTACAACAAAGTACCAATTGATATTCAGAAATTAGATCTTGATAAATTTAAAATCCATATCAAAGAAAAGCTTTATAAAAAAGCTTATTATAAAGCAATTATATTAAATGTGTAGATACGTTGCCTGCCCTCCGTAATGCCTAGAACAAACTCAGGTAATTGCCTGAGTTTCACTTAGTCACACGTCAGTCAGTGTCACGTCAACACGATTTACACGATCGTTACCTTTAAAAGTTTTTGATTTGTTAATTGGTTAAAATGCCTTCCTATGTATCCAGAAATTGTAAAAATTATACTGCAACCGTAAGAGACAATAAAAATGTCTCATTTCATTCGTAAGTATTGTAAATATACATTTAAAATATAAATTTTCATTTAGTGATCAGATTTTGCCATGATGCCAATCCGAAATGCATGAGTGAGGAGCGTATACTATGTTTTCTGTAAGAGTGAAAGAGAAAAAACAATGGCGGCCGAGATAGCGCATAAATTCTATGAGCTCATTGGTCAACTACCAAAAGTCAAAATATTGTCTATCTCTCTTTAACAATAGGCTAATAATATGATTTTCCCTTTCGACGTGTATACGTCACAGAAACAATTTCGCCATTTTAAAATGCAATTCATTCATGTATAACTAAAAGGTCATTGTTATAAAGTGTCAGATTACACAGAAGACAAAACAGCTTGGCTCTGAACTGAAATGCTCCAAGTACTCCAAAAGCTATTTCTAATTGTATATATTTAATTTATAGTACCGTATATTTTACATTCAAATTATTATTTTGTATTTTATGACCTGGTAACGACATATCTTTTTTTTGTAAATGTCGTTGCTTCTGTGCGCTGTGGTTTCTTGCGCCTGTTCTTTGCCACAGTTAAAAAATGACGTCCTGAATGGGTGGTAGGTTAAAAATTTGGACGATTCAAAGTACTTATTAATTGAGTTTATTGAATAAATATATTTTGAGTTTGAGAGGTTTTATTTTTTTATTGTCCATAATCGGATCTTGTCCATTATTGGTTCCGTCACCCTAACCATATACAATTAAAATTCAAAATTCAATATAATTTATTCAATAGGCTACAATAATTGAGCACTTATGAATGTCGCTATGCCATCGGTTCGTAGGTCCTAACTATGGGACGGGAGCCTTGTTCTGAGAAGAACCGGCAAGAAACTCAGCAAGGGCATTTCTTTTACAGCGTCAATACAAATTGGTAAAAAGTAAAAGCTTAAGTAAAATTTTTAAACACTGAAAAAAGACGACAACCTCAGGCGGGAATCGAACCACGCACCTTTCGCATTCCTGGCGGCTGCCTTAACCAATTGGCTACCGAGGTCTGGATTTCATCCGTCGATTTTATTTAATACGATTACAAGACAACACAAACACTTAGGTACAAAGGAATATCCAATAAAAAAACAGGTATTTCCCATTTTAAAATAAAATGAACAAGTATCTTTAAACAAGAAAAAGAAAGACTATTTCTAAGTCAAGTCAAAGTCAAAGTATTTTATTTGCAAAGAACAGGTATAAACAAGATGTCAAATATATGTATAAAAGTAGCAATTCAATTAATAAACATTAACATGCAAAAATAATTAATAATTAATTAAAGAACTCATTTAATAACATTTTTCTAACAACCACATACGTAGCTTTTTTGTCATTAAACATATAGGTCCCTGTTTAAATTGATTTGGGATTCTGTTATCTACTTTAATGCAGTAACAACTATTTTGATAAAGAGCAGTATTTGGGCGGATCTAAGACAAGTCTATCACTGTCTCTTGTACAAAGTAAAAATAATATTGTAAAAGCAGACCAGTCTCCACAGGCGGCACCCGTTCACGAGTATGATAATGTGAACCAGCCATCTTCGCTCAACCATGTTTTAGGGAACGTAAAGACCCTACGCATAATGTATATATAATCTACATCAAATTTGTTACAGACTTTCAAACAGAGATTCAGAATGCTGCTCTCGGCAAGCTTGTCAACCGACTCTATAGGTACTATGCAACCACTATCAGCAAGTGAACGAAAGCATGCGGCAGCTGCTGCCGTCACAGAAAATGCTCTTCTGACTTGGCTCCAAAGAGGTGACTGCCCTCTTACTACAGCAAACATGGTTGCCAATCACAGGAAGCGGAAAAGAGCACAAATGGAGATGTTTTAGTTCTATGGGTAGTGTACATGAATAAAGAGCAATATGAACTGCTGTAATTAAAATGCAAATTGATTTTGTCTTATGAAATATAGAATTTATTGAATCATATGTACTTTATTTTTTTAAAAATCCGACATTCCGGTTATATTTTCGTTTAAAATCTTGAGACCTGTAAAATAAATGTAACTCCCCAACTAGCAAAATTTCCTCTTACACACATCCCAAGAGTATGATTTTACCAGTCTTATATAACTCCGATTGACTGCTATAAGTGTAGATTTGGGCGCACTTAACAAGTCTATTATTCACCTCTAAATATACCTTAAAATGGTCTCGAGAAGTGTATTTCCAATCTTACAAAATTCTTGTTGATGTTTTAATAATACCAAACTGACTTAAAAATGACTTACAGAGCCATTCTTTATGGGCATTTACCCTTTTAATGCACTTACGAATGCTGTTCTTAGTGTGATATCACTTGTAGTGCTCGTGAAAGTTTTTTGAATAATGAGAAGAGTATAAAAAACGTAAGTATTATGTATTGTCCTGTTTAATTCCCTTTCCTACAAAATGTGTAAGTATAATTTATGTGTGTTACGCATTACTAACGGTTATTTAATTGCGAAGTCGAATTTATCGAGTATAGGTATTTTGAAATAATAATCACAATATTTTTACAGAAATAAACTAAACGAACTAAAATTGCGGCTCGCCTTAAAAAAACCTTTGTTATGATTTTTAAGTTGATATTGGTCATTTTAAACTCGAAAACAAAAACTTTAAAAATGTAGGTAAGGTAACGGCACCAATGATGGTCAGCTTAAGGACATGGTTATCTTTGTTTGGTCATAACTAACAAGGTTTTGAATCAATAGGTGATCTTAAATATAAAATGAAAAACCATTAGGGAATCGTTTTACATACTTTTAATTTATATTCTTTGCACACTTTTTTAATAAAAAAATAAATACTTAAACTCAAAATACACCAATGATGGTCATTCAAAATCCATTAATGGGCACCCAGTAATGGTCATTAGTTAACTATAAAGAAATGTACTTACAGTATAAAATGTGCGACATTGTGGTAGGTAAGAATAATTATGTAGATATGTATGGATTTTGCCCCAGCCTTTGACCCAGCAGTGGGGATATCAGAAAAGGCTGATGATGATTATGGATTTGGTAATCGTAATTGCCCTACGATGCAAGTCTTGGGATCAGCTTATATTCTAGGTTAAGGCTAGGCTAGGCTTTTTACTTATTATTACAAGCTGTTACTGTAAAACTATTGAATTGAGCAAAGGCAAATCTTAATCTAAGTTACTTTTTTATATATAAGAAGAAGAATACTTTTTTATATAGTAAGTTTCGTCTTGGGGTTTGCCAACGAGCAATGGAGCGCAGCATCTTGGGGGTAAAGCGAACTGACAGAGTGCGTAATAGTGACCTGCGTTCTACAACGGGCTTAACCGACTAGGCTACAAAGCTGCCAAGCTCAAATGGGATTGGGCTGGTCACGTTAGTCGCATGCATCCCGACCGCTGGGCAAGGATCACTACACAATGGGTCCCTGCAGATGGACGCCGCCGCCGAGGTTGGCCTAGAAAGAGATGGCGTGGCGATCTGGACGCACACCAGACTGACTGGCATGAGGTGGCTCAGGATAGAGATGGATGAAGGGACTTGGGGAGGCCTTTGCCCAGCAGTGTGACAGTATATGCTAGCAAAAAAAAATATATAAGAAGGAAGCAAACGAGCAGGCGAGCTGCCTGATGGTGAGCCGTCACCGCCGCCCATGGATATCAGCAACACCGGAGGTGTTGCTTTTGCGTTGCCGACCTGAGAAAAACCTCTTTACACCCCTTCTGAAAGAGTCCATGTCGTAGTTTAATGAGAAAACTTCTGATGACAGCTCATTCCACAGTTTAATAGTGCGTGGAATAAAGCATTTCTGGAAGCGAAACTTTCGAGAGAACAGTGGCTCCAGGAAATGTGCGTGTGCTTTGTTCCGATGGCGAGAAGGAAGAAGTAGGCACCAAATAAAGAGTTTCTTCAGAGCATTCTCCATTATACAGGCGGTAGAACACACACAATGAGCCGATGTCACGTCGCAAGGCTAGGGGTTTTAACCTGGGATCGTTGACCAATCGAATGGCGTGTCGCTGCAAAGATTCCAGAGGGTCAAGCTGGCATTTAGAAGTTTCGGACCAAAGATGAGAACAGTACTCCATGTTAGGTCTAACTTGGGCTTTGTACAACTTTAAAAGCTGGTTATACGTGAAGTACCGTCTCGCTTTCCTAAGAACTTCTAATTTCTTGGATGCCATCTTCGCTTTGTCCTCTGGATACCTGCGGAACTGTAGGTACATCACTTGATATGTCAACATCAAGGCTCCCAATGCTGCTTGAGATTTTTAGTGGAGTGCTCTGGAACTGTGGTGCTACGACAAATAGATCCCTTTTGGCGGTGAACACGCAAGCCTGTATCTTGGAGTGGTTGAACTGAACTAAGTTCCATTCACCTCATTTTGATACCCTTTCCAAGTAGTACTCAACTTTGGACACAAGTTTCAGCCGATTCTTCTGTGTAAAAGTCCGAGGCACATTAGGCCTTCCGATGTACAGGGCGTCTCCCGTGCATACTCTCAATATTGGCCATATCATTGATATGCAACAGAAACAGTGTGGGACACAGAACCGAGCCCTGGGGAACGCCAGCATTTATGGGCATGACTTCAGAGTAGCAACCGTCGACAGCGACCTTAATGATGCGCCCACAAAGAAAGCTAGCGACCCATTTATATATTCCTCGGGTATTCCGTATGCTGGTAACTTCGCGAGAAGCGCTCTGTGCTAGATCCTATCGGATGCCTTTGCAATGTCTAAGCTAGCTGCTAGAACTTCACCTCGACTCTCTATGGCCTCTGCCCAACGGTGTGTAAGATGTACCGGAAAGATCACCCGTTGACCGCCCATGACGGAAGCCGTATTGGCGGTCGGAAATCAACTGGCGATCCTCGAGATATAGGAGGAGCTGCTTGTTGATGATGCGATCTCTCTGACCTTTGAGAGGAGGGATGTGATTGCTATGGGCCTGGTGAAAGGGTTGGGCTTATCTCCATCCATACTGATTCTTTGGACGCTGTCCAAAAGCTGATCCCTAGTCATAGGAAAATGCTTGTCTTGATAGAATGGTGCTAGGTCCCATAGGGCATTCCATTGGACTTCTTCCAATAATTTTATTATGAAGTCATACAGGGGAACACCATATTGCTTTGCAGCTGCAGATAATTTTTCTCCTCTTTGTAGGTACTGCTGATATAAGCCTTCAGCATTTGGTCGCTCGAATATCTCTTTTTAGGTGCCACCTAAAAATAATGAAAACAGGATCTGGGAAATTTGAAGAATGGTTAAAGTCATAAGTTTAACTCGAAGAATAAGTAAACGCTTTGAGACATGCTTTAATTTTTTGGCCCCGCTGGGAATCAAACCCGGCACCCCTGGATCTGATACAAGCAGTCATACCACTAGACCACAGGTGGTTAAAAATCATCATCATTAGTTGATAACAGTTCTGAGAAAGTTTCATTAGAAAACTCGAGCAATATTAATATATTGCTAAGATAATATTAAAACCAGTAATGGTCATCCATTTATGAGCGTTAGGACAATGTTTAAATATGAAAGCCAGTGATGGTCATGCAATAATGGGCATTCGGCCTACGTTTGAATATTAAAGCCAGTGATGGTCATCCAGTCATGGGCATTTAGACCATTTTTGGATAATGGACGTTTGCCTGAACCAGTCATGGGCACCGGCTCCAAATTCAACCCTGACTTAATTTTACATATCCTAATAATCAAAACGCATTCTATGTTTCATTAGGAAACATGGAAATAATCGCAATTTCACAAACATGCCACCAAAGCAAAATTGTAAGCCAAATAAATCATGTAGTGATTTCCTTAAAAAAATTCACAGATCTCGTGCATAAGGGCATTGAAAATGAACCTAGTTATTATACATTAATAATAACAAAAAAAAATTCTTTTATTAAACAAAAATTATCGACTTTTCCGTTTGTTTATACTATCCTAAAGCCATTAATTTTCCGCGTCTATTAAGTCCTAATAGATCTTCGTATCTCAAAGCTGCACAGTTCCACAGGCCTATGACGCCCGAGTAATACCGCACGGCGACGCTCCACGCGCCGCTAAGGGGGAGCATACCGCCCCCCCTATCACTCCCACAAAAAAAAAGTATAAGACATAAAATGCTCCTCGTCTCAATATCTCTCAGTTTTTCGATTGTCGACCTCGTTGACGAGATATCGGAGATATTCCGAGGGAAGGTGTTAAAAAATCTAGGTTTTTTTTTGGTTTTTTTCAATTTTCGAAAAAAGTTTTCGACCTTTACAAAAAATTTTTTTACCATCTGAAAGCCATTCAAATTCTGCGTCTTTGGAGCCTTCATACGTTCTCATGGCCCTAAACCACTATATACCACGGGGCAAACACACTTTCAGCGAAAATAGGGCCCTACACCGGAGCGATTGAAAAAACATTTTCAATGTTAAAAGAGGTTTTTTAAGTTTCTTCACTCGCGACGTTACGGTTTAGTTCGCCGTTTTTATTCCTAATAGCCAACACAGATCATTTCTTGTTAAATGACAGCTGACAGTCTAAGCTCTATGATTAAATTTTGCCGGTATTGAAAGACGAAGATTTACTTCAGATAACAATAATTTAAATTAAAACTGACCATGACCGGTGCCATGACCAACATTGGCGCCACTACGTTAATTAGGGGAGTGTAATACGTAATTTAGAAACACACTATCTCGATGCACATTACCGCGACAAATTGCGACAAACCAAATCTCGATGCACGAAATCGCGACAAACCAACTCTCGATGCCATCTATCTAAACATGATGATATCTATCTATATAAAAAAAACTGAGAAGGTACCTACTTGGTATTAACCATGGGATATAAAAAAACATACCTACATAGAAAGTGTCAATTTTAACCGATGCAAAACAGTACAAAAATATTTTTATAAATAAAAACAAACATATTTTAGTAAACAATATAATATAGTATTATTGTGATTCATTTTTTATTTATTATTAAATTACAAAGCTAACTTTCTAGTTAGCTTTGTAATTAAACTACAATTAAATTATATCACCGTGCACACGTGTTGTATGCATATGATCCATAGTAGATGACGGTACCTACCGCTACCCTAAGTAAAAATAAAATTAATCTACCCGCAATAGTTATGTTGCCGCAAAATAGCTAATGCCATAAAGAGACTCGATGACGCAGTGGATGACGTTCTGTTTACAGTCATAAAAGTTAAGCAAATTTGCGCAGGTCGAGTAATTGATGGGTGACCAGTCAGCGACCTCGGCGAACATTGCTTAACTTTCGCGATCGAAAACCTCGAGATTTTATGAACTTACGGTCACCCATCCCCTTGACGACCTCGGCGAACATTGTTTAACTTTCGCGATCGAAAACCTCATGATTTTATGAACCTACGGTCACCCATCCTCTTGGTGAACTCGGCGAACATTACTTAACTTTCACGATCGAAAACTCGAGATTTCTATGTACCTACGAGTGGTGTATAGTGTAAAAATAGATAAAAATTGTATAAGCATCTTCCATTTATTCGCATAAAACGATTACAAACAAAATTCCTATGTTGTGTCGCGATTTCGTGCGTCGATATTACGTATTCTTACAAGAGTTGCAAGGAGTTATTTTGTTTCAAATATTAATTATAATTACTTACTTACATTACATACAATTAAACAAAAGTAATAAAACAATTGTTAACATAAATAATAATATATTTAAAATCTAGTATAGTATAGTAATAATTGAATCAGATTCCGAAAATTCGTCGTCATCATCGACGCCTTCCAAAATGCGAAGAAGTTCAATTGAATCGCTCATGTTGCACTGCACTACTTTCCTCACTATGCGCTTATGACGTCATCAATAAAAAATAAATAAACTTTCCTACACTAACACCAATTATCTAGCCCAAGAAAAATGAAACTCGTTAAATGGTTACTAGACAACGGATAAACATACTTAAATACATACTTATACATAGAAAACACCCAAACCCGAGACAATTTAGTAAAACAATAATTTTTAAATTAACCCCACCGGGGATCGAACCCGGGACCTCATGAAAACCGGTGTACAAACCACTCTACCAAGGAGGTAACAATGTTCCTCAACTACTGAGGAACTGGCTATCTTATCTCACACAGCAATGCTGGTAACATTGATGTTAGGCAACAACATGATTAGATAAGTTAGTGAACAGCCAAGCAGACTTAAACGAAGCTCTACCACTAAACATACATATGATCACGACTATTATCCCCGAAGGATTAGTCAGAGACTAGGCAATGAGGACCGCAAAAACAGTCCGCTACCTATAGTTCACTTTTCACCAAATAGCGACTGCACATGTGCTCTGCGTGATAGGTGGTGAGCCCATCGCCGCTCTATGCTGTTGAATGTATGTAAGGTAAGGTGGGGTAAGAGGAACATAGTTTACTGATATTTTAACATTATGAGCTCCAGCCAGTAAATACACAGTTTAATTTTAATTTTACTAGAAAATATGTATACCTAATGAAGTTAACTTACTATTATATTAACATACAAATCGATTCCTTCAGTATTTACGGACAAATCTGTCAATGAAGTTGAGTCTTCAAAATGTTCCACTTACCCCAGATATGGAAAAGAGGAACAACCTAAACTTTTCATGTTAAAACTAACCTTTTTTGATTTGTCTTCACATATTTTAAATGTGATTGTAAAGTCAAATGAGTTGAGAGTTAATCGCAGAAAAATATGGTTTAGTTTTGCGTAATATCGAGAAAATTAAAAATTGGGGTAAGTGGAACATATATGGTATGGTCAGAGGTGGCAAATTCGCAAACGATTTTAAAAATAAAAACAAAAGAATTAGCTTTTAATGAAATAAAATCAGTTGAAGTGTATTAAAAAAAATAAGTACCTATTGCCAATGAGCACATAATACAATATAACTAAAAATAGCAAACGTCATTAAATTTTACAAACGAATCTTCTAAAATCTACAAACTTTTTAAAAACAAAATCATAAATATTAACTCTGCTTGCACTGAATAAGTTGAGTTTAGATTTAGAGATAGAAAATTATCATTTTAAAATTTCATTTATACTTTAAAGTGTTCATATCATTTAAGCCCGTTCATTTTTTTTTTAAATATTTTAATTCATGTATAGGTATTTATTTATACATATAGAATATTATTTTATCTACTTATTATATTTATTACTATTACAACTTTTTTAACAATTAACTACTAAAAATCGGTACAAAAGCAAGTAGGCTAACTTATTTTCTTAAAAATGAACGATATTTAAGAGATACCTTTGCAAGCAACGCCGCGGATAAAAGCTAGTGTATTGTACATTAAAACCTTTCAAGAATAATGAAAATTATTCATGTGAAAGAATCACCAAAATCGGTAGGTACAGCAGTTTTTGAGTAAATCGCGAACTTTCATACGGTTTTGTCATTAATATTTCATCGCCTATAAAAAGGTTTGTCGCCCCTGAAACCGGGAAAGAGGAACATATGTTCCTCTTTTCCGATTATGGTAGTTTCTCTTACGCCACTTGGCATTTTTAGGTTAAGATTTTGATCACATGCAAAAATCATTGTAAACACGTGCTACAAACAAAATTAGGTCGGAAAATAAAAGCTCCACGTGAACTTTGCACTCTCCAACAAAAATAGCATTCTAACTAATCGTCTTATCGTTTATTTAGGCACATATAAAATCTACCACCCACTCGTAGTTTTGTAGTATGACAACAGATTTTTTTTTCTCTCTGTTCAACTCACTTAGATGTGTCGTAGCGCCATCTGTGTTAGAACATGAAAACTACACCCGAATTTCTGTTGTATCGACAGAGTAGGCACAGAGCTAGGCTTTATAGTTTTATGTTTACGTGATGCTGTTCCTCTTCCCCCCTCGTCCCTCTTACCCCACCTTACCTTACAGTCTTTAGTCCGTTAGCCACCTTATACGACGCACCCAAGGGAAGAGGGGGTGGTAGTATTCTTTCACCGCTACGCGACACGGTTGACTGACACGGTTTCAACCACAACGGAGAATAATCATGAAAACCAAGTAACCACAAATAAGTAAGCAAGTTATGTCGCCGCTCGTCGAATACGTTGTCCTTGAAGAAATGCGACAAACCTCGCTGCAAGTGGGTATATATTTTTTCATCCCACCATCTCGGAAAGAGTATTTTTAATCTTCAATATCTGAATGGAAAAGCCGTTTTTATTCTCTAGAGGATAAAGTAAATTGAATTTAGAACATCGTGTGCACTAAGTTTGTGAATTAAAAAAAACATTAAACCTATTTACTGCTAGCTCTATGGTGCCGAATATATCATACAACTTTTTTTTAATTTGTTAAAAACTCAGACTCGGAACCTTCTTGGTGTTCTTTTTTCAATTTGCTTTGTACGCGGTTCTTTACGCGGCATTTTTTCACGTCATTGTTAAACCTTATTTTAAAAACAAGAAACTTGACAACAAGTGAAAAAACTAAAATGAGTGATTCTAGCGACGAGGAAGTTTGCTTGATGCCAACAGAATTGACTGAAACTGTTAATAATGCGCAAATGAGCTTTCTCCCTCAACAATCCCTTCCTCGCTGAGGTGGGATGAAAAGTTACGTGTTGCACTCGATTGCAAAGATTTTTCACCTCGTGCTCTTTTGATTCCCTCGCTAACGCTCAGGATTCTAATGTTTGAATCACTCGCTGCACTCGTGATTCAATTTTAGAATCCTTCGCTTGCTCGGTCATCAAAATTGAGCACGCGGTTAAAAAGCAACTTTGCAATCTTGTATAACAAATAACTAATTCACCGCTACGCGACGCGGTTAAACCTTAGAACAAGCTTTACTTACCACTAACCAAAGTACAATCATGTTGCCCATCCCATCCACTGGACGGACTTTCCCACTATTAGTATTTTAGGTTAAAAAAATTACATCAAATTAATTTAATAACTAAGTATACTACTTAGTTTTACTAGAACTAATACAGCAAATTGCTTCAGTAGACATTTTAAAAGCTACTCAGCATAATTTCTATTAAAAACACACTGATTAAATCACATTAAATAGTATAGTAAATAGTATAGATTAATCTATACTATTTACTATACTATTTAATGTGATTTATACAAGGGGCTAAAATGACCCATTTACGAGGTAGTTTTACTCCCGAGCTTTAGCGAGCGAGTAAATAGAAACCGAGTTATAATGGGTTTTAGCGCCGTGTGTTACACTCTGCTTTTCACTACGAATGCGAGAAAATAAAAAACAATCTAATACAATATCAATTTGTTTATTTTATTAAAAATTAACCCGTTAGTTGTTTTTACGACACCCAAGGGAAGAGAGGGGTCTTATATTGATGAGCCCATCGCCGCTCTATGCTGCTGGATAATATGTGCAGTCTTTCCATCTCTTCCCTTGGGTGTCGTAGAAGGCGACTAACGGACTAAATACTGCACATACATCCAACAGCATAGCATAGCGATGGGCTCATCAAAATAATACTACCAACCCTCTCTCTTCCTTTCGGTGTCGTAAAAGGTGACTAACGGACTAAAGACTGCACATACATCCGTCAGCATAGAGCGGCGATGGGCTCACTACCAACCCCTTTTTTCCCTAGGGTGTTGTATAAAGCGACTAACGGACTAAAACTGTACATACATCCAGCAGCATAGAGCGGCGATGAACTCATTAATTTAATACTACCAACCTCACTCTTCCCTTCGGTGTCGTAAAAGGCGACTAACGGACTAAATAAATACTGCACATAAATCCAACAGCATAGAGCGGCGATGGGCTCATCAAAATAATACTACCAACTCCTCCCTTCCCTTGGGTGTCGTAAAAGGCGACTAACGGACTAAAGACTGCACATACATCCAACAGCATAGAGCGGCGATGGGCTCTTCAATATAATACTACCAACCCCTCTCTTTCCTTGGGTGTCGTAAAATCGACTAACGGCGTGGTCTGTGTTGTCTATAGATTCAAATGATTACTCATTTTACCATAAACTTTAATAATAACTATCTCAAAAAAGTCTTTTTCGTTTTTGTAGGCTCATTGTCATGTGACAGTTAAAAATTTAAAAAAGAATACTTTTTCCCCTAGGCAAGAAAAGCTATTTTAGCCTCGCTCTGGAACGCTACAGTGACGGTCTTTTTAAGCAAGAGGAGTGAAAAAATATTTTTTTCCGAAGCAGGTGTAGGTTGTGTAGGTATGTTTCAAAATTTCAATTATTTTGTACTTCACTTTTTTTCCAAAGTACGCCTAGTAGCGCCATCTATCTAAGACTATTGGAATAAAAAAACGATTACTGTTTTACCGACAGAACAATAAACCACGTAGAGGTGTTTTATGCTGCAAAAAGCCGTGTAGATAGATGGGCTTGCCCCCTAGACGGTGTTCCCCAAGTTGACCTTATATCAAATGGAACGAATCATTTGGAAACCCAAAAATCCATATCACAAGGACAAAAGTAAAGTGAATGACGCGGAATCGGATAAGCAAAGAATTAAATATACCTATACAGGAGTTAAAAAATAAAAAATAATCATTAATGACAACGTTTAGAGGGCACCTGAGAAAAAAAGGCACAAAGTAGCTAACGCAGTCAATTCAATGACATCCATCTTGTAGTAGACGTAGCGGGCAACTGAATAAATCGAGTGTGGATGGCTATTAGCACTCCCTGTTGCCTCCACTCGCCAAGACTCGTGCCGAGAGCCTCACGGAGGCGCCTCGCGAGTCTGTAGGCTTACTCTTGAAACACAATTGCATTAATCAATTTCCAATCACAAATCTAAACAATGTCAAATGGCACTTTAGTAAGCGACAATAGTGCCACATTTGAATTAAATTGAGTGGAAATTGATTGAACACATTATTATCGAGATGGCGTTCCGGAATTATCTTTACTTATCCCAATATCGATACATATTAATCGCATTGGAATTGTATTAAGATTGAGTTTCCATTCAAGAGTGCCCCCTGGAAGCAGCATTAGAGCGGCGATGGGCTCACCACCTGTCACGCTGAGCACATGTGCAGTCGCTATTTGGTGAAAAGTATGGTGTAGGACTGCTTTTGCTGTCCTCATTGCCTAGTCTCTGACTAACCCTTCGGGATAATAGTCGTGATTATATGCAGGTATGTGCATTGGGTATGTGTAATTGTGTATGTTCTTTTGTCTTTATCCATTACGGTTAGCACTTGGCCTTCATCTCACCTGATGGTAAATCACTATAAGGCCCCGCGCTTTACCCGGAATCCTCAACTACTGAGGAACTGGCTATACAGGGTATTCCAAAACTATGAGAGATATCAAAAAACTTAAAACTGATAACGAAAGTACGTTATCTAATGAGTAAAATGGCATCAATAACTTTTTAAAAATCAAACGAGAAGTATCCAAAATTTGGACATTAAACACTCGCATACATTTAGTATGAGATTAGTAGAAAGGTTTTAGTTTCCTTGATTTAAGTGATCTAGTAATAATTTTACCTTAATCATATTTTATGATTACGTATGATATGATAATTATGATTTTGAATGATATTAATCATTCAAAATCATAATCAACCACTTCAAACTATAATAAAAATTGTTTCAATATCGCATTAATGTGAACTGGCTGAAAAGCAACACACTACAAAAATACCAATAAAAGTAACTTTTTGTTACCTATTCGTTCTAAATTCAAAATCTTGATCGCGGGTCGGAATTTTGAATTTAGAACAAATAACAAAAAATAATTTTTTTTTGGTATTTTTGTAGTGCGTTGCTTTTCAGCCAGTTAAAAATGTTCAAATTAATGCAATATTGAAACAAGGTTTAAGTATTATTAGTTTGAAGTAGTAAGATACTTTATTAATCTACACGTGTATCTACTTGAAAATCATAATTATCATATCATACGTAAATATAAAATATGATTTCGGTAAAATGAATACTAGACCACCTAAAACAAGGAAACTAAAACCTTTCTACTGATCTCATACTAAATGTATGGGAGTGTTTAATGTCCAAATTTTGGAAACTTTTCATCGATAACTTTTGAAAAGTTATCGATGCCCTTTTACTCATTAGATAACGTACTTTCGTTATCAGTTTTAAGTTTTTTGATATCTCTCATAGTTTCGGAATAATCGCCTGTGCACACTTAACGATCAAATGCTATTAATATTGTTGTTATGGAGCCAGACTTTAGATGATGTTGGTAGCGAGCCTGGCGGACTACCAACAACCAAACCAAGTAGGTACTCAAAGATGTACCCCCCCCCCCCCCTTTCTGGGAATCGAACCCGGGACCTCCCTCTGAGTCTAATACCAGTAACTTAGCCACTCGACAACAGATGCGGTTAATATCTGTGTCAGTAGATACCTAGCGCCTGCAGACATCTAATCATGATCCTCAAATAAAGTGTTGTTTGGATACACGTTAATGTCAATCTATAAATAAATGCTGCTAGAAAGTTCAAACGCCGATCGCAATTGATGAGCGTATAGGGTTGAACCGTATCGGAACGAACTGAATAAATTACAGTACTTAATGAACTGATTTAAAATTGAATCATCCTATTTCCCGTACTGCTTGGTATGGCATGAGCAGTCAGGTAACTCTCTCTTCTGCTTAAGTGTGTGTATGTTCTGTTAATGTTGGTTGGCTCAGCTTTCCTTGTACTTCGCCTCCACTTCGCGGTCTTCGACGTCATCATTCAGAACCTTGATAGATTGGATAGTTACATCGATAACAATAATGTTAGTTTTAGAAGAAACTATTAAAGTGTGATAATGGAATGTATTTGTTCGAAGTACCTACCAATCGATGCAGTGAACCGAGATAACGTCGATAAGGTGTTTTAAACTCTAATGACACAGTAAATGAACCTAGATAAGAAACTAAAAGAAAAAATGAGGTGCCAGTAATTGGCAACCTTGCAAACATAGGAAGCATCCATCTATAAAAGCTCTTGGCACGCTAGTACTTTCCCCACTCAGTCGTTTAGTACCACCCAACACCTACTTGCCCCAAGACAATGGATCCACCTCGTTATTATTTACCCAGTTTTATCGACCAAAACTTCGGTATGTGTATCAGCCCACAAGATTTAATATATCCATTTTACAATTTACATTATTTAAACTACTACAGACCATGGAAATTAAGCACGCAAAAGACTACAAAGGATTTTAAATCAACCATTTATAATGAGAAAGACGCATTTACAATATCTTTAGATGTGCATAATTTTAAGCTAAGTGAATTGAATGTTAAAGTGTCTGATAATGAAGTTATTATAGAAGGTAATCATGAAGAGAGGAGAGAAGTGCATGGGTTTATATCGAGGCACTTTAAAAGAAGATATCTTTTACCTAAAGACTGCAACCCAGATAGTGTTGTATCATCCCTTTCCTCTGATGGAGTTCTTGTTATAAGTGCAAAAAAGAATATAGACGAAAACAATAAAGAGATTATAGTACCAATAAAAGTATATGGTAAATATCTCAAACACGAAGGAATAGATTTAAAATTTGAAGCACTGCAAACTGTGAAAGAAACAAAAAAGGTTGACATGGAAGAAAGTAAAAATATTTATATCGAAGAAAGAAAAACTGATATTGAAGACAGTAAAAAAGCTGATATTAAAGAAAGCAGTAAAATTTACATTGAAAAAGTTGATATTGAAAAAAGGCAAAAGGCTGATATCAAAGAAGGTAGAAATATTGACATTGAAGAAAGGAAAGAAGTGGATTTCGAAGAAAGCAAAAAGGCTGATATTAAAGAAGGCAAAAATATTGATATTAAAGAAAGAAAAACAGTTGATAATGAACAAAGTAAAAAAGCTGTCATTGAGCAAAGCGAAAAAGTGGACATTGCACAAAATAAAACGGTGGATACTGAACATAGCAAAAAAATGGACTTTGCACAAACTAAAAAAGATGATATTGAACAAAGTAAAAACGTCGCCTTTAAACAAAGCAAAAAAATGGACATCATTGCACAAACTAAAAAAGGTAACATTGAACAAAGTAAAAATGATAATATTGAACAAAGCAAAAAGGTGGATGCTGTACAAAGTAAAAAGGTTGAAATTGAACAAAGCAACAAAATGGACATTGAGCAAAGTAAAAAGCTTGACATTGAACAAGGCAAAAAGGTGGACATTGCACAAAGTAAACATTTTGACATTGAACAAAGCAAAAATGTGGACATTACACAAAGTAAAAAGGTTGACATTGGACAAAGCAAAAAGATGGACATTGGACAAAGTAAAAGAGTTGACGTTGCACAAAGTAAAAAAGATGATATCGAAAGTAAAAAGAAAAATAAGCACATATCTAGAGAAGACCACAGCTGTTTATTAAAACCTGAATTACTCGGAGTTGGGGCTACAGTTCTTGAGACCGAAAAGATATCTAATGAAAACAAAAAAGACGTAAGTAAAACTAGTAACAAAAACTATGAAAAAACAGATCAGATAATTGAAGGAAAGATTAAAGAAAGATTTAACAAATCTAAAGAGGCATCCAATATTGCGATGCTTGAAATAATGGCAAATGTAGAAGAAGCATGTACATCAAAATCAGGACAATCCAACATAAAAGGTTTCTCAAGTGAAACATTAGAAGTCCATCAATCATCATCCTCATACTCATCATCTATATCTTCCAGTATAAAAGAAACAAATGAAAAAATAAATGAACTTGTAAGTGACATCAGTGCCCAACTAAAAGAAGCAGCAGAAAATATTTAAACAAATTTTGTAATAGCCAATCTTGTTATTTATTGTAATAGCTATAAAAAATTGTTAACTACATTATTTACTTATTATGTTAAAGTATAATCATTCTAAACCTTAAAACTACAAGTCAACAATCACTTTGTATACATACATTGGCAATATATTAATTTTAAAAAGTTGTTAATTTTTAAGTACTGAGATCATAATGAATTATCACAATGTATTGAAATAAAAAATGATGTTTCAACTTCAATTATATTATTACATGATAAGTGTTTACAAATACTAGTCATTATTATTACAAAATAGCCTTAATTTAGGTCAATGTCTCTTCATCACAACACTCCTGTATCTCTTCAGTGTTCTTATCACAAAATAGTAGTTCAGAGGTACATTTGTATGGGTGGATTAACTGTTAACACCGGTCATTCTTCACTGATGGATTGAGGTCGTGGAAGTAAGCGTGCGCCATCGCATCATCAGCGGGCATCCGTAGAGCAGGGTTGCAAGTGAGCAGGCGGGCCAGGAGGTCCCGTCCTCGGGCAGGCAGTCGAGGCACAACTTGAGCAAGGCCTAAGCTCGGCTGGTACACTGGCAGTGGTTTGTAGTCAGGCAGTTGAGTCACACCAGGCCATGTGTCTTCGTTTGGTGTGCCTGTAATAATAACAACAGACTTACAACAACAAGCATTTTACAATAAAAATGTGTATTCCTACAATTATGTATTTCTAATAATAAATACTTACATAAATATAAGCACAAAATTTATTTTTAATCTATTTAATAAGAGAGTTCAAACAAAATTATAAAAGCATGAAAAACTGCTTTAGTGGTACCAGTATTTTCTTTCTGAACTACAACACATGGACACTTGATTTCCGATTTAATCAAGAAAATTAATGTTCTACTCTAATATAAGAATTAAACAATTACAAAGCTTACCAAGTAATTTAAAAATCCTTTTCAATTGATCATCAACGTCAGAGCCTGGAAATAAGGGTCTACCAGAATTTGCAAGTTCAGCAAATATGCATCCTGCTGACCACATGTCAATGCTGGTTGTGTACAGTTTGGCGCCAAACAGGACGTCCGGGGGTCGATACCAGAGCGTCACAACTTCTGCTGAGTAGCATTTCACAGGAATACCGAAGGCTCTGGCTAAGCCAAAATCTGCTAACTTCAGTTCCCCATTTTTATTGATTAATAAATTCTGTGGCTTTAAATCGCGATGTAGAACGTTGTGACTATGGCAGAAGGCGAGTCCTCGTAGTAGCTGATACATGAAAGATTTCACCACATCCAAATCTATCTCCCCATTGAGACTGTCAAAGTATTTCTTCAGATCCTGGTCGCAATGTTCAAACACCAGTGTTAATTTCTTTTCACTATGCAGTACGTCGTAGAGCCGAACGATATTTTTATGCTTGAGTTCTTTGAGCAAACAAATTTCGCGTAAAGCAGAAGATGGGACCCCTTCATCGTCGTCATCTAACCTAACACGTTTTAGGGCCACTATCTCGTGAGTCTCTTTATTTTTTGCTTTGAAAACAGTTCCGTAAGTACCTTCACCAATTTTCTCGAGTTTCTCATATTTCTGCATAATTACTAAGCGAATTATTTAAAATACAAGTAAAATCAATAATGTTTACAAGAAGTGGCCAAGCAAAGCACGTCATCAACGACCATCAACGACGTCGTCAAGTACACAGACTATATAGTGAACAAGTTCAGACGGACATCTATCGTTCATTTCTATGAAGCTTTAGAGCTGGCCGCCATCTTAGCTCAAGATTGATGTATGACATTTGTAACTTTTTAATCTTGAATGCTTAATATGAGGCAACAACATTTTCTACATTCAGCCAGAGCCGAAGCGACATACCAGGCAGTTTGTTTTTCTTGGGTAAATTAGGATACATCAGAATTTACCAAGGTAACTATTAAGCAAGATATTTTGTAATTGCTAATAGTTACCTTTTGAAATAAAAACAAATATTTATTTAGTAGGCACATTTATTTTCTTTTTATCTTTTTAGTAAGTAAGTATATTTTATGAAAGCTTTATTTTGCATCATTGGAAGACTTCTCTTCTGCAACCTGCGGATGTCAGTGCCTCTTGATATTGCACCAGTGCCTAATAGGCGAGATTTGGAAGTTATAAATCTCGTCTCAAAATTTTTGTAACAAACAAAGCGTTTCAAGTTCAAAGTTCATCAACATTCAACGCCCGAAGAGTTTCACTGTTTATGCACTCCAGCCATTTATTGCGTCTAATAGCATTAACACATGGAAATACATGTAATTTAACGGTCTGTTGTAAACACTATCACAGTTGGGAACACTGCAATGATTAAACATCGTAGAAAGCACTAAAACGTAACTTAAACGAAATAATCTGAGTAATACTCAAGTAACACTTAGAAGTTATCTGGAGAAATAGATATGTACGGAAATAAAATCTAGATCGCCCTCGACACAAAACAACAAGTGACGAAAGTGACGCCATTTTCAAAGATTTTGACAGTAGTGACATTCGCATCGGGAAGAAACTGTCATACATCATTCTTGAGATGCGTTCTCTATAGCAACTTTTTTCAGTAGGGAACATTTCCACCCGTGGTCAAGTAGCGATGGATGGACAATGTAGGTATTTTAAATACTCGATGTATTGTCATCACGATGCATCGTACTAAACCGAGGTAATACTCAAAATCAAATATATATCGATGTTTTTTATTCGATGTATCGGATACGAAAAATATGACACTACGGCCACTTTTTATTTAAAGAAAACCGAGTCAAGGGAAAAAGATTAAGATAACTGTTGGTTTTACATAGCATTAAAAAGAAATATTGAGATTTGTAATGGACAATGCCTATTTTGGACCTATTTTGTTTTGAGAATGCATAATGCATCTAACCATGCTTTCATAGTTTCCCTTTAAAGTCAGGAAAAAAACAATACTAAGTTTTACTTTCCTATTGTAGTAACGAATTCTAGGTTTTTGAACGCACTCTGCCACTAAAACGTTTCGTACCGCCTATTTATCTGTAAACGTTAAAAATAAATTCTTGGTCTCCTTTTTAAAAAAAAATTATCCGCTTAACGTTTTATGAATAAATATTAACTATTTAATTCATCATTATCAATTGATTCAACGGCTTTACATAACAAGGGTAAAAAGAAACGTCTTTCTGACTTGTCAGTTGTCAGCTCTTTCTGTCACTGTTGTGTGAGGTGGTCTGATTCGCTATCTTTATTTTAATGAAACTCACGTACTTATAGTCTTGATAATATCTTCTTTGATATTATATATGTGTTGTGGGTTGTGGTTGATTAATTGAAACAAAAGTGGTATAAAACATGTTTAGCTAACTCATTGGCAAGTTTTCAAATGTATGGGCCGTGGGCATTGTCCTTTGATTTTTTAATAAATATTTTTCCATACACTTAATTTTCCTTTAGTTTCGGCTTCAGTTTCTTGTGGGCTATTAGACCAGTGATCTAACAAACAATAGTGTAGTTTTTAAATCACCTTACTGCCTAAACAAGTCGATTGAGAAAAACAATAGATGTTTTGGAAACATCGTTAAATTACTCAATACATCGTATCAACATCGATGCAACAGAACGATGTATTACATCGAAAAAGAATCGATGTTTTTTTCAAGTGTCCATCTCTAACGTCAAGTCGATGAATGAATGAATGAGATTTGTGAAGTGAGTGAGTGAGTCATTCAAAAAAGGTAAAGAAAGGTATCTAACCCATACAGCCAACATTTTAGTTATTTTTGAAGGTGTTATTATTTCCAAATTAATACACGTTTTTTTTAATTGCATTTCGTTAAGTTTGCCGTGTCGTCTACGTGGTCTCTATGATCTTTGCGCTTCATGTCACGTGGCCGATATATTAAGAACACAAGCAATTATAATAGGTGAATTCTTAATGGTGGACGCTTTAAAATGGGTGATAGCTTAGATTAACGTAACATAAAATACCGCGAACTCTAATGGCTGCTTGGTAGAAACATAGCACTGTCTATTGACAATAAATTGCTAATCTACATAACTATTCGTAAACCTATTGGGACATATGGGATTCAGTTGTGAAGATCTGCTTGTCAGTCCAGTATCAACATAATACATAGAGCTGAAGACTATCCTAAAACAAATAGCAAATGCACCCTGGTTTATAAAAAAAACTCCGAGGTCCGTGAATACCTACAACTAAGCACAGTTTAAAGCCGGGTTCGCTGCGCCAGATTTTGAACAGAACATTGTTCGGAAACATAAATTACTCAATGGGCCACATTATTACCAATGGGCCACGCCCCATAAATATGTTTACGAACAATGTTCTGTTCAAAAATCTGGCGCAGCGGACCCGGCTTAAGAATCAGCGTCATCATCAAACGTCACGCAAATCAGCTAGCCTCGGACCAAATATCACAATGGACAGAGTCTTTGGATTTTTAGCATGTCCGTCTTTTGTTAGTGTGCAGCTTTCTATCTGTACATGTGTGCGTGACTAAGGATGTGACTAGTATATCGATATAATCACTTTAATGTGGTGTGTACCTAGTTCGTTATTTTATTTGGGGGTTAAAGTTACTCACGTCCGTAGGTTTACCCTTTAGACCCTACACGTGACCACTGGGTGGTGCTAAATGAGTGACACTGACAGAGTGGTAGAGCCACGCTGCGTTGCAGCACCCATTGGGCCGGCTCGCCCGGCGTAAATACCACCCTCTCCAATGATATTATAAACTATAGATACGTTACGTTCATAGTAATTTGCGTTTAAAATCTGTTCCGAGCAATCCAAAACTACACACACTGACAAGTAGATACGCAACGCGGTAAGACCGGCTCTCCACACGCACGAGAGGTTAGAATAACATTTAGTCGTAGAGTGGACACTTGATTTAAAAGTCAGTACATAGGTAAGAAATAAAACTTCTTACAAAAGTAAATCATATTTATTGAAAATTTGAAAAATGAAATAATTAATAATAAAAGAAACGAAATAAAATACATATTTTAAATACCTTGAAAAAGATTTAATTTATTTCTTTTTTGTCTTTTAGAAAGTTTTTGTATTTCGGGGTTATTTTTATGTGCAGAATGGCGACGAATATTTATGTATTTATCAATTGTGGTATTAATGAGATGTAATCGATGATTGAAAATGGGTGTCTATGAATGTTCGAAAAATGAGTCTAAACATTAGAATACAAACGTTTTTTAAAATGCGGCACTTTAATTTCTCTACGTCTTCATTGCTAGCAAAATGTAACCCTTTTTCATTTAAATTAGATTTTATGACAAATTCTCTTATTTGTTCACGAACTGACCTAATCACTCAGAAACCTAATTCTTAAAAGAAAAAACATTAATAATCCTTAATTATCAGTATAATGTATTATATATAGTAGAAAAACAAATTGGCTACTTGACAGTTTTCGGAAAAGTATTTTGAAAATTACAAACGCTTATTTTATACCACGCAATGATATTATAGTTATTATAATAATATTATTGACACCACGTACAATATATATTTTTTTAAATAGCTTTATTTAATAGAAAAAGACATATTTTTCTTTATTCATTTAAAGTTTCTGTGAAAACGGTTGGTCATGTGACATTTGGCTAAATGTCTGTGACGTCACGATACAATAAACATTTATCTTGAAACCTAAAAGATAGTTTTTGTTTATTTTGTGAAATGTGGCGTCACACGAAGCTTAATCATGGCCCGTGTTCTGGTCTTGTAATCCACATACAAATAATCGCATATTTATTTTGTAATAATAAAATATTTACAAATTAACTTAATAAAAAAAACTATTGGATAATTATCGTTAAATTATAAACTGCCATAATCGACATATTTCATATTTTATTGTTACAACAGCCAAATAGCCAATTCAGTGAAACCATTTTAATGTTTATTCACATATACATCGATCGATTGGTCTGGTAGAAACTATCGATCGACGTCGACTAATCCATTTTACCATCGATCGATGCCGTCGATCGACGATTGATCGATTGGTCTAGTAACACCCTAATATCCGGCGTGAAATAATAGCCCTTGGTACTGTTGTGTTTCGTTCGGCCAGTGAGGGTTCCGGAGGCCTTTCCCCCCCTCCCCCCTCACAATTCCTATTCCTTCCTTAAAGGCCGGCAACGCATTCCTCTGGTGTTGCGGGTGTCTATCCCATTCACGTCTTATTTTCGGGCATTTTGGAAACCTAAAAAAAGAATTATAAAAAGAATATTAGTAATATCGATAAAGCTTCGATACACAAATAAGTACATCACTAATCATTATGCCAAAAATAAAGCCTTTAAATTACATTTAATTAAGGTTTAAAACCTGATTCTTATGAATAGTGTACGATATAGTATGATTTAGAATTAGCAAAAATTAATGCTTTGCCGTTTTAATTGTTAAAAAACTCATAGTAAAGCATACATATTATGAGAAATCACTAACGTATGAAATGATAATTCCTGGTCTTTCACACCTCCTTTTGTTGTTCTTGACGAACAATAAACAGCTGAACAAGACATTATGTCAATTGTATATTACACAAATAACAGAAACACTAAGATTTCTTATTATTTCACTATTATTTCGCACCATACAGCAATGTTTTGACCGAGCAGTCGGTCATGAAATGACACGTCTCACACCGACAGTGCGTCGCTGCCAAACGTACATTCACTATTTCTTTTACTCATATCACACTATAGTCATACAGACAGAGATACAAATACTTTACTTTGATACACGTATGTAAAAGCGGCAACGTCCGTAAGACTCTGTCCAAGGCTTGTTGAAAAAATATCGATACATCGATATATCGATATTTTTTGTTCAATATATCGATATTTTTAAGCGTTTTTTTTTGTTTCAATATATCGATACTTCGATACAAAATAACCAATATCGAAATTCGTAACAAAATCGATATTTTTTATTTATTATCATCGCATCACGATCTAACTTTTTAATTCGTTAGAATTCAAAGCCGTAAAAATGTAAAAAAATCTTATTGTTGCTGAATTCCGTTAATGTAATCTGTGGTAGTGAGTGTGTAATTCTCACTGTCAGTGCGTTGCTTCAATCAACTTCATGTCATGTGTGCATGTGATAAAATATTTAACACCTACGGCTTCCTCCGTGCCGTCAGAGAGAGTGGCTTTTACCGTAAATATGGCGGTTTCTAACAACAGGAGCCGACTTAGAGGGCGGCATGAATAACAGATTCACTATCCTAAAAATATAACAATAGGTTAATCAATTGTTATGGCCCATATGGGCCGCGGAACTGTAAACCGGTTAAAACAATAATTTAAAATAAAAAAATCTGTTTTTATTACTGGGCTAAGCTCACCTAAATTATTTTTTAACCGATTTTAAGAAAAAGCAGGTGGTTATCCTTTTTTTAAAGCCGGTGAAAAATTTTACCGATATATCGATATATCGATATTTTTTTCGCGATATATCGAGGCCGATATTGATATTTTTCAAAATATAGATGTATCGATATTTCCGATATCCTTATGTCCATGTAATATCTTGTCCGAGCAGCTAGCAGTATAGCTTACTGTTCCCAACCAGTTAAGACGATTAAGGAGACGCCAAATTCTGGAGTTGAATGACATAAAACAAGCTTTCAGATTCCTATTGAGCAGTTCCAACTGTGGAACAGGCTCCACCTGCCAGACTACTCCTAAAACGGATCTGCATATACAGCTTGTATCAAGCGGGGCCAGCCATATTTCACGTACCTAATCAGTTACTTTTAGTGAGCTGGCACACATAAAAACATTTCTTGATATCTCGGGCATTGTGGAAGTACATACTTTTGAAAATAATACGAGTTTATCGACAATATGACAACACTAACAAACAGCTGATCAAACAGCTAATTGGAGTAATGAACTCTGTCTAGTGTTACTTCCACGGGTGGAAATGTTCCCTACTGAAAAAAGTTGCTATAGAGAACGCATCTCAAGAATGATGTATGACAGTTTCTCCCCGATGCGAATGTCACTACTGTCAAAATCTTTGAAAATGGCGTCCACTTTCATTAGGTACTTGTTGTTTTGTGTCGAGGCGATCTTGATTTTATTTCCGTACATATCTATTTCTCCAGATAACTTCTAAGTGTTACTTGAGTATTACTCAGATTATTACGTGTTAAGTTACGTTTTAGTGCTTTCTACGATGTTTAATCATTGCAGTGTTCTCAACTGTGATAGTGTTTACAACAGACCGTTAAATTACATGTATTTCCATGTGTTAATGCTATTAGACGCAATAAATGGCTGGAGTGCATAAACAGTGAAACTCTTCGGGCGTTGAATGTTGATGAACTTTGAACTTGAAACGCTTTGTTTGTTACAAAAATTTTGAGTAGAGATTTATAACTTCCAAATCTCGCCAATTAGGCACTGGTGCAATATCAGGAGGTACTGACATCCGCAGGTTGCAGAAGAAAAGTCTTCCAATGATGCAAAATAAAGCTTTCATAAAATATACTTACTTACTAAAAAGTTAAAAAGAAAATAAATGTGCCTACTAAAGAAATTTTGTTTTTATTTCAAAAGGTAACTATTAGCAATTACAAAATATCATGCTTAATAATTACCTTGGTAGATTCTGAGGGCCTAGTCAACTGGCAAACGCTCGACCGGTGACAGCTTCAAAATCGCTCATCAAATTCGCTAGGCTACATCGATATCGATAAGCTAAGGGATATAGAACATACAGGCTTGTTTTAGTATTTTTTTGTTTGATGATAATGTAACGCTTATGTAAGATTAATAAATAGGTAGTAACCACACCGATCCTTTTGAGTTTTAGTGAATTGAATGTCACTTTACTAAGAAATTCGGGTAGACTCCTTGAGACAATTTGAAAAATGAATCAATCGCTTTTTTCGCCGGAAGTTCGCCAGGCAAGCACGTTTGTAAATAAGTACTTATAATGATGACGAGTGACTTACCACCATAATATGATATTGATATGAGACCAAACCCATTTTTCAGCTTATAATATAAATAAATTAAGACTGAAGACCACAAGCAAACGCTTGCTGCCAAGAATTTCTCAAATATTAACAACTTGACGTCCGTCTGTAATGAAATAAGTGATAACACTAAATGTTACAAACCGCGCGAACATTTAAACAGTTTGATCTTAGATGCGAGTACCCACTAGGTAGTGATTAAAACGTTTGCATCTTGTATGAGTACATCGCCTAAAGTAACTCTATGGCGTAGCGGCTAAGGCTTTCGGGTTTAGTTGTCTAACTACAACACCTATCACATTACTTTTCTAATTGTTTATTGTCCTAAATAAAATAAAATAAAAAACATTCCAAGTACATGGTTTTGCTAGTTAAATTAAAACTAATTTTAAAATATGCAAACTAGCGAAGCAATGTACTTACTGTTACTTGAAAGGTAATGCTAGAGTTTAACTAATGCAAAAAGTCCCCGCCCGCGCCGCACCGGTTTGTGATCTTGCCAGTTAGTTACGCAACTTTCACATTACCGAGCTAAAGGATGGGTAACCAAATAAAAAGCGTCTCGAGCTCCTCCGTGCTTCGGAAGGCACGTAAAGCACACTGCGGTTGTATTGGCTCAGGGCTTAAGCCTGTTATAGCCCAGTCTGCCTTAGTGCTGTCGTTCATGTGGGAACGTTCAGGACGTTCATAGGATGACGATGAAGACAACATCGCCTTAATATAGGATTGTTTCATTGTTACTTATTTATAGCGGTAGGTACCGAAAATAATTGAAATTAAAAGTCAAATCATTTATTAAATATACGCCTTCACAGACACAATGACATGATCGTGGTCTCTACGCGACAAGTTAAAATATTTATTTATTTTACATTATTTATTTCACTGCCATTCATTATGAGTTGGTTGATAATGTTTCGAAATAAAACATAGGATTATTTATATGTTTACCAAAAATAATTTTAAAACAATTAATTTTATATAATTACCCTAGTATGTTGATAATGAATCAAGTACAACTTTAAGCCATGTTTAATGCAGTTTCATTGTTGGATACGACATGTGGTACACATCCCTTCTTTATTGTGAGCCTGATGCAGCATTAAATATTGGTGTTATTATGATTAACCATGCTTTTTGAAGGTATCCAGAATCTCCTAAGAAATTGGAACAATATACTTACTTATAGAAAATTGTCATACTTACATAAAAAGTTAGTAGGTAGGTAGTATATATTTACCAAAAATAATTTAAAAACAATTAATTTTATTTATTTATTTTATATTCACAAGTGAATCGACAGTTCTATAAAAAGTATAACACTGAAAATGTGAAACAGCAAACCATTTACAGATTCACACAAATAAAAATGTGATAGTAACATTACAAACTCAAGCAACAATTACAATCGATTACTTCACAATCGCCAAATTGATAATAACTAAACTATTACAGAGTATGCTAGATATGGAACTTAATTTGTATTATATGTATAACAAGCCACCTTATGTTAAGCCACCTATTTAAAGAAAAAACAATATTATAACAAACACAATAGAACCCACCAGATTTAATAATCGGATAGTAATAATGCAAGTTTATACATATATTTACCTTTGTATGTTGATAATGAATCAAGTACCTACAACTTCAATAGCTTAATGTTATCACTAGTAGAAATTGATATAAGTACTTAAACATTTTCTATAGGTACCTACTGCAAGTAAAATTAAATATCAAGTAAAAAATAACATTAATGTTGTATTTCTTAATATATTCTTATTTCCTTACCTAACTCTCTCAAAGTCAAAGTTTATTAAATATGAGGCTTCACTTTCTCTTATTGACATTAAAACTATATGTGTATAAAAATAAATGCCAATTGTGTGTTTATGAAGGTACTGTTTTTTAGTAGTACCTACCTAAGTAAATCTTTTTAATAAAGTACAATAAACTTAGAACTAAATTAACTTTATACTTAATTTTTCCCCATCATATAAACCAAATCACTATTTTATGGGTTAAATATATTTATGGCACACTGTTCCTTTTCTTAAAATAAAAATGTTGTCAACGAAGGTATTGTTTTTTTGTACATAAGTAAATCTTTTTAAATAAAGCACAATAAACTTAGAACTAAATTAACTATATTTATGGCACAGACTGCTCCTTTTTGTAGAATAAAAACGTTGACAACATTAGAGCTCCACAAAAAAAATCATATAAATAACTAAATTCAACGATGCCAAAGCCATGTTCAATGCAGTTTCATTGTTGGATATGACATGTGGTACACACCCCTCCTTTCTTGTGAGTCTGATGCAGCATTAAATATTGTTGTTATTATCATTAACCATGCTTTTTGAAGGTATCCAGAATCTCCTAAGAAATTAGAACAATATACTTACTTATAGAAAATTGTCATAGATAAAAAGTTAGTAGGTAAGTACCTATGTATTATACAAAATTGCTTGATATTGTTTTTTACCAAATAACCATGTTTGTTTACCATTCTGAGCAAGTCCATCCTCCAAATTATGAGGTAACATTTAAGGTTTTTGAATCGTCGTCTCTAATCTGCAAAATCACATAAAATAGTTTTATCTTTATGTCAATACTCTTTATTCTAGCAATTTTAACAAAACTGACATTTCCTGGTAAATCCCAATATAATAATAGGCATAATACTTACCTTTATTATGTAAGTAATAATTTATTTATTAAAACTTACCATTTGAACGTAAGGACTGATATCTTTTCCTATTAAGAAAGATGCTTGTCTGTATAAGATTTATAAGGTATAGTCAATAGGTACACCTTACTACACTTAGAGCCTTGGTTTAATACTCTAAGCTACCTGGCAAATTAAATCTTCATTGGAACCTGTAAAACAAATAGGCAATCTAAGTTATAAATTGATAAATGGACATTATGGATAGGTTACATTTAATATTTATAGAAAAAGTCCCTTACTGTTGTCTTAATCTTGACCTTTCTTGTCATGATTAAAGGTACTTAGGTGGATTTATTTGGCCCAAATGTTTGTATGGTTTGAGAGCCCCTACAAATTGTTATGCAGCGACTTGCTCTTCGTTGCGGAAAATGTTGCATGACACACATTTATTTGGTCACTCACATCGCAACAACTATATCAGCACGCAATTCCCGGCAGACCTTAGCTAAATATTTGAAAGTTCGTAAACGAGAACTCCGAGAACTATTCACAAGTACAACAAACTCGATTTCGTTACTTTGCTCCAAGTAACGTAGGGAAACATTTCTTCCTTAGCGCCTGAGCACTTGATTATCGCAGTCCACAATAGCCCTAAAAAGAGCATTTTAAACAAAACTTTCAACACAACACAACTATTCCTTCATCAGCTGATCAAACAATCGCCATTTTGTGTGAATTTTTATCTTCAATGTTTGAGTGATCGCTAGATTAGCGATTCTTGGCTTGTCAAACTGTCAATTAGGTCTATTTTAGCGTAAATTTTACGTCGTAGGTAACTTTTGCTTATGTCAATCCCATACATTCGGTTTATCGTAGCGAAGATTTCGTAGCGTTTCATTTGTTTGCCAATTGACTAGGCCCTCTGATGTATCCTAATTTACCCAAGAAAAACCAACTGCCTGGTATGTCGCTTCGGCTCTGGCTGAATGTAGAAAATGTTGTTGCCTCATATTAAGCATTCAAGATTAAAAAGTTATAAATGTCATACATCAATCTTGAGCTAAGATGGCGGCCAGCTCTAAAGCTTCATAGAAATGTACGATAGATGTCCGTCTGAACTTGTTCACTTTATAGTCTGTGGTTACTTCCTCCTTTGCCTCTGCTGTGACCCTAGTATTTTTGTGCCTATTGTGCTGACTCCACCCGCTTTCAACTATTTATTTTTGATAAAGTTTAAAGGGTTCCGTGTTGTTTTTTTTTTCACTAAGAAAATAAGTTACGACTACCTACTTTTATTTAGTCAATTATTCTCTGTTCCTATCACCAGGTCAGGTCAAGAATGTGTTATCTATCAGGTAAGTACTTTTGACGGTTAATTAGTATGGAGGTCCGAATCCAAAACATTTATGATTTTGAGAAAATTAAATGTACTTAAATGTAAAGAGTCGTCTGAGTATTGTTCATGAATTGAAAGGCTTGTCATACGAAACGCACTGAGAAATGTCTTACTTCGCATAGCATTTCTACTTTGCTTAGACCGCGATTTTCTAAGCGACACATAGACGCTGTGATTGCTGTCTCTTTCCGATTCTATGAATATTTATTTATTTTTTATTTTAATCTTTATTGCACAAAAAAAAAACAAAATGTACAAAAGGTGGACTTAATGCCAAGTGGCATTCTCTACCAGTCAACCTTAGGGCTAGGCAGAAAGAATTGTAGGCGGTGCAATTCAAAATATGAAAGAGACAGAGTCAATTCTCAGCGCTGCGGCAGCCGCTACTGCCAAGGCTTTAACTTAGAGAATCGCACTGCTGAACAATAACTAAAGCAGTATTGTTCTGAGGCTTAGATAAGTAAATGTTTGTGAATACGGGTTTCATTCAGCACTGAACTAAACTCACCCGTTTACACGCAGTAAAAATAACAAAACAGAAAAATCTGTCACCATGTGAGTTTTCATTTTCACTTCACTTTTTTTCGGCGGCTGATCTTTGCAGCGGCTGGACGTGTTGCTGGTTTCGGTGAATTTATTTAATTTTTATTTTTATTTGTGCGGGAGCCCCGGTCTTCGCCTTGCTTATCGCCGAGACTTCGCCTTGGCCATCTTCGGGGTCCCCAGAGCGGTGAGAAAATTTATTTTTCGTTGTGGTTACAAATTGCTGGATTTGAACCACGGACCCTTGAGTTAATCGCCGACCTATTAGCCGCTGGGCTACGGACGCTGGATGCGTGGCGCCGAAATAACACATCGCGTACTACGCGCGGTACGGCCGGCACTGCTACGTACGCTACGAGTGCTGTAAACGTGTACTAAGAGTGCTGCGAGAAGAGTGCTACGATTGCTACGACACAACTTCGCGAGAGGAAGCGCAACCAATAGAATGGATAAATCTTGTTCGAAATGCAAGAAATCTATTACCGATCGTCGGCATCTAACTTGCTCAATATGCATAAAATCTTATCATCTGGAACCATGCATAAATATGTCCGAAAAATTATTCTACTTAATGGAAAAGGATAAGAAACTTAGCTGGAAATGCATGCACTGTACTAATACTCAAAATACACCTCTGAACACTACATTGAGTAATAATTTTGTAACACAAAGAAGAAAATATAAGCCAAAAATTTCTGTTCAGAATTCTTTTAACACTTTATCGATCGAAGAAGACTCAGATTTGGAAGATGAGGTACAGTCAGGGAACCGGAAGCTGCAAAGGAGCTGCCCTGAGGGCCTAGTCAATTGGCAAACAAATTAGACGCTACGAAATCATCGCTACGATAAACCGAATGTATGGGATTGACATAAGCAAAAGTTACCTACGACGTAAAATTTACGCTAAAATAGACCTAATTGACAGTTTGACAGGCCAAGAATCGCTAATCTAGCGATCACTCAAACATTGAAGATTAAAATTCACACAAAATGGCGATTGTTTGATCAGCTGATGAAGAAAGAGTTGTGTTGTGTTGAAAGTTTTGTTTAAAATGCTCTTTTTAGGGCTATTGTGGACTGCAATAATCAAGTGCTCAGGCGCTAAGGAAGAAATGTTTCCCTACGTTGCTTGGAGCAAATTAAAGAAATACCGAGTTTGTTGTACTTGTGAATAGTTCTCGGAGTTCTCGTTTACGAACTTTCAAATATCTAACTAAGGTCAGCCGGGAATTGCGTGCTGATATAGTTGTTGCGATGTGAATGTGAGTGACCAAATAAATGTGTGTCATGCAACATTTTCCGCAACGAAGAGCAAGTCGCTGCATAACAATTTGTAGGGGCTCTCAAACCATACAAACATTTTGGCCAAATAAATCCACCTAAGTACCTTTAATCATGACAAGAAAGGTCAAGAATAAGACAACAGTAAGGGACTTTCTGTATAAATATTAAATGTAACCTATCCATAATGTCCATTTATCAATTTATAACTTAGTTTGCCTATTTGTTTTACAGGTTCCAATGAAGATTTAATTTGCCAGGTAGCTTAGAGTATTAAACCAACGCTCTAAGTGTAGTAAGGTGTACCTATTGACTATACCCTATAAATCTTATACAGACAAGCATCTTTCTTATTAGGAAAAGATATCAGTCCTTATGTTCAAACGGTAAGTTTTAATAAATAAATTATTACTTACATAATAAAGGTAAGTATTATGCCTATTATTATATTGGGATTTACCAGGAAATGTCAGTTTTGTTAAAATTGCTAGAATAAAGAGTATTGACATAAAGATAAAACTATTTTATGTGGTTTTGCAGATTTGAGACGACCGACGATTCAAAAATCTTAAATGTTACCTCATAATTTGGAGGATGGACTTCCTCAGAATGGTAAACAAACATGGTTATTTGGTAAAAACAATATCAAGCAATTTTGTATAATACAAAGGTACCTACTAACTTTTTATATAAGACAATTTTCTGTAAGTATATTGTTCTAATTTCTTAGGAGATTCTGGATACCTTCAAAAAGCATGGTTAATGATAATAACAACAATATTTAATGCTGCATTAGGCTCACAAGAAAGGAGGGGGGTGTACCACATGTCATATCCAACAATGAAACTGCATTGAACATGGCTTTGGCATCGTTGAATTTAGTAATTTTTACTTACATGATTTTTTTTTGTAGAGCTCTAATGTTGACAACGTTTTTATTCTACAAAAAGGAGCAGTCTGTGCCATAAATATATTTAATCCATAAAATAGTAATTTTGTTTATATGATGGGGAAAAATTATAAAGTTAATTTAGTTCTAAGTTTATTGTGCTTTATTTAAAAAGATTTACTTATGTACAAAAAAACAGTACCTTCGTTGACAACATTTTTATTTTAAGAAAAGGAACAGTGTGCCATAAATATATTTAACCCATAAAATAGTGATTTGGTTTATATGATGGGAAAAAATTAAGTATAAAGTTAATTTAGTTCTAAGTTTATTGTACTTTATTAAAAAGATTTACTTAGGTAGGTACTAAAAAAACAGTAGGTACCTTCTTATACACACAATTGGCATTTATTTTTTAGTTACATATAGTTTTAATGTCCATAAGAGAAAGTGAAGCCTTATATTTAATAAACTTTGACTGTAAGGAAATAAGAATATATTAAGAAATACAATATTACTTAATGTTATTTTTTACTTGATATTTAATTTCACTTGCAGTAGGTACCTATAGAAAATGTTTAAGTACCTACTTATATCAATTTCTACTAGTCATAACATTAAGCTATTGAAGTTGTACTTGATTTATTATCAACATACAAAGGTAATTATATGTATAAACTTGCATTATTACTATCCGATTATTAAATCTGGTGGGTTCTATTGTATTTGTTATAATATTGTTTTTTCTTTAAATAGGTGGCTTAACATAAGGTGGCTTGTTATACATATACAAATTAAGTTCCATATCTAGCATACTCTGTAATAGTTTAGTTATTATCAATTTGGCGATTGTGAAGTAATCGATTGTAATTTGTTGCTTGAGTTTGTAATGTTACTATCACATTTTTATTTGTGTGAATCTGTAAATGGTTTGCTGTTTCACATTTTCAGTGTTATACTTTTTATAGAACTATCGATTCACCTGTGAATATAAAATAAATAAATAAAATTAATTGTTTTTAAATTATTTTTGGTAAATATATACTACCTACTAACTTTTTATGTATGACAATTTTCTATAAGTAAGTATATTGTTCCAATTTCTTAGGAGATTCTGGATACCTTCAAAAAGCATGGTTAATCATAATAACATCAATATTTAATGCTGCATCAGGCTCACAATAAAGAAGGGATGTGTACCACATGTCGTATCCAACAATGAAACTGCATTAAACATGGCTTAAAGTTGTACTTGATTCATTATCAACATACTAGGGTAATTATATAAAATTAATTGTTTTAAAATTATTTTTGGTAAACATATAAATAATCCTATGTTTTATTTCGAAACATTATCAACCAACTCATAATGAATGGCAGTGAAATAAATAATGTAAAATAAATAAATATTTTAACTTGTCGCGTAGAGACCACGATCATGTCATTGTGTCTGTGAAGGCGTATATTTAATAAATGATTTGACTTTTAATTTCAATTATTTTCGGTACCTACCGCTATAAATAAGTAACAATGAAACAATCCTTTAGTAAGGCGATGTTGTCTTCATCGTCATCCTATGAACGTCCTGAACGTTCCCACATGAACGACAGCACTAAGGCAGACTGGGCTATAACAGGCTTAAGCCCTGAGCCAATACAACCGCAGTGTGCTTTACGTGCCTTCCGAAGCACGGAGGAGCTCGAGACGCTTTTTATTTGGTTACCCATCCTTTAGCTCGGTAATGTGAAAGTTGCGTAACTAACTGGCAAGATCACAAACCGGTGCGGCGCGGGCGGGACTTTTTGCATTAGTTGAAACTCTAGCATTACCTTTCAAGTAACAGTAAGTACATTGCTTCGCTAGTTTGCATATTTTAAAATTAGTTTTAATTTAACCAGCAAAACCATGTACTTGGAATGTTTTTTATTTTATTTTATTTAGGACAATAATCAATTAGAAAAGTAATGTGATAGGTGTTGTAGTTAGACAACTAAACCCGAAAGCCTTAGCCGCTCATACAAGATGCAAACGTTTTAATCACTACCTAGTGGGTACTCGCATCTAAGATCAAACTGTTTAAATGTTCGCGCGGTTTGTAACATTTAGTGTTATCACTTATTTCATTACAGACGGACGTCAAGTTGTTAATATTTGAGAAATTCTTGGCAGCAAGCGTTTGCTTGTGGTCTTCAGTCTTAATTTATTTATATTATAAGCTGAAAAATGGGTTTGGTCTCATATCAATATCATATTATGGTAGGTAAGTCACTCGTCATCATTTTAAGTACTTATTTACAAACGTGCTTGCCTGGCGAACTTCCGGCGAAAAAAGCGATTTATTCATTTTTCAAATTGTCTCAAGGAGTCTACCCGAATTTCTTAGTAAAGTGACATTCAATTCACTAAAACTCAAAAGGATCGGTGTGGTTACTACCTATTTATTAATCTTACATAAGCGTTACATTATCATCAAACAAAAAATACTAAGACAAGCCTGTATGTTCTATATCCCCTAGCTTATCGATATCGATGTAGCCTAGCGAATTTGATGAGCGATTTTGACGCTGTCACCGGTCGAGCGTTTGCCAGGTGACTAGGCCCTCTGTTCCTTTAGTAAAAAAAAATGTCTGACGTGACGTTTCCGTGCGTGATGCTGTTGTTTGTTGCTGACGGCAGTGTTGCCAACATAGCATATTATATGCTAGATTTAGCATATTTTCATTTGGTTTAGCATGTCTTTTTAGCTTTTGGTATATAGCATATTTGTTTGGCATATTTTTATTAAACACAAAAAGAATGTAAATCACATTTTTTGACAAAAATCAATATCGAAAACTCTTTCGATGTTCCCACTGCACTAGCATTGTGAACATGCAACCCTTTTTTCGGGCGAGTATTCTCTATTTAGCCAAATAAGTCTGGTCAAAACTCCGAAAGCGTTTAGCAGTGAAAACCCTGATTACCATTTTTTACGTTAGATTTGGCCCAAAGAGAGTAGGAAAGTGCTGGCTATTCTTACACTGTTCCTGACGATGTACTCTGCTTTAAAGGTACCAAAGAGAGTTATGACTCTGGCTTTCAGTCTTCCACATCAGCTGCTGTTAATGAAGATGAATAAGATATGGATATTTCATTTCGTTGATTTTATTTCGTATTAAATACTAACTCAGAATTATGTTGGCATTTTTTTTGGCATTTTATAAGGAGAGTTAGCATATTTTTGGCATATTTTTTACACAACTCTAGCTAGCTTAATTTGAAGTAGTTGAGTTGGCAACACTGGCTGACGGGCTGCCGGTTGTTGGAAAGAAATGTTGGTCGTTGAAAACAAACACAATTTAAAATAATTTTGAAAATAAAATAATTGTGTAAGCTGTTTTATAGGCACCGTAGATTTATTATTACAGATTTTGTCAAATTATAATTTTTTTTAACTCTATTTACCTACAAGCCTTTGTATTAGTTCAAGAATTTGTGATTATCCTTGCTTGCCGGAGGCGGCGCGTCTAAAATGTCGGGGTAAGCATTTTTGTTGATATTCCATTACCACGATGATACTTGATGACGTATCAACTAACGACAATTTCTTTAATTCTAACATTTACGATTAATTCAACAATAAACATCTAAATTTCGCATTTGATACGACAAAATTTAAACTAAAAACTGCTATTAGGTACATCGCCCTTGTTTGATTCATATTAAAAAGATCTTCTGCCTTGCTTTTAAAGTTGGAGGTAGAATAAGATTAGTGACATATTAGTGGGTACCAACAACTGTGCTTTTAAAAATGTATACATATCTTTAAATACTTTGTCATCCCCTTGTCTGGCACTAGGACTCCTAGAGGTTGCTAACATTGAACTTCTATTGTAATAAAAGTAGGTACTATACTACTACTACTTAATAAAAATTTAGGTAAGTATATCAAAACAGTCCTATAGATACAGTAATAAAGCTATAGTTTTTATTACCTATTAAACATTTTAACATAATGGGATATCATTTTAAACTGATTGTAAATGTTTTTTTTTCAGGAAAGCATATACAATCAAAGAGCTGAAAGGCATTGTGGACTATTTGGTAGAACACAAAGCATATAAAGAATTAAAAGGTCGGAAAATGTGGATGGACTTTGCTAACTCCCCGGTTTGTAACTTGTTCTAACTAATTTTGTATTTTATTTAGGCCTTTTCACTTACTACAGCCAATGCCTTAGAAGCCGAGCCGTAAAGCGCTTTGCGTTTTGCTTCGGGAATTGAACCCAGGTTGGGCAAAGTATGTTTTATATTTTGCATAGCCTGGGTTTTGTTTTTTTTTGTGATCGCCAAACCCATATTTGGCAAAACTGGTGGTTAGCAATGTGGTTTGGTTATCAATTGTAAAGTTTACTTGATTTCAATGATGGAAGCCTTTGCCTAGCTGTAGGTAAGTTTAACCACTCACTCATGGAAATTTTCAGACACAGGAATTGGCGCAACTGTCAACGTCGAATTTGACAGAATCGAGCATAGACTATGCAATATTTTGCGATCACAATGCATAAAATGTACCACAGAACCGAAATAATCCTTCCGGGCTGTGTGAAACTAATCTTGAAATAACCATTACTCAATACGACCTAAAATCTAAAAGACCTTTTCTCATATGGAATGAAACCCGAATTGACTTACTACCAAAAAGAGCGGTTCTCAATATATACTATTGTCAATAACACTCAATTTCAAATGAACCGAGTCCCATTGAAACTTATTCCCAAAACGTCTCATTCCCTAAATACACTAAATTCTAGTATCGAAGTACTCGATTATCATAATAACTGATTCTCAAAACGTCCTAGTCCCTAAACACACTAAATTCCGTCATTTATTATACTCTAGACAAAATCATCAGTCAAATTTCAACACTATCTTAAAGATCATAAAGGTTAAGTTTTAGGTAGCAAAAAAAACTTATAAAATGAGCTTTGCCTCTCAATAGACCTGGGTGACGTGCGTTTTGGCAAAAAAGGCAGTTTTTTTTTTCAAAACTTGGAAGTTACGGGTGTGTACACGGAATGGAGAAATCTACTAATTTTAGGAAAATTCCTAACTTGATCCGATTCACCTCGGTCTACTATAATCAAACCAATTTGCCTTTCTTAACCCCTGGAGAATCGTAAATCCAGACATGAAAATCGATTGTTTCGCAACCGCCGGCAGTCTTATGATCCTTGACGTATTAATCCATAATCCGACACTTTTAGGCGCGAATTATACAGAGAAGGCGTACGGCGCAGGCACAGAACAACAAAGCGGGTGTGCCTGCGCTGCCGCTGTGTAATTCACATCACGACACGTTCATACATTTTGTATGAAAACGTTTTGAAGCGACAAGATGCCTGCGCCGCGCCTTAACCTTACCTACGCCTTCTCTGTATAATTCGCGCCTTAGAGAAATAATCTGGTGCTAACAGCAATTTCTACACTCAAACCTGCTGAATCAAACATTTAGTGTATTTTGGGACTAGGACGTTTTGAGAATTAGTCATTATGGGAATCGTGTGTTTTGATATTTCCATGTGTATATATTTTAGTGTATTTTGGGAATGAGACGTTTTGGGAATAAGTTACAATGGGACTCGGTTCATTTAAAATTGAGTGTTATTGACAATAGTATATATTGAGAACCGCTCTTTTTGGTAGTAAGTCCATTCGGGTTTCATTCCATATGAGAAAAGTTCTTTTAGATTTTAGGTTGTATTGAGTAATGGGGTATTTTGAGATTAGTTCCAAACAGCCCGTAAGGGAAATAATCGACCTTGTTCATACTAAAGTAGTCTGTAAGTCTATGAAAACATGGCACGAAGTCAAGTGTGTCTTTGTAGGTGCGGTCTCATGCGACCACTTGGGCTTTGAGAAGTTAAAGGGCTGTACTTTACTGACTTTAAATTTATTACAATTTATTCAGCCCTCCACTTATCCCTGCTTTAAGATTTGCATGTTATTGTTAAATACTTCGATCAACAATACAACTAGATGTCAGGTCAGCGCTAAAAATATTGTCTACGTAAATAATAGCCCTCTTGAGAAGTGAGCTCTTATTTTGTCGCAAGGCAAGAACAGGAAAAAGTACTTTGTTTGTTGCCCCTTATGGTTGATTTCACCACTAAATGTTAAATGTTATTGACCTTTTCATTTTTAAGTGACGGGAGTGATCATTGTATTGATCGTTATTTTTGACAAATGATCGTAAGTTTATGATAATACTTAAAAGATTTTGTCACTTTATAACTGGGTGCCATGGTTGTAATTAGGTTGAACTTAAAACTGTTTTATAACTTTGGTCTCAGTTCGTTAGTAAAGAAAAAGTATTTATTCATATGGACAGAATTTAGCTTTGATTATGTATGTGACGCGTTATCTAGTTGGTATTGTTGATTGAAGGTTAATAATATAACTGTTTTAATAATATAGACTGTTTTTATTTATATGCTGTAAAAATATTATTATGAAACAAAATAAATGAAACTTAAATAAACATTTTATTTTAGAGTACTTTTAGAACATGGCAGAGCCTAAAGGAGACATTTTTAAAGAGGATTTTGCCAGACATTTATAATCCTTATTATAAACTTACTTCGGACCAGATTCGTAGTTTCAAACAAGGGTTAGTTCAGCTTACCTATTTGTTTTTCATATAATTTTTAAATATTCTAATTATATTTTTTCTTATGTTTAGGCACGATGTAAAAGCAAGAGAGCAAAATAAATTGGAAATACACACAGTAAGCCAAGATGCCAGTTCGTACGGTATGATTTATCTGTTTAGTCAATAAATAATAATATCTTTATTATTTAATTTTTTTGCATTCACAATGTGCTATATAGATATAATGGATAAAATGATTACTAAAAATAAAAAATAATAAGAAATAATAATAATCAAATACACAAATGAGCAGGCAATATTTGGCCTGCTCTTTTGTATATCTGATAAAATACATGCAGGATTAATTCAACATTAAACATCTAAAGGACAATGCCCACTACCCATACATTCTCACAAAATTCTCATTTCCGTACAAATTGTACGAAAGTGGGCGAATTACGAAATAAAAGTATATGAATCAGAAAATGGGTCAAAAATCTACAATTTGTAAGGAAATGAGAATTTGTAGACAAGATCAGAAAGAGGGCAAGTGCCGAATAGACTATTATTCAACATTAACAGTTAGAAGCAGAACTAAACGCTTTAAGTGGCAGAGTGTGTTCAAAAACCTGGAATAGGTTACTACCATAGTTGTACTTAGTATTGTATTTTTTCCTGTCTTTAAAAGAAAACTATGATTGCATGGTTAGATTAAATGAATTTTGAGCAATTTTTTCCAATACGATTTATACATTCTCAAAAAAATCAGTTCCAAAATGGGCATTGTCCTTTCGTTCTAAATACAAATACCTTGAACATTATTTGAGGTATAAGTAAAGTATTCTCAGATTCAATCATAAACAGCATCTAACAGCATTTATTAAATATTTAACAATTGCTTTAGTGTGAAGTCAATTTATATTAATTCTATAATTACCTACTTAAGTTAGTTAATATTCTAACATTATTTATAGCCGAAAATGAAAAAGACAATGAACAACCTAGCACTAGTAAAGCTATAAATGCAGAAAAATCTACAGGTGAGGATATTAAACCATCCAAAATTTTATCTAGAAACAGATCTTCTGTAGATACAATTGTCTTAGAAAATTGTTATGAAACTGCAGATGATTTATTAAGAGACTTAGAATCACCGAATGTCGAAAGTAGTAGTAGTGGTAAAAACGAAGTTTCCAAATCACCAAGTAAATCTTTGAGAGATTTAATAACTTATTCTGAACCATTAACTCCGATGTTGCAAGAAGTTTTACATGATTTTGCCACTGATGACGAAACTGACAGTGAGGAACCAAGAATGCAAATAGCAGAAACCGTGCCAGAATCTGATGAAGAGGCAAGTGCCTCTCCTAGAAGAGTACCTGATTCTGTTAATAAATCTCAGAAGCAAAATGGGAATAAAAGCTTAGAAAAGGACTCTGATGAATCAGAAAGTTTTGTACCACCAAAAGTGAAATCATTAAGACTCAGAAAACGACAAGGCGTTTATGTGCCTGTTAATGAAGCCAAATCGCCGTCAAAAAAGCTGACCATAGATGATTTGCCGGAGGTTTCCAATCAATCTTCAACTGCAAAGAGAGCACTTCCAGAAGAAGTTTCAGAACCAGTAATATTAAATGATTCTGATGAGCAACGTGTACATGAAATGACAAAAGCTCCTGTCCAGTCTACTCAAAACTGTTCAAACAGTACTAATGATACAGTACTTCCCAACAATCAAGAAGCACTAGACAATACCAAACCAGAAAATAAAACTACAGATGAAACATCCAAGACAAAGTCTAATGACATAAGTAAAGTCACCAGAAAAAGAGCCATCTCCCATGATGTGAGTTCAAATTCACACCTACAAGGAAAAAAAGTAGACAGCACAAGTACTCAGAAACAAGTATCAATGTCAGATAGTGATGTGGGCATAAAAAAACTACAACTAAATAAAAAAGCAGACTCCACCAAAGAGTTGAATAACAACCAGGGTCTGTCCCATGAAACAAATATTACTGACAAATCACCTGATATTGATACCCAAGACATTATGCCGCCCAATAAGCCTGTTGAAAACAAAGATTTAGAAACATCTACACAGCCCTCGCAAATAAATCCATGCCTGCAAAGTGTTAGTTTATTTGCTGAGCAGTTCAACCTTATTAATTCTGAGTCAAGTGGTAATGATAATGAAGCTGTGGCTGAGGTAAAACAAAAAAAAACTGATGAAGCCGCGGGTAAAACAGAAAAGGTGACTGTAGATGTTATCAATAATGTTGTGATGTTAAAATCGCATTCGGAGTCAGACAGTAACACAAGTAAAGAGCAGGCTAAGAAGAACTCATCTAATAAACTTTTAGATAAACCAAAAAGGAATAATGCTTTGGCTAATGTATTTGGATTCTCTAGTGGTAAGTTCATATCTGCCCGAGAATAAATGTCAAATGGTCTATGGGATTGCATTGCCAATGTTACTACTTTTGCTTGATATATTTGTATCGTAAATATCACTTTTCTAGTTAGTTTTACATATCGTCGGTGATACTGCAAATCATGCTATGTCAGCTAAAACTGATTTTACAGTAGAGACAAAAAACTGTTTTTTTTCTTTAAGTCGCTAAGTAGATATTTGATAAGTATGTGGTGTTATGACGTTAGTAAAAGCTAATTAACCTTTTCACCGCCAACGACTTCTATAGAAGTTCGAGATTTTCGTGCCCTCCACGCCAGGACTTCTATAGAAGTTCTTCATTATACCTACTTTGATAAAATACATTTACGATACATAAAACATTTGTTTCTTTTGTAATTTTGTAAGATGGACACAGCTGAAGCCCTATTTTTTATTTTCCTAGGCAAAACAGGCTTTTTTGAGTCTTAAAATGGATAAAAACAAAAACGTCTCAAATATTTTGATGTCCCGCACGCCAACGACTTCATATCAAGTAGGCCAGTGATGTGACGCGAAAGTTGCATTCACTACAATCCTCCATATTTACTATGTTTTATTCCATCCAAATGTTCATAAATTCTATGATTTAAAATAAATCCCGGTCAGGAAATAACGTATTACATAATACATTTTAAAATTAATGTACGTATCAAATCACTTTATTAAAATTAGTTAAGTTTACTGAGGATTTTCGATATTGCAACACCCATCTCTACGTAATGGCAAGATGTCAGTGCTACCTGCGCCACCGACTATATTTCAAGTTAGCTCGTGACGTCGTAAGCGCACAGGTGTCAAGGTCATCGTGTCATAGTGCTGGGCGTTACAAACAAAACAAACGTGTGCCGTGTTTTTTGCCCGGTTCGGGAAAAGTGCAAATGATGAGTGACAGTGAATGTTCTAATGAGTTGTTACGGATTTTACAAGGTGTGGAACCTGATTCAGAATTTGATTGCGAAACGGAAAATAGTAGTACTTCGGAAGAGGACGATAATGAGGTAAGTTTTAATCAGTAAATATTATCTTGTTTTATTGTTAGCTAATTATTAAAGTGCAAAGAAAACACAAGTTATCTTGATATGTGGATATAGTTATGTGCTAATTAAACTTAGGAAGATAATTAATTAAGTTGCGAATCGCGAATCACTTACAATACAATCTCGTTCACAAATTCATAAATACAGTAACTAACACAATACCTACTCAACTAAGTTCAATCAATATTGCACTGAATATCACTCGAATTTATTTAAACAGTTTCGATACGCTTGAGTTTTTAAATACCATATTATTTTATGTAGTACTGGTAGGTACCTATTACCTACTTACATGTTCTTTTTGAAAATAACTATTTTTTTACGGAGTGCGGCATTTACCTACGAATGCTCAAAAATCGACCGTCGCTGTATGATCAGAGGTAAGTTTTAGCTAGGAGGGCTGATTAGTTTGTGAGCTAACTGGACCGGACTATAGCCACACCGGTGACACTCCGTGTACGTGAGAGCTCGAGCGCCGGTACCTATCAACATTAAAACTGAACGCGAACACTTTAGGTACCTACATAAAACGTCGAAGTATAGACCAACAAAACTCTAGAATGAAAAAAAAGCATAGACAACCCTTTTCCTTAAGAAATTTATCGTGCTACGAGCGCCAAAGACTTGATATGAAGTCAACGGACGACGTTATGAAATGAATAGTGAAGTGCCTATTATAATATATCTCTAGCAAGTATATGCATGTCTTTTTGTCTCTGATAATGGATTTTCATTTTTCTTACTAAAATTGTTCATAAAATAAAACCAACTACCATTATAATGTATCAGTGTTTATTTATATTTGTAAATTTAGATACAAACTTAAATTTACACGTAATTTTTTTTATTATCGATATGACGTTACCGCCATCCTTGCTTTCGTACTATAGAATTTGTTATACATATATACGTTGGCGTACAGCGGGACATCGCGTGCAGGATAGTTGGGCGGTGAAAAGGTTAAATAATATGTGAATGAATTTTGAGTGTAGCTCTAATGTGGAAATAATTTGACTTAGCACATTTTGCGACGATTTATTCTAACCTATTCCTTTGACATAAAACATATTGATGTACTATTAAAAAAAACATACAGTAAATACGTTGCAATTATGTGCTGCATACTGCTACTTTCGCAATGCCGGGTCGCCTGATGGGTGACCAATTAAAAACATCTCGAGCTCCTCCGTGCTTCGGAAGGCATGTTAAGCCGTTGGTCCTGGTTGTTGTCGTAAGATGGCAGTTGTTAAAACCCACCAACACGCATTGGGCCAGCGTGGTGGGTTATAGCCCAATATCCCCATATGCTATTGTCCACGTGGGAGGCCTGTGCCCAGCAGTGGGACGTTTATAGGCTGATGATGATGTGCTATGTCATCCAAAAACAAAAATAACTTTATTGCAATAAGTTTTATGTCAATGACGACAGTCAACATAGAATATAATACAGTACCAATAGAATAATAACTAAAGCATAGAAGGAGTCCAAATAAGACTCGTATAGTTGTCCTATTTTTTCAAATGGGCCATAAACATTGAAAGACAAGAGACAAAATAAGTTGCCAAAAACGTCAAATGTCTAGCGAATATAAAAAAAACCGGTCACCATATATGATACAAAATTCAAAAGCGACCCGTACAAATGTAATTCGAATGGTGACCAAACGGAGTGCCCACTCAAATGTCATAGCTAGGGCTCGGATAATTATGTATTAAAAATTTAAAAATATATACATATAATATGGACTAAAAAACTAAAATATGGCAAAAATATGTGTTAAAAAATAGCAATACTGTAAAATTTACGACTGTTTATTGCAAAAAATAAAAAAATACAATTTTACTCAGCTTCTGTTAAATTATTACTTGGAATTGCAGTATAGAATCACGTGTTTCTTTAAATTTTCAAAATTAAATCTCGGTCTGTTTGGACGAAACAATGCTTTATACTTGCTAAATGATCTTTCAACATCACAGGATGTGATTGGAGCATATTTAAATGTGCATAGTTCTACAAGTGAGTATGGCATATCTAACTATATTGCCTTCTAATATACCGCACAGCATGCTGTTAATTTTTTTCAGGGTATGAAATCCTTTGTTTTTATCCAATACGTCTATACGATATATCTAACGTAAAATTATGAAAATATAGATAGCTTGATATATTTTATGTATAAATATGGATTTACATGTAAAATATGAAAAATATGGAAAATAAAAATTGAATTTTCTCGATCTAAATATCATATTTTATGCAAAAAATATAATTAAGAACGAAAACCATTTTAATTAAATATATGTATTTACATATTAATCCGGGCCCTAGTCATAGCACTCCTATGCTTTAGTTATTATTCTGAGGCAGTACCCAACCCACTGAGTACCCAGTCAACTGCCAAGACTTAACAGTGTCATATTGCATCACATTGAAAACTGCCTTGTGATTGACTGACGACTTAGATTTGCAAGTGTGTTCGGATACACGCAATTGATCATTTCATCAAAAAAAACCAATATCGATTTTTCTTGACATAGAACCACAGTGGTCTGTGCATAGAACGTATTGCAGTATCACCGACGATATATAAAATTTTCAGACCCATTTAAAGAAAAAAAATTATGCAGCATGAAAATTGCAAATAACCGAATTTATGCAAACTATGTTTAAATAAAAGGATGTCTTATTTTGTAACACAATATAATTTTATTGTAGGTGGCGTTACTACGAAACGTCGAACGAGTTTTCGACAAAGTATTAGTAGTCACCATTACCAACGGTTAGTTATTAGTTAAATTGGGTTAGTCCATCTAGTTATACTTTTAGTTATACAGTATGGACGAAAAAAGTCTTATCTGTTATACTGCTCAATATAACTTATTGGATTCGAAAAAAATAATAGAAGTTTGTCCAAGTAGTTATACAATGAGACAGAGCGGTAAGTTTCAACGTCAGCGAGAGCCTTCAGGACCTTTAAGTTGAACTCCCATTATGTTGACTTTTATAAAAGTTGGATTCCCATTAGTTTGAAATCCCATTATGTTGAATTCTCTGAAAGTTAGATACCATAATGTTGGATTCCCATTATGGTATCCAACTTCCCTAAAGAGAATTGTTTCTGTTCTCGTGGGAAGTTCCTCTCCGGAACCATTGTATAAAACAAAAAGCAATCTGGAAAAAAAGAAAGAAAGTCTGGAAATGATCTGTCAATGACTCCGAGTTGAAAAAATGTGTGCAGGCTATTTTCAACCTTATTGACATCCGGTTTTTTGATATATATTTATTCAGTGCTCTTTGTGGAGTCCAAATTATTGTTTTCTGAAAACAATAATTTGGACAATAATCTGGAAACAAACATTATGGTATCCAACTTTGAGAGAATTCAACATAATGGGAGTTCAACTTAATGGTCCTAAAGGCTCGCGCTGACATTGAAACTTACCGCTCTGTCTCGTTGTATAACTACTTGGACAAACTTCTATTATTTTTTTCGAATCCAATAAGTTACATTGAGCAGTAAAACAGATAAGACTTTTTTCGTCCATTCTGTTATACTGTATAACTAAAAGTATAACTAGATGGACTAACCCGTTATATTGTCCGTTATATTTTTACTATTAGTGCATTGCATGATAGTAGTATTTATTACTAGTATTAGGCCCAGAGGATACCGATTAACCTAATACATAAAACTGCCGCCAAGCAGTAACGTTTTTTGTGGCTGTGTTTTAGTTTAGAGAGGGTATACTAGATCCAGTGAAATTACAGGGCATAGAGGCATAGGAACTGAAGCTTCAGGGTCGGTAGCGCGCATGTAATAGTACGTTTACACGCTTGCCGAGGCTTGGCAAGCGTTCACAACACACAAGCGTGTGAACGAGGTGTTTGGCGTAGCTTGCAAGAGCTTGTCGCTGATCCGGACCGGTGTCCGTTTTTGAACACAGATCAAAGGAAGCTTGCGGCAAGCGCTTGCGACGTATTTACACGTTGGCGCGTGTTTGGTGTCGCTAACGTGCTCGTGCTGTACGGATTTTTAACATTTACCATTTTTTTGGCTAAACTTTTCGCTACCTTGGTTTTTGAATATATTTTAAATAAAAAATAATAATTGTCAAACCAAATGCAAGCGCCGAAACAACTTTGACATTAGTTACCATAGAAAACATTTCCCGTTACATAACTTACATCCCCGTCTGCCATGTTTGCCTGTCTGAAACACACTAACGCACTCGCAAGCGTGTAAATGGCACGCAATCGTTTGTAAAAGTTTGGAGCTTGTGGACGTTTGCCAAGTCTCGGCAAGCATGTAAACGTACCATAATGTCTTTTGTGTAGCAAGATATTATGAGCTGCCGTGCTCTTTCTTTCATCTTGAATTTCCTCCAGACAAGCTAATGGCTTGTACTCGGTAAAAATAAATACCTATGATTAATTTGATTATAATATGTTGTAAACAGTCTTACACCCCGTGGTTCCAGATTTGATACCATGGCAGGTACACATATTATCGTATTCGGTTTGATTAGAGGCAGGGCATGTTTAAAGTCCGCCTGAATACTTACTATCAACCCAATTTATAACATTGTAGTGTTTCAACAGTAAGATTAGATTAACGTTTAATCATTAGTTAAAATTCCGATTGAAGTGCTCTTCCACCTTTAGCCTTATAAACTTTTACCATTAGGGGAATCAAGATATTCAGTACTAAAACTTTTAACAGTGATATTATTTCAAAACAGGAATAATTCGAGCGACGATTCTAGCGAATGGACGTCAGAAAGCGATAGCGACTACGTATCGCCACCTCGAGGACGGAGGAACAGGATGGGGAGAAAATACTTGTAAGTACACCAATACAGCCAGTAGGCCTAGCATGCGCAACACGAGATATGTCGCGGACGAGAGACGTCAAGTTGTCGTTAACGACTATCATCTCGTTTCCTCTTCCTCTGGCACGCAGCCACGATTGAGAAATTTCTCGATAAAGAGAAGAGATTAGTTACGTAGAGAAACCAGTGTTGCCCCTTTGAAACATAATTTATTTTCTAATGTTGCCATACCGGTGTCGTTCATTAAATTAATGTTGTGTGCGTTACGCTTTATGTAAGTTTTTCATTAAATTTACGTCACTTTTGATGTTGACAGCGGACTTTTTATAATCGGTGTGTGTGTGTTTGTGTGTTCTGTCATTCTGTGTTGGTTATTGAAAAGCCGTTGCGTTGCAGTTTTTTAAAATGGAAAATCTAAATAAAAAGTTGTAAGTAAATACTGTTTTTAATTGATTTTTAGCTTATACTGCGATATTTTTATTAAATGCTCTTTTCCGTAAGCTACCGAGACGAGACACCCTTAATAATATGATAACGCGTCGAAATTTGTACGGCACGCCGATAATAGAGGAAACCAAAACCACTTTGAAACTTTTTTCTTTCGTTTATTATTTATCTCCCTTGACTGGTAAACGTCTTCGTTTTCGTAAAATGCGCATCTCGCTTCTTAATGTATGGATAATAAGGCGTTATACCACATGGAATTATCTTGCTGAAACTTATCTTTAATAGGTATTATCTGCTTCAGAAACCGAAGTAACAGGGTACAAATAAATTATTTGTGCCAATATATGGTTCAAAACCCAAGTTTTGCGGCCGGCGATTGTCGCTCCCAAATGGGAGCGATAAAACAAAACCATCAATGGGAGGAGCTGAAATTGGCCCTAGATGAGTTAGGGCCAGCGCGATCGGTTGAGCAATGGAAAATAGTAAGCTAACAATAAATTATATTCTTCATTTTATAGTTAACATTCGCCGCTGCTGCCGACTCTGCTTGCACTTTAGCAATGCATGATTTAGATACATAGCATACATTAGATACTTTCCTGTTATATGTTTTAATTTATTAAATTTCTTTTAAGTGCTGGCGTGACCAAAAAAGAAAGGCCAGGATGGAGGCTTTAAGCCTCACCAGAAATGCCACAGGCAATGTAGTGCCTGTACCTGATCTAAGCGAGAACTCTGCACTGGTGCTGGGTGCAATAGGGCAGGAGGTGGCTGTAGGTTGTGGCCCTGACGAGTCGCTAATTGGTGTAAGTATATATACCTTACCATAAAGCAAATCACTGACATAGACTGAAGTTCAAGTTTATTTAATTTTTACCTATTAATTGACTATTTACAAAGAAAGAAAGAAATAAAATTATTTTTATTTCATGTAAGCATTTACAATGCACAAAATGAAAGTTAAATCTATCCATTTTCTTATGTCCTACAATTTATTGAATGAGTTATGAAAGAAGCCACAAGAAACTAAAATATACACGAATTTGCAATTTTATTTTCCCTTCTGTTTTAGTACAATGAAATTAATCATCAGCCATCTACATCGCACGAAGTGGCACATTCTGCTCAGCGCCAACAATCCCCAGCTGCAGAGCACCAAGCAGTGGATAGACCGAGGAGAAGGGCTCGGAGGACTGTACTGCCAGAGCAATTTTTTAATGCTCAATTAGAGCTAAATAATTTAATTAAAGTAAGTAAACAACAACTTTATGTCGAAGCGAGACATTTTATTGATGCAATGCACTTTATATTTTTTTGTCTGTACACAACTACTCTAACTAAAATGATTGATTTTAGGAATTAATTGAAGAAGTGCGACGCAGCAATAACCTATGGGAGCAGCATCTAAATCGCTTGTAAGTATTTTTATAACTTAGTATGTGTATGTTATACAAGTATGTGTGTGTATGTGGTCATTACTGTAGCCTGTTACTGAAAATTTAGGGATACTTAAAATCCTAACGTATAAACGCGAAAGTGAGTTTGTTACACTTTCATGCCTTTACTACTGAACAGAAATTCATATAAATTATTGTTGCAAAATTGTAATCAGAAAATTTCTTTCCACAGGCCTTAAGGAGTGCGAAATCAGAACAATTATTATTATTGACAGGCAGACAGAATGCATATGTTTGCTTATGTAAGCAACAATATTATAAGAGAGAGTTAGACTTTTGTTATTGTTTGTTAAAGTATAATATCTATATAATTATGTTGAGTAATAATTTAATAATATTTATGTTAATTATTTAATTTATAAGCAGATAGATAATAGACTTGGAAAAAATGAAAAAAAAGTTCATTTTTACTTTATACCATTAAAGAAGTCGTTATTCTAAAACCAATAGTTTTTTTTCACTTCGATACGAGAAGTATTTACAAAGTTATTGTACATAAACAATTGCATAAAACACTACTACCTCGCTTAGTTCGCTGGCACCCGACTGACGTGACTTGACGTCATCGTATCCGATAGCCCCCGCCGCCGCTCTCGCTGCCCGCACCAGGCGGTCGACCGATTACATTATTTGCACAATTAATTATTAAGTAATCTGTGGCACAACTTTACTGGTTCATATGGACATATTAATAAAACGAAGTCGCCACCCGTGCGAGAGAATGGAATCCGATGACGTCACGCTGCGGGTTTCGCGCGTATTTTGATTGTCACAAAAACAATAGCGCGTGGTCATTTTATGAATCTTTAAAAAATTATTGTGAAGTATTTTGAAGGGCTACAGAAAATTTTTTAATGTCATATTTTAAGTTAAAATGTAAATATTTAAAAAATAAATAAATAAAAATACCTTTCCCAAGCTCATTGTATAAGAAAGTTTTTTACCTTACATAGCTTAATAATACTAATAAATAAATAATAATAATAAATCTTTCCTACAATCACACCAATTATCTAGCCCAAGAGAAGCTTCGAAGAAACTCGTTAAATGGTTACTAGACAACGGATAAACATACTTAAAATACTTAAATACATACTTATTATACATAGAAAACACCCAGACCCGAGACAATTTAGAAAAACATAAATTTCTAAATTGACCCGACCGGGGATGATCGAACCCGGGACCTCAGAGATGGCGACACCATGAAAACCGGTGTACAAACCACTCGACCAAGGAGGTCGTCAATACTAAAAATTAATCATTAATATTTTGTTTTTTTTGTTTGAAAGGTGACTTCTTAGCTGTGATTCTATCGTTACTTAAAGTATAATATCTATAAATGTAGATTAATATTTTAAAAATAGTAATGTTAACTATTATTTATAAGCAGATAGATAATTGTATAGGAAAGTTTTTACCGTACATAGCTAAATAATACTCATTATCAATCATTCAAATTTTGTTTTTTTGTTTGGAAGACGACTTTTTAGCTGTGATTCTACTGTTTGTTAAAGTATCTATAAATGTGGATTAATATTTTAAAAATTGTAATGTTAATTATACAATATGTCCCGGAAATCAAAGTCAAGCCGAAAATGGGCAATAGGCCAAGTCGTGTCAGTTATTAGAAAAATATGAAAAAAAATCTTGGTCATGTACTTTTTAAATTATAAGAATTTAAAAATAAATCCTATAAAATACACCCAGTGATGATATTTCAAGTCCTGTGACTACAAATATAAAATTTTCGTCTGTTTTTTTGTGTGATGTAACTATGAATAACCCTTCTGTAAATTACAGTTAAAAGTTAAAACATATCTTCCCTTAGTTTTAAATAAAATATTAGATTTGTGCTTAACATTGATTCAAAATAATTACATTAACCAACTTTAACCGACTGTACTTTAAAAAAAATGTACTACACTGTTTTGGCAAGTAACATTAAAAGAGGTAACGTTAGAGAGTAACGTTTAGTCTGGATTTTAAAATGGTATGACACAAACTGCCGTACTCAGAGACGTCAATTAAGTTTTAATGACAATTAAATGTCTTTCCTTCTTTATTTAGCACTTTACATAAGAAAGTGACAGCAAGAGACTTAAATGTCATTAAAACTTAATTGACTTCTCTGAGTACGGCAGTTACTAATTGCTACTTCTTAATTGAGAAAAAAAAATTCAATTGTTAGTTCTTAATTGAGAAAAGAAATAAAATTCAATTGTTAGATTCCTTTAGTTATGATTTTATTAAAACACTGTACTTTAAAAAAAATGTACTTCACTGTTTTGGCAAGTAACATTAAAAAAGGTAACGTTAGAGAGTAACGTTTAGTCTGGATTTTAAAATGGTATGACACTTACTTATTGCTACTTCTTAATTGAGAAAAAAAATAAAATTCAATTGTTAGTTCTTAATTGAGAAAAAAAATCAAATTCAATTGTTAGATTCCTTAAGTTATGATTTTATTAAAACAGATTTACAAGGTTTTAGTATGACAAATGTTCGAACTGTTTGCCTTCAGCTACAATGCAAGCTTTACATCTCTTTAAAAATGATCGCGTAATAAGACGGGCGTATCTCTCCACATTTTTATTTTAAACCGGTACTGCGATCGGTCTACCCGTATCAAAGTTGGATTTTCCACGTGCTATTCGTGCAAATTGTGGAGGTTCATGTAACCGTCCTTTTTAAATAAATGTTGATATTCATCGGATCATAGAATTTTTTCAAAGAATCGCGACAGATCGCAGTACCGGTTTAAAGTAAACATGCGGACGGGAATTTTGAATGGTAATGTTATTGGTCCAGCTGCCGGAGAACTTAAATGCCCAGGTTTATTTAGACTTCTTACAGAATCAATTGCCAGATTTACTGGAAGAAGTGCCGCTGTGGCATTAACGGCAGCATGTGGTATCAACAAGATGGCTGCCCAGCGCATTATGCTCCCACAGTACGCGTTTTTCAATCGAGAATACCCCGATAGGTTGATTGGGCGGTATGGTACAATTCCGTGGCCTGCCCGTTCACCTGACTTAACACCTTAGATTTCTTTTACTGGGTTACGATTATAGGAAAAAGTGTAGGTACTTTTAACCTATTCAAGATTTAGACGAGCTGCGCCAAAGAATTGCCAAAGCCGTTGAATACATCAACTCGAGAAGATACGCCCGTCTTATTACGCGATCATTTTCAAAGAGATCTAGAGCTTACTATTGCAGCTGAAGGCAAACAGTTCGAACAGTTGTTATAAAACCTTGTAAATCTGTTTTAATATAAATAATAAACTGAATTTTATTTTTTTCTCAATCAAGAAGTAGCAATTACTAAGTGTCATACCATTTTAAAATCCAGACTAAACGCGCCATCTTTTAATGTTACTTGCCAAAACAGTGTAGTACATTTTTTTTAAAGTACAGTCGGTTAAAGTTGGTTGATGTAATTATTTTGAATCAATGTTGGGTACAAATCTAATACTTTATTAAAAAATGAGGCAGACATGTTTTAACGTTTAACTGTAATTTAAAGAAGGGTTATTCATGGTTACATCACACAAAAAAACTGACGAAAAGTTAATATTTGTAGTCACAGGACTTGAAATATAATCACAGGATGTCAATTTTCAGGACTTATTTTTAAATTCTTATAATTTGAGAAGTACAAGACCAAGATTTTTTATATATTTTTCTAATAACTAACACGACATGGCCTATTGCCCATTTTCGGCTTGGCTTTGATTTCTGGGACTTCCTGTATAGCTTAACCGCTGACGTGATTCGGGCCTCCCACGCTTTGGCACATGACAAACGTCAAGTGGCAGACGTAATGCCGGTGTCGGGTTGCCGGCGCGCGATTGTATACAAAAAAAAATTTATAAACACATTGTTTACAAATTGTATTTTTTTTGTGTTGCCTAAGAATAAAACTTTATTAGTTATTACAAAATAGATGGATTTAGGGTTTCTTTTAATAAATAATAGGTTCTAAAGACCGCCTAACGTAAATTTTGATGATTTGGCTCACAAAAAAAATGTTTAGTAGTGTTAAAAGAGTTGAATTTAATGGTTTATGCTTTAAAAGGCGCGGTAAACATATTCTACAAAAATATATATTAAAAGAAAAATTTAAAAAAATAAATAAAAAATTCAATATTTTACACAGTTTGTCTCGGTTTTTTATGTTTAAAGCTTGACTTACTTAAATATTTAATTTCTCCATAAATACAACACATAAAAAAATATTTATATTTACTAAAAGGGCATTTAATACTGTAATACATATATAAAACATTGATAGTACTTTAAATAATTAAACATTGACGAAATTAGTTGAAATAAAGTATTATTTTACTACTTTTTTTTAAATTAGGTCTTAATTACTTAAATTGACTTGTTGTGTATTAAAACGTTCACGAGAAACACTATTAACTAAATAACAAAACAAACAACTCTGTACTACATTTTTATTAATTTATAATATGCCCTTGTCAGTCGAGCGACCTCCTGGAGGTCGCTATCTGTCATACGTATTTCAATATATATTTTTCGGCTTCTCGAAAATGATTTGCATTGTTGCTAAAGGCTAAAAACGATAGGGGATACGTTTCGAACTCAGTAAAAATAAAGTTACTCAACTATAAGCAGTTCCGAAGAGACTAACCTTCAGCCTTTGTTTTGAACATATTGAATCTGCTAGCAGTTTACTCATGAACTATTTGTGAACGGAAATCAGTGTTGATCAATTTACGAAATATTCGGTTGCCATTATCAATTTGTATTATCTACCAACAAAAAAGTTGATTTTTTTTGAGTTGTCAAAGTCAGAGACAGTGTTAGTGTTGCTAGAGTGAAGAAATTTGTTACTAATTCGGCAAAATGGTTCAATGCTTTAAATGTAACACTCACACTGATGACAAAATCCCGAAAATCACCTGTAAAGGCTGCAAACGTGTCAAAGTACAAAATGCAGTGGGCTTACTGCTACTGAGATGCGAGTTATTGGACTTCAAACCCCCAGACTATCTTACCTCTGTGATGATTGTGAAGAAGGACTGATGCAGGTGCCGGAGCTTCGTAAACTTGTTACAGAGCTCCAACAGCAGGTTCAAGAACTGAAAACAAATCAATCTACCATAGTGAACCTGGACTCGGTTGTGTACGAAATAGAGGAAAGGAAAAATCGTAGTCGTAATTTAATAATTTTTGGGGTAACAGAATCCCAGTCAACTTCTTCGGTGGAGAGACAGTCCCACGATAAAGGTCATATTACTCAGACATTTTCTTTGCTACCTATTCCTAGTCCCGAGATATTCTCTATGTTTCGCTTGGGTAAACCAGTTTTTAACGGTGGTAAACCACGCCCCATCAAAGTCATACTTGCTAATAAACACAGTGCAATTAACATCCTGAAGAATAAGGGTAAGCTTCCAGCCTCATTAAGGATCCAGTCTGATATGTCACCATACCAAAGAAACCAGATACTGAAGCTTCGTGAGGAGCTGGCTATGAGAACTGGTAATGGTGAGCCAAATTTGACTATAAAGTATATAAATAATATACCAAAAATTATCTCAACTTCAAAAAACTAGCTCATCATGTTACTGAACTTCGCTTGGTATACACGAACCCGGCGTCCTTATTGGCTAAATTTGATTTATTCCTTTTGGAAATTAATTGTTACAACCCTGTTTTTATTCTGACGGAAACCCACCTACATCAGTAGGACAACGACAGTCTAGTAAATATTCCGGAATATACACTGTACTGTACTGTTGGTTAGTGAGGTCATCACAGACTGAAGATGCGGAGGATTAAAATGAGAAGAGGCGTGTAACCTTTTTTTACCCTAATTTGAAAAGTGATGTTCACTGTTTTGTTTCATTTGCCAACACTCATGCACGTTCACAAACACTTAACGGTTAATAATCCACTATTATTTCACTTTAATGTTCGAAAAAACACAAATTATAGAAAATAAAACAAAACTGCAGACATGACGGTTCAATTTCCCGCAAAGAAGTCCACGTTTTTATTTTTAATTGGGCAAAACGTAATTTTTTATAATTTGTTCCTTGAAGAAACAGGCTAAGGTCAGAGACCATATACTGCCTAGTCATCAGTTAGTTAAAATCACATTGTAATTATTATAAGCCTATGTTTTCCCACTGCTGGGAAAGGCCCACCCTCCCTTCTTTCCACTTTTCGCGGTCTGTTGCTTGTGCTGGTCAATCCTTGAAAGGATAACACAACTAGGTAGGTATGCAAGTACTTGTTTTATATAGACAATAATTATGATAGACATAACCTCCAAAACTTTGAATTGAAATATCTTTAATTGTAGACTTTTATATAGACAATAATTTATGATAGACATAACCTCCAAAACTTTGAATTGGAATATCTTTAATTGTAGACTTACTAGAGAAGTAAAACCAAGTCCATTTTTTCAGGATTACAAACTCTATAACAAACTTATTTTTTTTTATTTATAGACGCTTAAAAAAACATTGACAAAAGTTTGTATGGGAGTTCGCCAATGCCCTCTATAATACATTTGAGATTTTTTTAAACTACATTTACCGTTTTAAAACTGTTTTCTGTCTGCGGCTACTCTTACCCTAAGATCATTTTAAGGTCATGCTCCCATCTTTTGGGTATTAAAGTTACTCGCGTCCATAGGTTTATCCTTGAGACCCTACGGTGGTGCTAAATCAGTGACACTGACTGAGTGGTAGAGCCACGCTGCGTTGCAGCACGCATTGGGCCGGCTCGCCCGGCGTAATACCATCATTTCACTAACATCCGGCGTGAAATAATAGCACTTGATGCTGTTGTGTTTCGTCCGGCCAGTGAGGGTTCCGGAGGCCCTCCCCCCCCCCCTCCACCACCACCACAATTCCTATTCCTTCCTAAAACCTATTCCTTGCTTAAAGGCCGGCAACGCATCTGCGATTCCTCTGGTGTTGCGGGTGTCCATGGGCGGCGGAGATCACTCTCATCAGGTGACCCGCATGCTCGTTTGCCTCTTTATATTATAAAAAAAAATCTTAGTTTGCGACCTCTACTCCTAACATCATTTTAATTTAGATAAAGCAATAAGTTTAGCCGTGTCGGGTAGCCGTGAAAAAATACTACCACCCCCTCTCTTCCCTTGGGTGTCGTAAAAGGTGACTAACGGACTATAGACTGCACATACGTCTAACAGCATAGGGTGGCTTTTAAACTTTCAAGGAGATTGGAAAATGTATTAACAAGTCAAGTTGAGTCAAATGCTTTATTCAATACTAGCGGCCGCTCGCGGTTTCACCCGCGTGGTTCCCGTTCCTGTAGGAATATCGGGATAAAAAGTATCCTATGTGTTATTCATTTAGTAGTTTTTTACGTGAAAGAGTAACAAACATCCATCCATACTTACAAACTTTCGCGTTTATAATATTAGTAGGATAAACCTTTACAGGTTCTTATTGACGTCAAAAAATATGTATATAAAAAAGTTAACTAATAGTAGTTAAATTTTATCAACTAACTTAACTAATCTACCGCCAGTTCGGATTTTGGGAGAGCCTTCGACTGAGAAGAAGTTTGCAAGAAACTCAGAAGGCAGGCCTTACTTTTTTCTTCCTCTAATTGACAAAAGTTACTATGTCGTCGCAAAGTCATACAAAATACATTAAAACGAAATATATTAGTACAAATTACTAAGGTTATGTTCGTACATGCACTATGTCCATACATATTTGGCATTTACATAATCTTCCACTTTACACATGAGGGTTTTTTTAACATGTGCTTTAAATGTATGTAAAGGCATTTCAGTAAAATTTTATAAACATAATTAGTAAAGAAAGTACAAACAAATGAAGAAGTCGTATCAATGGAATAAAACCAGTTGAACATTGATGGTACCTATGTGTATCTTTTCTCCTATTTTATATTGGAACCCTTGTCAGGAGGAGGAAATATTTTAACGTGGGTACAATCTATGAGTCCCAATATACCCGGCACATTAGATTTTCTCTCGAAGCTTGACAACACTCTTCTCCTGTCCGCTTCTGAAGCTGGAAAGTGAACCCACTCAGCTAATAATCTGAAAGTTGTAAGTTATTATAAATAAGCAATATAGAAATAATTAACCAAAATGGCCCTAATTCCCTTGGCTATCAAAACTTTCATATTCAACTTTGTTGATATAAAAATAAAAAATATTTCATGAACCCTCCTAAACAAACTAAAACAGAGAAAAATCAAGGAAATAAGGTAAAATCCAGATTTGTGTGAATTTAGAACAATTTCGCTGCAAGTGGAGTGAGAGTGGAATGGAAGAAGGGAAGGGAGGCCTATGCCCTGCAGTGGGACAATTGAGGCTAATTATTTATTTATTTTTAGAACAATGTTGGATATAATATTCTGAATGAGGTCAACACAGACAGTTTCAAATTTTTACTGGCAGTTACTTCTAGGCAGTTTATAATTTTAGTATGACAGTTGACAGCGTAGTCAATAGAGATACTTTTTAATACCCACTTTCGCGTAAATGGAGTCTAAAAATTGGCGGAGGTAACTACTAAGAGTAGTTTGTGCTACGCACTGAGTGTGGTCTTGCCCAACTTGCCGTTGCTTGTTATCCTGCATTGGCATGAAATTGTACGGAGTTCAAGATCTAAAAGTTTCAATAATAAAATTAAAGTTCACAGTAGATAACATCGTAGTCTTTCACTAATAATTCAGTGTCGAAACTCAGCTTTGATAATAACACTAACGTACGTATCTTTAAATGAACGGGTAGGCCTTCGGCTAGAGGCTCCAAATCAGACGAAAGTCTATTTATAAGATAAATAGCCATTGGCTTTGATAATCGCCAGAGCGATTGGAACTTCCTATCGGTGAGATCAAACGGATCACAAATGTCTCTGATTACATTTCTTTGTATTTTACGTGCTTCTCGCTCTTTGTATACGCTTATAACATAATTATAATAAGGAACCTCCATCGTTACTGCAAAGGACCATGCGTCATTTTGGACCCACTTTTCAGCTTTATCCAACAGTGATGTATTAAATGTCATATGAAAGCTCTTAGCGTGTACTTTATTTTATTATATGGCAACTAAATTCAAATCCAGCGCGAAAACGGTGTTTTGGTGCGTTTTTGAAAAAATATTTTGTTTCGATATTAAATTATGATTAGCTATCAGTCAGTAGCTAGGACTATAACTCACTATACTCAACTCACTATAGAAAAAATCAACATGCCGAATCTTTGTTACACTGAAAAACCTAAACAGGCAAAGGGTGGCGTTCATAAGGATGGAAGCTAATCTGCCACATTTAGAAATATGATATCCTAATGTTTTCCTTGGAATTTTACATTTAGAATAATTTTTGAATGTACCAAAACGCCATTTTTGCGCAGGATTCGAACTTAGCTGCTATAGAATGAAATAAAGTACACGTCAAGAGCTTTCATATGACTTACGTTTCATCACTGTTGCACTGTTTTGGAAGGTGGTGGGTCCAGTGTTCATACAAAAGTGCCCATGGTCCTTTTCGTTGTTCTCACTACTTCTCACACTCTCTCGTCCTTCGATGGCGGGAACGACAACAATCTCGGTCTCGTCTCGGTTACAGTTGTCAAAACTTGATAAAATTATGTTGGCATGATAAGGTTTGTAGACAAAAATATCACAAATAAGCAAAAACTACTATAATGTCTATTTTTGACATATCGTGTAGAGTTCTAAGCGCAACCTTGTTAGTGTCAATAGAGATAGAGAGATAAATGAATAAAACACGAGAAAAAGGGTCGAGAAAGCTTTCTCTTGTTGCGCATGTTAGGCCCACAGGAGGTTCTTGAAAGAGAAAAGGCTTTTACACATCAATGCGTGTTACCGTCGGAGAAGATAGACTTTATATAGTCTACATTGCTGATTTTATAATTACAATGTATCATTATTCTTTATTTACTTACTTCGATGGTTCAGCAACCCGAAATGTGTCTTGGTCTCCGACACAAGGTGACGCCACTGCTCCCTGTCTTGCGCGATCTCTTGTCATTATTATTTATTAATTTTTATTGAGTGTCTGATGATCAGTTCACTTTAAAATATACAGTACAGACCAATTTTAGTCCTTGCTGATATAGTTTCATGATTTAGTCACGATCCGACGATGGCGTAGGCGTTCACAAGTGTAAACATAAACACCAATATTGAAAACTTACCAAATACCAAAAAATAACTAAATACCAAAAACTTGAATAAAATAATGTATTTGAATGTTTTTATTTACAGAAAACCACGATCTGCTCGCATTCACGCTTTAGAAGAAGAGGGAGGTCTCTTTGTAATGCATGGAAAGAAGATATATCCTCTGGTTAGGGATGGAATATCAGTTAAAAATCTTCTTTATTCGCCTGACAGTAAGTGTTATTTTTATATTAGAAGCTAATGTCAATTCTCCGGCTTGTGTTAAGGCTCTCTGTTACGTATTCATCCTTTTATGGTTACGTTACGTGTTTTTAAAAACCGTAATGCTAAGAACTACAAAGAGCCTTTTTGAAAAAAATTCAAAAGTTATATTGGATGAACATGCTCACAATTATGTGACGATACGATAATTTTAATCATTGGTTTATCAGTTAATTGTTAGTATTTAAAATGTCTTTTGCTTTATATTAGGTGACTCAGAAGAAGATGATGATTACTGGAAACAAAAATATGTTGATGAAAGGAGACGAGTGGAGGAATTAAAAACGTTAGTAACACCTGTTTAATTAAAAAATCACTTTATATACAAACTTAGACTAACGAGGTACAAGTATTCATATACAACAACTAATATTTAAAAAATAATAATAAGAATGTTAAAGAAAATACCTAAGAAAGTACCTAATAAAAATAAATGTGTGTGTGTGTGATTTCAGATTAATTGAACAAAATAGACAAATCAGAGTACGAGATTCATCACCGTTATTACCCACAAGGTCGAGGTTTGTGAGAATTCTATAAAACAACTGCACTTTCAAAAAAACAACTGAAAATTGTATGTTTAAACACAATGTGTAAAATAATGCTTTCTTTGCTACCCTTTGGATGACCAAATATTCGTAGGAATCACGATTCTCGTTGTGCTTATGTTTTAAGAGGCCTATTACATCTCGACTGTGATTTTTGTGTAAAATTTGGCGTTATGGATCTCGGAAACAAAAAAACATTAACAATTATGACTTATTGAATAGTGTAGAATAGCTATTTGAATAGTGCGTAGCGGCCTCGCTTTTTGTAAATTTTGCTTAACTTTTTAATTAAACCCAAAATTGCAGAGAAAGATTTTCATAAAGTGCGCGAAGGCACTTTTTTGAGCTCATCGATTGAACTACTGTTCTAAACAAGTGAAATAAAAAAATTATAATGTTATCTCTTATATAGTCGAATAGTGCGTAGCGGCCTCGGAATTTTTAGATATCATTGATTTTATATAAGAAAAAAATCTTATTCTAAACCATTAAACTTCGAAAATCGCTCTAAGTTAACTGTGAATATCTCCTATCTACGATAATATTATTGAGCAAAATTTATACCAGAGTAATTGTTACTTCATGAGGAATAAAGATTTTATAATGAATATATTATCCTATTTCGATAAAAAACGATAAATACAACTGCAAAATTACAACAAAATGCGATGCGCCGGCCGTCCGAATTCAACTTATGCTCACAGAATGGAGATTTGTAATATTATGCACAAATTTATTATCCTATTTCGATAACAACGATATATACAACTGCAAGATTACTAGAAAATTCGAAAATGGGCATTTTACGCAAAATCACGATGTAATAGGCCTCTTAAGTTCTACCTAACTATTTTGGTTTAATATTTATTATTGTGTAATAACCACAATGCTTTGGTAGGCACGTACAGCTGATCGTCCCGGTTGTTGTTTTAAGATGGCAGTAGTAAAACCCACCAGCCCGCATTGGGCCAGTGTGGTGGTTTATGTAATCCCCTTAGGTGCTTGTTGTTCATATGGGAAAGCCTGAGTCCTGCAGTGGGACCAGATTACTAGAAGGATTTCGCCTTGTTAGTCCTTATACAACGTCAGTCGGAAAGGGTAAACCGAAAGGAGGGTAAAGTATACATGATAGTAAATAACTTTTGACTAAAAACTTTTCCTAAAAATTGATAATTTTAGATTAACAGCTGTTTTTTTTCGTAAGAAATGACGCTGTGGTAGCCCTGGCAGTCAGCTGTTTTGAGTGAGACAGATTTGAGTTCATTGAGTTCATTGCCGTGGTTAACAAGTGGCGTTAGTCCCGTCCCTGTACAGGGTTGCACATTTTTTAATTATTATGAATATGCATAAAATATGAATGTTTTTCGCAAAGTTTATATTTGCAATATAGTCTTAGTACCCCCTTTCCGACTAACGTTGTATAAGGCTGTGGACGTTACTGACAACCATACGTAACATTATAATAATACTAAAATGTACCCTTCCAGAAATCAAACAGTAACAGATAAACATAATAGAGGCATTCCATCGAAAAGTGTACCATGTGTTGATAGCGGTAAGATCTATTTCACATTGTTCTGTTCATCTTCCATATATTTTTTATAACTATTTAATAGTTACTTATTTTTTCTAGATAAAGAACCAACTGCAGAACCCAAAAATAAAACACTCAAAATTACATTTGCCAAAAACAATCAGGTATGTTTTATACAGGGCTTGATATACCGGTACCATTGACTTAAATAAGGTACCGGTATCGATTTGATACCGGTATTTATAATACAGGTTAACCGATGAGTACCGGTAAGTAGGATTGTAGTAGTACCGGTACCGGTATTATACAGATATAATACGTTAGTACTTATACCGGCACTAATACCTGTACCAAGTAACCAAATTCCTTAGTGCAAACGAGAGATACCGAGTAGATAAATAAGTGGCGCTTGGATTGGCTAACTGCCCTGCATTTCGCACGGCCGCAGTGCACAGAGTGCATTCATCACGTGACAAACAGACCGGGAACGTCGTAGATAGATACCGGTATTCACCTGACAAACAGACTGGCAACGTCGCAGATAGTAGCTAATAGATAATAGATAGTATTTTTTAGGTACTATACCGGTACTCGTGGAAGAATCGGTATCCAGGAACCAAAAAGGAAAATACCGGTACTTACCGATATAATACCTGTATTTTCGGTACCGGTTCGAAGCCCTGGTTTTATATAATCAAATTATTTGTTTGTAAGTAAAGGACGGTACTCTTTTAATACTTACTTACTTTTAATAATAATACTTACTAGAAAAAATACTATTATGAAAATTGGCGAATATTCCATTTTTTTGCGTCCATTCATCCGATCCTAAATTTAATTGTAATTTGTTCGCAACAAAATTCGCGTTATATTATATTAAAAAAATTATATTCAACAGGAAGTGCATCTAGAAGGCCACTGGTCCCAACTGCACCCGGTGTTAGCCGACGTCGTAGATATATTCCATAAAGACGTAGAGGCTTATACGGCTACAGCGAAAAAGGACGAGCCGGACCGCCCGATAGATGTAGCCAGCGATAAGTCTTCAGTCGTATTAACTCCAATCTATGAAGGTGAGCTCAAACGATTTTTTTTGGACAGTCAACAAAAACATATACTTACTAACAAAAACAATGATACTGTTACAAACATAGGCCTTATCTAAGCACAGTTTTTAATTACAGACGGCCACGGCATGCTTTGTGGACTTATTAAATTATTAATAAAACTAGTCTAAAATAATATTAATTACAGTGAAACTAAATACTAAAGGAGGTTCACGTGATGACCAATAACTTTTGACATTTTCCTTGTATTTACGTGCATTGAGGTGAAAAATGTCCAAATCTTCCAAATAATTTGGGCGAGAAAGGGCGTTGTATTGCATACATTCTGAACATACATACAGTCGTTACCGGTTGACCACTTATAGGGCGGCACACTATCTAATCACACGCTACTATACGTATAGAATAGAATAGAAAAATCTTTATTTAAGAGCGTTTACGTCCTTTTGCGCCGTTTTGCTCAAAAACTGTACTTTTTAAACCTCTTAATATCTGTTAATACTTACTTTACAAATATGTTAAATACTTATATCATTAGGCGATCTTGTAGTCGAAATAGTTTGTTGAAAACATTTTTAAATTTATGGATATTTTGGAATTTATAACACGATAACTGAACAGAGGTTTTCATAATTTGACTTTCCGCGTCAACTTCGAAGCTTAAAAATGTGTTTAAATTACTAACAAATCTAATAACAACATTTTTTTTTCAATTTGAAAGATCCTCTGCAAAATAGTTTGTTGAAAACACTTTTTGATTTTGGTTACTAACAAAAACTATAAAATTCCAAACATTGTGAATTTTTAAAGAAATTATAGGTGATAAAGTGATTGTTTTTTTTAATGTACTAAATATATTTTAGAAGATAAAAGCTTTATACTATAGAAAAAAGTGTTATTTAAAATTTTAACAAAATTGTTTTTACTAAATAAGCTCTATAATTTTCCTACAAATATTTTAAAACTACTCTAAAACTACTACAAAACGCTGCGCTCCACTCGCTTCAAATCAGTCCGCCGCGAGGCCTCTGAGACAGTGGTCACGTCGCTCGACGCTCTGCCCGGCGCGGTTGTCGACCTTTCCGTAAGTTCGAAGATAGTGCAAATTTATAGCTTGATTTGCAAATCTTAGTACTTTGGTGAGTAAATTATTACAAGCTTTTATTTAAGTTGCAATGTATGTATGTCTTGTTCGGGTGGAATTTTGCAACTCAATTTTGACCCACTTCCCGTTTATTGATTGAGCTGAAAATTTGCATACATGTGTAAATCGCGTGACAATGCAATTTTATGATTGACATGGTGCTAATCTGATGATGGAGATGGAAGGTGGCCATTGAAACTTTGCAATAAAATAGCACAACCTAATCGAGTTTGGGCTCGTTTGAATCGTCTTGACGAGTAGTTTGTCTTTCAATGGTGACCAGGGTCTGATGATGGAGCTGGATGGTGGTCATAGGAACTCTGTAATAAAACGACGCAACACCATCGAGTTTTGGGCTCGTCTCATTCGTCTTAACGAGTCCTTTGTTTTTAAATGGTTACCAAGGTCTGATCTGATGATGGAGCTGAAAGGTGGTCATAGGAACTCATTGAAGAAATGACGCAATCCCATCGAGTCGCGGCTCGTTTGATTCATCTTGACGAGTACTTTGGTGCTAGATGGTAACCAGAGTCTGATGATGGAGCTGGAAGATGGCCATAGGAACTGAGTAATTAAACAACATAATAACCCCATCGAGTAAGGGCTCGTTTAATTCGTCTAGACAAGTACTTTGCTGCTAGATGGTAACCAGGGCCTGATGATGGAGCTGGAAGGTGGCCATAGGAACTCCGTAATAAAACGACGCAACCCCATCGAGTTTCGGCTCGTCTCATTCGTCTTGACGAGTACTTTGGTTTTAGATGGTTACCAGGGTCTGATCTGATGATGGAGCTGAAAGGTGGTCATAGAAACTCAGTAAAGAAACGACGCAACCCCATCGAGTCTCGGCTCGTTTGATTCGTCTTGACGAGTACTTTGGTGCTAGATAGTAACCTGGGTCTGATGATGGAGCTGGAAGATGGCCATAGGAACTCAGTAATTAAACAACATAACCCCATCGGGTAAGGGCTCGTTTAAATCTTCTAGAAGAGTACTTTGCTGTTAAATGGTAACCAGGGTCTGATGATGGAGCTGGAATGTGGCCATTGGAACTTCACAATGAAATAACACAACATAATCGAGTTTGGGCTCGTTTAAATCGTCTTGACGAGTAGTTTGTCTTTCAATAGTGTAAATCGTCTTGACGAGTAGTTTGTCTTTCAATAGTGACCAGGGTCTGATGATGGAGTTGGATGGTGGTCATAGGAACTCTGTAATAAAACGACGCAACACCATCGAGTTTCGGCTCGTCTCATTCGTCTTGACGAGTACTTTGTTTTTAGATGGTTACCAGGGTCTGATCTGATGATGGAGCTGAAAGGTGGTCATAGGAACTCATTAAAGAAACGAGGGAACCCCATCGAGTCTCGGCTGGTTTGATTCATCTTGACGAGTACTATGGTGCTAGATGGTAACCAGGGTCTGATGATGGAGCTGGAAGATGGCCATAGGAACTGAGTAATTAAACAACATAATAACCCCATCGAGTAAGGACTCGTTTAATTCGTCTAGACGAGTACTTTGCTGCTAGATGGTAACCAGGGTCTGCTGATGGAGCTGGAAGGTGGCCATAGGAACTCTGTAATAAAACGACACAACCCCATCGAGTTTTGGCTCTTCTTATTCGTCTTGACGAGTACTTTGTTTTTAGATGGTTACCAGGGTCTGATCTGGTGATGGAGCTGAAAGGTGGTCATAGAAACTCAGTAAAGAAACGACGCAACCCCATCGAGTCTCGGCTTGTTTGATTCGTCTTGACGAGTACTTTGGTGCTAGAAAAAAAGAAATTAAAATGTATTTTCATTTCAGGTTATCGAAGATGAGGTTCCACAAACAACAAATAAGGTTGAAGGTCGAAGACTAGTAGATTTTCAATACCTTTGGACCAAATTAAAATACTTAGTAACCACAATAGAGCCACAGGATGTACAATTGTCTGTAAGACACTGCTGTTAAAGGCTATATACCAGCGTAAAATTAATTAGTTATAAAAATAATTGACTAAGAAACTATAATGTGAAAATATAATTATGACCAGGCTGTATTGTCAACTAAAAACACTTTGACCTTTCTTATGTAAACAAGATTTTACATGATTCTTAAACTTATCTAAAGGTAAATGTTATACTTCATTAAAAATGTAGATAATAAGCCTACTTTATGCTCTTTTATCACTTGTAAATTATCAATTGTACATCCTGTGGCTCTATTGTGGTTACTAAGTATTTTAATTTGGTCCAAAAAGTATTGAAAATCTACTAGTCTTCGACCTTCAACCTTATTTGTTGTTTGTGGAACCTCATCTTCGATAACCTGAAATGAAAATACATTTTAATTTCTTTCTTTCTAGCACCAAAGTACTCGTCAAGACGAATCGAACAAGCTGAGATTCGATGGGGTTACGTCGTTTCTTTACTGAGTTCCTATGACCACCTTTCAGCTCCATCATCAGATCAGACCCTGGTAACCATCTAAAAACAAAGTACTCGTCAAGACGAATGAGAAGAGCCAAAACTCGATAGGGTTGCGTCGTTTTATTACAGAGTTCCTATGGCCACCTTCCAGCTCCATCAGCAGACCCTGGTTACCATCTAGCAGCAAAGTACTCGTCTAGACGAATTAAACGAGCCCTTACTCGATGGGGTTAATATGTTGTTTAATTACTCAGTTCCTATGGCCATCTTCTAGCTCCATCATCAGACCCTGGTTACCACCTAGCACCATAATACTCGTCAAGATGAATCAAACGAGCCGTGACTCGATGGGGTTACGTCGTTTCTTTAATGAGTTCCTATGACCACCTTTCAACTCCATCATCAGATCAGACCTTGGTAACCATTTAAAAACAAAGGACTCGTCAAGACGAATGAGACAAGCCGAAACTCGATGGGGTTGCGTCGTTGTATTACAGAATTCCTATGACCACCATCCAACTCCATCATCAGACCCTGGTTACCATTGAAAGACAAACTACTCGTCAAGACAATTCAAACGAGCTTAAACTCGATTAGGTTGTGCTATTTTATTGCAAAGTTTCAATGGCCACCTTCCATCTCCATCATCAGATCAGCACCATGTCAATCATAAATTTGCATTGTCACGCGATTGACATATGTATGCAAATTTTCAGCTCAATTAGTAAACGGGAAGTGGGTCAAAATTGAGTTGCAAAATTCCACCCGAACAAGACACATACATTGCAAGTTTAATAAAAATACATGCAATATAATATTATACTTACATATTTCATGCATTACTTACGCCCATATTAAAAAAAATAATTGAAGTACCTATTACGAAAAAGCAAATTCGATCTAACGGATCAAAGTGAGTGAGTTTGACTACAGTGAGCAGAACTAGCCTATTCTACACACACAGTCGCGCGCGCTCACAGCTCGCTTCTGTGTGCATGATATTTGGACTTAAAAACCTAAACTTGAGGTCTCGCGCTCGGCGTAAACGCTCTTAATACACTAGTGGCCGCTCGCGGTTTCACCCGCGTGGTTTCCGTTCCCGTCGGAATATCTTGATAAAAAGTATCCTATGTGTTAATCCAGGTTATAAACTATCTGTATGCCGAATTTCATCCAAATCCATTCAGTAGTTTTTACGTGAAAGAGTAACAAACATCCATCCATACTTGCAAACTTTCGCGTTTATAATATTAGTAGGATAGTGAGCGTCAAGTTGGCAGGCACACCACGGAATTAGACGGTTTTGACAATGTCAAAAAATTGTGTATAAATAGTGATAAATAGTGACGTATAGCATATAAATAGTGATACTATGGTTCAAAAGATATTTGAGTATCTTGGTGTGCCTGCTAACTTGACGTCAAGATAGCAGGCACCGTAAGAAATACAGTTCGTATCAATGTGATTTATATGTCAAAAAACTGTGCATAAATAGTGAATCGTATACGCAAAATTTCAACAATTGTACTTCAATACAAACCGAGATATTACGGTCTCGTAAGTGGGCTGCCAACTTGACGATTCTTGCGATGGCGATTCCAGAGAAACGGGTTGAAGTTTTAAACAAATAAATACATGAAAAAATTGTGTGTGAAATTGTGAATCTTTCAATATCAATAAAAAAAGAATTCTTCTTTGCTATTTTCCAAAAATCTAATGTAAACTTCTACCATACATTCGATTTTAAGTACAATCGTGCACAATTTTATTTATTGACTTAAGATACTGACTTAAAGTCTAATTATTTTTAATTCAAGTCATAAAATTACACTTAAATCTACCGTTGTAATGTCAGTTTCACGTTATTTCTATGGAAACTAATGTCAAGCAATTTGTAATTTTTGTGACTCGAATTAAAAGTCTCTTCGATTTCTTGGATAGTGGTGGACGAGCGAGTGTCGCGAACGACCGAGAGATGGCGTCATTTTGTTGACGTGCGGTGAGCCGGTGATACGAGAATGGTGCGCGAAAAGTTTTATTTGTTTTTAAATGGAATATCGTAGAAGATACGTTTAGTTTGTAAATTATTGAACAACTGTAATAAACGTCTAGCTGACATGCACCTAATTGTGTTGATCGAGTAATACGTATAACTTCATAAGTAGGTACTTACCTAGCTAATCTTTCGTAAAGTTATCTAGGGTCAAGTATATTCCTAGTGCATTAAATGTTAAGGTTACCTGCCTAGTCTTTTATGACTAATAAACAAAGAATGTGCTACGAAAAGTTATTCCGTGTTTTGTCTCTTTTACTCTAATTAAAAATTTAGTTTAAATGACAGGAACAAAACACGGAATAACTATTCGTAGCTTATTCTTTGTTTATTAGTCATAAAAGACTAGGCAGGTAACTTTAACATTTAATGCACTAGGAATATACTTGACCCTAGATAACTTTATGAAAGATTAGCTTGGTAAGTACCTACTATGAAGTAATACGTATTAGTCGACCAACATAATTAGGCGCATGTCAGCTAGACGTTTATCACAGTTGTTCAATAATTTACAAACTAAACGTATCTTCTTCGATATTCCATTTTAAAATCTGACCACGCAGCATGTGCAAACTAATTGAAGTGCAATATATTTAGATTGTTAATCATTGAACAATTATGATAACGTCTTTAATGCGATTAATTATGTTGGTCGAGTAGTAAATATGAAAAGTTTTGAATGACTGAGAAAATATCTACCTCACATTAGGTACAATGGCGGACTCCGTCGCTTTACCAGTCTAAAGGTCAAAATCCCTTGCACACCGCGTCCTCTGTTTGGTACGGGCACGTAGGTACCCGGGCGGTCGGTGTGCTTCACACGAAAATCGCTGCAAAGTGGTAAAGCGACGGCGACCCCGACTGTACCTAGGTACCTATATCTTTTTTGTAAATACCATAATAGAAAATAAGCTGCGTACCTATAAAATGTAGGTTGTTATTAAACGATTTAAACACTTTCACTTCTGATACAAATGTACTCACTGCTTACCAATTTCAACACAAACAAATAAAACTTTTCGCGCACCATTCTCGTATCACTGGCTCACCGCACGTAAACAAAATCACGCCATCTCTCGGTCGTTCGCGACACTCGCTCGTCCACCACTATTCGAGACTTTTAATTCGAGTCACTAAAATTACAAATTGCTTGACATAAGTTTCCATAGAAATAACGTGAAACTGACATTACAACGGTAGATTTAAGTGTAATTTTATGACTTGAATTAAAAATAATTAAATTTTATGTCAGTATCTTAAGTCAATAATTAAAATTGTGCACGATTGTACTTAAAATCGAATGTATGGTAGAAGTTTACATTAGATTTTTGGAAAATAGCAAAGAAGAATTTTTTATTTTATTGATATTGAAAGATTCACAATTTCACACACAATTTTTTCATGTATTTATTTGTTTAAAACTTCAACACGTTTCTCTGGAATCGCCATCTCAAGAATCGTCAAGTTGGCAGCCCACTTAGAGACCGTAATATCTCGGTTTGTATTGAAGTACAATTGTTGAAATTTTGCGTATACGATTTACTATTTATGCACAGTTTTTTGACATATAAATCACATTGATACGAACTGTATTTCTTAAGGTGCCTGCTATCTTGACGTCAAGTTAGCAGGCACACCAAGATACTCAAATATCTTTTGAACCATAGTATCACTATTTATATGCTATACGTCACTATTTATCACTATTTATACACAATTTTTTGACATAGTCAAAACCGTCTAATTCCGTGGTGTGCCTGCCAACTTGACGCTCACGTAGGATACGATACATTACATTACTATACAATATTTAAATTACAAAAACAGAAATATAATATGCTTGTACCAAACTGGTCTCCACTCAGCATATATCCTGGTGTTACCCACGACGCTGGTCTTCCGCGGATGCCATTATTAATAAAAATAAAAAGAAATATATAAAATAAAGGCGCATCATGACCAGTGGTCGGAGTAGGTATATTGATTTTAGATACTTGCGTCATGATATCATAACATGGACATGCATTTCTTCCGGAATGTACCGGAGTTTCCAAAAATTTGGTAAATAGAGTAATAAAATAAAAAACCATATGTAAGCAAACAAAATTGTTTATTGTTAATACAAATAATCATTATTACAGTTTTATTAAAAATAATTATTTTTAATCCTCATCGGTTACAAGTTCTACATTTTGATTTTCTGTCTCTATACAATTAAAATAAATAACTATAATTTTTTCAATATTTTCTAATTTTAAGCTATTTCTTTTAACATCTAAGATCCATTTGTAAGTGGAAAATGATCGTTCAACATCTGTAGATGTCAATGGAGCGAATTTGAAATAAAGTTTCTGATTATTTGCTACGCTTTTTTCAATACTCTCGCTGTATTCTCTAATTGTATCTAAATCTGGATTTCGTTCCATAACTGATTCTATTTTATTTTTTATATTCTCATTATTGCACTCGTTAAGCGTAGCCCTTACTTGATCAAATACTAAAAGTGAATCAGCTAGAGATAAATTTTGTTTTTGTAACTCTTTTATGGCTAGTAGTATAATAGAGTAATTTTCTTCAATATATTTTAAATCATTTTCTAAATTTTGTTTTTCCAAAATGTTTTTTGCGTTTCGTATGGCTATAGCATCAGAACTGCTCAAGCAGGATAAAACTTCTTTTATTTTATCTAAATGTTGAGCGTAGTAAGATGCTGCCTGTAACCAAGTACCCCATCTGGTAATGACTGGTTGCGGAGGCAACGGTAAGTCAGGATATTTTTCTTTTAAAATGTTTACCCTACTAGGAGCCTTTAAAAATACTTTTTTAACATTTGATATAAGAATATCAACATCGTTGTATTCTGACCTTATCTGCTCACTTACACGATGAAGAGCGTGCGCCAAACATGTCACATGCTTCATTTCAGGTAAGTAATGTTTTAAATTTCGCCCTGCAGATAGCATGTACGCTACACTGTCAGTGCAAAGCATTAAAATATTGTCAACTTTCGCTTCAAAAGTGTTTTGCCATAAATTTTCTAGACATTACAGTACAAATTGTGTTATTGTTTGTCCATTTACTGCTGTTAGCATTTTACAAGCAATCAAATAAGGCCGGCCTGCACTATTACTAGGATGCAATGGTTTTATTAGGAAATTGACTATGTATCGACCAAAAATGTCTGTTGTCTCATCCAGCGATATCCATAGTTTCTCATTTTTATTAGTTTCATAAATCGAATTGATTTTATTCCTATAAAACTTCTCCAAATAAACTTTTCGTAACTGTGATTCGTCAACCACTTTACGATTGGTACAAACGCAACAACAAGTACTGCACATATATTTCTGAAAAAACTCTTTGAACGCTGGATTTTTCATTTGCGACCAAGGAATATTGCATAGAATCAGGAACTTAATGAGGTCGAAGTAAAATTCCTCTTGCGGTCTCTTAAATTTTCCTTGATGTACAGCGCCTTCAATGTGTTTGGTAATGTTGCCTCTATTCACAGCTTTCACACTTTGTACAGTATATAGTGCCACTAGCGTTATCGTAAAGTAGCTCAGGATAGTGCAATAACCACTTTTGCACTGTTTCAGCCTTGACCTTTGCCATATTTATTTATATCTCACCTAAAACAATGATTTAAATTTACAATATATACATACACAACTGTAAAGTCGATAATGAAATTCTGTTTCATATAAAGTGTTTTTTTTAACTGAAGCGGTGATAGCCCTGCGGTGTGCGTACCGGACTCTCATGCGCTGTGATGATTGCTATAAAGTGATTTTTTTAACTGTTTCCAAGTTCTAAAACCTTCTTAAATAGTGAAAATAATTAAAACTTACCCGTACAAAAACAACTTCAAATGGGCCCAATCCAAGAGTAATAAATCGATGTCCGTAGTTATAAGCCAAATTCGTCGTTTTAAGTAGATTTCAGAAGACAGTAAACAAGCCAGGGTCAAGTCAAGATATTCACAACACATAAAATAAGCGCACTCCACGAACCGAAATAAGTGAGTGAGCCACTTGGTCTGGATGTAGGTGCGAGCGCATTGTTTTCGAACAAACAGTCAATGAGTCATCCTGGATACTTGATTCTAATTGGTCAGATGCTTTGAGCATAGAGATAAGAGGACAAAAGACCCTGTTTGCCGGATGTCGTGTGTTGAAATGAATATTATTATTATATCATTTTATACATGCTTAGGCTTTTACTCCAACACTTTTACTACAACAAGGTTTTTACACACCAGTCATTTTTTACTATTAAATTCTGGTCATCTACGCCACTAGCAGCATAGCGTTGAGAGTATTGATACATTTTTAACTAGTTTCATGTAATAATTTCGATGTTTCGGTATTTTTATCATAATAATCCGGAAACTCGGAGGAGTATCCATATTAACATATACGTTTGATGTCAGTGACCTTAATTCAATATACCTACTCCGACCACTGATCATGACAGTGTTCATATCAAATAAATAAAGCGTTTAAAAAAAAATGCGAATAATAATTATAATTAACTAGCAGACCGCCCGGTGACTTCGTTTGCGTGGACCCCGTCCGTACCCCGTCACGAATTTTCAAAATGACTCCCCTCTCGTACCGTACTCCAGTGACGCCTACATCGCATATTATGGTGCTGCCTAGCTCTAATACATCTAATAAGTACTTACATTTTTAAACTCGTGATATCTTTCGAATGAATGTCCAAATGGAATAATTCAAAGACTTATAAAAAGGTATTGAAGCAGTTTTGAGTATCAAGATTTTTTTAATAAGGATTAATACTAAGGTACAAATAAAGAGCCTTTTCGTCTAGCAGCGGCATTTCAATGAAATTTTTAAAATAATAGAATAAAAAATTATTAGAGTTTTAGTAAGGATCCCAAATTTTATTTAAATACAATCTAGCCTATGTCACCCGGAGATAGTGTAGCTTCCCAACGGCGAAGAATTTTTTTAAATCTGTCTAGCAGTTTCGGAGCCTATTCAATGCAAACAAACAAACAAACAATCAAATCTTTCTTCTTTAGAATATTAGTTCTACTAATAATATAAACGCGAAAGTTTGTAAGTATGGATGGATGTTTGGTACTCTTTCACGTAAAAACTGCTAAATGGATTTGGATGAATTTCGGCATACAGATAGTTTATAGCCTGGATTAAAACATAGGATACTTTTTATCCCGATATTCCCACGGGAACGGAAACCACGCGGGTGAAACCGCGAGCGGCCGCTAGTATAGAATATAGATTATAGGGAATTTCCTCCATATTGTACATACATTACCTATATACAATATATACAAGACCATTATCCCCGAAGGGTTAGTCAGAGACTAGGCAATGAGGACCGCAAAAGCAGGCCTCTGCCATAGTCCACTTTTCATAAATACCGACTGCACATGTGCTCAGCGTGACAGGTGGTGAGCCCATCGCCGTTTAATGCTGTTCGATGTATATGCAGTCTTTACTCCGCTAGTCGCCTTTTACGACACCCGAGGGAAGAGAGGAGGTGGTTGTATTATTTCACCGCTACGCGACGCGGTCAAAATTAAATAACCTATTCCAAAAGATTGGTGCTAGCTAGTACTGAAGGGCCCCACAAACGATCAATTCGCCGGCAGGTATCCGCCGCTAGCCCTTGCGTTGTACTACTGACTGACAGGCCGATATCTGCCTGCGAACTGATCGTGTGTGACCCTTTAGCAGAGGGGTGTCACTCCGCAGTTTAAGTTTGTTCGGTCAGCGCGCCTCCTGGACAGGCAGTAGGTCGTCGCTCGCGACGAACGCTCCACCGAGCGCGTAAAACGAACGATCGTTTCTGTGACTTTTGTGCACCGAACAATGACTACTAAACGATCCTATAATCCGTAAAAAAAATACTATTGTGTTAACGGGTGTCTAAATAAAAGAATGAACAATGAATCTGATTTATTTTAATATATACTTAAATATATCCACGAGTGGAAACCCTGCGCTCCTGTAGTCAAATCGCTATCGACATCGACTTTAGTTAGAGAGTGAACCTTCTGTACGGTATTACTATTACTTCTTCTGTGCCGTTAGTCGCCTTCTACGACACCCAAAGGAAGAGATGGGTCGGTGGTATTCTATTAACGAGCCTCCACCACACGGCTCTGAAGGTAGATGTTATACTGCGAATATTATAACGATCTGCACTACCTTTATATCTCACTCCTATTTCTGCCGACCAGCACCAATCTTTTGGAATAGGTTATTTAATTTTGACCGCGTCGCGTAGCGGTGAAATAATACAACCACCTCCTCTCTTCCCTCGGGTGTCGTAAAAGGCGACTAGCGGAGTAAAGACTGCACATACATTGAACAGTATTAAACGGCGATGGGCTCACCACCTGTCACGCTGAGCACATGTGCAGTCGGTATTTATGAAAAGTGGACTATGGCAGAGGCCTGCTTTTGCGGTCCTCATTGCCTAGTCTCTGACTAACCCTTCGGGGATAATGGTCTTGATTATATGTATGTATGTAATTGCTCGTGTGTGGGGCCATTAACGGACCAAAGACTTAACATACATCCAACAGCATAGAGCGGTGATGGGCTCACCACCTGCCACGGTGAGCACATGTGCAGTTTTCATTTGGTGAAACGTGGAGCAGTAGACTGCTTTTGGTACTCATTGCCTGGTCTCTGACTCATTACCTGGTCCCCTTCGGGGATAATTGTCGTGAATATGTATGTATGTTTTTTGTACAGAAAAATTGATTAGTACTGATTGATTCCAGATGTTCACGAGAAGGTAAATCAGCTAGAAACTGAAATCTTTAAAGAGATTCAGGAGAGAGACCAAGAGGAGCATGTGGAACAGAAAGAGCCAACGGAAGGCAACGTTACGAAAAGGTAATTTTAAGCAATGACGTTGTTTTAGAAGCTACTATCTTATGTACAAACTAGATACATAATCATAAATCGTAGCGTATTTGACGTATAATATATAATAATATGTGTTTTGGCGGAATAGCTATTTTAAACTAACCGTGTCGCGTAGTGGTAAAGGAATACTACCATTCCCTTGGGTGTCGTAAAAGGTGACTAACGGACTAAAGACTGCACATACTACCAACAGCATAGAGCGGCGATGGGCTTACCATCCCTTCTCTTCCCTTGCGGTGTCGTAAAAGGCGACTAACGGACTAAAGAATGCACATACTACCAACAGCTTAGAGCGGCGATGGGCTCATCACCTGTCACGCTGAGGACATGTGCAGTCGATATTTTTAAAGTGGACTATGGTAAAGGACTGCTTTTGCGGTCCTCATTGCCCAGACTCCGACTAACCCTTCGGGGATAATAGTCTTGATTATATGTATGTATGTAATTTTTGAAGGAGCACTTCGTCATGTAGCGCTAAGACTGAGTCCTGAGTCACGGCGCATCGCGGAATCCGCCGCGCACGAAACAAATACTCGACATGTAATTGGCCTGCCACACACTCGACGAGTGGTATGGGAAGTAGTGAGGAAAGGAAGCAGAGAGGTAGTGTGGCAACGTTACTCGTCATGCCGCACATCATGCTCCTCGTCATGCCCACCACACCCTGTTTTGTCGGTTTTTTGGGCGCGAGTCAAAGGACCGGCAATAAGAGCGCGAGTGTCTGGCCACATAATCGCGCAGACGATCGCTCGCATTGTTCTATTGCGATGAATAGATGTCATCCACCATCTCCGTTGGCGAGGACGACGACGACGACGATGATGTATGTCTTTGTATGACATTGATATAATTAGCTATACTAAAAATGCATAGCGCGCACGTTGCTACAGTTTCATCGTCCATTGCATAGCAGAGGCAAATGCGGAGTGTCGCGATTAATTGCGCGAGTAGAGCAGTGTGTGGGCAGAGAGGGCAATATCGCGACAGCGCGAGGAGCAAAGCGAGAGCAGCGCGAGGAGCATAGTGTGGCGGGGCCATAAGAACCTGTGCGAACTGCGAGCGGGCGCGCCTACATACTTTATTCTTACGCTCCGCAATCCGCCTGCGCGATGCGCCGTGACTCAGGACTCGGCCTTAGCTCGCACACTACTTAACGAAACGAGTAAGTACGTACTTCTTGGCGGGAAAGTGAAGCGTCATGTCTGCAGTTTTGTATTATTTTCTATAATTTGTGTTTTGTCGAATATTAATGTGAAATAATGGTGGATTATTTACTGTTAAAACAGTGCAACATCACTTTTCAAATTCTCTCAAGAAGTCCGTGTGAGATCTCAATAAAGTCCCACAGCTTTATTGAGTCTCGAGGGGTTTGTGGGAAAATCATTTACAAATTAACGTTCATTATCACTCATTATCATCCACTTAATGTAAAGAAAATAATAATTACTATTAAGAACTTGACACTGGCTAAATGCGCTGAAAGCACGAAGCCATTATTTAAGAGGGAAAAAAAACGAGTAAGTACCTAAACATCTCTACTACCTACTCTTTTTGTGGGGACGTTTTGAGAGTGTTGATTGTGCATCGAGTCTTTATATGTGATTAAAGTTTACAAGCCAGCTAATAGATAGCTTAAAGGTTGCTTCACACATACTTTGTCCAGTGTGAATTTACTACACGTCAAACGCGAGTCACAGACCGATTGATATGTCCTGCCTTCCACACTTCTGCGTTTCGAGGTAGCTTTCGATACCTATCTACAAAGTGTTAGAACAACATACCCCCACCTATTAGAAATAGCTTTTCAGTTTATACTTTCAAATTAAAACTAAAGAGATACTTATTGGACCTACAAAAGTCAGATAGTGAATGACCTCCTCTAATACTCAAAAGTATAAACAATGTTAACAATAACGTTGCCGTTGCTTTAACTGAAATGTTTGTTTGAAATAGAATGTTTTTTGTTGTACTTTTATTTATTAATTTTTTGTTATTCTTAGCGCCAGTGCATATTGTCTTTGATTATTGTAAAATATAGGCATCCGCAGAAAACCTTAAGCTGACCGGAGACCTTTTTGGTACAAAATGTGTTCTATTGTTAGTTAAGGTATTTTGTTGTGTATTGTTTTTTTGTATCAAATAAACATTTTTCTATTCGTGAGCGTCAAGTTGGCAGGCACACCACGGAATTAGACGGTTTTGACTATGTCAAAAAATTGTGTATAAATAGTGATGAATAGTGACGTATAGCATATAAATAGTGATACTATGGTTCAAAAGATATTTGAGTATCTTGGTGTGCCTGCTAACTTGACGTCAAGATAGCAGGCACCTTAACGCCTTTAGCACACCGACGCCGCGAACCGCGGTAGCGAAATTGCGGTAAATCTGTCTACACACATCAAAATGTATCGCGTATGTTGCGGCTCGCACTATCGTCTGTGACTACCTATAATTGCGTCTCAATTTGTATAGTATCGCTGATACTCGCGATACTTGTTTCACACGGACGCCGGTGTACCGCCACTTTCGTTTCGCCACTCGGAGAGAAACGACATGGTTTGTCTTTTTGGACAGAATATCGCTGCGAAACAAGATGGCGGAAGCAGAAGCTGAGAAAATTATTAATGAAATTCGAGATTATCCAGAAATATATCTCATAGGGCATATAGATTATAGGTAATTTATAAAAAAGAAGTAGCATGGCGAAAAATTACTTCTTTCTTTCTTGATTAATTTCAAAAACCCATATTCTTCGTCTTTTTCTTAATGTCGATACAAGAAGTAATAGTTCTTCTTCTTCATATTCGGAAAGAATCCAGGCTCAGACGAATTATTATTATTGCATTCGAATGAATTGAAAATAACAAATTTATACAAGCGATATTCGAGTAGGTGTGAAAACGACCGCTAGAATTTCGCTTATTTTCCGCATTTTCGTGTTCTCTAAGTTTTCGCTATCGCGGTTCGCGGCGTCGGTGTGCTAAAGGCGTAAGAAATACAGTTCGTATCAATGTGATTTATATGTCAAAAAACTGTGTATAAATAGTGAATCGTATACGCAAAATTTCAACAATTGTACTTCAATACAAACCGAGATATTACGGTCTCTAAGTGGGCTGCCAACTTGACGATTCTTGCGATGGCGATTCCAGAGAAACGGGTTGAAGTTTTAAACAAATAAATACATGAAAAAATTGTGTGTGAAATTGTGAATATTTCAATATCAATAAAATACTCTAATTAAAAATTACGTTTAAATGACAGGAACAAAACACGGAATAACTATTCGTAGCTTATTCTTTGTTTATTAGTCATAAAAGACTAGGCAGGTAACTTTAACATTTAATGCACTAGGAATATACTTGACCCTAGATAACTTTATGAAAGATTAGCTTGGTAAGTACCTACTATGAAGTAATACGTATTAGTCGACCAACATAATTAGGCGCATGTCAGCTAGACGTTTATCACAGTTTTTCAATAATTTACAAACTAAACGTATCTTCTTCGATATTCCATTTTAAAATCTGACCACTCAGCATGTGCAAACTAATTGAAGTGCAATAAATTTAGATTGTTAATCATTGAACAATTATGATAAACGTCTAGCTTTAATGCGATTAATTATGTTGGTCGTGTAGTAAATATGAAAAGTTTTGAATGACTGAGAAAATATTTACCTGACATTAGGTACAATGGCGGACTCTGTCGCTTTACCAGTCTAAAGGTCAAAATCCCTTGCACACCGCGTCGTCTATTTGGTACGGACACGTAGGTACCCGGGCGGTCAGTGCGCTTCACACGAAAATCGCTGCAAAGTGGTAAAGCGACGGCGACCCCGAAAGTACCTACCTAGGTATATCTTTTTTGTAAATACCATAATAGAAAATAAGCTGCGTACCTATAAAAATGTAGGTTGTTATTAAACTATTTAAACACTTTCACTTCTGATGCAAATGTACTCACTGCTTACCAATTTCAACACAAACAAATAAAACTTTTCGCGCACCATTCTCGTATCACCGGCTCACCGCACGTAAACAAACTCACGCCATCTCTCGGTCGTTCGCGACACTCGCTCGTCCACCACTATCCGAGACTTTCAATTCGAGTCACTAAAATAACAAACTGTTTGACATAAGTTTCATAGAAATAACGTGAAACTGACATTACAACGGTAGATTTAAGTGTAATTTTATGACTTGAATTAAAAATAATTAGACTTTGTCAGCAGGTATCTTAAGTCAATAAACAAAATTGTGCACGATTGTACTTAAAATCGAATGTATGGTAGAAGTTTACATTAGATTTTTTTGAAAATAGCAAATAAGAATTTTTTTTATTGATATTGAAAGATTCACAATTTCACACACAATTTTTTCATGTATTTATTTGTTTAAAACTTCAACCCGTTTCTCTGGAATCGCCATCGCAAGAATCGTCAAGTTGGCAGCCCACTTAGACACCGTAATATCTCGGTTTGTATTGAAGTACAATTGTTGAAATTTTGCGTATACGATTCACTATTTATACCAATGATATTATATGTGTAGATACGTTGCCTGCCCTCCGTAGTGACTAGAACAAATCCAGGTAATTGTCTGGATCTCATTTAGTCACACGTCAGTCATTGTCACGTCAATACGATCGTTACCGTTATAAGTTTTGTGTTGTTATTTGGATAAAAGGCCTTCCTGTGTATACAGAAATTGTAAAAAAATATACTGCAACCATGAAACAAGTTTTTTTTTTAAATTTCACTCGTAATTATTGTAAAATTAATTTAAAATAGAAATTTTCATTTAGTGAGGACATTTGCCCTGTTGCCAATTCGATATGCATGAGTGAGACGCGTGTACTATGTAAGAGAGAGACGTTTCTGTAAGAGTGAAAGAGAGAAAACAATGGCGGCCGAGATGGCGCATAATTTCAATGAGCTCATTGGTAAACTCAACTACCTTAAAGAGTATACAAAAGTTAAAATATATGTTTATCTCTTTTTAAAAATAGGCTAATGATATGATTGCATTTATTTTCTTTCCCTTTCGACGTGATTACGTCATAGAAACAATTTCGCCATTTTTAAATGCAATTTGTTCAGGTGTAACTAGTCTATATATTAAAGGTCATTGGTCATTTATACACAGTTTTTTGACATATAAATCACATTGATACGAACTGTATTTCATAAGGTGCCTGCTATATTGACGTCAAGTTAGCAGGCACACCAAGATACTCAAATATCTTTTGAACCATAGTATCACTATTTATATGCTATACGTCACTATTTATCACTATTTATACACAATTTTTTGACATAGTCAAAACCGTCTAATTCCGTGGTGTGCCTGCCAACTTGACGCTCACTTCTATTCTATTCTATTCTATTCTATAGATATCAGTGAAGTCACAGTTCCGACACAGTACCGGCACAGTCCTTTTCATTCGTGCCCGACCCGTGGTACAACTGCGATGTCCAACTGATTGTACTACGGAGAAGTAAAGTTACCCATAGTTCAACTGGTTGTTCTATGGGGAAATATCTTTACCAATCGTTCAACTCGAGTGAGTTGTTCTTTCCTTGGTCCAACCAGTTGTACTACTGGGAATTGAATGTATCTATGGAACAACTGGTACATTCTCTATGAACGCATCCCCACTTGTCAGTGATATTGCTCTCAGTGTCAGTGTCGCCACCGGCAAATCACGGACGTATTCTTTTTGACAACGTTCATAGAGAATGTATGCAAGAATATTTCGCACTGTGCCGGTACTATGTCGGAACTGTGACTTCACTGATATGTGTGAAGCAACCTTTATGGTCGATTCACACATATCAGTGAAGTCACAGTTCCGTCAACGTGTTCGCTCAGTTCAGTATCAGTGCTACAGTGTTGCGTAAGTGATTCAATTCACACATGTCAGTACCCAGTTCACGGAGCATCAGTGGAAACGTGTCCGTCCTCAAGTATCGTGATTGTTGCTATAGCTCTGTTAAATACTACGGACCTGAGCCTATAGCCTGACCGCAACCGCTGTACCGCGCCTTAGGTATGCGCGGGTGGTGGTGGGAGTGGGAAGTAAAGAGCATGAACTCACATGAGATTCGTAGTGTCAGACAGATCTTACGATATCGAAGCACAGTTTATTGAAGCTTTATATTTACGAGTATAATTACATCCAATCCGTTTTTGTCCAGTATGATTTTTAGATAAGTACAATTAAAGAACCAATATAAATGAAATAAATCTTTAATTCTTGGCAATATATAATATAAACTTACTTTGTTTGCTTTTCATTTCTTAAAATATACGGCCACTTTAAAAATGACAGACTTGATTATCTCGAGATAATGCATGACCCATTTTTAGATATTTTATCTCATGTGCGTCTGACACACTAATTGCCACCGTGAGCGATGACGGCACAATGACAAAATGGAGCAACTGTTTCGCCCCCCGCCTCGCCGCTCGCATACCCAAGGCGCGGTACAGCGGTAGTGGTCAGACTATAGCAATGATAGGTAGTTATTGCTTTAGACGAAGAAGAAGAGCAGCATCAACACTGAGAGCACTGTGTCGTCGCTGACACTGACAAGTGGGAATGCGTTCATAGAGAATGTATGAAAGAATATTTCGCACTGTGCTGGTACTGTTTCGGAACTGTGACTTCACTGATAATTAGTGAATTGACCTTTAATTGTATGTATTTGTCATCAACAGAAAAAGGGTTGGTAGAATATCATCCAGCTCTACTGATGCTTCAGTTGCATCTAACCCTTCGCTTGGCGCTCGCAGCTCCAAACGTGCTAAAGTCATTACAAAGGCGGACGTCGAGCCTGTCAAAGAGTTAGAGAGTAACAATATAGTTGAGGTAAATGTAGAAGATGAGAAAAATGATGTGAACATTATAGTTGAGGTAAATGTAGAACATAAGAAAAGTGATGTGGCGAGAGGCAGAGAGACACCCTCGATTGACACTATAGACAGCAAAGCGAACACGCCGTCCAAGAAAACGAGAACTCCCAGAAAGCAAGCGAAAGAGACTACGACGGAAGGTAATTTTTTTTAAAATAAAATTTGTTTACGCTTACATCAATTATTTAGCCCAGATAAGCCCAAAAAATATACATAAACATAGAAAAACACCCAGACCCGAAATCAGTGAAGAAAAACATTTTTCTCTTAATTGACCCGTCCGGGAATTGAACCCGGGAGAAAAACACCCAGACCCGAAATCAGTGAAGAAAAACCTTTTTCTCTAAATTGACCCGTCCGGGAATTGAACCCGGGAGCTCAGAGATGGCGCGTCGCCAGACCCGGCGCGCTAAACACTCGACGACGGAGGTCGGTAAAATTAATATTATAGTGCTATTTGCTTCCAATCATTTATTTTATCTTTTTTTATGTGAAAAGGAGGCAAACTAGCAGGCGGGTCACCTGATGGGAAGTAATCACCACAAAACCAGAGAATTTCGCGTTGCCTGCCTATAGGAAGAAGTAGGACCTTAGAGGAAGGAATAGGGGAGGAGGGAGATGGGCCTCCGGTACTTTCACTCACCGGACGGAACACAACAGAAACGGGTGCCATAGTTTCACGTCGATATTTCGTCAGAGGGTGGTATTACGCCGGGCGAGCCGGCGCAATTCGTGCTGCATCGCAGCGTAGCTCTACATTATTTTTTAACTATCATTTATTTACGATAAATTTTTAACTATCATTTATTAACAATATCGAAATAACTACGCTAACCTATTGATATACACACAACAAAAATGTCTAGGGATCAAGTACATTTTAAAGTATCGTTGCGTTAAAGAATTAATATTTTAACTTTTTTGGATCGTTATTGATTCTTTTTAGTGAATTTCACAATATGAAGGATTTTTTTTAAATTGTTTTAATATGGAAAATTAACTGTCAATGTAAATTCCCATAAATGAGCGTAAGGGCAATTTTACAAAAGCAGTACAATTTCTGCATTGGAAGTGAATAAAATTGCAACGATATGGAGCGACGGCGTCATTTGACAAGGGAAAAGTTGTTGAGAGCCGTTAGAATGTTGGAAGCTGGTTCCAGGCAACTTAATGTGGCTGCCGCCATTGGCACTACACAGTGTCATAGGCCGCCTCTGGACACGCTATCGTATCACAGGCAGCGTGGCCGAGCGACATGGAGGAAGACCTCCATGTCGCTCGGTTATCGCCACTCGAAGACAAGACCGGTACATCCAAAACACGGCTCGTCGGAATCGTATCATGACCGCTATGATGTTGGCCACAAGGCTCCACATTGCTTCAGGCTTGCTGATAAATCTTTAAATCTTTCCTACAATCACACCAATTATCTAGCCCAAGAGAAGCTTCGAAGAAACTCGTTAAATGGTTACTAGACAACGGATAAACATACTTAAAATACTTAAATACATACTTATTATACATAGAAAACACCCAGACCCGAGACAATTTAGAAAACAATAATTTCTAAATTGACCCGACCGGGGTTCGAACCCGGGACCTCAGAGATGGCGACACCATGAAAACCGGTGTACAAAGCCACTCGACCAAGGAGGCCGTCACACAAGCGACCAAACCATCCGGAATCGTTTACGCGAAGTGCGTCTGCGTTCCCGAAGGTCACTGAGGGTTCCACCCATAGCACCTCACAATCGTAGGACCGTTTACAATGGGCTCGCGAACACCCAAATTGGGAGGAAGAAGACTGGCGCAGTGTTTGCTTCTCTGATCAATCACGTTTCGGTGTGAGGCCGGATACAAGACGCACTCGAGTTTATAAGACCTCTGGACGTCAAGAACGCTTGAGATTTTGTCAGGAAGTTCATCCATATGGAGGGGAACAATCATGGTTTGGGCCGGTATTTGGATCAGTGGAAGAACCGATCTCATTTGGATTAGGGGCAACCTCAATGCTCAAATCTACGCAGAGGGGATTGTTTTAGATGTGATCATGCCCTTGCGAGGCCGATTAGGTGATTCGTTTCGACTAATGCATGACAATGCACGTCCACACACGGGTAGAGAGTCGCAACACGCACTCTTGCCGATTCTCATATCAACGTCCTGCCGTGGCCTGCATAATCACCAGACCTCAACCCATTTGAGCATGGGACATGCTCCAAAGAAGAGCTCTGCCGAGTATGGATACCGTGCACACCCCACAACTAACTACTTTTTGACTTGTTAGAAAGAATGTGGGCGGCTATTCATCAAAGTGATTTGGACGAACTGATTTTAAGCATGCCAAATCGCTGTGCTTGTGTGATTCGTGTGAATGGTAAAAATTATTATTTTTACAATAAAATTTTAACAAATCAACCTTGTTCTTGCTTTTTTTGCCACTTAGGTGACGACCTTAACGTAAGCTATTTTTCCCCAATTTGTTAAAATTGCATTTTTTCTTAATTTTTTCAACTTATAGGGATAAAATTGTTTAAGTACCAAAACATAAAAAAATAAAGTAAGAAGCTAGTCTGGAAAACCAGATTAGGTAAATATTATCAGAAAAAATTTTATAGCTAAAAATGTACTTGACCCCTAGACACTTTTGATGTGTGTAGTTCTAATATCGATAACTCATTTCTATTGCTACTTAAGTTTAATTAATTTTACAGAAGTGAAAACGGTTACTGAAAAACAGACCTATATGAGAACTAGAAAGTTTAAAACTAATTTAGCAAAGGATAAAATACAACCGAATCAGGTTGAAGAGGACGATAATGTCCGCTATATGCTGGCGCCCGCGAAGAAAGTCGCCGGGAAGTCGACGACCAACGTCAGAAAACCGAACAGACGGTCGTGAGTATAGAGACCCATTGCCTAGGAGTGTACAGAGCATATGCTCGGAATCTACATAACCATAGACTGCGGACTCCTTCTTTCAAGAGAAAAAAAACTTTTTTTTATCAGATCTGCCCCCCTATACAAGTGGCAAATCCTCGCCCCCTGTCTATTCGTCTTCCGTCTTCTTCGTACACTGCTGTGTAGTGTGCCAATTGGCTACTTGACAGTTTTCGGAAAAGTATTTTAAAAATTACAAACGCTTATTTTATACCCCGTACAATATTTTTTAGCTTTATTTAATAGAAAAAAAAAACTTATGTTTCTTCATTCATTTTAAATTTCGTGCGAAAACGGTTGGTCACGTGACTTTTAACCCTGTGACGTCAAACCACAATAAATAAACCAATTAATCTTGAAACCTGACAGATAGTTTTTGTTTAATTTGTAAAATGTGACGTCACACGAAGCTCAATCATGGTCGTCCGTGTTTCGGGTCTTGTAATCCACAGATAAAAAAATCGCAATTTTATTTGGTAAAAATAAAATATTTAGAAATTAACTTAATAAAAACATCTATTGGATAATTATCGTTAAATTATAAACTACTATATCCGACATATTTCATATTTTATTGTTACAACTGTCAAATAGCCAATTGCTAGTGAAAAAACAGCAGCGCGCGCGTTGTGGGTACGACGGATTGCGAAAAGACAGGGGTTGGCACCTTGTCTAAGGGGGCTGTTTTTAAATTAAAGATTGTGCCGATTGAAACGTTTTAGTTTGTCGGACCGAAAATCTTAATACATCAAATGATATGCTCGAGAAAACTTACCATAGTTCTCTAATTATATATATTTTTTTTTACTTTTTGTCTCGCTAATATATAGGAGATTGGTGTTCAAACTATTTGATGCAATCATGCAAACTTTCACTTTGATCAAAATCATTTGGGCTGCCAATTGTTTTTTTAACAATGTTTAGTTCATAAACAATCGAAACGAATTGTGTAAATTAAATTCTTACAAAAAGAGTAAGTAATACTAGAAACCCACTAGGACCTACGAAAATACTTAATTTTTTATATTATGCCTATGTTTGTAGCAACAAAATAGTAAATAAGCATGAATTTTAAAATCTTAAACTTGTTTGTTTGTGATATTAATACTAAGAAGTTGTTCTTATCTACACAAATTTTACAAAGAGGGAGCTAATCATTAAAACTTTTCAACCAATTTTAAAAGTTCTTTCTAATGGATCCATACATCCATACATTGTTTTATTATAAATACCAAATTGTTTTTAGTTGATTCAAGAGGACCAGTTTCATAAAGATGGAGCGTACCTACGTAAACTAATAAAATACTTTGTTTCTAAAATGTACGCTCACATTTTCTATCCGCGATGTTGGATAATCTTACATTTTAAATTGCATGCATATTTTCTATTTTAAAACAGTGACTGATCATGTCACATACTTTTATAATTCGACTGTTCATACTTTTTTACACTTAATCATAGTCTTACAAATAAAGTTGACTATAGGTACTGTTTTCTTAAGTGATCAATCTAAAGCACTTTCTATGGATGTTATTGGGGACTTAAATGTAAAATAAACGCAATTACATCCATGCAAAGAGTGTCACTTTAAAATAATCTTTCAAGAAGTCTTTATCTTAACCAAAAAACTATGATTCTACTTTTATAAAGCACTATTTGCATTTAAGGTAATGTTAAGTCTATCAAATCAGATTGTTTCTGCTCTGTACGAACAAAAATATATTACTATATGGACAGACGGACGGCCGACTGGTCCATGGTTAATATATTTATGCTCGTGACTGTATCAAGAAACTTTCAAAAGTACATATGAAGTTAAATGAATTCTGGAAGACAATTAAATGTCTATGGAATGTTAGTTTATGTAAGCAGTGGTTAAAGATGCTTAGTTACTTATAGATCTAGATGAAATATTGTACACTTTGCATGGGAGCAGGTGGTAGATATTATAAGACAATAAATAATATTTTTATAATATTTGTGTATTATTTTAGTTAGTCTATAATAAGATTCCATAAGATGCATTAGTAGCTGATATATATTTTCATCATGTTAAAAGGATTTATGGTAAATTAAAATTTCTTACACATGACGGTCTAAGAATAAAGTCAAAATATTCCTTCTGATAGCTAGGTTGTAAAGACCCTAGCTGTTATTTGATGGACAATATTTGTATATTGATAACAGCTTAGAAAATGCAGTTACGTTACTTTGAAGTTTTCTGTATGTTTTTCCGTATTCATTGAAAATAATTCAAAATCTGACCGAGCGACTTTTGTTTTGGACCTGATGGTATGATATTACTTTTAAATATTATTGTGCTTTTCAGAATATTATACTAAAAGCATGAATTATTTAGCTTTGTAACCTGCTTCCATCTCTTGATTATTCGCATGTGTTTTGCTTTTGTTTTTATTATTGAGCACTTTAGCTTCTGCTACACTTTACTTAAGGTCGACTATCGTTTAACTGCTAATGCCATTCTAACTATTTATTCATATATTGTAAATAACTGTGCACTATTATATTTTTATTTGAGTAATGTTTCATTGCGCAAACTATAAAGCTTATTTAAACCATATTACATTGCTTGAAATCCGATAAAGTTTTTAAATGGTTAATAATTAATTTATTAATTATAATAATATATTAAATTATTAATTAATTAATTTAGCTGATACTTACACATTTTGCTATTACTAGCATGCAAATATCTTAAATACTTACATATTTTTGAAAATTGCTTAGCTCTTAGCAATCTTAGTAAACATTAATGTTCACATATTTTCAGTATATGTATATATTATTTCGGAATTCTACATTAATAAAAGTCTGTATATTTTTGTCACAGCTCTAATATGATTCCCAGGATGTATACATCGTCGAATGTATCTCTGAACTCCGAAAGCACCCAAGATTATCTAGATTCGGACACAAGCCCACCTATAGTAAAGTGTAAGAGAAAAAGAAGGCTCAGTTGGTCAACTGTCTTATCTAAAAACAAAAATAAACACAAGCGAATGAAGAGAAATTCATGTCCCGCCATAACCAATGATGTGTCTAGTGACTCGAACAACTCTTATCATATTATCCTGAAAACAACTGACGACTGCAGCCTAAAATCCGACGAATACAGATCGGAATCATATCAGTTACTAATGCCACACAGAAAGAATACATTTACGCCTCTCGAAAAAATCGAAGAAAATTGTCCTTTATACAATAACAAATGTGATTCAAGAGAACGCCGCACTCTATCCAATTCAGAAATTGTGAAAGATTACCTCAGTACAAATATAAATGATGATCTAACTTCCTCCGGTAACACCGATTTCGTCAACACCAGTAGTGTATCGTTGCCTTTATCTCCTGAATTATCAATTGTTGAAAGTTTATCTGTAAGTCAAAAGCTTATAGAATCTGTAAATAGCCAGCCCACATTGAATGAAATTCATGCTAACGATTCAGCGGAAAATGTGATTCGCAATAAATACTTAATGTCACAGGTCGATGTGACTATGCCATTGATGCAACAAGAATGTGGGGTTCATCGAAGTTGTCATGGCACCCTGCTAGCTGATTACACTTGCAACGAAACGAAAGATTCAGTTGTATCTGAATCGTTTTTGAACAAAGTGAATACTGTAAATATTGATGAAGCTCCTATCAATGAAGCTCCCACACTATACGTCTCTCTAGATCAGAGGCTAAAGAATTTACTACTGGAAAGTGCAAAGAAAATGTCCATATCGGCGGAGGATCAAGTTGAGAATTCAATTGCAGTAGCAGTTAATAAAGAAGAAAATTTAAAAAAGCCGCGAACCAAACGATGTTCCACGCCTCGTAAAAGAAAAGAAACTCAAAAAATTAAACTGCCTAAAGTGGATCCTGTTATTGAGGAACAACATATGGAAACATGCTCTTACGGTGGTAGAAAGTCTTGCCCACCATCCATTCAAATTATTAGTCATGAAAATGTAGTAAACGACATCCAAAAATTGACATCGACCAAAGATAACACTGTAAAAGAATTGCTGGCAAAAGAAAAGCCTAAACCAAGAAAGAAGAAAGATGTAATCAAAGTGAAAATATTGAGACCTAAAAGTAAACCTCAGAAGAACGAGAAAAGTGAAAGAAATACTAAGAGTGTTTGTAGAACTTCAGTACCGACCGATAGTGGAATTAACGAAAATGAATCTGGCTTAACTATTCAAGATTTGAGTGTCAGCATCGATTTGATACACAACCATTCTGAAACGTGCCTGCACGCAAATGATTGCATAGGAGACAGTGTTGAATTTATGGAACTGACTGCCAAATCTATTGTTTCCATAAATTCATCTGCATCATGCGATTGTAAATCAATGAATGAAATATTCAAAGAATGCTCTGATTTACCAGAAATGTTCTGTCATAATGCTCAAGACTGTAGCCGTTTGCAAAATGGTAAGCACATTAATAAAAGCAATTGCTATTATTGATAGTAATAAAATAGTTTTTTATAGTAGTGTGGTAGTGTGTGTTTGCTATTTATTCAAATATTTTTAATAGAAATTATATATTAAATCGCACCTATTAAACCGAAATAATTAAAAAATAGGAAGTGTCTAGCCTGCCACCAGTGGTTATTTAATTAAAACTAATTTAATGCCACTAGTGGTAAGTTAAGAAATCATGTTATTCTGTCGTATGTTATTAGGAATTACAATTTGTTCCTTAACGCAAGCTAATAAAGTTTAATTTTAAATATACATTATTGTAGCGTAATGAAATAGTTCATTAGCGGCAGACTAACATAAAAAGCTTTTCTGCCACAACTTATTAGTCATTGGAATATGTATTTTGTAATTTCGAGGTTAATTTTTTGTAGACAACAATAACAATACATATGACCACAGGAATAGGGCAGCTAGTATTACTGTTGTGTAATAAAAAAAATAACCTCGAAATCATCGAAATTTAAGACAATCGCTGCGCTGCGCTTTGCGATTGTCTTAAATTTCTAACCTATCACGTAACTCACGGCCGTACATTATTTTTTATTAAATAGCTACTGGTGGTACGCTAGACACTTTGTCAAAAATGTAGTTTTGGGAGATTTTATAATAAACCGAAGCAAATACACGGAAAGAATAGGTACAGTTTCACAGTCACTGCGTCAGGAGCAAAACAAGTGAGATAAAAGACAGGCCGCCTCTTTTTGATTAATACGTCGGTCGCGTCGGTATTCAAAGAGATGTCATTGAGTGTTGCGCCAGGCGGCGAACAAAACGCGTGGAGGTATCGAGTTGAAATTAAAACGATCCTACTCAGGTCTACAGTATCTTGAAGCTGTGAAAAATCTAACTCTTAAGTTAACACAAGACACTCATGGGAATCAACATTTATAGGGTATTTTCCGTTGACCTAGAACTATGAAATTTGGCAAGTATTACCTAAGTCTTATACTATAAGTATAGGGCAAAATCTAAAAACAGGGTCTTTATGCCAGGAACGGCGGTGGTCCAAATTTTGAATTAAGTTAACCGTGTCATGTAGGGTATCGTATGAAAGGGCTTCATTGGCACAAGCTTAAACAATTGAAGAACGACACTACGACACTCGTACTCCACGCCTCCGGAGTTCTCCCATCAAAGAGAACGGTATTAAAGATGTATTAGAGCTCCTTTAACTCAGGTTTACCACCTGCTTTCAGGTGCTCCGATGTAACACCGTCCTCACCAGGGGCTTTCCGTTTTTAAGTTGTACAAGAGCCATCTTAATTATTACGTCTAGGCTGAATTTTGGCAAGTCTTCGGTAATATTGCGGGTCAACGTGGCGCTGGTATCCTCATTTTTCGGGATCAGGTTGAGATGCATGTGAGGCGTATATCTGGCTGTAGAAATTTTCTATTTCCGAAAGGACGTCTGACTATGAAGCAACGACTGCTCCGCTGGCCATAGTCAACTTCGTCAAGCATATCTTGGAGCATCGGCGGTCATATGGTACCAGTTTATCAATCCACCAAGTGACAGGTGGCTTCGCGCCGTCGCTTCATGAGCCTGAGCGTTTCGTCCAAAATCTTAACTTTTCCCTTTACGCTGAATTCCGCAAAATCTCAAATCTTCCTCCCTAAGAATCCCAGAAACGTTTTCGAGGGCCTGGTTAACGACACAACAGTTCCTAGTTAGATTATAAAATTCTGATCTCATTCAATAATGACAATGAAAAATAAAAAGTATCACAGTCTTTTGTGAATATTATTATGATAGGTAGTAAATTAGGTATAAAACAAATTTGCTATTTTAATATTGTTTTTGATTTAAAGACTTTAAAATACATTAAAATATTAAAAAACAATTATTACATTTGAATCTATATTAATTTATTATTAGTAATAATAATAATTAAATTATTAATAAAATAATAATAATTATTAAAATGACGCTTTTAGTAATTATGCTAACATTTTATCATTGTCGTTAACTTAAAAGAGAATTAATCCTAAATTTATTATATGCTTAAAATTTTCATTACTAGAAAACTGCAATATTTCTTAGGCATGATTTAAAAATATTTTTGTTATTCATAAACTGTCATTATCAATAGATTATGTCATGTAAAATTTTAAATCTTACTTATGTAAGTAGGTACTTGATTTTTGATTATAAAACGTATCTAGTCAATATACAGTGTGGAAAAAAAAGACTGTGGTTGGAGAAAAAGTATCCTAAATATTGATGATGGCAACTTTATTTTTATAATTAAAACTGCATTTAAAGAATTTTGAAAAATCATTGCTAGAGCCGTGAAATGTGCGTGAAATACAGTATCACAAATTAAAAAGAACAAGAAAATATTTTTTTTATTGTAAAGCTTACTCACAATCTAAAGAAAATAGTTCACTTAACTCATGAATTTGCTCAAAATGAGACCCACTTTCACGTATGTGAAAATGGGTCTGAGGTCTCGGGTGTGTATTCTTCGACTGAATTCGCTACGTGTCTCCTTTTATATCGAGTTATGGTGAATATTACAATTATTAGTTTAACTTTTCTGCGAATGGGTCGTAATATTCGTACTGGCCAAATGCAGGATGTTTTTTTTTTTACATTTCACCGGTTCAATTCCCGGCTCAAGCTGGTGATTTTTCAAAAATCTTTAAAAGCATTTTTAAATATTTTTGAAAATAAAGGAATGTTTCCTTTCAGTAAAATTAGCCATCATCAATATAAAGGGTACTTTTCTTCCAACCACGGTCTTTTTTTCTACACTGTATATTTTGAGTCATAATTTTTTTTAAATTGGAAGAAGAGTTGGGAGGCCTTTGCCCTGCAATGGGACAATTGAGGCTATTAATTAATTAATTAATTGATATCTTTAAATGTATAAAAGATAGGAATTACTTTAAAACGTCAATGCAAAGGCGTTTTAGTTAACTATGTGTCACGTTCGTTGCATTCTAACTATAGCGTCTACAAACCTAATGTTTTCATAAAATGTACTCAACGGCTAACTCGCAAAACTTTAAACGCCATTTCCCAACAATAATGATTATTGAATTATTTCGGTTTATTAATAAAGGTGCAAAATATTCCTAACCGTTTTAATTACATCCAAATCTTTTATTCATTATGCGTAGGTATTTAAAAGAATCATAAATCTTTTTTTAGCAGTCAAAGCCGACACCCAGTCTACAGGCAAATCCGTTTATCTCAGCCCCGCAAAAAGTGAAAAGTCCATAAACAGCCTTCTAACAGAAGACTTGTCCGATGAATTTGCACAACCAACAAAGTGGTATTTGTTAGACGACGACGACACTAACATCACAAATACGAACGCCGGCTTCGTTTGTCCGCCAAATATGAACATGGGATACTCTAGTTACGGTTCAAATCTGAAACAAATATTCCCTATAGCGTGCGCTGTGCCCGACTTGTCTACTATTACTGAGATGTCCAAAGAAAACGATGAAAACAGCAGAAAACCAACATTAGATTTGAATTATAATAATGACACTATGAATGATGTAGACTCGCAGAATATTTTTGATATGAATTTATAAGAATTAGCCAGTAAGTTATGATTGTATAAGATTTTTATTATTTATGACGCCACGCGTTTGATACGCTTCACTTATTGTTAATGTTCCTGATTCTTTAAATAATATATTATGAAAGATTTATAATAAAATTCAATGTTTTTTAACCATTTTTTGCATAATTATGATACCTATGTCCTTAAGTGCTGAAAGCAAGTTGCATTCTGCATTTACGTTATAAGCTATTTACCTACAGCTGCGAAATCAAGCTCTTTGCTATAGATTTAGACCAGGTAGGTAGGAAAATTACGCATTAAATACGAGGGGCGTTCAAAATATTCTCGGTATGTGGATAAAAACAAACAAGTACGAAAAGTTTGATATTTTTATTTTTCAATATACTCCCCCCCTATGTTCATACACTTATAAGATCGATCAATTATTTTTTTTAATCCCTCATAAAAATATTTTTTATCTTTGGTGTAAAAATGCTCCTCCACGGCCGTCTTCAACGCTTCATCGTCAGAAAATTTATTTCCACGCAGATCCTTTTTAAGATTGGGGAACAAAAAGAAGTCGCTTGGGGCTAAGTCCGGACTATAGGGTGGATGAGTAACAGTTTCAAACCCACATTCAACAATAGCTGCCTTGGCAATATGAGCAGTATGGACAGGGGCGTTGTCATGCAGAAGCAGAACACCTTTGGTTAACTTTCCTCGCCTCTTTTCTTTGATCGCATCTCTTAATTGACGTATAACGTTAGCGTAGTACTGCCCTGTGATATTTACACCTTTTTCTTTATAATCGATAAGCAAAACTCCTTCACAATCCCAAAATATTGTGGCCATGACCTTGCCAGCTGACGGGATTACCTTGAACTTCTTGGGATGAGCTGAACCCTTAATGTGCCACTGCATGGACTCCTGTTTGCTCTCTGGGTCATAATGATGAACCCAGGTTTCATCTCCAGTAACTATTTTTTGCAGCACCTCATCGGGATTTTTACCACACAGGTCGATAAAATCTGAACAGCTAGCCACACGCATATCCTTTTGAAGAAGCGTCAGCATTCGCGGAACCCATCTTGCACTTACTTTTGACATATTAAGATGGTCATGTATAATGTCATGTACGGTACCAATAGAGAGATTGGTTACTTGAGCTATAGATTTTACCTTCACTCGGCCGTCTTCCAATATAAGTTTTTCCACTTTATCAATATTTTCTTGTGAGGTAGCCACTACAGGCCGGCCAGGTCTAGGGTCATCTTCAATACTCTCCCTTCCACGCTTAAATTCGCTTGACCATTTTTGAATAGTAGATAAAGAAGGAGCAGACTCACGGTAAACACAATCCATTTCCTCTTTTATGGTTTTTTGATTTTTACCCTGTTTTGTCAAGAATTTTATGACGGATCGGTGCTCTAATTTCGATAAAATTGTTAATTCGCTCATGGTGTTCATGTTTGTTCGGCAATTGCAGAAAAACAAAAGAACATCTCGGTTCCAATTTTACTTTTTTTTAATGTCAATGGATGAATCTTAGCGGCCAGTAACAAATATATATATAAAAGAGGTTGTAACGTATCAATACCGAGAATATTTTGAACGCCCCTCGTAAGTATAGCACTTGAAAATATCGACAGACAGCTGCTAAGTTGGAAGAACTCGTTCATATTGCAGAGAATTGTGGGTTCGGGACCTACCTTTTTTTTTATAGCAGAAGGAGGCAAACGAGCAAGCGGGTCACCTGATGGAAAGTAATCACCGCCGCCCATGGACACCCGCAAAACCAGAGGAATCGCAGGCGCGTTGCCGGCCTTTAAGGAAGGAATAGGCTCGTTTCTTGAAGATCCCTAAGTCGTAACGGTCCGGAAATACCGCCGCCGAGAGCTGGTTCCACAACACTAGTTTGAGGCAAGAAATTTCTTGAAAATCGCACAGTAGTAGACCGCCATCCATCAAGGTGATGTGGATGGAATGACAGTCGATTGCGTGGCCTCAGGCAAGTTGTTACTTTTCAATTGCTATTTGCAGTGATGTTGGCATTGCTGGGACCCGGGGCACTTGAAATTGCGGCTTCGGTTGGTTTTGCTTTGCGAAGACAAAACCTTTTAAAAGGATGCAAGGACACAAACTAGGTTAAAGAAAAGTGAAAGGCTCCTCAGAGCTGTGGTGGGCGGGGGCCTCCGGGGGTCACTGCGAAGTCGGAGCGGAAGCTGGGAGAGCTTCTGGGTGGTCCACCACCCAGAAGGGAGGCCTCCGCGTCCACGCTAGGTACGGGGCCCTTTTTAAGGGTTGCTATATGTTGCTGGAGGCGATTTCGGTTTCGGCAAAGTCAACCGGGTGGGGTACCTATCCAGAACTATACAACATATTCCGATTTATTAATGAAACTGCCTTTGCTCATCTACACGCAAAAACTATCGAAACCCAAATACAAAATCTTTCCAAATCAGACACTTTCATCAATGTACTTACAAAAGCCATCACACAAATAATAGTTAATCAAAAAGATAAGGACAAACCAATAAACTGTACATCAATAAAATAAATATTGCAGCTAACTTTCAGACGTAATAGTCTCTCACCCACTTAATGGGTACCTACTATCAATATTATGCAGTGGAACGCACAAAGTATTATCAGCAATAAACTTTTACTAACTTAATTTCTTTACCATAATAATATAGCTATTATATTTTATCCGAAACATGGTTACAGCCTAATAAGGACTTTAATATTAAAGGTTATAAAATAGAAAGAAATGATCTTGGTAGTAATCTTCGATCAACAATACAACTGTTGATCGAAGTTGGTAATAAACATAATGGCGTAGCCATTTTGATTCATAATACACTGGCCTGCAAAAATAAGTATCACACTTATAGATTAATGTTTTATATTTTAGCGTTTTATTAACGATTAAATATACTTAAGTAAAATTTTAAACACTGAAAAAAGACGACAACCTCAGGCGGGAATCGAACCACGCACCTTCCGCATTCCGGGCGGCTGCCTTAACCACTTGGCTACCGAGGTCTGGCTTTCAACCATCGAAATTTGTCAGTGCTTGATGCTTATGTTTTTAGTCAACATTGCTTTCATCAAATCTTAGAAGTTTTCACCTCTGAGATCCGAAAGAAATATTTTTACGAATATTTGAACATTCGGTTAAGATGAAGTTCAGAAGCACTGACAAATTTCGACGGTTGAAAGCCAGACCTCGGTAGCCAAGTGGTTAAGGCAGCCGCCCGGAATGCGGAAGGTGCGTGGTTCGATTCCCGCCTGAGGTTGTCGTCTTTTTTCAGTGTATAAAATTTTACTTAAGTATATTTAATCGTTAATAAAACGCTAAAATATAAAACATTAATCTATAAACGCAGCTTCATCTTAACCGAATGTTCAAATATTCGTAAAAATATTTCTTTCGGATCTCAGAGGTGAAAACTTCTAAGATTTGATGAAAGCAATGTTGACTAAAAACATAAGCATCAAGCACTGACAAATTTCGACGGTTGAAAGCCAGACCTCGGTAGCCAAGTGGTTAAGGCAGCCGCCCGGAATGCGGAAGGTGCGTGGTTCGATTCCCGCCTGTGGTTGTCGTCTTTTTTCAGTGTTTAAAATTTTACTTAAGTATATTTAATCGTTAATAAAACGCTAAAATATAAAACATTAATCTATAAACGCAGCTTCATCTTAACCGAATGTTCAAATATTCGTAAAAATATTTCTTTCGGATCTCAGAGGTGAAAACTTCTAAGATTTGATGAAAGCAATGTTGACTAAAAACATAAGCATCAAGCACTGACAAATTTCGACGGTTGAAAGCCAGACCTCGGTAGCCAAGTGGTTAAGGCAGCCGCCCGGAATGCGGAAGGTGCGTGGTTCGATTCCCGCCTGAGGTTGTCGTCTTTTTTCAGTGTTTAAAATTTTACTTAAGTAGGTATCACACTTTTAAAATTGCAAAAACTTTTTAAGTACACAAGATATACTTTCGAAACAAAAAGGACTTGAAAAAGACTTAGTTACTATAGTTTACAAAGAAAACTGGTAAAAATAGCTACAGAACGTTTTTTATTTTAAATCTCTTAACTTATCTCTTAACCTAGTTTAGAAAAAAAATGATATTTTAAAAGTGTGATACTTATTTTTGCAGGCCAGTGTAGTATAAATTATAACAAAATAAATACTTTGACAATTCTCTACAAAATATATGTGTAAGAACTATTGTAAATAAAAAAGAATTTAGTATTGTAAGTTTTAATTGTCCATTGTCCAACGAATTGTACTCCATCTTTTGATAAATATAAACTTGATTCCTTAGTAAAATCTGTACCTAAGCCTATGATATTTGCAGGCGATTTTAACGCTCATCATACATCTTGGGGGTGTAATTCTGTTAAATTGCTGATGATAATAATTTGGTCCTATTGAATACTGGTGAAGTGACTACAGTTGGTTCCTTGACATGGCGTCCTAATGCATTAGATCTGTCTTTAGTCTCTCCGTCGTTGGCTCTTTCTTGTGATTGATCTGTACAAAGTGATCCTCTATCACCTTCCTGTAATTATCAAAGTTTTTGTTAATAATAATAATGTAATAAACGATAATCATAACATGCATCTGCCCATCTACCCAAACCTCAAAATGGTGGATTGGAAAATGTATGAAAAAAATGTAGACTACTAGCTAATTTTCAGGTACAGGAATATACACCACTGGAGGCTTATAGTACGTTTTGTAAAGTCTTGCATTCAGCTACAGAAAAGTCTCTTCCCTTTAGAACTTTCGCCAGTTCCTAATTCTAATAATATTAGGAAGTCACTTAAAGTTCTTGTTTGCCATGGTGGAATAAAAAATTTTCAGAAGCCGTTCAAAATTCAAAATTAACTTATGTTAACTTTAAAAATAATCCTTCAAACAAAACGTATTTTGAGTTAAAACGTTACAGGCCCTCAAAAAACTTACTTTAAAAACTGAGAGATATAATAGCTGGGTTGATTTGTGTAACTCCTTCCATCGTTGTACCCCTCTGTCTCGAATCTGGAATTTTATGCTAAAATTTAACAAAACATATTCTTGTAGTAACAGTGATGATGATTGGGTCCCGGATTTTTTGCAGAAGTAGGTACCTATACCCCCAACTACGTAAATAATAAAATAAATTTTCCCATACTAAATGCAATAAATAAATGATTTGAATGTATTAAATTATTTATGGTCAAATAATGATAATCCGCATTCATGGAAGTCAGATTGTTTGGTTCCCTTAAAACCAGATAAAATCAGGTCAAATCCAGATTCATAATGTCCTTTCGTCTTGTCGCTTTAACATCTTGTGTTGGAAAGGTCTTTGAGCAATTACTACAACATAGATTAGAATTTTTCGTGGAAAAATATAATATTTTACCTGCTAATCAATTTGGGTTTAAAAGAGGAACATCAGCTCACGAAAGCATTTGTCATTTCAATCTTGATATCAAAAATAATATTAATAATAAGAATTATTTAATGTCAGTGTTTTTTGATGTTGCTGGTGCATTTAATAATGTAAATATTGATGTTCTTTGTTCTGAATTGCTTTCTGTTAGCATTCCAATCAAAAAAGATAATTAGATCCGAAAATTCTTGTCTGAAAGGGAAGCTATTATGTAAAATATAATTCTAAGTTGTATGGTCCCAGGCATGCCTCTGTAGGAGTTTGTCAAGGAGGAATACTCTCACTATAATATTTATCTTATACATTCGTCGATTAAATCTAGTACTAACTAGGTTCAGAAGTATAAAATCTCCAGTTTGCTGATGATCTTGTTGTTTATGCATTTGGGAAAAATTATCACATGTTACTAAGCCCAAACGCGCACTGGCGGCCAGGCCGCGGCGGCCAGCAAAATGCCCAAGTAACACATTAAAGCAGTATAACAGCCGCATTTCAGCATTTCTGTATCGTTATGGCATTTTAGGTTTGGTTGTATAGTAGCATTACACACGTGTATACGGCTACTGTAATGCTTATTTGGGCACAAATTATACGGCTTTAGACCCTATATAGGTCTGCAAAAGTTGTTTAATTGCATTATAGAGGCATTATATTAGCATTAATGTGGTCAAGGAAAGTAACAATGGCATTAAAGAAGCATTATTATGGTCAATGAAGTTGGCAATCGCATTACAGAAGCACTAAGCTAGCAATATTTTTGATAATGAAGAAGTTCAGTGCATTACAAAAGCATTAGACGAGCTATTTAAGTGTTCACAGTTCGAACTTAATAAACCCTACTTGCAAAAAAATCTCTAACACCACGGTTCAAATGTTTATAATACATTGACGTTGTAATTATAAACTATACTTACTTTGTCTCGCAATATTTAATGGACGAAGACATGTCAAAACGCGTGATTGTGAAAACAACATTTTATAATAAGTACCTACTGGGAAAGTTTTAGACTTTTTGTTATTTATGCCATCAAATATTAATGCGCAATGCAGTTTACTGTAAATGTCCATAAAAGATTCATTGAAAATTTTCACGCGCCTTCGATATTTTGTGGTTTTGGTCTAAAATGTTAATTAAAGATATGTGTGGAAAAACCAAAACAATTGTGTATTTTTAGTCTGAACGTATTTTGCGTAATTAACATAACTGTATTAGTTGGGCAGTATATTAATTTAGGTTTTATCCTTGTTTTATGGGTTTATAGCTTTTATAAATAAATCCGAATGATAATATTTTAGGTTATAAAATATTTACAAAATGGTGTCTGTCTAAAGCAGCCCTTTGAGCCTTTATAAAAGCTATTTAATGCCGCCAGCAGTATAAATACTCACACGTGAACAATTATTAAGCCAGAGGCCAGAGAGCAGACTTTTGATGTATCACTGTAGTGCCATTAGCTTTAAAGTAGTTCTATATGAATTCACCGGTATACCAGTAGACTCGATGTAGACATATAGTACTCTATGATGTAGACTGAAATAGTGCCAGTACTTGAACGCCATTTTGGGGATCCTTGAGCATAACAATAAACCCAATTTCAGAATGTTTGTACAACCTACCTGCTTGAATACGTTTGCCAAGATAATTTTCGGCTGCTTCGTTGTATTGGATAATTTCTTTCTGACTTCTTGGCGGGAAATTTAAGCGTCATGTCAGCAGTTTTGTTTTACTTTGTATAATTTGTGTTTTGTCGAACATTAATGTGAAATAATGGTGGCTTATAATAATAACGCTATAGAAAGATAGTCTTCATACAAGCGCTCTGTCAAAAATGAAGCACTAAACCGATTCACACACGAGTGACGTGCGCGCATGGCCGTGATCTGCTGACTCTTTCCAATTCTATGAATATGAAAGAGACAGCACTGCGCAGGCTACTGCTACCGAGGCTTTAACTTAGAGAATCACACTGCAGTACGTTTATATTTTGACCTAATTAACTACAAGATACTATGAAATACTGAAAGCTTACCTGTGAAAAGTGATGTTATTACACTTCTTTTGTTTTTCAGATGTGTTGTGACACAATTTAACTGCACAAACCGTCTTTTTTTTTTTTGTTTATGCGAGACACGTTCGGCGCGCTGTGCCATTGAACACTACGGAGCGGTCCGGCGTTTGGTGCCATTTCTGGCTCCAATTAATGTGCTTCAAAATAGGCGCGCGAACTTGGTTTCTATAGCGTTATTATTCTAAGAATGGTGGATTATTTACTGTTAAGTGTTCGTAAACATGCATGAGTGTTGGCAAATGAAACAAAACAGTGCAACATCACTTTTCAAACTCTCTCAAGAAATCCGCGTAAGATCAAGAATGTTGGCTTAATGTCCGTAAAATTCCACTGAATATAGAAATCTACAATTGTTACTACTCCAAAAAATATTTGAATAAAAATGATGGCATTGTTATTTATGTCAAAAATGAGATTAGATGCTCTATTGATGAATTTGACTTGCCTGGTGCTAGTTTTCTGCTTGCAAAATTCGGTCATGAAACTGCGATTCTCAGTATATATAGGTCTCCTTCAATACACAATATTGATAACTTTTTAAATTCTATTGAATGTATATACAAGACTGTTTCACACTACAAAAGCATTGCACTTGTAGGTGATGTTAACATAGACATTGGGCAATCATGCAATGATCATAATAGCCAAACTTATATCAATTTCTCTGCTCATCTTGGATTTTTGCCTAGTCACACTTTTCCGACACATAGCAACTCATGCATAGATCATGTTATGTTAAAATCCATTAATAATGCTGCTGTCATGGTTGTTAACTCAACTGTGACTGATCATTTTGCAACAATATTAATTATGAACCTCAATTTAAAGAAAGCAAACAAACCAAACTTTAAAACTATCACTAATCTCGAAAAAGCCGTTGAGAACTTGAAAACAATGGATTTTAGCTTCATAAATAAATTGTATAGTGCTGATGTGGTCGCGAGAATAGTGGTGGACAAAATATCTCATTGTATTGAAGCCAATTCTAAAGTAGTATCGGTCCGGAAGAAAGATAGAATCCTGAAACCATGGATCACTCCGGGTCTTCTGCGATGCATTCGGCATAAAGACAGATTACACATGAATTCACGCAAGGACCCTAATAATAGCACTCTTCTTGTATAAGCGATATCGCAATTTTTGTAACGACTTACTTAAAAAAGTTAAACATGTTTACGAGCGGACAGAATTGGAAAAGGCCATGAATAATAAGGAGAAGTGGAATGCTATCAAACTTATAACAGACCTCACTAAAACAAAATATAATCCTTGTGAATCGGTTAATTTGGTCAACGAATACTTTGCTGAGATAGGGAAAACCCTTGCGGAAAAAATCGCATCTGTTTCTAAGTTAGCTTCTCCATATAATTTTAATATTCCACGATTCCCAAAATCAATGACTCTGCTTCCACCAGATGAGAAATAAGTTGAAACTTTAATTTTAAATCTAAATAATAATGTCGCAGTTGGTCATGATTTGATATCTGCAAAATTTATCAAAATGGCTAAAAACGTTTTAGTGCCAGTATTAACAAAGCTCTTCGTACTTTGTTGCGAACAGGGAACTTTCCCAGAAGTCTTAAAGATAGCTCTTATCACGCCTGTCCACAAGAGTGGGGATCGGGACCAGGTCACTAATTTTCGTCCCATTTCGGTATTGTCTACTATTTCCAAGCTACTTGAAAAAATTCTTAACAAACGCCTTATGGATTTTCTAAATCACAATCACCTACTCTCACCTTGTCAATACGATTTTAGATCTGGAATGAGCACAGAAAATGCTGTATCACAATTGGTAAACTTTACAACTAGGCAAGTAGATAATAACAGGAAATGTCTAGGAATATTCCTTGACCTGGCCAAGGCGTTTGATACTGTCTCGATTCCCATACTTGATGACAAGCTAGAACGACTTGGAATACGTGGAACTGTCTTGGATATTTACAAAAGCTTTCTTAATAACAGGGTACAAAGAGTTAAGATTGATAACTTGGTAAGCGACGAATCTCCAGTCACTTTTGGAGTCCCGCAGGGTAGTGTTCTTGGCCCGAGTCTCTTCTTGATTTATATTAATGACATGTGTCAATTAACTTTACATAACGGACAAATGTTTGCATATGCCGACGACACAGCTTTGATTTTTCACGGAGATACTTGGGAGGAAGCATTCCTTGTGGCCGAAAGAGGTCTACATATAGTAACGTGTTGGCTTAATTCCAACTTATTAACTCTTAATCTCTCGAAAACAACTTATATAGAATTTAGTAGAAAAGGAAAAACTAATTGTACCAACTATGCCTTGAAAGCCCACACGTGCTCTTATTGCCCTGCGGACCTCAATCAAGTCTCATGTTCATGTTACGAATTGGGTAAATCTCAATTTATTAAATATCTAGGGGTGATTGTGGATAGCCAACTTAGCTGGCGATTTCATATAGAGTTATTAACTGGTCGCATCAGAAAACTTATTTATGTGTTTAAAAAACTCAGGCATGTTGCAAACAAGGAGCTCTTACGCACAGTGTACATTGCCTTAGCTCAATCTCTTTTAACATATTGTATAAGAATATGGGGTGGATCTTGTAAGTTCTTAATGATTCGCTTGGAGAGAGCTCAGAGGTCGCTATTAAAAGTTATGTCATTTAAGCATTTCGGGTTTTCAACTGCTTTATTGTACTCTGAACTTCAGCTTCTGACAGTAAGACAACTGTTTGTATTAAAATTGGTTATGGGAAAGCATTTAACCACACCGTTTGACAAAAAAATCTATAACAGCAAACGAAGAAAAGGTAAAGTCTGTCCAAACGTTAAATGTAACTCAGCATTTGCAAAACGTCAACAGGAGTTTTATCTGTTTTTTTATATAACAAGATTAATAAAATTCTCAACATATATCCTTTTAATATAAAATGTGTAAAGTTGGATTATGGTATGACAGAGTCACTTTTGCTAACACAAAATTAACTAAGTAGGTTGTTAATTCCTATTTAAGGTAATGCAATGTTTTCTTTGATCATATAATGTATGCAGTGTGAATTATTCTAAGGAAGGTTTAATTGCCTATGTTACAGATTTTCCTCGTGTAGGTAGTTAAGATTATGTTGTTGTATCTGCTGTATTCATTAAATAAATTATTATTAAATATTAAATCTCAATAAAGTCCCACACTTAGAATAATTTATTCTAAGGTCCCATAGCTATATTGAGTCTCAAGGGATTTGGGGGAATATCATTTACCATTACCGTTCATTATCATTTACTTTATTCAAAGAAAATTTGCAATTTAACCCATTGACCGTCAACGACCGCCGTCGTAAAATTAGACAACAGATTTAAAATTTTTGCCTTATTTAGTTTCAGTTAAGAAAAAGTATAAAAAGGTCGATATTTTACTTAGGAGAACCATTTAAATCAACTTAGAAATTTTAAGTAAAAATATATGCACCATCATCGCCATAGACTATACAGCTTGTATCAAGCGGGACCAGCCATATTTCACGTACCTAATCAGTTACTTTTAGTGAGCTGGCACACATAAAAACATTTCTTGATATCTCGGGCATTGTGGAAGTACATACTTTTGAAAATAATACGAGTTTATCGACATTATGACAACACTAACAAACAGCTGATCAAACAGCTGATTGGAGTAATGAACTCTGGCTAGTGTTACTTCCTCCTTTGCCTCTGCTGTGACCCTAGTATTTTTGTGCCTATTGTGCTGACTCCACCCGCTTTCAACTATTTATTTTTGATAAAGTTTAAAGGGTTCCGTGTTGTTATTTTTTTCACTAAGGAAATAAGTTACGACTACCTACTTTTATTTAGTCAATTATTCTCTGTTCCTGGTAAGTACTTTTGACGGTTAATTAGTATGGAGGTACGAATCCAAAACATTTATGATTTTGAGAAAATTAAATGTACTTAAATGTAAAGAGTCGTCTGAGTATTGTTCATGAATTGAAAGGCTTGTCATACGAAACGCACTGAGAAATGTCTTACTTCGCATAGCATTTCTACTTTGCTTAGACCGCGATTTCCTAAGCGACACATAGACGCTGTGATTGCTGTCTCTTTCCGATTCTATGAATATTTATTTATTTTTTATTTTAATCTTTATTGCACAAAGAAAAAAAAATGTACAAAAGGCGGACTTAATGCCAAGTGGCATTCTCTACCAGTCAACCTTAGGGCTAGGCAGAAAGAGTTGTAGGCGGTGCAATTCAAAATATGAAAGAGACAGAGTCAATTCTCAGCGCTGCGGCAGCCGCTACTGCCAAGGCTTTAACTTAGAGAATCGCACTGCTGAACAATAACTAAAGCAGTATTGTTCTGAGGCTTAGACAAGTAAATGTTTGTGAATACGGGTTTCATTCAGCACTGAACTAAACTCACCCGTTTACACGCAGTAAAAATAACAAAACAGAAAAATCTGTCACCATGTGAGTTTTCATTGTAACTTTTATGTCGGCTCTAAAAAAACAGGAAATAATAATGTTAATAATTTGAACAGTGATAAAAAAAAGACTTAACTAATTTAAAAATATTGCTAGTTTTCTTAACTCAAAGTGTAATTTACGAGCCCTAAAAAGTATGGGCGGTATTAACATAATGGCGGTATTGATACTAGGAGTCACTCCTGGTATGGGCGGAGTCACAAGAAAGAGTGCGCGTGCGTCTTTCTTCTCAATGGGTTCTGTAGCTCATTTTATTTTTCTAACCGCTTTGGTTGACCCGGTATAAATGTAAGCATTCCTGAAATCCTAACTAGTGTGATACAACATAGTTAAACTTTACTAACTAACTAAGTTTAACTATGTTGTATCACACATAGTTTCAATACGTAAGACATTCGTTGTTGTTTACAATAATAATGTTCATAAGAATAACATTTTTAAACATCTGTGACATACGTACTAAATAAAACTTACGTGTGATGGAATATTTTATCACTAATTGACTAAATTAATAGCAACAAACCTAAAAATAATACGCAGCGCTTAAGCCAGTTTACACTTTGGTAGTATTTTGTGATGAATTGATGAATAACTTAACTAATTTAAAAATATTGCTGGTTTTCGTAACTTAAGTCTAAATTTTGAACCCTAAAAACTACTAGGGTTATGGGCGGTATTAACTTCTAGAACCCCAAGCGGTCGCATGAGACCGCAGTTGATAGTGGGGGCATTACTGTGCCTTTGTGGGAGCGGGCAAACTACACATTTCGGAATTCTAAGTACCAGGATAGGCGGCACACCCCCGACATAGCAACGCCCAACGGTACGATAGGTTTGTTTTCATGTTGTTGTTGTTTTCATGCCTACAATTTTTTCGCAGTCGTTTGTGAAAGCTTAGGCGAACGTTACACGCAAGATCCATATTGTGATCCGTCAATATATACTGACGGATCACGATAATTATTGACGTGTAGTGTAGTGTATTGACGGATCACAATATTTATCGCAGGATTTCTGGAAATCCAGTGGTCCAATGTTAGATCCAAGATCGTGATATTTATCTTGCGTGTAGTGTCGCGCGTCAATATTTATCGTGTCAAGGGTTGCCACCTTTTTTTAGAATGAATAAAGTATTTTTTATTCCTCATACACGGAAAGTAGGTTTGAAGTTGCCTGAGGAGGGGGTGGAAAGTAATACTTTTCTACCAACTACCAACAAAACATACAGTAATTCGAATGTAACAAAAAACAAGTTTATCTTAATGCTAAGTGCTGTCTCAATTATAGGTAGTCACGACATGCAATATCAAAATACAATCATATTTGTTGAACAGTAACTCATGTGTAGTTGTGACTTACTATTAAAATAATACTAACAACCCATCTCTTCCCAAGGCTGTCGTAAAGGGCGACTAACGGACTAAAGACTGCACATACATCCAACAGCATAGAGCGGCGATGGACTCATCAAAATAATACTACCAACCCTCTCTTCCCTTCGGTGTCGTATAAGACGACTAACGGACTAAATTCTGCACATACATCCAACAGCATAGAGCGGCGATGGGCTTATCAAAATAATACTACCAACCTCTCGCTTCCCTTGGGTATCATAAAAGGCGACTAACGGACTAAATTCTGCACATCAAAATAAAACTACCAAATCCTCTCTTCCCTCGTGTGTAGAAAAGCGACTAACGGGCTAAATTCTGCAAATCAAAATAAAACTACCAACCCCTCTCTTCCCTTGTGTGTAGTAAAAGCGACTAACGGGCTAAAGGCTCACCACCTAAGCACATGTGCAAACTGTGCAGTAGTTTCTTGCTGAAGCGTGGACTGTGTGGGCGTGGCCTGTGTTGTCCATAGATTCAAATTATTACTAATTTTACCATTAACTGGAACTAAATATCTCAATAAAGTTGTAGATTTATGTAAAATAAAAATCACTCGTTTTTTTAGCTAATTCATGTTTTTATTTTTAGTTACTTAACTACCATTCGTAATTAAAAGCACAGTGTTTACCTCGGGTGAATGAAAGACTTATTTTCTCCCTCGAACTATTGCCGTCCAGGGAGTAAATAAGCTACTTTCAGCCCTATAGGGTAACAAACAATGTACTATTTACATTTTGTTAGAACAAAAATAAAGTATATAGCATAAAAAAGAGTACTTATTTATTTGTCCTTAAAAACGTTTTTTTTGTTGCTTTTTGCAACATTTGACACATATTTGTCTTTTACGTAAATAGAGTATTTTAGCCTTAGAGCATTAATTTACTTTTTATTTACTAAAAGATTTTAGTTAGCGTACTTTATTGGCGTTGTAGCGTAGATTATAAAGTACGCCTACATGAAAAAGAGACAATACTCTATTTTAAAGTGCGAGTGGCAACCCTACACGTCTGCCTCGTGCAAAGTACGTAATTTTGACGGGTGCGTATCATTTTATATAATGACAAATGAACTAATTTCAAAGAACATAACGTTCATTGGATATAATTTTTACTTGTTATAAATACACTTCCTATAACAACATTACGTATATTATTCATTTGATATAATACTCATATTCTCTAACAACTTATGCTATAAAGCTATATTGGTAGAATAATCATATTCTATAACTTCATTTGATATAATTTTTGTTTAAAAATAAGAATACCATTTTAACCCCTAAATTGATTTCAAATATTGTCTTAAAAAGATAATACGTTGTGTTTTCGTTATGGTTGTGCTAAAAACATCAGTGACAGAAACGAATCGCGGCAAAACCGACTCCACGTAGGTGAGCGTCAAGTTGGCAGGCACACCATGGAATTAGATGGTTTTGACTATGTCAAAAAATTGTGTATAAATAGTGATAAATAGTGACGTATAGCATATAAATAGTGATACTATGGCTCAAAAGATATTTAAGTATCTTGGTGTGCCTGCTAACTTGACGTCAAGATAGCAGGCACATTAAGAAATACAGTTCGTATCAATGTGATTTACATGTCAAAAAATTGTGCATAAACAGTGAATCGAATATGCAAAATTTCAACAATTGTACTTCAATACAAACCGAGATATTACGGTCTCTAAGTGGGCTGCCAACTTGACGATTCTTACGATGGCGATTCCAGAGAAACGGGTTGAAGTTTTAAACAAATAATACATGAAAAAATTGTGTGTGAAATTGTGAATCTTTCAATATAAATAAAAAAAGAATTCTTCTTTGCTATTTTCCAAAAATCTAATGTAAACTTCTACCATACATTCGATTTCAAGTACAATCGTGCACAATTTATTTATTGACTTAAGATACTGACATAAAGTCTAATTATTTTTAATTCAAGTCATAAAATTACACTTAAATCTATCGTTGTAATGTCAGTTTCACGTTATTTCTATGGAAACTTATGTCAAGCAATTTGTAATTTTAGTGACTCGAAATAAAAGTCTCGGGATAGTGGCGGACGAGCGAGTTTCGCGAACGACCGAGAGATGGCGTGATTTTGTTTACGTGCGGTGAGCCGGTGATACGAAAATGGTGCGCAAAAAGTTTTATTTGTTTGTGTTGAAATTGATAAGCAGTGAGTACATTTGCATCAGAAGTGAAAGTGTTTAAATCGTTTAATAACAACCTACATTTTTATAGGTACGCAGCTTATTTTCTATTATGGTATTTACAAAAAAGATATACCTATATCTATATAAACGTAATTTTTAATTAGAGTAAAAGAGACAAAACACGGAATAACTATTCGTAGCTCATTCTTTGTTTATTAGTCATAAAAGACTAGGCAGGTAACTTTTACATTTAATGCACTAGGAATATACTTAACCCTAGTTAACTTTACGAAAGATTAGCTTGGTAAGTACCTACTACTACGACTAATAAGTAATACGTATTGGTCGACCAACATAATTAGGCGCATGTCAGCTAGACGTTTATCACGGTTGTTCAATAATTTACAAACTTAACGTATCTTCTTCGATATTCCATTTTAAAATCTGACCACTCAGCATGTGCAAACTAATTGAAGTGCAATATATTTAGATTGTTAATCATTGAACAATTATGATAAACGTCTAGCTTTAATGCGATTAATTATGTTGGTCGAGTAGTAAATATGAAAAGTTTTGAATGACTGAGAAAATATCTACCTCACATTAGGTACAATGGCGGACTCCGTCGCTTTACCAGTCTAAAGGTCAAAATCCCTTGCACACCACGTCGTCTATTTGGTACGGGCACGTAGGTACCCGGGCGGTCGGTGCGCTTCACACGAAAATCGCTGCAAAGTGGTAAAGCGACGGCGACCCCGACCGTACCTAGGTATATCTTTTTTGTAAATACCATAATAGAAAATAAGCTGCGTACCTATAAAAATGTAGGTTGTTATTAAACGATTTAAACACTTTCACTTCTGATGCAAATGTACTCACTGCTTATCAATTTCAACACAAACAAATAAAACTTTTCGCGCACCATTTTCGTATCACCGGCTCACCGCACGTAAACAAAATCACGCCATCTCTCGGTTGTCCGCGAAACTCGCTCGTCCGCCACTATCCCGAGACTTTTAATTCGAGTCACTAAAATTACAAATTGCTTGACATAAGTTTCCATAGAAATAACGTGAAACTGACATTACAACGATAGATTTAAGTGTAATTTTATGACTTGAATTAAAAATAATTAGACTTTATGCCAGTATCTTAAGTCAATAAATAAAATTGTGCACGATTGTACTTGAAATCGAATGTATGGTAGAAGTTTACATTAGATTTTTGGAAAATAGCAAAGAAGAATTCTTTTTTTATTTATATTGAAAGATTCACAATTTCACACACAATTTTTTCATGTATTATTTGTTTAAAACTTCAACCCGTTTCTCTGGAATCGCCATCGCAAGAATCGTCAAGTTGGCAGCCCACTTAGAGACCGTAATATCTCGGTTTGTATTGAAGTACAATTGTTGAAATTTTGCGTATTCGATTCACTATTTATGCACAATTTTTTGACATATAAATCACATTGATACGAACTGTATTTCTTAATGTGCCTGCTATCTTGACGTCAAGTTAGCAGGCACACCAAGATACTCAAATATCTTTTGAGCCATAGTATCACTATTTATATGCTATACGTCACTATTTATCACTATTTATACACAATTTTTTGACATAGTCAAAACCATCTAATTCCATGGTGTGCCTGCCAACTTGACGCTCACCCACGTAGACTTGTCTGCCCTACGCTAGAGTGTAATTTAATCCCGCGTAGGCGCGGAGGGACGAGGCGGCCCACGAGCTGAGGAGCAGGAGGCTTCAACGCCCGCCGCCGCGGCTGAGGCTGGCCGGCAAAGCCGGCCAGCAAGCCGAAGCTGCGGTGGTGAGCGAAAGCCATCTGCGACGATAAGCTCGTGTGGGACCGCCGGAGTCCCGCAGCGCCGGAGCCGTGACAGAAAACATGCCTGCTTGCATGCGGCATGCCTGCTTGCATGCTGCATGCATGCTGCATGCCTGCAGCATGCCTGCCTGCATGCCTGCCTGCATGCCTGCATGCTGCATGCATGCTGCATGCTGCATGCATGCTGCATGCTTGCTTGCATACTGCTTGCTTGCTTGCATACTGTTTACTTATTACATGAGTAATGTTTTATATCATTTGATTATTATATCAAATGTACATTATATCAAAAGTATATTATATCAAATGAAATTATAGAATCTAAAATTATATTAAATGTTTATTATATTAAGTTAGTCGTTATATCAAATGAAATTATATGAAATGAAATTATATTATCTGAACGTTAGACCATAAGTATTTATATTAAACATTACACACCCAATTTTGACGCGATAAGGGTGTGCTGTGATCCAGCCCAAGATCCATCAATAAATATCACGATATTTATCACAATATTTATTGACGTGTAGCGTTCGCCTTACAGAGTGCATACCTACTTTTAGATATTTTTTTGCTGTTTGGTTTCGATTCGACTACCTATTAAATTAATATGGCATTTCTAAGTAATCAGGAGTATTACGAAATGATTCTTTGTGTCGGAGCAGCTAATGGCAGTCTCCGTGGTGCTCGTGAACTGTACCGCGAGAGATTCATCGACGGCAGACCAGAAGCTGAGCAGCGACGCTTGCCATCGGCGGATTGCTTTCGACGAATGGTTTTGCGTCTCCAGCAGACTGGATCCTTTCGTGCGACGAGTCCGGAGGTCCAGCCAAATATGCGGGACCCGGGTTTTGAGGAGACTGTTGGAGCCACTTTAGTAAACTGTTTATTGTGAAGTGCAGTGGACTACACGTGCTTCGCTTTACCTCTCAAGCCCCAAGCGTGTTTTTATCAGATTTATCTTATGTAAGTAGGTATATACTGTTGTTTATTAGAAAATTATTATTCTGACTAATGATCAGTAGGTAATAAGTTGTAAGAAATACATCGAAATACGAGTAAAATAATACGTGGTGTAATCCGTTAGCATTTTTTTAATTTTCGAGTGAATTGTAACAATTTTTGTTTTGTTTACTGTTACATGATAACTTTGTTATTTTTAATGTCTTAAAGATTTTTTGACATTTCGATTCCAAGACTGAGAGGTTTTGATTTTAGTTATTTCAAAAATAAGTCATTGTAATCAAGGACCTAGGGTACCTAGTTCTAAGTAGGCGTAGCTCGGGCGCATCGCGGAGGTGGATTGCGGAGCGTAGAAATAAAGTAGGTATCAGGGGAGGGAAACTCTTAAAGTAGGAGCAATGACATGTTTCGAGTAGTGCCATCTAGGAGTGTTATTCCGCAATATTTAAAAAAAAAAATTTTAAGTGTCTCGCTAGATGGCGGTTACTCGAAGCGCAGCAATCGAAAATAAAAATCGATTAAACATAACTTTAGTTAACATAATCAGAATATTAATTATGATTTATGATACATCATGTAAGCTTGTAGCATTTATTTTTTATTTCAATAAATCGATTAAATATAACATTAGTTAACTTAATCAGAATATTACCTAAGAAAATCATGTAAGCTTGTATCATTTATTTTTATTTCATAAAAAACTTGTATAATAATCGATTAATTAGATTTTAATCGACTTGTATATCGATCGATCGACACCGACACTTGAGCTGCATTTTTTTTATTGCATATGGCCGCTTGTTTGTTTTGTTGTTTGCTTTTGTGCGAATTTTTGCAGTATTGTCGTTCTTCGCTGTAATTACTAATTACGTTGAGACTTGAGATAAGTGCATAATCCTTCTCCGGACCCAGAGTTACACGATGAATTTAACTGTGAAGCACTACAGTAGTAAGCCTGCGTCTTACTTAATTTGAATTGTTGTGATGTGAATTGTGATATTTGGACACTGGACAACTGGCAAAACTGGACGCTTTAATTAAGTTTTGTGGCATTGCACATGCACTGGACGCTATTACTACGTACGTACTATTGAGACTAGTTAAGTCAAGCAGACCCATCTTCAAATATAACAATATTATCACCACAAAGTACAGGTACCTATAACTAATAATATTATTGATTTGTAATTTAGTAACATACCTATTGACTATATACATGTGTACAATCAAAGATACCTACTTACTGCGGGTAGAATTTTGCACAAATTGTGCCGCTTGTGATTTGGCCGTAGAATTAAGTTAATAGTATCATTTAAGTATTGTATAGGATTTTCTGTGTACAATATTTATTACTTTTTTATCAAATGCATTTACCTAAGTTATGCTGTTTTGTTTTTCAGATATCTATTGTCGCAAACCAGCTGATTAGTCATTACAAACTAAAGGTATTTATATTATTATTATTCTTTTTATATAATCTGTACAATCTTAAGATAAATGTTTACAATATTTCATAAAAAATAAAAAAAACATGTTTACAGTATAAAATATTCTAAAAAACTTCACCTAGGCTGTTAGTGCCAATGCCGGCAGTGGGGATAGACCAAAGCTATCGGTGGGTAGGGCTGCAGAATGAGGAACCTCCTGACAATACGTGCCTTGTCACGGAGTACTGCCTTTTGTATCTGACCCTTGATCAAACCTTTCAGCGAGAGGCTCTTAGCTATAAGACCGTTTGCCGAAACGATTATCAGAACAATAATGATTGAATCCACATCCCACATATTATTATTAGTTCACTTGCATGTCATGTTGTAATAAGTTTTTTATTTGCAGATACAAGGAGACAACCGCAAGGTTTTAAGCCTATTTTAAATAATTCAGAAAGAAATAAAAAAACCTGAAAAGTGAAATATACAGGTTAAGAAATCACAGCAAGAACAAGATTAGCTAGTGCCATTAAAATGTCTGATAATAAAGGGTTACAGAAAGTTACAGGAAAAATGAGTTTACCAGCAAAACTATTCACAGAAATTCAACTTAGAGAAACAATGAAAAAAGCAAAGGGTCGTTGCTTCACAAAAAATGAAGAAAAAATGTTGTCACTCTCATACTATCATATGCTCTTCTTTCGAAATGTTTCACATTGCCTTTTGTAAAATTAAAGCACACTTCTGAGCAAATCAACATAGATGAATGTTATAAATCGAATTTTGTGCGGAGAATTAAAATATGATGGGGATGATTATTCTAAAATGTAAACTAAATTGTATTATGCGAAACATAAACATAATAAAAATAGAGAATGAATTGTCGTTTTATTTCTGAGTTCCCAAACTGGCTGTTGCATGCAAAACCTTGTAAATCAGGCTGGTTTGATTTCATAAATTTAATGCTGAGTGAATTTCAGTTACATTAAATTTATGAAATCATATCAGCCTGATTTACAAGGTTTTGCATGCTTCAAAATTAAAATTTAGCTCCTATTATACCTATAGGTATGTATATTGGTCAAAAGTTGTGGAATAACACCACCAGAGGGAGCCAGGTTCAAACATGGCAAAAAAAATCCGCGAGATGGCCATCTAGTTCCGACAGTATTACCTTTATCTATGGTAGGTATGTAAGCGCCCGCTTGCAGTTCGGACAGGTCACAGACATAGATCTAAATAGACGACGCAAGTATCGCGATTTGTAAGAAAACCGAGCGTGCCACTTTTTCTGTAGGTATTAGGACGTCAACGCTAATAGTGATGGGAAATCTCCTTCTGTGCTAATGCTAAGTCGATCGACTGAAGAGTACTGCGTTGTGACATTCATGTAATTTATATGTAAGTCATTATAGTGAATAATAAGTAGGTACTAGAGATGTGCGCCGATACCAAATTGACCCGGCGGCGGCGCGGAGGCCAAAACCGAATGGCGGGTGGCTAGCGGCGGCGGCGGCGGGCGTGAAATCGGCGTGATGCTTTTTGTGTGAACGCGTAAATACTAATATAGTGAGCATTTTGCGAAAAAACAACCAAATCATTAATGTAGTTAACTACGCAGGTACTTTGTGGTACAAACGTACCAAATTATATGATTGTAACAAGGTTATAATTTGTATATAATTAAAGGTGATTATTTATTTGTATAAGATAGCAGCACAAATATATTGGAGCAATGGAGGTGGAGCAAATAAAACCAGCAAACTTTTAAATACACAACTATTCTTCATAAATAATATTGATGGTAAATTTTACATTTTGAACTGCATTAATTATGATTTAAAATTAACAAAAAATTATGACACGGAAGTCGCTCGAGAGAGCAAATAAAATGTACTCTCATAGTGAGTTCAGTCAATTTAACAGATCGTTCAATAACAAATACTAATAAATATATGTATCTATGGTTACACCATATTATGATCAATTAAAAACCAAAAAAAGGCGCACCACTTAAAATCAAATCTTCTGACAGCTTTGACTTTGATGAGCTTTTGCATTTTAAAATGGCGAAATTGCTTCTATGACGTAATACACGTCGAAAGGGAAAATCATATTTTCCCTTTCGACGTGTCTTGGCAACAAGGCAAATGTCATCACTAAATGAAAATTTATATTTACAATACATACGAATGAAATGAGATATTTTTATTGTCTCTTACGGTACTTACATAGGAAGGCATTTTAATCAATTAACAAATCAAAAACTTATAAAGGTAACGATCGTGTAAATCATGTTGACGTGACACTGACTGACGTCTGACTGAGTGAAACTCGGGCAATTACCTGAGTTTGTTCTAGTCATTACGGAGGGCAGGCAACGTATCTACACATATAATATCATTGCATACCATCCTGACTTCTCCATTGTTCACCCCTTCGATCAACAATATCAACTAGTTAACGCGTCACGTACAAAATCAAAGCTAAATTATGTCCACGTGAATAAATACTTTTTCAAAGCAATAAATTACGCCTGTCGCTTAAAAATGAAAAGACGTCAATAACATTTAGTGGTGAAATCAACCTTATGGGGCAACAAATAAAGTACTTTTTCCTGTTATTGCCTTGCGAGAAAATAAGAGCTCACTTATCAAATGCGCTCTTATTTACCGAGACACATTTTTATCGCCGACCTGACATCTAGTTTTTTTTTTACGTGTAACGGGTAAGCGCTTGGCCTTCATCTCATCTGATGGTAAGTGACGATAAGGCCGAAGGTGGAAGCGCGCTTCACCCAGAATCCTCAACCACTGAGGAACTGGCTATCTTAACTCTAACTGTCGGAACACAACTATGCTATCAACATCGTTGTTATGGCGACAGACTTAGATAAGATGGTGGTAGCTAGCCAGGCGGACTTAACAGCCCTACCACCAACCAAACCGAGCACACAAAGATGTACCCCCCGCTGGGAATCGAACCCGGGACCTCTGGGTCTGAAACCGGTGGCTGAGCCACTAGACCACGGAGGCGGTTGAAAAGTTGTATTGTTGATCAAAGGTTCATCCAAAAGCTATAGTTTAATCACATTTATAAGGAGCTGTGCATTAAGTATAGAGCGCCTATAAGCGAAAAATACAGTTACATTAGAATTACTGTCTTATACCTACGTATTCAAATGTAGCTTAAAAAAAATTTAAATAGTTTTTAATACTAGTTAGTTAGTTACTAGTTAACTTACTTAATTACAATATCTACCTTAAAGGTTATTGTCCTTGCAATAAAATAAGCTTATTAAATAATTGTCTCTTTGTAGTAGATCTTGTATGCTTAGTTAAATAATGAAAACGTATGTCAATATACGAACTGGTAACTGCTTTAATTAAATGTATCAAATGGTTTTCTGTTGGCGGTTAATCATATTGATGAATAGCAAGGCAACTGAATATGTAACTACACACATCAAAAGTGTCTAGGGATCAAGCATTTTTATGCGGATTTCTTGAGATTGAGATGTGGCTTTGTAATAAATTTATGATTTTATAAATTTATATGGATCCTTTTTGGTGCATTTCATAATTTGAAACAGGAACTTTCAATCAATTTCTAGTAAAAGATGAAAATCAGCTGTCAATATTTTCCCTATAAAAACATACAACGCATTGAAGACATTATTAGTGCTACTGTTTCCCTACTACTGATTAAAACCAACGTTATTATGGAGCGGCGACGTCATTTAAGCAGGGAAGAAATGCTCAGAGCCGTGGGAATGATAGAAGCTGGTTCCCGGCAACGTACTGTGGCTTTAGCTCTGAATACAAGTCAGAGTGTTATCAGTCGACTTTGGACACGTTACCGAAGCACTGGTACCGTGGCTGAGCGCCATGGAGGACGGTATCGCTGCACTACACGGAGACAAGACCGATACATTCAAATCACAACTCGAAGAGCTCCAACAATAACCGCCATGATGTTAGCCGTGAGGCTTCATCACTCTTCAGGGAACTTAATTAGCGACCAAACAGTCAGAAACCGCTTGCATGAAGTGAACCTTCATTCCCGAAGACCGCTAAGGGTACCACCTATAGCAATGCACAATCGTAGGATTCGATATCAATGGGCTCTTGAACACAGAAATTGGGCAGAAGAACAATGGCGTTTCCTGTGCTTTTCTGATGAGTCTCGTTTTGGTATGAGACCGGATACAAGACGTATACGACACTGGAAAACCCCTGGACGCCAACAGCGATTAAAATCCTGCCAGGAAGTCCATCCTTATAGTGGTGGAACCATCATGGTATGGGCGGGTATTTGGATCGGCGGAAGAACTGAGTTGATTTGGATCAGAGGCAACCTCAACGCTCAAATTTATGCTGAGACGATTGTATCAGACGTCATCGTTCCTCTACAAGTGCAAATCGGTCCCTTATTTCAGTTAATGCATGATAATGCACGACCGCACACCGCAAGAGTTGTAAGACAGACTCTCGCCGCAGCTAACATCAATGTCATGCCCTGGCCTGCTCAGTCGCCAGACTTGAACTCGATTGAGCATGCATGGGATATGCTACAGAGAAGAGCTCTGCCGAATATGGAGGGTATCCAGTCGCAAGAAGACCTTTTTTTGTTGTTGCAACGAACATTGGCGGCCATTCCACAGCGTGATTTGGATGAACTCATTTTGAGTATGCCAAACCGATGTTCTTGTGTTGTTAGTGTTCGCGGTAGAAACACGGATTATTATTTGTTTAAGTTACCCAATAAAATTTTAAAGAAAACTGTTATTTCAGTCTTTTTTTCGAACTTTAATGTTAGTGGTTCAAATGTCAAAAATCCCTTTATTAGGAAAATGGCAAATTTCTTTATTAATGCAAAGATGACTTGGTTTATCGTTACTGTAGACAAACGAAAACACTTTATTTGATGAATCCTTAAAGAAAATTTTAATTAATATCAATCAGGAGAAAAGTTATTGCAAAAATATATGTTGATCCCTAGACACTTTTGATGTGTGTATTAATAAAATAACGTAAAATATTATTATTCAAAAAAGGTTTACTTAATGAAGGTTTTGTGTTGAATTCTTGAGATTTGTTCATTATTTTAAAGGAAACAGACTCATATGATATGTTATCAACTACAGGTTTTTGTAAAGATAACGCACTGTTGCATTCATCGCATTCGATAATTTTTTGAATAGCTACTATATGCTATACTATATGCTACTATGCTATACTACATATCCTGTAATGTAGGTAATAATTTGTTCACTGAATTCTGTCATTTATTATTTTTTCTGTATTATTCCTCTGTTTTAAATATTGATTATAATTTCTAATCGAGAATTCTGTTTTATAGAGTGGACATCTCTAAACGCTTAAAAATGAGAAAAGCTACGCGTAGCGCGGCATACGGTAGGTACTGTAGAGTTTATACCATGTTAGAGCGCTGGCTGGTTTTACTTTATAGTAATTTGTAAAAAAACTTAATTTGAATTGACAAGATGTCAAACCGGGAATTGAGGAGAACGATCTGAAGTGCCAACATGGGTAGACTTGACCATGTTATTTTTATATTGTAAATATGTATTTGTAAATGTATATAAAAGTATACAATAAATGAACTCGTATACTAAATAAAGGTTGTTGTTATTAAAACAAACGCCCCCCAACCTTTACGAGTTCTACAATGGTGGAGGCGCCAAAAACCGGCCGTGCGCGAAAAGTTTCCGTTTTTCATGTGGCACGAAAGCACTGAAAAGAATGGTGAAAAAGCTAAGTGTTGAAGAATGAAGAATAGAAATTAAGATAACCTATACCTGAAAGAAAAGGATTTTTTAAAGCAAAATGGATTGCGTAGTCACTTGTTTTACGGGTCATTTTGATGAGTCGGTGGAAGAGTTTCTGGAGCAGTTCCAAGCAGTAGCACTTTATAAGAAGTTCACTAGCTCTGAGGATCGGTTAATGTTGTTGCCAGCATTTTTAAAAGGGTCTGCACTTCACTATTTCCGATCAATAAAATCTTCATGTAAAAGCTTTGAAAAAGTGGTGGATAAATTGAGCGAAGAATTTGAAGTGTGTGATTACTCCGAATTATTTTATAATGCCAAGCAGGACCAGAAAGGCCTGAGCGAGCATTTTTATAATTTATCGGAGTTGGCTAGCAAAGCAAACATAACCAATGAAGCAACATTCATTACGCAATTTTTATAGGGATTAAAGCCTTACTACAAGAGTAAACTGGCATATTCCCATTATGCGTGTAAAAGAGACCTCAGGGAGGTTATTTTGCAATTGGAGAAGGTGTATCCACAAGCACGTGAAGAGCAGATGAACTTAGCGCAGAATGATGCTGCGTTTGTTCATATGTTTGTTGGTGGGGGAGGTGATCGTAGTACGCCCACTCTATTTGGTCCGCCAATGACGACGAAAGTGCAAGATGTATGCCGCGATGTACCAGGACCTGCACCTTCAAATAGCTATAATCTACGTTCTAATTTTAGGAAAACGCAGTCGCAGCTGGGTTTTCCACCGCGCCGACAATAAAGAAGGTGTAGCCGCACACTCACAATAACAAGCACAGAAGACGTAAAGCAAATCCATTTAATAGAATGTCAGACGGAAGCCTTTTCTATATGAAACAGGGACATAGCTCTGAAAAGAGCTGCCATAATGAAATAAGAATAGATCGATATGAAACAGGAACATAGCACTGAAAAGGGCTGTCGTAATGAAATAGGAATGGAGCTTCGTCAGCATGCAAACAGCATCTTCATTCTTCGCCTCCATTCTTAGCTGCGTGTACACATCACTCGTAACAGCGCCACGTTATCGCCATCGCCGCACGCCGCACGCCACGCATCTTCACTGCGTCCGCTCCGTGGTCTGTCGGCCGTCGAAATGGCCGAGCGCAACGAACGTCGCCAGTTTTGTCGCGTGCGTGTTTCCCCGCTCGCACTTCCCCGCGTCGCGAAGCCCCGCGCCGCGTGTTCCCCGCACCGCGTTGCATAGCGACCGCGGGTGAATGAGAAACCCGTTGTTCCTCTCTCTTTTGCGTAAGTGACTAAGTTAAGCAACCTATGTTTGTAAATATAATAATTGTAATATATATGATCATTGATCACTAACTAAAATAAAGTATCCATTCTACGACTGACCATCCTGAGTATAATTTCTCTCCAAGCTTCGCTTCAACCCCACTCGCTAAAGTGGTGACCCCAGTCAGAACACAGAAGACCCTACTCAGAACAATCCAGAAAGAAGAAAATGGCTAACGAAGAACCAGCAGCACCAACCTCTCCAGCACAACACCTGCAAGAAGTCTCCGGCATTGCACTCTCTATGCGTGTACCACCATTCTGGCGAGATCGTCCGCGTCTCTGGTTCATAAGTTTCGAAGCCGCAACTACCGAACTAAAGAAAAGCGAAGCACAAAAGGCGCAGATGGTCATCGCACAACTCGAAAAAGAAGACATAGAGCAAATATGCGACCTACTCTACGAGCCGCCAGCCGAACGCTACTACTCAATCATCAAAGAGCGACTAATCTCTGTCTATGAAGAATCGGATGGAAAGCAACTACAAAAACTGTTGTCCGACATGGACCTAGGCGATCAGAAGCCGAGCCAGTTGTTACGGCGCATGCAAACCCTCGCACGCAACAAGGTTCCTGACAGTACACTCCGATTGATGTGGATGAACCTCCTGCCACCGCACGTGCACTCGGTGATCATCGTTAGCGATGCGATTAGCAACGACACAGCGCTGGACGAGCTAGCCAAGCTTGCTGACAAGATGCTGGAACAAAATCGTCAAGTCTCCACGATAGCTTCAGTTTCGTCATCAACCCGGCAAGAAAAACACGTCGACATACAGTTCCTGGCCGACGAGATAAGAAAACTCCATTTAGAAGTTGCAGAACTCCGAGCATTTAGAAACAACTACTCGTACCCTCGCCCACCACCACATGCACGCTATCACTACGCACAACAACATCCACATCGAAATGCAAGAGAAAGAAATACCAGCCGTTCGCCGTCTCCGTCTCGCAACCGCGACGGATCATCCCGTTCTCGCTCTGCCACGCCATCACCGTTTTGCTACTATCATCGTCGCTTTGGGAAAAATGCAAAACGCTGCACAACACCATGTACTTTCAACAATGAAGAAACATCGGAAAACTAGCAAACACGTTGGCAGAGGCGGAACCCAACGTCGTCGGAACAAAGTCATACCGCCTATTCGTCACCGACAAAAGCTCCAGATTATCGTTTTTAATCGACACCGGCGCCAACATCTCCGTTCTGCCGAAGCGAAAAGGAACATCTGCGAAACCTCTTCCATTTACCCTGTACGCCGCCAATAGCACCATCATACCAACCTACGGTGAAAAAACAATGACATTGGACCTCAACCTACGAAGACCTTATAAATGGCGTTTCATCGTGGCCGACGTTACAAAACCGATAATCGGAGCAGACTTCCTTAAACATCACAACCTACTAGTTGATTTGAAGAACCGAAGACTTATAGACAACACAACGAAGCTCGGTACCGACACCAGTGGACGTTACACCGACATACCTACAGTACGCAGCATCGACGTCCAACAATCGTACCACAACATACTATCAGAGTACCCCGGTATCGCCCGTCTCACTTCAATGAAACTCAACCCCAAACTCCGAGTAGAACATTTCATCGAAACAACTGGTCAACCTATTCACTGCCGCGCTCGACCTATTCCACCACATCGCTACGATCAAGTCAAAATCGAGTTCGAAAATATGATCAGTCAAGGGCTATGCAGACCAAGCAAAAGTCCTTGGGCAAGCCCACTCCATATCGTACCGAAGAAAAATGGTGACCTACGAGTCTGCGGAGATTACAGACGTCTTAATGCAGTCACGAAACCCGATCGCTACCCAATACCACGCATAAGGGATTTCACACATCAACTCACTGGGAAAACAATATTCAGTACAATTGACCTCAACCGGGCGTATCAACAATTAGCAGTACGTGACGAGGACATTGAGAAAACAGCAATCATCACCCCGATGGGACTGTTCGAATTTCCACGAATGTGCCCAGGTCTCAAGAACGCAGGTCAAACCTTCCAACGGTACATCCATGAAGTTCTAAGAGGGCTACACTTCGTGTTTCCTTTCATCGACGACCTACTCCTGGCATCAGAAACCCCAACTCAGCACGAAGAACACCTACGAATGGTTTTAAGCAGACTGGAAGACAATGGCATTACCATAAACCCGGTCAAATGCAACTTTGGCCAAACGCAAGTACAGTTTCTAGGATACACAGTATCACAAGAAGGCATAAAACCACCGCTGCACAAAGTCCAAGCCATCACGGAGTACCCGAAGCCAAAGAACATAGAAGAACTCAGGCGTTTTCTCGGAATGTTAAACTTTTACCTTGAACATATTCCGAACGCCGCAGCCATACAAGCACCATTAAACTCGTACCTACACAATACGAAAAAACGCGACAAGACCACCATCGAATGGAATACCGAAGCGGAGGAAGCATTTATAGACTGCAAAACAAGCATTATAAACGCTGCCTTACTCGCACACCCATCCCACGATGCGACACTCGCGTTATTTTGCGACGCTTCCGATAACGCAGCCGGTGCCGTGCTACAACAACATTACAACGACCAATGGCAACCATTAGGATACTTCTCAAAGAAATTTTCAACCGCGCAGAAGAAATACTCGACCTACGACAGAGAGCTACTAGCTATCTACATGGCAGTCAAGCATTTCAGAAAAACATTTGAAGGCCGCCACCTCATTATTTTCACCGACCACAAGCCGCTTACCTACGCTATGTCTAAAACGCAAACGGCAAACGAAACGCCGCGCCGGACTCGCCAATGTCTTTTCATAAGCGAATTCACCACAGACATACGACACATAAGTGGCAAAGAAAATGTAGTCGCCGACGCACTCAGCCGCATAGAAACAATATCGTGCCCGGAAACAATAACCTACGCAGATATAGCCAACGCGCAAGAGCGAGACAGCAACATATCGCAACTAGCATCTCAAAACTCAAGCAACATCTCAATCAAGAAAATAACTATCCCTGACACTGATCTCGACCTATATTGTGAAACGTCTACGCCCTACGTTCGCCCGTATATACCTACAGAACATAGATGGCAAGTTTTCAACATTATTCACAACGTGAGTCATCCCGGCACCCGTACTACACGCAAGCTCGTCGCAAAGAAGTACTTTTGGCCATCAATGAACGCAGACATCGGCAAATGGACAAAAGCGTGCATTCCATGTCAAAAGAGCAAGATACAACGTCATACAGTTTCACCTATTTCATCATTCCCGCCAGCTGACAGATTCCGAAATTTGAATGTCGATATCGTTGGCCCATTATCTACTGCAGAAAACGGCCAACGTTATGTAATCACGATGATAGACAGAGCGACCCGATGGCCCGAAGCAATACCTACGGACGACATTACAGCAGACACAGTAGCGAAAGTCGTCTACCAACACTGGATCACACGCTTCGGCTGCCCAGAAACCCTTACAAGTGACCAAGGTCGACAATTCGAGAGTCAGCTGTTCACCAACCTAATGAAAGAAATGGGAATAGCGAAAACACGTACAACGCCCTATCACCCACAGGCAAACGGAATAGTCGAACGTTGGCACCGCTCACTCAAGAACGCATTACGCGCAAGACTCGTCGCCGCTTCAACTAAGTGGACAGATGAACTACCTACAGTTCTATTAGGCTTACGAGCAGCCTTAGGCTCGGACTACATTCATCCGGAATCAGTCCGGCCCGGGAAAAAACCAAATTCGGCAAGTAATCGACTACACGCGCTCCGTTTTGAATCCGGAGAGAAATTTACTCAGTCGGTCTCTAGCACTTGCGCTGGATAGTCGTCCGGTCGACAATGGAAAGTTTAACATTAGTTGAAATTGTATGCTTAGCTGTAGCCGTTAAGAGGCCTATTACTTACATCTCGACTGTGATTTTTGCGTAAAATGCCCATTTTCGCATTTTGATGTAATTTAGCAGTTGTGTTTATCGTTTTTATCGAAATAGGATAATAAATTAATGCTTAATATTACAAATGTCCTTCTGCGAGGATAAGCTGAGGTCGGACGGCCGGCGCATCGCATTTTGAAATAATTTTGCAGTTGTATTTATCGTTTTTATCGAAATAGGATAATTAATTAATCATAAAATGTTTATTCATTATGAAGTAACGATTATACTGGTATAAATTTTGCTCAATAATATTATCGTAGATAGGAGAAATTCACGGTTAACTTAAAGCAATTTTCGAAGTTTTAACATTGAAAATGTTTTTTCGATCGCTCCGGTAGGGCCCCATTTTCGCTGAAAGTGGGTTTGCCCCGTGATGTGTAGTGGTTTAGGGCCATGAGGACGTTTAAGTGCTCAAAAGACGCAGAATTTGAATGGCTTTCAGATGGTGAAAAATTATTTCGTAAAAGTCGAAAACTTTTTTCGAAAATTGGAAAAACAAAAAAAAACCTTGATTTTTTAACACCTTTCCTCGGAATATCTTCGATATCTCGTGAACGAGGTCGAAAATCAAAAAACTGAGAGAGACGCCTAGAGATATTGAGACGGGGAACATTTAATGTCGTATATTTTTTTTGTGGGAGTGACGGTATGCTCCCCCTTAGCGGCGCGTGGAGCGTCGCCGTGCGGTATTACTCGGGCGTCATGGTCCTGTGGAACTTCGCAGCTTTGAGATACAAAGATTTATTAGGACTTAATAGACGCAAAAAATTAAGGGCTTTAGGACAGTATAAACAAATTTTGAAAAGTCGATAATTAAAAAAAAAAAAAAAAAATCATTAATGATCCATAATAGCTAAGTTCATTTTCAATGCCCTTTCAAGTCGTGTAGAGCACGAGATCTGTGAATTTTTTGGTTTAGAATAAGATTTTTTTCTATATAAAATCAATGATATCTAAAAATTCCGAGGCTGCTACGCATTTTAAGACTGTAAGTGATAACATTATATTTTTTTTATTTCATTTGTTTAGAACAGTAGTTCAATCTAGGAGCTCAAAAAAGTGCCTTCGCGCATTTTATGAAAATCTTTTGTCTGCAATATTGGGTTTAATTAAAAATCTTTATATATGCTATATAGATATAGGATAAAATGTTTACTAGAAAAAAAACAACCAGTCTCTGGAAAGCTCGAACGGGATTCGAACCCGTGACCTTTGGATTGCCGGTCCACTACTCTAACCGCTAAGCTACCGAGACCCCAGAAGACTCTTGAATTTTTTCTAGTAGTGCTGCAACCCAGCGGTATTACGTCACTGTGAAGTGTGTGTGTATGTTTTTTTTTCTAGTAAACATTTTAATTAAAAAGTTAAGCAAAATTTACAAAAAGCGAAGCCGCTACGCATTATTCCAAAAGCTATTCTACATTATTCAATAAGTCAAAATTGTTAATGTATTTTTGTTTCCGAGATCCGTAACGCCAAAATTGGCCATTTTACGCAAAAATCGCAGTCGAAATGTAATAGGAAACAGAGAAAAGTGAAAATATATTGGGTTCATCCTTTTCACATAGACCGCATAACGGAATATGTATTCTAAAAGTCTTATACAAAAATTAGGTTCTTTCCTGATAAATTCTACGAAAACTACTAACTAGTAGGTACTATTATTTATTCTGTGCTACTACTACTATCACCATAATGAGGCGCTCGGAATAGTCGGAATACTACTATTTTGCAGTTTTGCTTGCGCACGCGACGCGACCGACCGCTTTGAGCGTCTATCATCGACTGGCGCGTGATTCCTCCGGACCGGACCGGAACGGACGTTTCTCGAGTTCTCGTGTGGTCAGCTCCATACAACTTCATACGATATTGATAGGCCCCGCCCCCCGTGCCGAAAAATAACGGACCGGGTACTCGGAGACGTCCGGAGCATGTTTCGGTTGCTTCCGGGTGAAAATCGGGATCGGAAGGCCCCTGATCACATGTAGTCGATGCAGTAAAAATTCATATATTTGTTTGAGCTACGGAATGAATCCGGGGCCGTGTTTTTTCGGGTCCGTGTGATTCCGGATGCATGTAGTCCGAGCCTTACGCACAGACACGGCAGTCAGCGCAGCCGAACTTACCTACGGTTACCATTTGCGATTGCCAGGCGAATTTTTTACCGCAAGTACTAACATACCTACTGCGATGGATTATACCTACGTCGAAAGATTGCGCGACACCATTCAAGCAAACAAGCCGACTGCAGATTTTTCACACCATAGCAACAATAAACATATGTTTGTGCATAAAGACCTAAGTACATGCACGCACGTGTTTATCAGAACAGATGCCGTGAAAAAACCACTACAGCCACCATATGAAGGTCCCTACCAAGTCATCGATCGGAACAGCAAAGTTTTTACCATCAACCTACCTCACCGTGAAGCAAACATATCCATAGACCGGTTGAAGCCCGCATACGTTTTACAAGAACAAGAACTCAACTTCGACGTACCCATACAGAAAACAGTTACCATTTTAACACCGTTACCAAGCCGCAGCAAGACGACACAACCGGCAGATAAGCGAACCACATCCGGCCGAGTCGTCAAGCCACCTGTACGCTTCACCCGCGGTCGCTATGCAACGCGGTGCGGGGAACACGCGGCGCGGGGCTTCGCGACGCGGGGAAGTGCGGGCGGGGAAACACGCACGCGACAAAACTGGCGACGTTCGTTGCGCTCGGCCATTTCGACGGCCGACAGACCACGGAGCGGACGCAGTGAAGATGCGTGGCGTGCGGCGTGCGGCGATGGCGATAACGTGGCGCTGTTACGAGTGATGTGTACACGCAGCTGAGAATGGAGGCGAAGAATGAAGATGCTGTTTGCATGCTGACGAAGCTCCATTCCTATTTCATTACGACAGCCCTTTTCAGTGCTATGTTCCTGTTTCATATCGATCTATTCTTATTTCATTATGGCAGCTCTTTTCAGAGCTATGTCCCTGTTTCATATAGAAAAGGCTTCCGTCTGACATTCTATTAAATGGATTTGCTTTACGTCTTCTGTGCTTGTTATTGTGAGTGTGCGGCTACAAAGGCCAATTGTCGCGACGGTGATGTTTTTGAGATGTCGTCTGGTCTTTTGCAAGCGCACACATCTGACGTGAAATTGCAAGCGATGGATGAAGCTAGTCAACAGGTTAGACCTTCTTCTGTGTTATTGCCATTATTAGTATTTTCTACAAATGAGGTTAATTTTGTAGCTCTTGTAGACACAGGTGCCACGGTTTCCTGCATTAGTCTAGCTGCCGCGGATGAGATAGGAGTGAAATGTAGGGATATAGAAAACAGGTGTATTAGTGCGAGTAATGGTAGTATGTTAAAAGTAGTTGGAAAATGCGAAGTAATGTTTTCTTTGAGCGATTTTTTATTTAAACAAGAATTTACAATTATAGCTGACTTAAAGTGTAGTGTAGTTTTAGGTCAGGATTTTTTAATAAAGAATAAAATGTGTATTGATTTTTATAACAATTGTGTGTCTTTTTCCCAAGGAAAAGTTCATTTTGTTCAACCAAATGTGTTGGGCCAAAAAGATGAATCCGCTTTTGTTGCAAGACAGGACTCTGAAAGATGTTCGATTGTTAGACAAAAGTTAGGAAATATTCATTCTGTTCAGCAAAATGTGTTGAGCCAAAAAGATGAATCCGCTTTTGTTGCAAGACAGGATTCGCAAAGATCGAGTTCGATTGTTAGACAAAAGTTAGGAAATATTCATTTAGTTAAGCCAAATGTGTCGAGCGAAATATTAGATAAAGCCGCTATTGTTGCAAGACAGGATTCGGAAAAATCGAGTTCACTTGTTAGACAAAGGTTAGGTAAGTCATCGAATGTTCCATGTCAAACAATTGGTTTAGAAAGTTTGAAGTTAGAACAAAAGTCAGATAGGTCATCGAATGTTCTAAATCAGGCAATTGTTTTAGAAAGTTCCGAGCCGGGCGCGGAAAAGAAAAACATTGATGTGTCAACAAGTGACAGGCATCAATCAATTGTTGACTTTATTGATTTTCAGAAATTGCGTAACAATGATTACGTATATTTCTTGAAGGCACCAAATAGTGGTGAGTTTTCCTTGCCGGTGGAGGAAAAACGTTTTGTAATTAATGCCCAAGTAACAAATTATTGTTGCATAATAGTTGAGAAAACGTTTTACATTTCCTTTTGGTTCTATAAAGTGCGTCATATAAACGTGTCGTAGACGTTTATACAACGCGAAATAGGCCCATATTAAACGACATTATTGTTATTTACAAGTTAAATAAACGTCAGTCAACAACTTTTAAATGTTACATAAAAGTTTTCGACCGACTGTTATCGAACCACTGAAGTCCTATAACAATTGCATAGACATTAGAAGATGACTGTAATGTCGGTTAAGTGTTTAACATTGACTTTTATTGTACACAATGGAATGAACTTCAGTTCATTCCATTCATTCGTTCCTGTGATGTTTGCTGGAAAAGTGCGGGTTATCAAATACAAAATTTAAACGGTTTATAAGTTATAATTTACTTTATTATTTTTATATTTACTTTAACAATATTATACATGAACAGAGTGTATGGATAAATGTGTGCAGTGCACCTAGTTCTTATGGGACGTTTAGTTTTGTGGTGAAATATAGGTGTGTTGTTGTGAATTTTTTTACGCCCCCATCGAATTTCTTGAAATTAAATTATTGTAGACTATTGCTTAAAATTTGTTTACATACTAAAATAGCAGCCATCTTGTCTAAGTTAAGAAACGACTTCTATACATCAATTATAGAATGAAAAGGTCGCATAATGCGGTTTCTTGCGACCAAGATGGTCGGCCATGATAATTTATTTTAGAGTTCCGTGAGATAATAAACATGAACAGATAACCTTTAATTTAAATAAACCCTTTATGATAACCTTTAATTTAAATAAACCCTTTATACATGGTGTCATATTTTTTTTTATTTATCCGACCTACAACCTGGCTTCATAATACGACGATATAATGAAGCAGTTGTAAAAACGTTCACGTAACCTATACTCCAACACCACTATTCGACGTTGTATGAATCAGTCGTAAAAACGTCTACCTAACCTATACACAGGCACCACTATACGACGTTGTAGGAATCAGTCGTAAAAACGTCTACCTAATCTATACACAGGTACCACTATTCGACGTTGTATGAATCAGTCGTAAAAACGTCTACTTAACCTATACACAGGCACCACTATACGACGTTGTATAAATCAGTCGTAAAAACGTCTACCTAACCTATACACAGGCACTACTATACGACGCTGTATAAATCAGTCGTAAAAACGTCTACCTAACCTATACACAGGCACCACTATACGACGTTGTATAAATCAGTCGTATAAACGTCTACCTAACCTATACACAGGCACCACTATACAACGTGTATAATACCGTCGTAAAAACGTTTACTTAACCTATATTTTTGTACCATTATACGACGTTGTATAAAGTAGTCGTAAAAACGTTTACTCTACTTATTTAGTAGACCATTTAGTTACGGGACTAAATCGTTGTAGGAATTACGGTTACACAACGTTGTAGTTGTCTAATAACATCAATTCAACAGTTATATAACTGAAAGTCGCATAGCACAGTTTTTATATGACCAATTTGCTAGTTGGGTGTAGATTTAGGAACGGGTTATCCTAAAACGAAAATTCGATAGAATAGGTAGGGTGTATGAGTAGATTATTTACGAAGGCACTACGTAAGAATTAGACCGGTATTCTTTAACGTCAATGATTTAGTTTTATTATGTTCCAAGGCGAGTTATTGGCAGATGTACGAAACTGGCACGTCTTTATCAATGGCATATAGAATCATTAAGCGATAGGAGGTCTAATGTTGGTGGCTTGTAAAGTTCGTTTTTCATACAAATCGCCTGAAGCATTTCATGTCACGATGATGTGTGTTTGTAGACATTGTTGTGTATGTATGTTTGTAAATTATATTATGTTTGTGTAAAAAGGGAAGGCTTTAGTAGGTTAATTTTAAGTTATATGTTGTCATTGTTATTTGCTAATATGTGTCTTTATGTTTTCATATGAACGAGGGAAATATGAAAAACGTATTTTAGGTAGCAATTGATGTTTGAAAAAGAGGACAAATTACAAGAATTATTATATACTTAGTAGTTTGATATGATAGAGAAAATATTGTTAAAAAGCGTGAGATAAGTTTGTTAACGTATTTGTAATGTTGAATGCTGGTAAAGTAATGATTCGAGAAAGATAAAAAGGAGTTGTAAGGGTTAAGTAGAATTAGATTGTTATAGATCTAGTCGACTTATTCTATTATTTGGTGTAACATGATTAGGCAATAAGCTATTTGTCATGGATTCCTGATTTGGGTTTCACACACATAAATGATGGGATATAGGGGTTAGTATCTGGTTTGTAAATGGCTTTGTTATTATTGAGGGTTAAAGACTGAGTATTTATAGCAAAGTTGGTGAAGGTTTAGGAGTTAGCAGTATGTAGTATGCAGATAAAGGGTTGAGTATTTATAGCATTAATTTATGAAGGGTTAAGGAGTTAGTAGTATGGAGGAGTATGATGTTGTAGGTTATTTGATTTATAGGAGTAGTGTAATAGTAGTTTAGGGTTAATTAATAGTTTGTTATTTTAGTAGTTTGTAGTGAGTTAATAAATTTCTCTCACGTTAAGCAATTTCTGGTGTAGAATAGAGTGACTATTCTCATAAGCATTCGGAATTACTTAGTAGAAGTTCTATCTAAGTAATGGATTGGAAATAGAGGGATTATCTTTTGCCTTAAAGTTTAATCAATAATTCCCTAATTCTATAGATTATGACGGAATATTGTATTGTTGAGTATCAAGTCATAACGTGGGATAGTTGACATGTTTTTGGGGATTTTGTTTCTTACCTTGTACTTGAGCCTCTTGATTTCTTGAGAGTTTTAAATATAATGGTGTAGAATATTTTTTCCTATTGATAAGTTGATAGTATCTGCTTTGAGTCTTGTTATGAAGCTTAAGTTTAAGAACGACTATCACACCCTTAGAGAGTTTGAATTTTTCTCTGCATTAACATTAAATATTTTAACATGCAGATTAATAAAGTTAGTTAAGTAATTTTGGTTAAGGGTGATGTATATGAGTCGTGTTAGTTAGTGATTTAGAGGATGATTCGAAATAGGTATATAGTTTTGACGGGTTTATATGTGCCAAGTTCTTCGAAGTTTAATTCTTCGAATAGCTAAATCCAAGTCGGGTTTAGGTTGAATCATTCTTGTATGTATTTTTTTCCCGTTTCTGCTAGGATGTTTAGAAATGTTTAGAAATGGGTAGAAATGTAAAAAAAAAGTTGAAAAAAAAATTTTTTGTTTAAATTTTTTTTTTTTCCCCAGGTCTGGAGGAATGTAGAGTTTATACCATGTTAGGGCGCTGGCTGGTTTTACTTTATAGTAATTTGTAAAAAAACTTATTGAATTGACAAGATGTCAAACCGGGAATTGAGGAGAACGATCTGAAGTGCCAACATGGGTAGACTTGACCATGTTATTTTTATATTGTAAATATGTATTTGTAAATGTATATAAAAGTATACAATAAATGAACTCGTATACTAAATAAAGGTTGTTGTTATTAAAACAAACGCCCCCCAACCTTTACGAGTTCTACAGTACTTACGCTGCTTCGATATTCCATGCGTATTAACGCAGTACGTTACATCTACCGCGCCAAGTAAAACCCGCAATCTATTACGAATTATGCGGCATACACTCGTTTGCACATTTTGTGATTTCGAAATTGATTTAATAACAAAATTATTGATTTTAATAAAAATGAAGCTTAATTTCATATTAAAATTATTAACCGGTGGAAGGAAACTTCTCTGTTTACTCGGTTACTCTCAGACGTGGTGTTTTTGCAGTTTTTAATGGCGAAATTAGGCATTTTCAAATTTTAAATTGTGTTCCAACGGTCTATGGCTGTGTTAGCGGTCGGACGCGGACTAAACCTATTCTTATCTATGCGCGGACTGTCTGCGTGAGAGCCGTACATAAGCGTTTTTGGCTTGTGCTGAACACGCGAAGTAGATGCACTTGCGTCGTCTATTTAGATCTATGTCTGTTAGGCTTGTGTCGATCTCGTTCATGAACTAATAAGACGCAATTCCTTTAGGTGAACTAGAACGAACTATTCTGTTTAGGTCGTTCTAATTGGTCTTTTAGTTCACTTTAGTTCATTATTCTCTAGGCGACATCGGGCTCCTCGCGAGCGAGAGCCGAGTAAGGACGAACGATTATGTACGAACGAATGTCTGAGCGAGAGAGGATTAATTAGAGACGCGTATGCGTGAGCGTGATGGAAGATGAACGAACTAGAACGCTTCTTAAATCACAATGCAGGGACGAAATGATCATCGGCCGCGCGGCTCTTGATTTGTTTTGATTTGAATACTGTCTGACAGTTTGTTGAGTTATGGAAACTTGGATTGCGTAAACTGTTATTAATGTTATTTAATTACATGTTCATTGGTAATAATTACTGAGTTTGATGTTTTTATTTGTTTTAACATTGGAAATGTTTTGTAAAACGGCAACGTATAAGTTTATGTACCTACCTAAGTTTGTTAATAAACTTTTTCATAGTAAGGTATTACTGCTTTTGAAGAAGTCAAAAGTGAAAGTACAAAAAAAGCAAAAATAAATACAAAAATCTAAAAATCATAAAAATATTTATTTTAAAAGAAAATGTTTAGGTATTATAACATATCACAGATCAGTGTAAATACTTAGTTGATTTTAAAATACACTATTTTAATCAGTCATTTAGTTTTACATAATTTAAATTAATGCAAATGTTAGATTTACCAAAATGAGAGTCTTAAGCCTGCAAAGTATGAAGGGAAGTCAAATATTTATTACATTTCGTCCTGTGTCCTAATAAAATCAGTGAACTAAAACGTACTAATAGTACTAGAATACTGAACTAGTTCATTTAACGGATTGTACTAGTTCGGAGCGTTCCTTTTAGTGACCGAGTAAGAACAAGCCTAATGTCTGTGGGACAGGTTCTTACATGTCGAGTAGGTATTTGTTTCGTGCGCGGCGGATTCCGCCTGCGCGATGCGCCGTGACTTAGGACTCTGGCTAAAGGTGGCCACTGACGATCACTTTTTCCCATCAGTTGAATTGACGTCAGTCCAAAATTTGATCGTGAATGTCGTTAAAAAAAATTGATTGTATCACCTCAGTTCGATTCGAACTTCTCTAATTAATTTTGATCCTTAATGCCGAATACTAAAGTTCAAAATTGATTGTACCGGCCGGTCGAGAACTGACGAGCCGGAGTGTCGCCAGTGAGTGGGAAATCTTTTTAGCGTAAAACTATTTGGAGTGATGCCACAGTTTTACGCCAGGACTGACGCGCAAAACTGATCGTCAGTGGCCAGCTTAACCTTTTGCAACTGAGGTGGTAGTCTCACAGACACCGCCAACCAAATAAGGCGTTGCTATTTCGTAATAGGGCGTGATGCTGTCTCACTTAGTACCTTACTTAAATGCACACCACACCTGTGCACTACTTAAGTGCACAGGTGTGGCTGTACAAGTTTCTGGTGTCTGTCAGACGTAAGTACAGCAATAAGCGTTGATTCTATTAGACGTCACGTACCAAAAATATTTAAACTTTCATAGTGTCTTTTGGTCGTAACCCCAGTAATAGATGTATATTTACATAACGTCTCTCAGACGTAGCCACATATTTAAACTAACGTTTAAATTCAATTATTTCAGTTTTATTTTTTTAAATTTTGTTTTATTGTAACGTAACGAACCGTGTGGTGGCGACCATCAAAATAATACTACCAACCCATTTCCTCTCTTGGGTGTCGTAAAAGGCGACTAAAAGAATTAAAACCGCACATACATACAGCTTATAGCGGCGATGGATTCTTCACCTGTCACGCTAAGCACATGTGCAGTTATTGCTTGGTGAAACGTGGACTGCTTTTGTGGTTCCTATTGCCTAGTCCTGACTGGGTTAGTCAGGGGATAATAGTGGAGATTATATGTATATGTATGTATTTATGTAATTTTGTGTTTTCGATTACAGACATATATCATACAGAATACTAAATGTTGCAGATGTCGAATTCAAGTAGTCAAGAGGCTAGACCTACCAAGCGAGGTTTTAAAGAAACACCTAAAAATAATGACGAGCAAATAGGATAATGGCTTTTAGAAGAGGATACATGTGGACTTTAGCGATGTTGACGATTCAGTCGAAGATTCCGACATCGAAATTGAAAATATACAAGACCCAGAGGAATCAAGAATTGTGAGCGAAAGTGAACTATTGCTTTTATTGCTTCTTCTTCCCTGACACTCGCTTGTCAGGGAAGAAGAAGCAATAAGTGAGAGAGAAGAAGAAGAATCTAGTGAAAGGAACGAAGAAGAAGAGAATGAGAGCAAAGATAACCAGCCGCTCGGCTTTCTTGCTGTACAAACAAGATTTTATTGGTAAAAATGGATTCTTGTGGTCAAAGTCTGCTGGTGTTAACGATTTTGTTTTGTTTAGACGTTGCCTGGGAGGTAAATTGAGGAGGGGGACTTCTTGATATCTCTAGCAAGAGAATTAGTTCTACCTAGCCTAAAGCAGCGTGTCTATAATGATAGCTTACCAAGAGAGCTGCGACTAACCATAAAAAGAGTTTTGGGTAAAGATTTACCTCCTAAGCCTGAATTTTTACCCAAACCTGGACCGCCAGCAAGAAATCTATGCAGCATTTGTCCTAGCAGATTAAAACGTCAGACTCGATTTACTTGATGTGCCTTTAAGAAGCCTTTTTGTCTACAATGTGTAACGGTACAGAATGAATGGTATCCGTCCGTTAGTAAGGAATGTGTGGGAGTAGCACTAACATAAATATTAATGCGTAGCACCATTAATATAATAAGCATGAAAAAGGGAATGATAAACTAGTTCAGAATAATGGTCTGTGGTCTAACTCTTTATCTTTAGTTTGAACTTTGCGGGGACTGCTCTGTGTGCTCCTTGCGACATAGGCGCCATCTAGCGTGAGTTATTTACTTGAGCTTCGTGTTAGGTTGGCAACGGGCTTTATCTTTATTTTGAATTTCGCGGGGACTGCTCTGTGTGGCCTTGTGACATAGGCGTAGGTTGGCAAGCCGGTAGACATACGGGCGCGCGCCACCTATGGTCGGAATACGGAACTTTTTATAATTTCACAAAATACAGGATTATTGGCTTAAGTGGAGGATTATTAAGAGGGAATTGTTAATAGAAGGCTACATTTAGATATTCAAAGATGAAATATTGGCTGTCGGACGAGATTTGGTTAGATTATGGAAAAATTTTAGAATTGCACGGCGAAAGCGGCAATGAGCGAGCGAGAGGTTGAGAAAAAGACAGAAAGAGAGGTCGGATGATAGCTCCACGTGGCGCGACGCGAAGGCGGGGGGCATCGGGGAAGCGGCTAGCGATTGGTTGAAGGGAAGAAAAGCGGACTCGCGCGGGCAAATCTTAGGCGCGCGTGGCGCGAAAGTTAAGATGCTTGGGAAAAGGGCGGAAAATTAGCGGACATTCAATTTTGGGACGTCGGCGGTGCGGTCCAACTTAAGAGTGCGGTACTACTCATACGGGGAAAATAGTGTCCGAGCTTTGATAGTGCGCTAAGTGATATTCGAGCTGCGATATTAATTAAGATTCGTGAAATTGAAAGTGATTAATAAAGTAAACTATTGCGATCGCAACTCGAATCCGTTAACGGAATGAAGTATTCCGGGGTACATCGGCGGAAACGCATAACGGTGGCAACGAAAACCTATGTACCTTTCAACAGACTTCGGTCTGGATGATCTTTGATTGTATTTAATAAGATCGGCGTTTTACATCATTACGCTAAACAATACACTATCTTCGACGGAGTAATGGGGGAGAGACAGTTGTCTCCCTAGTGAAAGTTGAAGATAGGTCAGACACCATTTAGCTGGAGGTAGACACGTATGACCCAGTCCAATCTCGAGTCTACCTCCGTACATACAGTGTAGTGATAGGAAAATAACACACTGAGTATACTGGCTCGACTGATAGAACATTTAGGAGTTAGTTGCTTTCAGGGGCAATGCGACTCTCACCACACACCACGAATTTAAATTAAATGAGGCTTGGCCTAGTTTGCAAGGTACACAAAAGGGACTGTTAGTTCGACAAAATATAGGCATTTTCAAGTGAGGAAAGTTGTAGGAATCTATAGGTAGGCGGATATATATATATGGTTAGTTATTAATTCAGACTAATAAGGTAGGGATAATTAAGTTACGGCGCTAAATAAAATTATGATGAAGTGATGTGGGTCCTAGCTAGGCAAGTAATCTGTTACCGCAGGCCGATAAAATTCTAATTGTTTTCCTAAAGTTGTTACCAATTAATTATTCATTTTAAATAATTAATAGAAGCATGATATTATCGTACCATCATTACTTTGGAATACCTAAAAGTCTAGACTGGTTTCCTATTACAAGAAAAATACTAAAAAGTTATAGCAAATAAGCTTAGTCGTACTGTGATGTTTGATTTCTAACACTGAAATGACCAAACAGGCATTTGTTAGCTTTCCCTGGGATGCAATACGATCTCACATGGCTATACTCTTCAAAGTATGGAAAATTTTACATCCGATACCTTAGCAAAAATAAGCTGATACAAACTGAACAACTAAAACCAGTTTAGAACCTAGGATAAGTCGTTGAAAGAAGACATTGCAAGCTATGAGCTTCTAATAATCTGAAACATAGAAATAATTGATTGATAACAACCAGCTAATTAGCCTGACAATGGTCTACTAATACCATTTGAATAGACCTCTTAAGATATGTAAGTACTTACTTCTAATAATATGAAACATAGAAATATTTGATGGGAACAATCTAATCAATCAGACTAATACCTAGTACAGTCTAATTTATATCTATTAAAGTGAGTAAAAGATAACTTCTAAATGTAATTGATTCAATGATTAACAGGGATAATTAACTACCTAATTTACTACCTACTAAAAGTATACTGACTATGATTTAGTAGTCTATCAAATTAACCACTCAGTCTGAGAGACAGAGGGTGGAAGTTAATGGAAAAATAATTAACTACATTCACTCCCTAAAAGTCAGGGATGTTGAATAAATTAAACATCTTTCAATAAACTTGAGATGTATTTATACTTTATAAGATCTGTATAATGAACACTAAGAGTAACCCAAAGTAATTTACTTCAAATGATAGTATTCTATTTCAGTTCACTTCCTAAAGTCAAGGATATTGAATGAATTAAACATCCTTTAATAAACTTAAGATGTGATAATCTGCCAATGCAGCCAATCCAATGTAGTTATATTGGAACTTTACAAGACCTGTATAATAAATACTAAGAGTAAATAAAAGTAGTTTTACCTGTATTAATAGCATTCTACTTTAGCCACCGCCTGAAGTGGCGTTTGATTAAATTATCCACCCTTTACGGAACTGAATATAAGTTATTGCATTGAATAATTAAGTTCTTAATGTGAGAAGGATATTTGGATGATAGCCAGCCTTGAGATAAACTCTATTGATTTATGTGGAATAATAAGAATTTAAATTGCTAACACATAGTTCATAATGTAAAATGAAATTAAATTTGAGGAGAGATGTAAATTCTCAGTTTAAAGAATTAAAGGCACAAGCTAATAATTAAAGTTAAAGCCAATGTGACGGAACTGTAATTAAACCATGAGATGTACAGTACGCTATGGAGCGGCGGTGGGGCTCATAAATTGCACCAGGCTTCTTATGTATCATGCTACTGATAATAAATAATAATACCTACAAGCTAAGCTATCATCTGATTACCTTTGAGTGGTTACAAATCTTCCCCGCAGCTGCAGTGAAGGATTTAGGTCACAGTTCAGACGGAGTCATTGCTAGGCTACACATATTTATGTTATGATTTATAGACTGGTAGGTAATTAGGTCAGGAGAAAATAATTTAACACAGGGATAAGCCAATTACTAAACTTTCACGAAAGAACTTGAGTTACTTAAATGCGGTTAACAACGGAGGGTTCACTAGACGATCTGGCCAAAATAGTAGTTATTATAATATTACATTGCTTGACTGAAATTCACCGCAAATAGAATTAAGCTATGCTAAGGTTTCATCATCATACAAACAATACGCACTAAACAAAAACTCCAAACACAACCATTAGATTGTAGATAAATTAGGTTAATTAGTTTTAAGAATTAGATAATAAGTTAAGTTAAGGTGAAAGCGGCGAGGATGTGTGTATGTATTATAAGGTAGCTAGGCATATAGGTGTGAAAGGCATTAGATTTAGGTTTAGATTAAGGTGTAGCAATTTATAGGAAGAGGGGGGGGAGGTTACAATTTGGTAAGCCGTTACCAGGATCAGAAAGTTAAGTTATAAATTATCATTAATATAGTTGTATTGGATTTCAGTCAAGCGGTAATACTTTAATTTAGAAGTGGGATTTTTTCCCACAAATTGTTGTCGTGTTGCGATGCGTGAGTTTAGAATTGGCTTAATAGGGAATAATTCAATGAAGATTAATTAATTCAGAGATATTGAAGAATTATAATTTGACACTTTTCACAATAAACTTTGTTGGATCTTCTGGAGTTGATTCATACACTTTGTATTACGGGCTCTTGATAATGGGTGAATTATAATTTGACACTTTTCACAATAAACGTTGTTATCTTCTAAAGTTGATTCATACACTTTGTATTACGGGTTCTTGATAATAGATTAAGACCAATATTGTAGACAGTCGCAATGAGAGCTGGAGCTAAAATTTTGTTGTACGAAATCTGTAACAAAAAGATTCTCAGGTTAGGTTAAAGGTCAAAGGAGGAGATAAAGCTACAAAACAATAGCGTAATGAGTATTATTTGAAATATAATACCTTTCAGGGATGTCCGTTGTTGCGAGAGGCAATGTAAGATAATGACATATCTGTCGATTTGGCACTCGATTTTAGGGGACAATGAAATTGCTTCGGGTGTAATTTTTGTTTTGGTTGAGATTGTTACAAGAAAAATACTACGGTTGAATGTATGGTGATTGAAGATTGTAGTACTAAAACTTTGTATTCGATTTTGATAGGACGCTAAGTTAATTGTTGACGTTAAGAGTTATGGTAACTGTAGTTTTGTTTCTATTCCTGGTGATAGATTTCATATAGGCATAGGCAACTGGTTCATACAGCCTTGTGTTGAGTTATTTTTAGGATCGTAAAAGGTCGATAGGGTGACATAGTTCAACATTTATTGATTTAGAAAGATTTGTAGAATAGGGGGCGGTTTAATTATTATTGCTGTCGGATGGAAAGGCAAGGGGGCGAGATTGGACAGAATTAACCAACTAAATTATTGCAGGATTCAATTTATATTATAGGACGGCGATATGCTGTACAATATTATAAAGTTATGACGCTAACAGCATAATATAAAACTAATAATAATTATATTTTGACTAATAATCGTTGAGCGATTGCGGTTTTTAGTTGATGTGCTATTCCACGTATTATATTTTATTTTGTTGGTTATGTTAGAAAAAATATAATAATGTACTTGAGTCTCACGTCTGAAATCCATAGAGTAGTTTTAGGCTAGTTAGGGACTATTAAATCATTTGTCTATGGTTGGACCATAGACATATGATTTAGCTAGACCATAAACAATCTAGAATTAGGAATGATTATAAAACATGACGTCATAAAACCAATCGGAGAGGAAACTTCCTTATCGCGTAATCATATGATTTTGTTATAGCAAGCGGAATCACCTGTTATTTTCCATACCTGTTATTTTTAATACCTGCGATCTTTACATTGGAAGAGATTTTCCTAATACTTATCACGTAGTAGATTAGAATGCAATGACATTGTGGTGGAATTATTATTATGTGACATGTAGATGGGGACAATTGCTCTGCACAAGGGAAATGCCGCTTCATTTTGTTAGTTCGCTAAAATCCTAGGAAAAGTACATAAAATAGTATTACGGTTCAAAATACACGCGTTGATGAGGAATCGCGATTAGAAGTAATAACAAGTAGCAGGGATGTCATGTAGGGGATAGAATCATATGACTATTCATTGCTAGTAGGAATTTTGGTTTAAAAGCAACGTAGTTTGGGATGCATAATGTAAACGGATAAATACGTCTAGTAGGCGATAAAAGTCGTTACCGTCTGGAAACAACTATCTAATATCTACTCTATTGTGGGGAGGTTACCTATTAGCGAGGCTAGATGGCGTTGGGTTATCAATAAAAGATTTTATTTTGGATGATGGTAAAAGGGTGCTGTCTTGTAATAATATGTATAATTGTAATACTCTTGCAGCGTTGTAAGTAGTCGTTACCGGTAATCATTGCTTCTTACCGAATAGTTGAAATCGTGATAAATAGTTAATTATGAAGATTTATAAAGGATAATTATTAGCTTAAGATGAGGTTAACGTACGCAGAAGTAAAGCTCGCTGGGCACAGCTTACTATACCTACTTACCTAATATTATCAGTTGTGAGTTACCTAGAGATATCTAAGTCGGGAGAGCGGTGAAAAGAAAAGACCTTACTACATGACTAATTAGTTAGGATAGGTAGAGATAGATAAATCATTAAATTCACTGGGTTGGATTAGCCTATTAAGAAGGGTACCTTTCACAATTGTCTATCTCCGTTGAACGATTAAGATGTTGAAAAAAAAAAAATAGTAGTAGAAAAAAAAATATATAGTTGACTGGCTTGAAGTCGAGATTTAACTGCAAAATTAACGAGTTATAGCACTGTTATGCTATAGGGATAACAATAGCGTATGTTATCACATCAATTATAAAGGCGAGTTGCGGACGGATGTCACGTCATAATCATTAGTTAAATCGTTTTATCATTTTAAAAGTTAACACCAGCTACTTATAAAACAGTGATCGATTTTATATACCATAATTTTAAGTTGTAGGATAATTTTAAACTCATAGTCCGCAGAAACATTCAAGCCGGAAATAAAGCGACTGATATTGCGAGCTGAGAATAAATCTCTTACTTCTTAACAAGTAAATCCCTGGTATTGCGTTATCGAGATTACAATACAAAATCAACTATCACAATTCGAATCATACAAGGTAATTATTTAGATGTTGTCTCGCGTCGACAGGTACAAATTTTAATTTAGATGGGTAAAGACATTAGAACTGAAATGGGTTTCGGATGTGTGACGTTCTTAGGACACGTACTGTTTAGTAGCATAATTTAAATTTAGTAAAATCGGCCGTATTGGACATATTTCGTTTTGCGGATATATATATATTTAACCGAGATTATCGTGGAGGTAGGCATAGTTCAAAGTTTATTAAACCCGACCTAGAGTCATAACCTATCTTTGTATGTCAGAAGAAAATAATAAATCTATTAGTAGTAGATTTTAGAGTCAATAGTAAATTTATTTTCCCGAGGTGCGACCTGAAACCTAGTTCGCACTAGGCCATTCAAATACTTTAACCGGTAATGTTGATTATATTAAATAAAGATGTTCGGGATTTATAATAATATTCTAATACTGCTATATTAAAATTGTTATTATGAAATTAAATAGGTTTGCTTAACAATTGGCAAATAATTATTAACTCAAGAATTTGTTTAGTATAAAGTAAATGTCTACAGGTTTAGAAATGATAGGACGAACGAAACGCGTTTTTGACTTGTGGGAAGGTCAGCGCAGACTGTCACAGCGGGATGATCTTGTTGGTTATTTATTAGAATTGCTAGAATTCTTAAATAATCTAGATTATTGGCATCTAATATGTACGTGATGTAATTGTAGATGATTAAAATTAGTGCTAAGGTAGGTTATTGTCGAAGTTATGGCACAACCTTAAAATTGTTAGTTAATGTGAACTGCATGTCGCATCTAGATTGTTTTATACAAACTAATTGATTGGGAGTTTTCACATATGTAGGCCGGGACATTGAGTTGATGAAATAGTGTTATCCAAATCATTCATCACGGAAAGATAAAGATATTTTATTTGCAAGTGTGAATACAAAAGTTTACTTCGGTTAGTATTATTCTGTTCTATACTAGTTTTGTGGTAGCGTTTTACCTAGGGTTGTTCTAAATTATAAGTAATTAAATATTAATTGTCTGTTGCTGTCTTCTACGTTAGAGAAGGAACGGAGAAAGATAAGGGGGACTCATTTTGTTATAGTCAGCTGTATGATAGATAATCCTCCTAGTAAATATTTCTTGTGATTGCGGTAGTAACATAGAATGTTTATAGGATGTTTTGTTCATTAACTAATTATCTTCACCGCAGCTGTGGATAGGGATGGCTAAAGTATGTGAACAGGGGTGGAGAAGATAGGTCATTATAAATTAAAATAAATACTTGAATTGCAATATGCCTGACTAAATAGTGCGAAGAGGTTGGTGGACTATGTTAGAGGAATTCTCTATTGCATAATGTTCGAACTTTTGACATTTTCATTTGTAACTTTAGAATTTTGAATAGTGTATTTAACCAAGCGGGTCCAACGAAGAAGGCATGCTGAAAGCGAGGTCTTTGGTTGTCTATGCACACAATAAAATTATAGATGACACAAGGGAGCATTCTTAATTGGCACTGTTAAATTAGTAAAAGTAGCTTGTTTAGGGTGTTCGAACATTGTTTAGTCGCACTGGACACAAATAGAACTTAGTTAAGCGTGTGGGGTTGATTTACCTGGTGAAGTAATTGAATCGAAGTTTCGGAACTGTGCTGTAGAAGTGGGAATTACTCAGCACACAATAAAATTAAGTGGTTTCCATTTAGCTTCATTTCCTAAACTAGCCTTTCTTAAAGTTGCGGAAATTCTGCTGTAAGGTGGTTCCTTTGGGGGCGTCTTGTGAAGTCTAAATCAGGACAATTATACTTGACTAACCTATAGAGAGATAATGTCTTAGGCTGCAGAAACAGAGGCCATTGATGGCATTTCATTTTGGCGTGGTCAGGGGATCTCGTGTTGCTGGGGAATTTTACCATCTGGACGGAAGGCTGAAAAGTAAAGTAGAATGCATAATGAGTAACCAATTAGAGTTACAAACATTCGGGAGATTACCATCTTAATAATGTGTCTTGTGCGAGTGTAAAATTAAAATCATCTAATAAAAAAAAATAAAAAATAAAAAGAAACTAGCACTATTGAATCACGCAGTTTGGAATTCAGTAAATACGAGAAGGAACTTACGATATTAATTACCATGAATACTAAGACGAAGTGTCACCTTTAATGACTTATTATTTACCGATTTGACCGATTATTAGTAATATAAAAGGTAGGAAGTTAAGTAGAGTTGTGGGGGCGGATAAGATAGTTACCGGTCTGTTTAATTTAAAAAGAAAATGATATTTTTCAAAGGTATAGGAAAGTAAGGGGATATTGACGTATTATATATTAGCAAATGAGACTAAATGTTGTCTTTCGTGCATAGTAATAACTAGGGATGAGACATAGTTACTAGATAGGTTTTGGCATAAGTATTTGCTTATACGTATAAGCTCAGTACTTGTCAATTAGTATACAATGTCCAACACGTACCGGGGTATTAACAAGTATTTATCGATGACGCATACATTGACAGTTAGACGGATATACATAGCACACAAACTTCTAATAGATCTGAACTACGGGGTAGCTAGTTCAAAACTCAAGGACGTGTTTCGAGATGCGTACCCCCTTAGAGTGAATGAGTTTTTCCTAAATATTTACGATCGACAACCTTATTGTAAGGCGTTAAGACCTCTATTTGTATGCACGGTGAGTGGGTGTCACTGCGTACCGGACGGAAGCGAGTCTAGTATTCTATCTCTGTTATTTGTAGGATTAGACATTAGATGTATCTCATCTAAAATAAAGTTATAACTCTTGGGCGATGATGGTATGCCTACTGGTTTTGGTTGATATGGGGGGTTTGGTTAAGATTTCTTATCCGCGGAGAGGAAAATAGGTTTCCGTTGAAAGAAGTAGCTAATTAGGGATTGTGGAGGACGCGGGTTCGATCCCTGCCTAAAGGTAGACAATTGTTCCGACGTTTCGTTATCTTAGGTAATTATATAAGCTAAGATGAGATTGGTAGCGTTGAAGTATGAAGGAAAGTTTTAATTCAAATTATTAATTATTATTCATTAACCTAGTTGGAACTAAAAGACCATGACGGCGAAGTGGTTGATGCTTCACCCACGAAAGATCCCAGGTTCGATCCCTAGGTTGCAACATTTAGATGCGAAACAAGTTGTAAGAAAAGACGTAAGTTAAAAGAAGGCCATGATGACAGATGTACTTGAAATTATTCTAGGAAAATAATTTAAAGAATAGAATAATTGAATGGTTCGGAAAATGTTATAAACTTACGTCGGAATCGTCATAGAGTTGAAGAGTTTTCGCTAGGGGGCGTTAGTAGACAGCGCAAGAGACTGTTATATTGATTTAAATTATAGTAAGATTTGTTGTTATGATGGTAAACATAAGGCAAATCATTATTCGGAGGTTGTGTATGATTAAAGAAATGGTAGATGTCTAAGTTATTGGGAAATATTTACCGAGACTAAGTTTACTGGGATTTCGTTTCGAACACGAGAACTGGGTATGCGATTATGATTTTGTGTCAGTTGAATAGAATGAGGGGTGTGGGCTATTTTGCAATAAGAAAGCTTATGGAGGAAGGAGTCATTAGGGATTGGGAAGGAACTATAAATAGTAGGAATATCTTTGAGGAAGAGGGCTAGGATGACAATGGGGTTAGCAAGGAAGGACGTGCTATTTTGTACTTAATTAAGTACAGGGTTTAGATATAATTCGCCGCAGATAAGAGTGGTACTTTATCTGCTTAAATTCTATCGGGGGCGGCTGTAACGGTACAGAATGAATGGTATCCGTCCGTTAGTAAGGAATGTGTGGGAGTAGCACTAACATAAATATTAATGCGTAGCACCATTAATATAATAAGCATGAAAAAGGGAATGATAAACTAGTTCAGAATAATGGTCTGTGGTCTAACTCTTTATCTTTAGTTTGAACTTTGCGGGGACTGCTCTGTGTGCTCCTTGCGACATAGGCGCCATCTAGCGTGAGTTATTTACTTGAGCTTCGTGTTAGGTTGGCAACGGGCTTTATCTTTATTTTGAATTTCGCGGGGACTGCTCTGTGTGGCCTTGTGACATAGGCGTAGGTTGGCAAGCCGGTAGACATACGGGCGGGCGCCACCTATGGTCGGAATACGGAACTTTTTATAATTTCACAAAATACAGGATTATTGGCTTAAGTGGAGGATTATTAAGAGGGAATTGTTAATAGAAGGCTACATTTAGATATTCAAAGATGAAATATTGGCTGTCGGACGAGATTTGGTTAGATTATGGAAAAATTTTAGAATTGCGCGGCGAAAGCGGCAATGAGCGAGCGAGAGGTTGAGAAAAAGACAGAAAGAGAGGTCGGATGATAGCTCCACGTGGCGCGACGCGAAGGCGGGGGGCATCGGGGAAGCGGCTAGCGATTGGTTGAAGGGAAGAAAAGCGGACTCGCGCGGGCAAATCTTAGGCGCGCGTGGCGCGAAAGTTAAGATGCTTGGGAAAAGGGCGGAAAATTAGCGGACATTCAATTTTGGGACGTCGGCGGTGCGGTCCAACTTAAGAGTGCGGTACTACTCATACGGGGAAAATAGTGTCCGAGCTTTGATAGTGCGCTAAGTGATATTCGAGCTGCGATATTAATTAAGATTCGTGAAATTGAAAGTGATTAATAAAGTAAACTATTGCGATCGCAACTCGAATCCGTTAACGGAATGAAGTATTCCGGGGTACATCGGCGGAAACGCATAACGGTGGCAACGAAAACCTATGTACCTTTCAACAGACTTCGGTCTGGATGATCTTTGATTGTATTTAATAAGATCGGCGTTTTACATCATTACGCTAAACAATACACTATCTTCGACGGAGTAATGGGGGAGAGACAGTTGTCTCCCTAGTGAAAGTTGAAGATAGGTCAGACACCATTTAGCTGGAGGTAGACACGTATGACCCAGTCCAATCTCGAGTCTACCTCCGTACATACAGTGTAGTGATAGGAAAATAACACACTGAGTATACTGGCTCGACTGATAGAACATTTAGGAGTTAGTTGCTTTCAGGGGCAATGCGACTCTCACCACACACCACGAATTTAAATTAAATGAGGCTTGGCCTAGTTTGCAAGGTACACAAAAGGGACTGTTAGTTCGACAAAATATAGGCATTTTCAAGTGAGGAAAGTTGTAGGAATCTATAGGTAGGCGGATATATATATATGGTTAGTTATTAATTCAGACTAATAAGGTAGGGATAATTAAGTTACGGCGCTAAATAAAATTATGATGAAGTGATGTGGGTCCTAGCTAGGCAAGTAATCTGTTACCGCAGGCCGATAAAATTCTAATTGTTTTCCTAAAGTTGTTACCAATTAATTATTCATTTTAAATAATTAATAGAAGCATGATATTATCGTACCATCATTACTTTGGAATACCTAAAAGTCTAGACTGGTTTCCTATTACAAGAAAAATACTAAAAAGTTATAGCAAATAAGCTTAGTCGTACTGTGATGTTTGATTTCTAACACTGAAATGACCAAACAGGCATTTGTTAGCTTTCCCTGGGATGCAATACGATCTCACATGGCTATACTCTTCAAAGTATGGAAAATTTTACATCCGATACCTTAGCAAAAATAAGCTGATACAAACTGAACAACTAAAACCAGTTTAGAACCTAGGATAAGTCGTTGAAAGAAGACATTGCAAGCTATGAGCTTCTAATAATCTGAAACATAGAAATAATTGATTGATAACAACCAGCTAATTAGCCTGACAATGGTCTACTAATACCATTTGAATAGACCTCTTAAGATATGTAAGTACTTACTTCTAATAATATGAAACATAGAAATATTTGATGGGAACAATCTAATCAATCAGACTAATACCTAGTACAGTCTAATTTATATCTATTAAAGTGAGTAAAAGATAACTTCTAAATGTAATTGATTCAATGATTAACAGGGATAATTAACTACCTAATTTACTACCTACTAAAAGTATACTGACTATGATTTAGTAGTCTATCAAATTAACCACTCAGTCTGAGAGACAGAGGGTGGGAGTTAATGGAAAAATAATTAACTACATTCACTCCCTAAAAGTCAGGGATGTTGAATAAATTAAACATCTTTCAATAAACTTGAGATGTATTTATACTTTATAAGATCTGTATAATGAACACTAAGAGTAACCCAAAGTAATTTACTTCAAATGATAGTATTCTATTTCAGTTCACTTCCTAAAGTCAAGGATATTGAATGAATTAAACATCCTTTAATAAACTTAAGATGTGATAATCTGCCAATGCAGCCAATCCAATGTAGTTATATTGGAACTTTACAAGACCTGTATAATAAATACTAAGAGTAAATAAAAGTAGTTTTACCTGTATTAATAGCATTCTACTTTAGCCACCGCCTGAAGTGGCGTTTGATTAAATTATCCACCCTTTACGGAACTGAATATAAGTTATTGCATTGAATAATTAAGTTCTTAATGTGAGAAGGATATTTGGATGATAGCCAGCCTTGAGATAAACTCTATTGATTTATGTGGAATAATAAGAATTTAAATTGCTAACACATAGTTCATAATGTAAAATGAAATTAAATTTGAGGAGAGATGTAAATTCTCAGTTTAAAGAATTAAAGGCACAAGCTAATAATTAAAGTTAAAGCCAATGTGACGGAACTGTAATTAAACCATGAGATGTACAGTACGCTATGGAGCGGCGGTGGGGCTCATAAATTGCACCAGGCTTCTTATGTATCATGCTACTGATAATAAATAATAATACCTACAAGCTAAGCTATCATCTGATTACCTTTGAGTGGTTACAAATCTTCCCCGCAGCTGCAGTGAAGGATTTAGGTCACAGTTCAGACGGAGTCATTGCTAGGCTACACATATTTATGTTATGATTTATAGACTGGTAGGTAATTAGGTCAGGAGAAAATAATTTAACACAGGGATAAGCCAATTACTAAACTTTCACGAAAGAACTTGAGTTACTTAAATGCGGTTAACAACGGAGGGTTCACTAGACGATCTGGCCAAAATAGTAGTTATTATAATATTACATTGCTTGACTGAAATTCACCGCAAATAGAATTAAGCTATGCTAAGGTTTCATCATCATACAAACAATACGCACTAAACAAAAACTCCAAACACAACCATTAGATTGTAGATAAATTAGGTTAATTAGTTTTAAGAATTAGATAATAAGTTAAGTTAAGGTGAAAGCGGCGAGGATGTGTGTATGTATTATAAGGTAGCTAGGCATATAGGTGTGAAAGGCATTAGATTTAGGTTTAGATTAAGGTGTAGCAATTTATAGGAAGAGGGGGGGGAGGTTACAAATGTTTGGCCCAGATCTGCAAAGATTGTAAATTTTGAGTCTTTAAATGTACAGTAACTTTAAGACTGATTTGTGCTTAAACGTATCATACAATCTCGTTAATTTTTTAAAATTAAAGTTTATTACTTTAATAAGTAAAAGAAAAAATGTTAGATTTTATAAAAGTTTTTTTGTAAAAAATAAATAAAATAAAAATTTGTTATGGTACCTACCCAAAATATAAAATTTTGATCTCAATGAAAAATACTTTATTCATCTTAGCGTTTTATTGAAATATTATATTTTATACTAATAAATAACTTTTTATAAAACACTTAAGGAAATAAAACTAAAAATAAAATAATATCTTTGTATAATTTTATGATATTTACATTTTAAAATGGTGTCTGACAGACTCCACCTCAGTCGAATGTAAACAATAATTTTACCTCAGTTGCAGAGGGTTTTGAGTAGTACGATTATCTATTCTGTGACTACACCTCAAAGTGCTTCGCTTTAGTTGTATTGAGTTATATATAACAAAAATAAGTCATTTTAATTTAAGACCTATTTACCTACCTAGGTACCTACCTACTCGTAGGTAAACGTACCTATCTACTTTAGAGTCGAAACAATGTGACTGTAAAATGATAATATTTTTATTACTTTGATAATAATTAGGTACTTAGGTAGGTAGGTACCTACTTAATACAAATTATTAAATCACGAAAGTAAAATAGCTGCCTACTTATCTGTCTTAACAAATCCAACAAAAAATGCCGCCAAGCGACTGCCGACAAACAACCCAGGCGGTTTGTGTCAAAGGTGCCGCCATGGTCAAAGGTTTTTGATTTTCGCCGCCCGCCACCGTCACAGTAAAACCTCTTGTTTGTAAAACTGTGCGCCTTAGGAGGCGGGGGCGTGGCGCGGCCATACTAGGGCACGCAGTTTTATAGTCAGGAGGTGCACTATAGGCAGTTATCATACAGAGTTCATGACCCTGCTAGTGATGGGTTTAGTTTGTTCTGATTTTAAATTAACTATAGATTAACTTTGTTTGTAAATGCAAAAACAAATTAAATTGAGCTTATCTTACTAGGGTACCTATTTATAGAAAGGGTCTACACTTGGGATAATTTGAAACACTGGATTAAGGCTGGCCCCGCTTGATACACGCTGTGTATAATAGACATAACTTAGATAGACATAACTTCTGTGCTGTGCAAGGTGTTTCAGCGGATAATTAATTCCCAGCTCATTCACTACCTAGAGGATCGCTCGCTGCTCCATGATCGCCAGTATGGGTTTAGACCAAAGCGATCAACGGGTGATCTTCTAGCGTACGTTTCTCACGCGTGGGGTGAAGCGATAGACAAGCACGGCGAATCCCTAGCAGTTAGCCTTGATATCGCCAAAGCTTTCGATAAATGTGGCATCGTTTCCTTCTTTCCAAGTTGCCGGCCTTCGGTGTGCCGCCCCGTTTGTGCGCCTGGGTTGCAGACTTTTTAGAAGGGCGGAGGATTCGTGTCCTTTGTGAGGGTAATTCCTCCGCGTTCTACAAAGTCAATGCCGGAGTGCCGCAGGGTTCTGTGCTCTCACCTACTCTATTTCTTCTGCATATTAATGATATGTTGTCCTTGGGCAATATTTATTGTTATGCGGATGACAGTACGGTGCATGAGCGGTACTTGGGACATCCTGCGGCAAAGCAAGCCGATATCATGGTGAAAAGGCAAGAACTGGTTGCCAAAGTGAACCTGACTCTCGATCGTGTCTCTAAGTGGGGATCCAAAAACCTGGTCGAGTTTAATGCTAGCAAAACCCAGGTTTGTGCATTCTCGTCCAAGGTAACTCCCTTCCTTACTCCTCCCTCTCTTCAGAACTCTTCGTTACCCATTTCGGTGAACCTCAGCATTCTTGGCATGGACATCGGCCAGGAACTGAATCCAAAATGCTACATCGAGAGTGCTATTTTAACTGCCTCCCGGAAGTTGGGTATTCTCAATAAGGTGAGGCGGTTTTTCACTCCCGAGCAGCGCTGTTTGCTGTACAAAACTCAGGTGCGATCGAGTATGGAGTATTGTTCTCATCTATGGGACGGCTCCGCTAAATACCTCCTCGATGCACTTGATAGACTGCAAAGGCGAGCGGTACGCATTATTGGAGATGCTGAGGTTACAGCTTCATTTGAGGACCTCCAGCTGCGTAGAGACATTGCTTCTCTCAGTGTCTTCTACCGGAACTACGACGGAGAGTGTTCTGAAGAACTTTTTGATCTTATCCCGCCCTCTCCTTTCCTCTCCCGGACTACACGTGCTGGTCTTAGGAACCACCATCATACTGTACAGACTATCAGTACTCGTACCAAAAAATTTGGCAAGTCGTTCCTCTGTAAGACCATTCGGCTTTGGAATTCTTTGCCGGCGCATGTGTTTCCCAGCTCCTACAGTCCCGGGTCTTTTAAGCGGGGCGTGAAACGGCATTTATGCAGGCCGTCATGAATGGGTGCGCTCGTTATCGTGCTTATTCCACGGTGGGGAGCGCTCTCATTATTTTGGACTGCATCGGCTGCTTACCATCAGGCAGGATGCAGTCACTATGACGAGCCATTATAAAAATAAAAAAAATAGACGTCTTAAAGAGTCGACTAGTGAATATAGGTGGGTAGATTTACTATTTTTTTACCTACACCTAATTAATTTCTTAAATGTTTTGCCATTTCCAGTCTAGTTTTAATAGTAAATATTTCTATGAACGTTAGCCAGTATGCTCTAAGAATAGAGACTTGTCTATCGCAGCTTCTAACTGAAATCAGTATCTCTCACGGGCACAAAAATAGAGAGATGAAAGGACGCACCGCAGCCATGGAGGAATTAGCACTCCATCACTTTCAAATGGGGCTGACCCCTACAATTTCCAACATTATTAGGTGTAAAAATCCGAAAACGTTAAACGAAGCTGTCAATATAGCAATATCTGAGGAAAAGATACAACCAGTTCTTATCTAGACAAAACTCTACTACTCCGCGTTCAGACAGGCCTACTTTTAATAGGCCTAACTTCACTAAACCCAATCCAAATCAATTCAGATCCAATCCAAATCAGTTCAAATCCAATTCAAATCAGATCAAATCCAATCCAAATCAGTCCTACCAAAATCGTCCAAACTTCACAACTAGTTCCGCAATTCCCGTGTGCAGATATTGTAAGTCCCCCGGACATGTATTAGAACAGTGCTGTAAACGTGAATACAATAATAACCGTTTCCGTTTCGAGCAAAACAAACCCAGACCCGTTAATTTCGTCTCTAATGAAAACGAAAATCAAATTGAGGGCGAATATAACGAACATCCCATCCAAACTGATGATACCGTTGACGATAATGTAAAAAACGAGTAAGTGATCCCATTCCGTGTCGTGCGGGACACAACCTTTCTAAAATCGGCACACAAAAATCTGTTCCTACAACCAATGAGACTCCGCTACATGGAAGTCAATCCAAAAATTCAAAAAAAAATACGCCAAATATCATTACATAATGCTTTGCGAAATGTCGCTTTATCCACTGGTGTTGACAAACTCGGTAACCAGCCCCAATCTCACAACACCAATCCTACCAAATCCTCGTCGAATCTTAAATCCTCTGTATCCAAGGTGTTTGAAATCAACAATAATCCTGCGATGATGCTTTTACCACATGTCATTGTCGAATCCTCTGTATCCAATATCCCATTGTCTTTACTCGTAGATTCCGGATCATCCATTAGCCTGTTAAAATATTCATCTTTTAGTAAACAAACTAAACTAGTAAAAGAACAAATTAATTTAAAAGGTATTGACTCGGCTGAAGGACCTATACTCACTCGAGGTCACCTCCAACTTCAATTACGATTACCTAAGTCTATAATATCACATCAATTCCATGTGGTAGATAATATAGAGCTACCATATGATGGAATAATAGGATCCGATATGCTTAATGCGCATAAGTGTAACATAGACTACACTAACGTCTCTCTCCACATCGGAAAATCTTCTCTCAAACTGTACTTCCATGAACTTTCATATCTAATTCCAGCTAGAACTGAAACTATTATCGAATGTTCTGTTCAGAACTCTAAACAGAAAGAAGGATTGATTTTAGACCAAAACTTGTCAGAAACATTACTAATTGCTAACTGCGTAGTACGCGTAAAACCAAACAACAGAATTAATATATCAATTGTAAATACATCTGCAAACTCAGTTACACTAAAATCCGACCTTAACTTAAAGATTGTTCCAATTCCTCTTGAATCTAAGGAATATCCTATTAATCTAGTTAACCATAAACATGCCTCAAACTACTGTGCTACAAGAACCGATCAAGTACGGTAATTACTTACACTATCCTTACATTCTAAAACTATGTCGTATGCAAAGTTTGTATAGATTAAGACATATTGATATTTAAACGTCTAAACTAAACATAACAATTAGGTATACTCATTAAATTGATGTATATAAATATATAAAAATAAGAAATAGTAAGAAAAATGAAAATGTATAACTAATATTTTTTATTTTTATTTAGGGAGACACATCTGGCACATCGACGTGCTTGACCTCATCCTTGACCTCATCGTAGTGGTGTCTGACATGCCTTCTATTCACTAATAAAGATAACGTGTGGTTACCATGGATTTTTATTACTATGTATGGGCCCCTTAGATGTGTACACGTATTGGGGCCAATTGTCCTGACTTTCGTTTACATAGGATTTAAGATGGGTGTTGGCGGTGGCTGTGAAAAAGTAAACACGTATTTGAAAGTGCTCAACCATTTTTAATCAAGAAGTATACATTTACTTACAGAATTTGCATAAATTGTGTACCAAAATATTCTATGATAAAAGTGCTGCTTATCGATGCAAAAAAGTTAACGTGAAGTAATGTGCAACTGTGTTTATAATCACATTAGAATTACGAGTTGAACGTTGTCTTGTGATTATTTGTTGCTCGATTCAGTTGAATGTCACCTTGAGTTACACCGAAGTAGCAGCGCGCAACATTGGATATCATTATTACGTCACTCAAGTTATCGCCTGGTTGGCGTAGTGGTTCGCGCATCGGACTCACCTATATGAGCGCCGTGGATCCTGAGATCAAATCCTACCACGAGTTGATTTTTGTTCATCATAAATTTTTTATTTTTTAGTAGTATATTATTAAGAACACAGCTAAAAGTACACACACATTATGTCTCCTCCAGATAGTAAAACATGCGCTGGATGTGCAAATGCTATTAAAAGAAAGGAATTTTTGGAGTGCCGACACTGCAGGAAGCATTACGATTTGGTGTGTTCTGGTGTTACACCTAATCGGTTTCAAGGTATGAGTGCACCGTGCAAAATGAATTGGAAGTGCCCGGAATGTATTGCAAAACAACCGAAAAAGGACAATACGAACACACCGGTGCATCAGCGTACTGCTTCTGCGTTGGGTCATCTATCAAATGCACCGTCTTCATGTTCCAGCATTAACACCTGCGACTCCCAAGATGCTAACGTCACATTAAGATCGACGCGACGACGACGCAGTGGTGGAAGTGATGATTCTGTACCGCAGACGGAAAGCCCGGATAAGCACTCTGGTTGCAAAACTACAGTCGAACCTGTTATTGGTGATATATCCGAGATCATCAGGAGAGAAGTGTCTGCGGCAATGCGTGCTCAACTGCCGTCATTGATGGAGACGTTGTTTGAGAGAAACTTCAACCCCATCAAGACGCAACTGGATGCCCTACAGGACTCTGTATCCTTTATGAGCAACCAATATGAAGACTTCAAGGACAGCATACACGCCATTGTTAATGAAAATAAGGCCCTGAAAGCTGAATGTACCTACCTTCGCGAGACGGTGACCAGCCTCACGGATCGGTTGAACATATTAGAACAGCATATGAGAGATTCAAATCTAGAAATTCAAGGAGTTCCTGAATTCAAGTCTGAGAATGTTGTTAACGTCGTTAAACAAATTGCCAAAGTTGTTTCAGCCAAGCTACTTGACGAGGATATACTAAGCTGCACTCGTGTAGCTGCTATGAATAAAAACGGACAAAGGCCTCGTGCAATTGTCGTTAAGCTAAAAAGCAGCCGCTGCCGCGATGAAGTGTATTCCGCTGTACAGAAATTCAACAAAGCTCATCTCAACGAGAAACTTAATTCATCACAACTGGGAATCGCGGGCGAGAAAACTAATATTTATGTATGTGAACATTTGTCTCCCGCAAATAAATCCTTACATGCTGCTGCTCGTATTAAGTCACGTGAACTCGGCTACAAATTTATATGGGTCAGGAATGGCCATATATTTGTACGGAAAGACGAAAACTCACGATTTATACATATAAAAAATCAGCAGACTGTGTCTTCCCTAGAGTAGCGTGCCACTTAATTGTACACACCTTGGTAATATTCTACTAACATTTTAGTTATAAAATACGCGTCTTTGAATTCTTTGTCGATTTACTATCAAAATGTCCGTGGAATAAAATCTAAGTTGTTAAATATATATAAGTCCATATTAGCTTGTAATTATGATGTTATATGCCTTTGCGAGACATGGCTTGATGAAACAGTCAACAGTGCAGAGTTTGCTGATGAACGTTATTTGGTTTACCGCAGGGACCGTCCTTATAATTTTTTATCGAAATATAGAAAAAAATACGGCGGTGGTGTTCTTATGGCCATAAAGACTGAAATTTTATCTGAGCATAAACCTGACTGGGAGACATTTGTGGAGGATATATGGGTACGTGTGAAAATACAGTGCGGTTGGCTGAATATTTGCACTGTTTATTTGCCGTCTTATTTGTCAATGGAAGATTATTTGAATTTCTTGAATAATTGCGATAATGTGATCTCCGTAGGTTCTAATGATAAATACCTCATTCTAGGTGACTTCAACTTGGGAGATATAGACTGGAATATTACAACAGGTTTACCACAAAATTCACTTGATGAAAAGTCAGTATCTTTAAGTGAATTTATGACGAGTGCAAATTTGCCTCAACTGAATTACGTCAATAACAAAAATGATAGGATATTGGATTTGGTAATGGCAAGTGCGGGACTGTCATGTTCTGTCAGCAGGTGCACTGAAATCAGTCGTATAGATGAGCATCACCCAGCCTTGGAGGTAACGATTTTGCATCAAAAAAGACATATTCTTAAACAAATTGCAGCATCTAGGTATTTGTTCCACAAAACTAATTATGAATCTTGCAAAGCTGAGCTACTACAAATTAATTGGGAAAATTTTGTTGATTTAGGGTGCGATGATTTTCTTCAGCAATTTTATAACATTGTTTGGGAAACAATTATTAAACATACACCTAAAAGTAAATTAAGGAAATCTGAATATCCTGCATGGTTCAGTAACAGTTTAATTAACATGTTTAAAGAAAAAAAACATTATCATCAAAAGCATAAAAAGTACGGAAATCCTCGTGATTTCGACGTTTTCTCTATGTTACGTAAAAGATGCAAGGTAGCATTGGATAATTGTTTTGATTTATATATAGCACGGCTTGAGAAAAACATGACAAAAGATATTAAAGCTTTTTGGCGATACACAAAGACAAAAAGAGTAACCAATGATCTTCCCAGTCAGATGTACTACAGTGAGCATACTGCTCAATGTGGTCAAGATATTGCTAACCTATTTGCAAGGTTCTTTTCATCTGTATATAAGCATACTGATGCATCAACATATAAACCTGACTTTGAGCGATCAAATATAACTCCACAATTTATATTGATGACAAATCCATCAAGACCTGTCTTGAATCAATTAATATCAAGAAGGGAGCTGGACTTGACGGAATCCCACCAATATTTGTAAAGCAATGTTCTTCTGCTTTAATTAAACCATTAGGCATTCTTTTCAATAAATCTTTGAATAGTGTTTATTTTCCTGATATGTGGAAGATGGCTAAGATAGTTCCCATACACAAAACAGGAGATAAAAAATGTGTCACTAATTATAGGCCAATAAGCATACTTAATTGCTTTGCTAAAGTTTTTGAATGTCTGGTTTATGATCACATTTACTCACACCTGAAGTCCGTTATAAGCCCCCATCAGCATGGATTTGTCAAATCTCGATCAACTGCTACTAATCTTCTAAGTTACATGCATTATCTCAGCTCCACCTTTGATCAGTCAGGACAAGTAGATTCAGTTTATACTGACTTCGCCAAGGCGTTTGATCGCGTCGATCATACGATTCTGTGTATTAAAGCTGAGCATTTGGGTATCCACGGTTCGCTTCTGCGTTGGCTGCATTCATACTTGCTTAATCGCACGCAACTTGTGACAGTCAGTGGTTATGAGTCTTCTCCATTTACCGCAAATTCTGGCGTTCCTCAGGGATCAAATCTAGGACCATTACTTTTTTTGATGTTCATAAACGACCTCTTGAATAAGCTCAAGTGCGAATGCTTGGCTTTTGCGGATGACATCAAAATTTATCGTAGAATTCATTCTACCGATGATTGTATCATTTTGCAATCCGATATCGATACCTTGACTTATTGGTGTGAAGAAAATAATATGAGCCTTAACGTTGAAAAATGTCAGGTTATCACTTTTACAAAAAAAAGGAGCTTCGTCCCGTCGTCGTATATGGTACAGGGAATTGAGCTAAATCGTGTAGATGTGGTGCGTGATCTGGGCGTTTGGTTTGACTCTAAACTTTCCTTTAGAGTACACTACGATACAATTATCTTAAAGGCAAAGCGAATGATGGGTTTTATATATAGAATTGGAAAACCATTTAAACAGACTCGTAGTATGATTATTTTGTATACTAGTTTGGTAAGAAGTATACTTGAATACGGCAGTGTAATATGGTCACCGTTCTATGCAAATCATATTAATAGGATAGAAGCGATGCAGAAACGGTTTGTGCGAGGCCTTGCTTCAAAACTGGGGTTACGCAAAACATTGTTGAGTTATTCGGATAGGCTAGAGTATTTTAATTTGAATACACTATACGTGAGACGTCAGGTTAGTGACCTTCTAATATTATACAAAATGGTTAATTCCAAAATTGATACCACTGTTTTGAGCCATGTTTCGCTGAAGGTCACTAGTAGGTCTGATCGAAAGCAATATCTGTTTGTAGTACCTTCTGCAAAAAATAATGTGTCACAAAACAATCCACTAGTGCGCTTTTGTAGACAATATAATTTGTTATGTAAAGAACTAGATATATTCTTCCAGAGTCCCAATGCATTTGTAAAAATTATTAAAGATCCGGATAATTTATGTGTGCTTGCAAATAACATAGATGTGTCCTAATGGTTCACAACACATTTGTTTAATATTTAGTTAACAATATTGTTATTTTGTGTCTTACTTTGTTACACTTAATAGGCCACACAATTTTTTTTTTTTTTAAATTTCATTTGCATGTTGTGCATAGTTGTTATAGAGATGCAAATTAATCTATTTTATTTTTTAATTTATTTGTTTAACAAGTGTCGTGATTTGTATCTTGTAACTGTGCCAAATAATTAAATAAATAAATAAATAAGATACTCCTTAAGAGTAGAATGAGATCTTTCCAAGGCACCTTGAGTCTGCGGGTGATAAGGTGACGACCATAACTGTTTTATTTTTAGGAAATCGCATGTTTTCTTAAAGAGGTCGGCCGTGAAATTTGTGCCTTGATCAGTCAGAATATGTTTGGGAATTCCGAAGAGGGATACAAAATGAAGGAGGCAATCGCTAGCTTCAGCTGCGGTATAACTGCGAAGTGGATAGGCTAGCGAGAATTTAGTCAGATCATCCTGCATTGTCAGTATGTACTTGATTTTGGCTGAACCAGCTTCGGGGAGAGGACCTACTATGTCCAGGGCCAGTCTTTCGAACGGGGAAGTAGAAGTAGAAGTAATGACCATCGGCGCCCCATTTGCTTTACGGAGGGCCTTATTGACTTGGCATGAAGAACAATTCTTAATGTAGTTTTCGACGTCGCTGCGCATATTTTTCCAGGAATACCTATCTTTGATTCGGTTCATCATTCTTGCAGATCCTAGGTGGCCTGCTATAGGTATATCGTGATTTTCTTTCAGGATTTTAGGAATGTCGCTGAGTGCGGGATAGATAATATTATTACGGTAAATATGTATATTAATATTAGTGCCGTCAAATAGGTAAGTCAACATGTTATATATTTTTGTGTAGGAATGTCTATCGAACGCGTTTCTAAAGTCGGATATAGCAATATCATTAGCCGTTGGGTACGACATTATTATAGTTAGTCGGTGAAGGAGGATTAGTATTTTCAACCGGATTTGGTATAATTGGATTTACGGGGTATCGGGATAGCGCATCAGCTGCTGAGTTCAATTTACCTTTTTGGTAGTTATCTCGTATTCATATTCCTCTAACTTCAGTCTCCAGCGTTGGAGTTTACTGCTTGGGTCTTTATGGTTAAAGAGCCACTTTAACGGCCTATGATCAGTCACGATTTGGAATTTGTTACCACAAAGGTAAGGGCGAAATGTTTTGC